>QLOH01000515.1:0-600000 GCA_026901365.1 Sesbania bispinosa | reverse complement strand
GAGTTTCGACCTTTTCACATTTAAAAACAATGGTAGCATTGCATGGACCTTACATCTTTACTATAAATGCAATATTGGTATGGCTGGTGGTCATAGGAAGGTGAGAGCCACATTGATTTCAATTTAGTTTTGAATATGGTCACACCATTGTGAATTTCAGTTTCATGTTACATTGTTGTGGGTTCACATTTATCATTCTTCAAAAATAAATATCTATTGGGAAGAATTCTTAAAAGAACATTGAAATAATGTTTTTTTCTTAACAGAACTTTGAACTCCTTTGCAAAAAAACATCGACAAAGCCAAGTAATTGATGGATAGAGAGAAAAATTCCTTTGCTCTATTTTGGAAACAAGGACATGGTGCGACAAAGCTGAAGGGGAAGAGCACGGGTTACATGATGGTGAATGACAAGCTTAAAAAGATCCTAAAATACATGATTGTGTGGTTAAGATTTCCTAGCCTTTGCCTTGAGTATTACGATAAAAGAATGCTCTTGGCTACTATGAATGTTTCCGGGAGAAGTTCACTCAAGTTTGTGTCAAGATTGATTTGAACCAACCAGTTATTGGCTAAGGGTATGTTTGGTTTGCATTTTCATTTCTTGTTTCCATTTTTTGTTTCCTGTTTTCTTAAATTTTACAAAGGAAAAACTAGAAATGCTGGAAACAAAAATTTGCTGTTTTTAGCATTTCCAGTTTTTCCTTTGTAAAATTTCAGAAAACGGGAAATAGAATGAAAACAGAAAACGTTTCCTCAAACCAAACAGGCCCTAAGAGTTCCAGAATGCAAAGGGTTTCCAATGACATTGGCCTTTTTATCTTCAATGGAAAAAAAAGAAGAGATTGGACAATCTTATAAATTAAAACATATTGCTTCCTAGTTACATGTGTCTTATCAAGGACGTATTTTTTATTATTAAATAAACGACATACATTAGTGGTGTACCAATGGAAATTTATGTCCGCAATGTGGTTTTATGGCTTCCAAATGCACGTTTTTCAAAAGGAAATTTCTGATGCATTCTTTCTCTTCAATGCACACAGGCGCAACTAACACTACTCTTCCATCTTGGTTATTTCTCTGCAGACCAGCCAAGAAAATTCTAGCTCTGGGACTTATTCTCTGTCAAATTCTGTCTTCACATTTTTCTACTTTACCAAACTAATAAACCATTTCTCTTCCCTCTCCCCTAGTTTCTCCTTCACTAAACAATGCGTTATCGTAACGAGTACTTTATGTGAACAATTTGCAATAGTCGAAGCACCTCCTGACTGGCGCTTGTCATTAGCACAACTTTTTGGCCAAGGTTCCAAAACATTAATTCTCATATCCATCTTGTTGATTTGGTGCTCCTCTAGTTAGATGGGTGAAGAATAGAGCACTTCATGCTAAAAGATTTTTATTGGAAATCAAGACATTGATTGCATCCGTAACATTAAAGGCTACACACTCCAATAAAAACTTTCCGTATTTAATTTCTTAACTAGTGTTCTTAGGCCTTAGGGCACTTTTAGCATTTTCCATTTTGTTTTTATAGTTTTTCTTTTACATATTTACTCCTATACCCTCATTCTTATATTTATTTTCTCTCTCACATTTTTTAATCACAAACAAGTTCAGGTGCAATTAAGAAGAGTTCAATTTTTCTCTCTTCTTGTTTGTTTCAATAGAAAGTAAGAAAGAAAGAAAATATATATATGAAAAATAACCATAATATCCACATAGATATAAACGATAATTTATAATAATGTTGTGATAACATTATCCTTATTCAATATGAACTTGAGATGCATAGGTGACATAATTCATTGCTTGTCATGAGTAATTGATTATCCTCCACAAACCAATAAAAAAAGGTAATCGATTACTCCCTCCATTCCTTTTTATCTCCCTCCGTTCCTTTTTATCTGTCGTTTAAGGTTTTTGCACATAGATTAAGAAATGCAATAAATGTGTCTTTTTAGCTCTATTGTTTACAAATATACCATTTCTCTCTCCTTAAAACATTTAAAGTTCTCCACCATTTCTAGTCATTGCAATAAATACTCCACCATTTAACAAATTTAGAAGAGGGTAAAGTTGGAAAATTAGCATTTATTGTTGTCTTGGTATGTGAAAACGACACTTATTTAGAAACAAATTTTAGACTCTAAAACGACAAATAAAAAGAAACGGAGGGAGTATCTTTTATGGAAAGTGACCTTGTTTGATAGCGAGGGATATCTACAACATACACTTGGATTTAAAGCTGAGATCTTAGGGAGTTGGACTTGGACATTACCACTTATTGTATCATGGAGCTCTCTAAGTATTTTAATAGACTTATAAACTAACTTCATAGTTTTCAAAATGAGATTGAAATAACACACACAAATAGGAAAACTAGGATTTTTCTTTTCTTTTTTAATATACAATGGATGCAATAAAATTTAAACTTCAAATACAAACTATTCAAACCCTTCCACGTTATACCAATCCTAATGGCTTAGAATTGGTATTTTCTATAGTCCAATTAAACCCAGAAAATTAGGTTTTAGACAAATCAAGCCAAAACTGATTGACCTATGTGAATCGATCATAATAAACACTATAGGTTGTGGATCAGTTCCTGTTTCGTAAATACCAATATAAAATTAGAGAGAAAAAAAAAGAATTGTACCTGGAAATATGCTAAAGTAGAAAGACAGGACACAAACTAACGACAAGTCCTGGGAAATTGATGTTGGTTTTAAGCTAATAATCTGCCTTGGCAAGACCAAGTGGGGTTGGAGTTGAATTTGACTGGAGATTAAATTCTTAAAATACACAAGCTACAATTAGGGAAGGTACTGTTAGGAGGGGGAACAATGTTAGGAGGGGCATTATGCCATTATTAGTTGTAGCCACACAAGTCTTTTTTTTTTCTCTGAACAAATAAATAAACGATTAAACATACAGGAATAATAAAATAAAAATAAAGATTGCAAGCTTTAGTTTGACAAATGTCGTCAATTCAATTCAATTAGCGAGCAGTAGATAATGAAAAACAATTATTTATATAAATTATGTAAGAAATATATAAGTTAGATAATATAAAAGAATACAATATAACTAGGCGCCATTGAATTATTTTAAACCATTTAGTGTGTATATTCACTAATAATTAATTATTTGGAAAAAAATTAAAAGACTAGCAACTTTTATTATGTGAGCATTGTTAATTTTTTTTTTAAAGTGATCTATTGTCAAGTGAGTTCACGGTCACAAAAATATCATAATGAATTCTTATAATTATTCATTTTTAAAGTGTATTTAAATATTATTTTATTAGTAAATAGTTTTAAAGGACTTAATGAAATTTAAGTTTTTAATAAAATGATTTAATTAAGTATTTAAAATTTATATCTATAATAATTAATCATATTAAATAAAATACAACTTGTTTGGTGTAGGATAAAATACAATTTAATATACTAGTTCCTATAATTCGCATTTCTCAATTGATTAAAAATTTAACAAAATATTAAAATGCCACAATAATTTTAAATAGTAGTAAAGACATTAATTATATTTGCTATCATTTATGGACATATTTAAGAAATATTTAATATATTTTATCCTAAAGTTAATAATTTTTATTATCAATTTAGTTTCTGAAAGATTAAAATTTCACCATATTAATTTTTTCATCAAATCAATCTCTCAAAAATTAAAATTGCCACTAAATTAATCGTTTTTATATCACCACTTCAATTTAATGTATGGACTTATTCATTGATAATCATGTATTTTTACTAGACTAATTTATATAAAAAAAATCTTTAAATAGTTAAGCTCTTGTTTATTTTATGGTTGCAATAGTGTAAAATCATGATTTCATAAAACTATTTTTAAATCACTTCCATGTAATGTGTTTTATAAATCATGCATCATTCATCTCATTTATCCATTTCTAAAATTAATTCTAGAACCTAAATCAATCACTATCATGATTGGGATAAATTTGATTAAAAAATTCAAAGAAAAAAATTGTGAGTCGGTGACATTCCTATGAGCCAAGTATACACACCCATCAAGAAAAGAAATAAGAATGGAGTATTTTTTTCTAATGTAGCATATTGATCCCTAACTCTCGGGACCATACAATTTCATCCTAGACTTTTTAAAATAACACCTTAATCCCGACTTTATTAAAGATATGCAATTTAGTTCTTAAAGTGTATGCTTTTTTAATAAAATGAAGGATTAAAATACAAATTTTTTAATAAAGTAAGGACTAAATTGCATATTTTTTATGAAAATCATCTAATAATTTAGTCCATTTTTTTAGTCTTTGAACCCTACACCACTACACGTCCTATCCTATGGTGCCAGAAAGAAAGAAGTACATATAATAAGTGTGTTGTGGTTGTGGATGGATGTGGGGTGGGGTGGGGAAAGAAGAAAAGAAAAGAAATGAGAGTCTGCATTTGCATTGCTGCTCTTTCGTCCTACTGTGTCCACCTGTCCCCTGTTACTGTTTCTGCCTTTCTGCCTCTTTCTCTCACACTTCTCTTTCTTTCCAAATGGAACGCTTCTTCCAATTCATATTCATGAATCATATCCTATCATAAATAATGCTCTTCCCTTTATTTAAAAGCTCCCTCGAGTCAAGTCACCCCTCCCTTTCTCACTCTTCCCCCTTCCTTCCAGTAAGTTCCCATCTCTCTGTGCTATTGCTAATTTTTTCCACTAAATTCCATTTTCCAAAATCAGGAGAATCAAATATTAAAAAAAAACCACTTATGATAATTATTTATTATTATTGACTATTATCTATGATTATTACTAGTACTGCTCTCAGTCCTGCTGCTACTGTTACTTTTGCACTGTTTATTTCCATTTGTGGTAGAGTGAGATTGCAACTTTCTTTTTCTGAAAGACTTCGATAATAATGTAAGTAAAGGCTGGACTTTTATGCCAAATTTAAAAAAAAAATGTTGGATTGGCTTGTTCGTCTTCTTCCTCTCATCTGTTAACCTTTTTGTGGTTTATCATTTTCTAGGGAATGTGGCGTGGCTAAGAAAGCTAGGTTTTCATGAAATTGGTTTCTCCTTCTTTCTGTGCTTTTTCAGGGTAAAAAGACAAAGACTTTTCATGTACTATTAGCAAATAGTAACTGAATTTATGGGCTTCTATTATTACTACATCTTAAAACTTTAGTTCCAAACCCAGTTTCTTTTTTCCAATTTAAATTTGCGTGTGTATTTTCGTGTATGAAGAATGAATAATTACCCTCTCTGCTTTCTCTTCTCGTTTTCTTATTAGTCCTAACTAAGTTTAATGATAGATGGGTCATACTCATACTCACAGCAAACATGATAGGTCTTTTTCATAGGACCCATGAAGTAGCATTTGATTTAAATGCTGTTATTATTGTGGCTTTGTTGGGGATCTGGATTGATTGGTTTATGGTATTTATGATTAGGGAGGTTGGTTGTTGACCTTAATTTTGAAGGAAAACAGTTCTCAGATGCTGGAAATGTTCTGTCTATGCTTTATTATTATGTATGGGTTGTTTGTTGCGGGGTCTTGTTCAGTGACCGACTACTTTTCTGATGTTGCTGTGATAAATTAGACACTAATTATTTGGAATTGAAGCTTCTAATGTTGAAAGGAAAGTTTTGCTAACTTGTAGGAAGAGATAACACACATCACATCAACAGGGGAGGCCCTTGCAGGTGTAGTTTAAGGAATTGACAGTACTTTCTGTTAATGCTTTGAATGAATGGTAAAATGCCCTTCTAAATGGTAGTGAAGGTTAGATTTGGGAAATAATGGTAGAGCTAACCCTGCGCAGGAACTAAACTGTATAGTGTCACAAATTGACTGGGCGGGAAGTTGGTATGCATTTAAAATATACAAGGACAATATATAAATGACTAATAATGTGTTTGGTCACAAATAAGATAACGTTACAAATATGGATCCTAGCTAACGCTACGCTCAGTAGCATTAGCTCGGATTCAAGTTTGTAATGTGGTTTTGATGGAAACCAAACACGCTATAAATGTGTGGTAAATAGTGGGAACGAGGAACTGCATGATATCACCTTGAGAACTCTTACCACTAGACTACAGCTACCTATCTATCTATCTGCCTGCCAACTACTCATGGATGGGATTTGCAAAACACTGATGATTTGATGTTATCTTTGTAAGACTAATTGTTTTTTTGCCTTAGCAATTAGTAATACATAGATTATTTGAAGTTTCTAGCAGTTTCACACTTTTTAGATGTCATAAATATTGGTAATATGTGTTTTTATGATTTCTCTACTGAATATATACAGGTATTCTTGATGCCTTTTGTTTTTGGCAAATCATTAGCACAGCTTCTGTGTGGTTTCTCTGACTTGTTAAAAATGTCTATAAAAAGCTTGGTTTACTTTTCCTTGCTTCTAGACAAACCAAAACAGTAAGTAACAATGTCATTTGAATTATAGTTTGCATATTACTGAATTTCTGAGCATTTTTTATGGAGTGGAATGCAAAATCCCCCTCACAATGGGACATGGAGTACCTATTATTCTTCAATTCAAAAGCAACAGAAAATCCAAAATTACAATCACCAAACAGGAGTGAAGTGAACAGAGAAATCAATGTCAGGTTGTTTGATACATCTGGTGGCAGTGGTTGTTCTGGGTCTGAGCTAATAGATGCTTCTTCATCAAGGAGCTCAAAATCAGCTTCCATCAGTTCATCATCAAATAAGGATAGCAAAACATCTATAATTACTTTTGAAAGTTCCCAAGATGATTCCAGTGCTAAAAAAGAATTATCTAAAGAGGAGCCATTTGAAACTTCTCATGCACCAGAGCTCACTCTAAAGCTTGGTAAAAGGTTGTACTTTGAGGATGTGTGTCCAGGAAGTGATTCCAGGAACCTATCTTTCTCTGGGGCTCCCACTTTATCTTAAATACTGGGAAGAAATGTAAGACCAATGGTCAGAGCATACAATATCCACGGTGCCAGGTTGAAGGCTGTGGCCTTGACCTTTCATCAGCTAAAGATTACCATCGCAAACATAGAGTTTGTGAAAGTCATTCCAAATCCCCTAAGGTGATTATAGCTGGTTTGGAAAGTCGATTTTGCCAGCAATGTAGCAGGTAAAGCTTCTTAACAAACATCTGATTGTTTGGATGAAATTGACATTGAGAGATAATATTAGTTTTCAAGTATTGATCGATTATTCAATTCTTAATAGTATTAAGAATTAAGATTAGTCAATCTGATTCAGCTTTGTGGCTATTTGTCTCATGTTTGAATAAATTGGTGAAAATTTATAACTTTACTTCTGGTGTTGAAGGTTCCATGGACTGTTAGAGTTTGATGAAAAAAAGAGAAGTTGCAGACGACGTCTTTCAGATCACAATGCAAGGCGCCGTAAACCTCACCCTGAAGCTGTCCAATTAAGTCAATCAGCTTTGTCTTCCTCACAATGTGGTATAGCTTTTAAGCTCTGTAGTTTTAGTGGTCTTAGTTTGCAGTTTATTTTTAATTTGTGCTGGATTGTAGATATCTTAAAAATGATTTTTATTTATAATCATAACTGGTTCCAGCTGGTAACAATACTCGTTTGTTCCAGTTTTGCAGTTTATCTTAATTTCTGCTTGTAATCTGTTTTTGGTTGTTAAAACCAAAACAGAAGGAAATCTGAAAGTCTAATATCAAGTTAGGCAGGCCTTAGTTGGCTACTAATAATGCTGAATAAAAAAAATAATAATTGAAATGCTTCACATAATTTTTCTCTACTGTCATACTAAGTGTATGTTTGGTTTGACATTGAAAACTGGTTAAACTCAAGTTTGGATTCCTTGTAGCATTAGAAACGTGAGTTTACCATGTTCCAATGCTAAACCAAACATGCTCTAAGAGTTTAACTTCCGTTAGACATTAAATATAACATGATAGAACTTATTTTTCTACAATTTGCTCTCTTTTAAGCCTACTATAAATTCATTTTTCATTTATTTTATGGATCTCATTGGATTTTCAATTGTTAAATGTCTAAACTATAAAGATTCTCAATCTTCTGTGACATGCATGAGTTAGGTGTGTTCAAGAATTCTAGCTGTAAGTGTTCCATATTAACCATGTCCTTCTAATCATAGAGGTTATTTAGTAGCTCTTTAGTCCTTTATTATTCTCAGAAAGGATGTTGCTATTATAAATTTATAATTGTGGACTGGAAACTGGATATAGTTGAAGGTACAAGACACAGTTAATTGCCAAGGTCTTGAGGAAACTAAGATAGCATGCCCTTGAGTGAAACGAGGCATTTGCTATGTGAACACAGATGAAAATTTCTAACAACTATAACACTAAGATACAAATAATTATCATGATTGTTTGGGCTTTGAATATTACTGACATGATTTATATATGTATTAGTATGACACTCCTGAACAAAACTGATTCAGTTAAAACACAACTTTAAATTTTTCTGTGAAGCAAAACTTAAACAAAAGAACAGCCAATATTAGTTTGTTCTAGGTAGACTGTAGTTAATTGTAAGGCATTCATTTCATAATGATTCAAGTTTTACTTTTCCCTTCTATCTTATAATACATCTTTATTCAGCAGGTGAGAGGCAACAGACCAATCCTTTCTCTTATTCAAGGACTGCTACAAATTTAGCCTGGCAAGATCTACACAGAAGCAAGCTCCCCCATACAAAAGATTTTCTCTTGAAACCTGCAAAAGCCAATAATGAGATACCGAGTATTGTCACTATGCTTTCTGGTGATTCCAACGTCCGATTAACATCCAAAGGTGTTGCAACCAAGAGTACTAACCCAGGTTGTTTCACATCTTTCTTCATAATTGAGTCTTAGATCTTTACTCCATCTCAGAATTGCAAATATTTCTCCCTTTTTTCATGCAAAAATACATTTGGTTTCAAAGGAATTTTGGAGTGGTATGCTTGAAGTAAGAATTGAAGTATGTAAATATATTTTGCAACAATATTATTCATTTGGTAATATTTCTGTTGCAGATATAGAAGATTCCACCACCTCCTCTGATCCAAATGCTACACAAGATTTTCACCGTGCTCTCTCTCTTCTGTCAAACAATTCATGGGGTTCATATGAGACTAAATCCATTTCTCTAGAACACTCCAATCACACAACCACTACCTCTCAGCCCATAATACATACAACGGGTCAGCGCTTTCCCCCTACTCCATCTGAATATTGGCATAGTGATCAACAAGTGAATTCCAGCACATGGATCTCATACTCAAATTGTGATGATAGTAATCGCTTTCATGAATTTCAACTGTTCAGAGAACCTTATGAGTCTGGATTTCCTTATGACCAGTTGGATTAACATGAATTTTCTCATCTGAATTGTTTCAATCTAATGAATTTACATACAAGGTCAGTTCCATTTTCATCTCATGATTTCTGATTTGTAGTTCCTAACTTTCTGTTCTAATGAGCATGTTTATTCTCCCTGCTTTCTTCTTTTGTTATCGTATAGAAACTGAAATCAGATCTGGAAATATTTTACATGCTATTTGGCTAACTCCTTTTTTACATGCCATCATTTGTTTGTTACTATCTCCCTGTCAGTATGGGTGTTCGCGGTTTGGTTTGGATAGATTTTGAGGCAAAAAACCATCCGATCCAATCATTGCGGTTTTATCATTTCATCATCTGATCGGTTTTGATAATTTTTCAAATCCGATCCAATCCGAACCATTTTAAATTGGTTTGGATTGGATTGGTTTTCGGTTTTTTAAAGCGACAATAAATATTTGATAAAATAATGAAGTAATAGTAAACATTTTCTCATTGGAACTTATATTTATTAAAATTAATATAAAATTATATAAAAAGAATGACATGAAACATGAAAACTAATTTTATATTGATATATTTATATAAATATTAACATGATATTAAATAATAAAATCATAAAAAAAAATATTTGTATAAGAATTTTTATAAATATATATGTATACAAGTATAAATATATGAGTATTTTATAAGTAATATATATAAGTTTGGTTTGGATTGGATTGGATCGGTTTTCAACATTGGATCCGAAAACCAATCCAATCCAATAAAAAAAAATCGGTTTTTGCGGTTTGCGATTTTTTGGATTTCGGTTTGATTCGGTTATCGGTTTTTCGGTTCGGTTTTTGCAGTTTGCATTGGATTGGATTGGATATGAACACCCCTACCTAGTCATATGACTAAATCATCAAGATCGAGGAAATGCTTTGAAACCAGTTAATAGTAACATAATTACTCCTAATTAAAGTAATCATTAAAATAGTAAGTGTCCGTTTGGTTTACAGTTGAGTAGAATTGATTCTGAAAATTAATGGTTAAGATGAATAATGCACGCTTTACGAAGCGCATTGGACGGAAGCGATTTAAAATCAACTCTGCATAATTTATTCTGGAAGCTTCAAAATTTAAACCAAACGGGCACTAACTCATGCTTCAATAGTTGGGCATTGAAAATAGCGTATTACATCCACTATCATGGGTAATAGGTGATTAGTGGATAATACTAAATTAATGATATGAAAATAATTTCATAATTAACATGATTCAAAATAGTACTATATTTCTTTTATTTAGGACCAAATAAAAACACCTTTTTGTTTCGTATAAATTGAGCCATGAGTAGTACTCCTTCCGTCCCTTATTATAAGACCTTCTCAACCGTTTCACACACTTTAAGAAAAGTTGGTTAATGTATTGATCTTTTAAAAAAAATAACACCATTCCAAATATACCCCTATTTAAAAGTCACTATATTTTAGAGACATTAATTGTGACATGGTGGAAGACTCAAAAAGTCACTTTCCAATGGTGTAGTTGGGCATGTAGGTAAAACTTCATTAATTATTCACACTTATCAATACATGGGAAATAAAAAGAGTTGAATATTAATGAAGGGCAAGTATGGAAAAGATTATTGTTTTACCTAAAAAGTTACAAAGGGTTTTATATTAAGGGACCAATTCTTCTAGAAGGGGTCTTATAAATAGGGACGAAGGGAGTATTTATTATCAAATATCCATTCTTTTTTTGGTTACAATCAAATATCCATTTTATTCTAATGCCCATTCACCACTATTTTAATATTTTTCCCTCTTAGGTGTACCATCTTTCTTTCTCTTGCAAAACATGTTTTTCTTTTCAAATTGTGTTGGTTTACGGAAAAACGTTTCAAACGTGAATCCGAGCCAAATATTGGAGAATCATGTGACAGTAGCTGAGCAGTGGATCGAGTTGATGATTTTAATTTTGTAAAATTAAAGTTTTAAAAATGAAAACTCAATTAAAATATTTCCCTACATAGTAATTGAACAAAAAGAGAATCTAGCTTCCTGTAGTGGAATATGATATGACAGAGAATTGCAATAGTGAATCATTGACTTTCAAGTCTGCCACACCTATTATCCTTCACTCATCCATTTGGAGAGTGCACAAACAAACGTACACTTTACATACTCTTTTTATTTTGGCCTCATTCAAATAGTATTGTTATTATTTTGTTTAATTACTTTTATCTTTAATATTTATTATTTATTAGTCATAATTATACACTTTATATTTATATATTTATCACTCACAAGTCTTTTGTATGATAAACTGTACTTATGGTGATTCTTTTGAACTATCCAAATTGTGAATTGTACTCGCATACTTGTAGTTGCAGGTTTATGGTTTGCAACTAACCAAAATGCCAAGGACGAGACTATTTTGAGATTGTATTTTGTACTGGATGGACGGAATGGTACATCACAATTCACAAACTAATAGGGTAAAAATTTTATGGATGGGTTCATATTTATTGCAAGTCTGCAACTTATCCATTTACTAAAACTTTTCTGAAATACCTTTCAACTCATTGAATGATCATAATGGTTGTGTTTTCTTGTATCACCAAAAATATTAGTTCATATTTAAAGGACGCTATAAATATAGCCTAGACCGGAAAGAAAAAGAGAGTTGTGTTAATTATAAATGTATCTTGTTGAATCCTCATGACATAAGACGTGGAAACTGCTACTAAATATAATTGTTTAAGTGTGTGTTTAGTTTATCCCAAAATCACGTTTTAAATATGGATCCAGGACAATTCTCAGTAGTGTTGGTCTGGATCCATATTTGAAACGTGATTTAATAATAAACCGAACCCACTATAAATTAAAAGTAAGAATGACTTGCGTGTGTTCTTATTACATTGCTTTTCTTTATGATTTTTAATAATTTATAGTTCATTTTACAAAAATAAATACTTAGAAACCACGTTGATTAATTGAAAATTCAGTTACTGTTTAACACTGTCATTTGAGTCTAAACTTGGTCGTGGTAGGTGTCCCTTTCTCAATATGTATACTTTATAAAAGGCAGATTTCTCATTATTTGAAATGATGAAATGTTAGCGTTTGTCCAAATCCACATTTAAAACGTTATTTTGGTGTAAATCAAACTCTATCAAAACATCATTTTAAGAGCAGTTGATTTTTTTTCCTAGTAAAGAAACAGAGGTACATAGATGAGAAACACTTTAAAGAAAAATTGTACTATTTTCTTCAAATTTTAACTTGCTTATCTGTTTATTTCAGTTGCATCCTATTCTGTCATAGGCTTTATTACTACATCAAAATACAATACCGATTCACTAAATACAATACTAAACATCCAGCCTACAAGAGATGAGTTCAAAATATTATTGAAGACGTGCACCCAAACATGTATTTGCACACTGATTTGACATCCACATACATGTGTTTCCAACGAACCAAACTTAGGACGAAGCTTACTAATAGCCATTTATTAAAAGCGAACAGGCAATGAATCGAAAAATATAAGATCAACCAAAATGTGTTTGGTTTATATTGTGTTCACCTAAAAATTATGTTACACACGTGGATTTTGGCCAATGCTACAGAGAGTGATGTTGACTTGGATTTACGTTTGTAACGTGATTTTAAGGTAAACTAAATATACACTTAGCATTTGGAACTAAAATTTGAGTTTATTGAATGTGAATTATGTTTGAGTTTGCATTTTTTTTTAACAAATGTTTGTTTGAGAAAGTCAAATGTTTGAAAAAAAGGGTAAACTTACATTGAGTTTATTGAATGTGAATTATGTTTGAGTTTGCATTTTTTTTTAACAAATGTTTGTTTGAGAAAGTCAAATGTTTGAAAAAAAGGGTAAACTTACTTGGACGTGATTTTTCAAGAACTATAAACTAGTCCATATAGCTTTTTTTTTTGGTCAACAGCTAGTCCATATATATAGCTTCAATTTGGATTCATGTTAATGTGGTCAAACTCATTTTAACATATGAACACTCAAATATATCTTAAATTTGCTTTTCTAATTGTCTAATATGAGATTGGTGTACATTGATTTAACGACGTTTTTTTAACAATGTTCAGATCATCTTCTCCAAATTAAACATCGATTCCTCAATGATGGCAAACAAACGTGAAGTTTCCACTTTTTTTTGGTCAATGAAGTTTCCACTTAAACACATCCAAGTGCATGTAAGCCAACATCTAAACAACCACATGGTAGTAATTATCAAAAGCGTATTTACGTTTTCTAAGGATATGTTTGTGAGTTGAATTTTGGAGGGAAAAAAAGGGAAGAGAAATGTTTATTGTCAATCCTTCCCCCCTTTGTGTCTGTGAGTTTTGATATTTTACAAAGTTTTTTCCTCTTCTTTCTCCCTCACTTTTTCCTCTAACCCTTCCCTTTCCCTCCTCTCTAAACTCACAAACACACCCTAATAAAAATCAATAAAAAACCATAATGATATGAAGACCTAGTACGAAAAAATTAAGAAGAAAAACCTTTACTCTGTAATAATATCTTCAAACTAATGCTTCCAAAGATGATAGAGTATTAGTTAATGATGGCCAAATGCCAGACCCGCTCTACAACCACAAGCATGAGAAGGCAACTTGTTGTGACTTTTCAACCAACAAGTAGTCAAACTACGTCAGATAATTCCCAAGTTAGATAGGGTACCCCTAATAAAAGTCTATGATCAACCAAAAATTATGAAGTACGGACACTTATGCTGCTTGACAGGTACGGAACAGGTTATATAAAAAAGGGGCAGTTACCCATGATCATACTTTTGTATTGTAGTAAGTAGCAATTTTTTTTAATTAATGAGGAGGCCCTGAAAAAGAAACAAGACTAACTACAAGCAATCATCTGGGGGAAACAGAACCCCCCTTACAATCCTCTAACAAGAAAGAGCACATAGACTCGGAAGAGGAATTAAGGATATTACAACCAATAGGGAAAGAATGATCTAAATTAGCAAGATGATCAGCGATTCTCTGAAGGCATGACCAGGTAAAAGGAAGGATTATTATCCAGCAACTTCCTGATGCTCCTGATTAGAGCAAAGCAATGATGAGTATGATTGCAATTACCCTTGATCAACTGTACAACAACTTTGGAGTCGACATTAATTATTAGATTACGAACTTCTAGTGAAACAGCAAGGTTAAGACCATGGAAAGGAAAAGCCCCCAAAGCTCAGTTTTAACTGAAGAGCAAATACCAATTTTACAAACAAAGCCACTTACAAATTGCCCATCAGAGTTTCTAATCAAACCACCACAACTAGCATTGAGAGTAGAGTGTAAAACAGAACCATCCACATTTAGTTTATCTCTTAAATATTTGCCCCTTACACAATTTCTCTGGTTCGATCGTTCCATCCTTGCTTCTTGAAGTGTCTAATTGTCGGAGTGTCATACACAACAGTCGTATGAAATTCTTATGAAACATGTCAAACACCCTTTATCAAATGTCCAATTGAAAAAATTACACTTTGTCAACTTAGACACTTAGTCGACACAGCTAAGACGTCTCTCAGACGTTTAGCCAACACTCCACCATGGTTTGATGCTTCAAAGAAATTTTACTATTATAAAAAAAATTCTATTTTACTTTTAAATAACTTAAAAAAAATAACTTAAAATATAAGTAAATTATAAAAATAATTAAAACAAAACATTTACAAAGATTTTCAACGCACTTCATTAGGGATGCTTCCTTTCCCCTGTTTATCTTGTATCCCCACACATTTATATAGACCCTTTTAAAAAAAATGTAGTCCTTAATATAAGACCTTTACAAAATTTAAGAAGGATTTATTATTATTTTTCCATATTTTTTCTTCATATTTAATTATTAGACCTATATATTTCCGGGGAATTGCTAGCCATTCTCCATGGGCTTCGCATTGCTTGGCAATTAGACTATAGAAAGGTTATTAGCTTATCAGATTCTAAAATAGCTTTGTTTCTTATCTCCCAACGGGTCTCTTGTTTTCACAGATATGCTTCAATCATAGCCGAGATAAGGAGATGGATTATGAAAGAGTGGAGTTTTTCGTTTAGGCATATGCATCGTGAAGGAAATCAGGGTGTGGATTTCTTGGCGAAGTTGGGCGCTTCTTCTACTGTCTAGCTAGTTTAGCTTTTTAGCCCTCCTCTGGGAATTTCTTTGTTCCTCCGGGCTAATACGTTGAGGGTTGAGTTCCCTCCGTTGTAATTTGTCTTGTCATTTTCCTTTTTGTTTGTGTTTGTTAGCATACAACACAAAATAAAAACCTTTATAGTTCCAAGGTTTTGGTTAAGGTGGAGAATTAAATAGTTTGACTTTAATTAGGGGTAAACATGGAAGTTAAATGAATTTCTTAAAAATTAATGCATTAAAACATATTTTTCTCAATATGTGTGTTTGTCGTTTGGATCAAAATATTGTATAAATAGGATTATATGTAGTAATTAGGAGCGTATCAAATGAGTCTTTTTGAGAGAAAATAATCTTAATCATATAACAACACATGGAAGGGGGTTAAGATTAACACTTGACACTTTTCATGCTCTAAATTAATAGCTCTCTCCTTATATGTATGTCGTGTCCCGATGTTCTAGGTTTTAGAATCATCGGTCTTGGTGTGTCTATATCAGTGTAGTGTCCAAGAATAATTCTACATCCTCCTACATGTTTCTCCTACAAATCCTCCTAACTACTAAATAGAGTAAGCACTCAATGTTTTTTATGTTTTCAAGATATTAAGTGTATTCACTTTTTATTTAATACTTTCTTTAATTAGTATGTAGGAGGATTTTTTAGGAAGATGAATAGAAGGATACAATATTACTCGGTGTCCAATGTGCTTCATAGACCAAAAATAATATTCCACCATGTCACAATCACTTACACCAAAGAAAACTACTAGTTAGTAGACAAAAGACACTTTCAACTACTCAAACTAAAAAAGAATGGTTATTCATACAATCAAGATGTGTAACAATTCATACATCAACCAAATTGAGCAACGCCAGATGACAGGAATGTATGGACCTTTGTGTTGGCGCAAAAACCCTCTGAGATTTGTTTTTAATGACAACAAACTTGTTGATCAAAATTAATATTTTCTGTTCTTGAAGTTACTGATGTTTTGTGTGAGATCTTAGAAAGACAGGATTCATATGCTTAGCAAAGAACTCAGAAAGATCAGAAGAACCACAAGCTCAGACTGAGATTGAGAGGCAGCCACAGACTAAGACAAGTAGTCTTAGTAGTATTCCTCAGACTTAAGTTGAAGATAAAGATCAGCCTGAGATTGAGTAATCAATGCAAGTCTTTCCTGAGATTCAGAAAGATCAGAATCCTATTGTTAAGAAGCATTAGACTTCAGAATTGTCTTTGAAGAATAGGCAGAGCTTAGAAGTTCTATATGCTGAAGGTCATTTCAGAAGAAAGCTTCAAGACATATCCTTCATCAGAAAGTCTTCAGAAGTTTTAAATGGAAGATAGCCTAAGTTGAGAGAGGTGCACATCAGAGTGAAGTCTCAGCCACAATCAGAAAGAGTCTCTACTAGAAATGCAAATCACTAAATCAAGTCAAGATGATCTTAAACAGTAAATTAAGTTGCATCAAGAAAACCAATATTTGAAACTCAAGATGAGACGTAGACTCAAGCATAAGATGCTATCTCATGTTTAGATGCAAGCTCAGTCTAAAAATCAGCTTAAGACCAATGCTCAAAGAAGAGACTCATCTACAAACTTAAAAGAAAGGATCAACAGTCAGATGCAAGATCTACCAAGAGATGAGACTCTAACTTAGCTTCAAAATCAAGAGATAAAATCAGAATAGAAGATGCCAAACCAAGAAGAGATTCAAAGTCAGCTTGAGACAAGCTCAAACTGTAAAGTCAGATTGAGACAAACCTAAATTCATTGTAAGATCATATTCAGTCCAAGCATAGAGTGCAAACTCTCAAAGGATGCTGAAGAAGATTGGGAAAGTGAAGAAGAAGAAGAAATTGTTGACAAGAAATCCAAGAAAAGAAAGACTCCATCCTCTTCTCAAAAACCTCCTGTAATCTCCATTTCGAAACCTGAACTTATTCTAGATTTGGATTTCGAAATTTAGCATCTTCTTTTTCTTTTAGACTACTGCTTCAGTAGGTAAAAAAGACAAAGCAGATGATTCGAATTCTTCCAAGAAGAAGGTAGTAAAAGGTCAAGAGAAGAGCAAGTCTGAAAAATCTAATGAAAAATCTCTCTCAAAGGTATCTTCGAATTTTTATTGTTAATTTCGAAATTTTATAACTTTCGAAAAGTCTAATGGTTCTTTTTTTCTTTTAACAGGAAGACACTCCTGAACAACAAATTGTTCCTTTGAGAGGAAAAAAACATAAAGAAAGAAAAGAAGGCTCCTAAACAGAAAATTCTCTCTGTAATTCCACCAGGAAAAACCATTGGAGCTGTAAGTTTCAATTTTCTCTTATCTTTTAAAATCATCTTTGAAACTTTTCTTTTCTTTTTCTGATTTTGAAATCTGTTTTTCTTTATGTAAAACATCAGAGAGTTGGCCAAAGGTTTAAGGTTAAGGCCTATAAGAAACAAATCCCAAGTGAGGTTGTGGAACAAGTAAACCTTTCACTCTCTTTTCAAAAGAAAAAATATCAACTTCTCCCCTTTTACTCTTGTTTATCTAACTTGGGTTATTTACTAATTTTTAGATAAACATTTCTTCGAGTTCCCAAGCTAAAAGTGGTTGCAATGAAGAGAAAACAATAGAAAGCCCACTTCAAGCTACCTCTTCGAAAAAGTCTTTGCCAAAAGGTAAATCCTTAGACAACATCGAAGAGAGTAATGAGGAACAAGAGGAAAAAGGAGAAGAAGAAGAAGTTCAATCCCTTTCTGATCCAACCAATGAGGATTCTCAGATGGAAGAAGAAAAAGATGATCCATCACCTTCTCAAGTTGATTTAATTCATCAAACATTAAATTCCAATAATCTTGAGAAGGTAACTCAAACTGCCTTTGTACCCTTATTGATTGTAAATTTACCTCAAGTGGTAATATAGCATCATGACCATATACCAACTTATAAGGAGTAGTTTGAGTAGCTTCTCTTGGAGAATTTCTATAAGCCCAAAGAATTTGATTCAGGGTCTCATGCCAATTTCTGGGACGTTGCCCAATATGTCTTTTAATCAAAGCAATAATAGTTTTATTAACTACTTCAACTTGACCATTGGCTTGTGCATAATAAGGTGTAGAAGAAAGTAATTTTATCCCTTTTGATTCAGCAAACCTAACCATTTTTCTCCCAGTAAACATTGTTCCTTGATCTGTGGTAATAGTTTCTAGTAAGCCAAATCGAAATATAATATTTTCTTCAATAAAATGAATGATATCTTCTTGAGAAACTTCTCTTAAAGGAATTGCTTCTACCCACTTGGTAAAATAATCAACTCCAACTAGAATAAACTTATGGTTTCTCGAAGAAGCTGGATGTATCATTCCAATTAAATCTAAAGCCCATCCTCTGAAAGGCCAAGGCTTTATTATTGAATGCAATTCACTTGCTGGAACTTGTTGCACATTTCCATGCTTTTGACATTCTTCACAAGACTTAGCGAAATTGTGACAATCCTTGGCCATTGAAGGCTAAAAGAATAACTTTCTTTTCAAAATCCATTCCATTTTCTTTCCTGCTTGGTGATCTCCACAAGCTCCTTCATGTACTTCGACTAAAGCCAAGTAAGCTTCAGTTTCTCCCAAACATCGAAGTAAATTCCCATCAATAGCCTTTTTATAAAGCTCTTCACCTAAAATACAATAATTCAGAATCTTATATTTCAAGTATCTTTTATTTACCAGGGAAGGATTTTGTATAAGATTCACAATTTCTCTTCTCCAATCTTTCTGATCTAGAAGATTTATATTATGGATATCAAAGTCCTTCATTGGAAACCTCCTCTGAATATCACTAATTTTCCTGAGAGTTCCAATTGAAATTCTATATCTTGAAGCTATTTGAGCCAGTTCATTGGCTTTGAAATTTTGACCTCTTGGAATGTGTTCAATTTTTACTTCATCAAACATTTCCAAAAGTTTATTGGCTCGAACCAAATACTTAGCCAATTTCGAATCTAAACATTTATATTCCTTAGTTACCTGTTTGATAACTAATTGAGAATCTCTTCTAATGTGAACATTTCTCGAATTCAGAGAAACCAAAATTTCGAGACCAACAATAAGAGCTTCATACTCTACTGCATTATTCGAACAATAATGTTTTATTTCAAACATCATTCGTGTTGGAAATCCTTTGGGTGAAATCAATAGAATTCCAATTCCTGATCCATTCTTATGTTTGGATCCATCAAAATATAATTTCCAAGGCTCTAAGCCTACATATATTGATTCCTCAATTGGAATTGGGGGATGATCAACTAAGAAATCTGCAACTACTTGTCCTTTCATTGATTTCAATGGGACAAATTTTAACGAAAACTCAGTCAATGCTAATGCCCATTTTCCAACTCTACTGTGCAATATAGGTTTTAATAACATGTGCTTTATTACATCAAAGTGAGAAATTACCAATACATCATGGGGTTTGACATAATATTTAAGTTTAGTACAAGAAAAGTACAAACATAAACACAATTTTTCTATAGCACAATATCTAGTTTTTGCATCATTAAGGACTCTACTTAAATAGTAAACAGCTCTTTCAACGCCATTTTCGTCCTCTTGAGCCAACATACTTCCTATTGTGGCTTCTGAAGCAGAAATGTATAACTTCACAGGTTTTCCTGGCAAAGGAGGAGTCATAATTGGAGGAGTTATCAAATATTTCTTGATTTCCTCAAAGACTTGTTGATGTTCATCTTCCCATTTGAAGTTTTCTTCTTTCTTCAGTTTCAGTAATGGGGAAAACACCCTTGTCTTTCCTGATAGATTCGAAATGAACCTTCGAAGGAAATTTACTTTCCCTAGAAAAGATTGCAATTGCTTCTTGGTAGTAGGTGGAGATGCTTCAAGAATTGCCTTAGCTTTGTTTTTATCAATCTCAACACCTTTCTTGTGTATAAGAAATCCTAAGAAATTTCCTGCAGATACACCAAAAGCACATTTAATAGGATTCATTTTCAAACCATGC
The DNA here is from genome assembly GCA_026901365.1 of Sesbania bispinosa. NCBI lineage: Eukaryota > Viridiplantae > Streptophyta > Magnoliopsida > Fabales > Fabaceae > Sesbania > Sesbania bispinosa. The sequence goes on along the minus strand of QLOH01000515.1, from coordinate 579,496 downwards.
TTTCTCATTTTCTCGAAAGCTTGTCTTAAATGATCTAAATGTAAGTCTTTTGATTCAAATTTAACCACAATATCATCTATACAGACTTGCATAAAGTTTCCTATTAAATCATGAAAAATCGAATTCATGGCTCTTTGATAAGTTGCACCAGCATTTTTTTAGCCAAAGGGCATCCTAACCCATTCATAAGTACCTATTGCACCAGGACATCGAAAAGCTGTTTTCGAAACATCTTCTTCAGCAATGAAAATTTGATTGTAACCTGAATACCCATCTAACATACTTAAAAGTTCATTTCCTACTGCCTAATCTATTAACATATCAGCAACCGGCATTGGGTATTCATCTTTAGGGGTTGCATTATTAAGATCTCGAAAATCAATACATACCCTTAAAGATCCATTTTTCTTAATAACAGGTACAATATTAGAAATCCAATCAACATACCTGGCAGTTCGAATGAACTTAGCCTTTAGAAGACGCTCTATTTCTTTTTTTATTTTTGAAACTATTTCTGGAGCAAATCTCCTTGGAGCCTGTTTCACTAGTCGCTTTTCTGGAAAAGTTGGAAGTTTATGCTCCACCAGTTCTCGGCTCAAACCAAGCATTTCATGATAATCCCAAGCAAAACAATCTTTATATTCCTTCAACAAGTTAATGATTTTCTTCTTGAATTCTCCTTCGAGATTCTGACTTATAAATGTGGGTCTTTTCTCATTATCAGTTCCCAAGTTTACTTCCTCTAAAGGATCCTGAGCTTCCATTTTCTTAATGCCTTGAGACAAAATTCCTTCAAAACCCAAGGGGGAGTCATCATAAATGCAATCTAATCTTTCGAACTCAAACCCTTGTGTTTCTTGAACATATGTCACAACCTTTCTGATCATTTCCTTAAGATACTTCTTTTCAGAATCTCTACTTTTTTCAGAAGATTTTTTAGAATCTTCACCTCTTATTTCTGATGAGATTTTTTCTTCTATTATCTCCTCAATGACTATTCTTCCTTCTTGCCATTCGGCCTTAGGGGTCGTTATTTCCTTATTCTGTTCATCTTGATTAAATTCGGCTTTGAGAGCCGCTTCCACCCTCTTTTCGGCCATATAGGCCGAAATTCGAGCCCAAAAGCTCAAATCTATTCTGGGTCTGACCATTCAGAGATTTCTGCGGCCTCGAAAGGGCCGACATCACATTGTAACATAAACCTATAATTTGGATTTATCCTAAAAGAATATGGAACTCTGGTGGGGGTTAACATATACTTGTCATTCACCTCATAAGGTCTAATTTTCATGACCTTCTTTTTTGTACTCCTCACATCCACAACATCTTCTTCGACTTTAAAATAGTTCTTGTCCTCATCAACATAAATGGGTACACCTTCTTTAGTCCACATGCAAAGTCTCTGATGCATTGAAGATGGAACACCTACACCATGGATCCATTCCTTTCCAAGTAATAAGTTATAGTTTGCTTTCGAATCAACTACAACAAACATAGTGGGTCTCATGATGGTTCCCACTGTTAACTCCAAACATAAGACTCCTTTTGATTTCGAAGTCTTCCCACTAAAGTCTGTAATAATCATCTGATGAGGCATCAAATCAAACTTAGTCTTCATCAATTTTTCATCATGAATTTCAGCATCAAATTTACTGCCGCTCCAGAATCCACAAGTACCTTTCCAATACTTACATCTCCAACTAGAGCCCTAATAAACAAAGGCTTCATGTGAAGTTGCATTTCTTTAGTTGGTTTTTCGAATACTGCAGAAGTATTCTGGCAAATCTGTTTGCCAATGTAAGTATAGCAAATGAGATCTCACCTATATCATCTTCTTCATAATCTTCCTCTTCCAAGCCTTTCTCAAGTTCTTCAGCATATTTAGCAGGAAAAACAGAAACTATTGCGCAAATGTCGTCAAGACCATCCGCGAAGCCTGTCTCGAAATTCTCAGTCAATAAATCATCTTCATTCTCTTCGAAACCTCCAGTAACTTGGAAAGAAGGTTTCTTCTTCACTACTTGTGCATACGAAGGATGATTTGAATTTGCTTGCGCTTGAATCACTTGTGTGTTCTTGGCTTGGATCGGCTTAGGCTGATTATTTTCTCTTGCAGTTATCATGTTACGTTGTTCTTGTTCCTAAAAAGCAGACTTCCTCATCCTTTGCGCCCTCCTCCATTGAGTCTTCGTCATTGGTGGCCTATTTCCATAATAAGGCCTTTGCTGGAATCCTTGATAGTTATATTGAGATTTAGGATACCCAGGACGAGTCCACTTATTCGGAGGAACAGTTGAAGGTGGCACAAAGGTTCGTGGTTTCCCAGAAACTTGGAAGTTTGGGTGCATAGGTTGTTTACCTTTATTCATTACCTTCTCTTTTGGAGGCATTCTTTTTCCCGAAACTGAACTCGTATTCGAAATCCAACCTCCATAAGCAGGTTTCACTTTTTTCTGCTTATTATCATTCTTTTGGCTCTTTGCAGCCATTTCCTGATAGTGCTTCTTCATTCCAGAGTCACGAAATACCTTTGCAGCAGATCTGTCAAGCACTGCATGACACCTTGGACATAAATCTATTGAAGCATCCTCAACTTTCTTTCTATTCAGGAACTCAAGTAAGGATTCTCCTCCTTTGGGAAAGATGTCTTGAAATTCCTGATCATCATCAATAGCCATCTCAGTAGCTTGTTGAATGGAGTTCGAGTCTTCCACCTCTACCATGTTGATGCTCACAGGCTCTGCGTAGTTCGCATTCACTTGAAGTGGATCAGAATCGATTTTCATTGCCATTGGAGTTTTTTCTTCAAATTTCAACCTCCCTTGTTTAATGGCTTCTTGGATAATATCCCTGAAACGAACACAACTATTAGTCCAATGTCCATAAGTATGATGATACTTACAATATTTTCGACCTCTTCTCTATTTTTGAGAAGGAATTTTATGGTCATCATTTAGAGTTATTTGTTTGTCTTTTACCAATATATCGAAAATTTGATCTGCTTTCGAAATATCGAAACGATAATTTTTCTTAGGAAACCTATCTTTATTATCATTATTAGTATTTCCATTAGGTTTCAAAGATTGACAAACATAAGGAGGTCCTGGCTTAAGTTCTGCCACATGAACATCATTATCTTCTACATCATATTCGAAATAACTATCATCAGAAACTTCTAAGTATGCTATCTTATCTTTTCGAAAGATTTTTTCAGGTTTCCTGAACCTTTCTTTTTCTTTCTCCAAATGTTCAATTTGCCTAACTTTATCAACCAATTGGGCCATATCTCTAAGTTTCTGATTAATCAATTTCTTTCGAATTGAATAATCTAGTCCTCCTACAGCCATTTGGACTAACTCATATTCAGGAATTTGAGTAAAACACCTTGCTTTCATTTGTCTACATCTATTCAAATAGTCATCTATTGACTCATTCGAAGATCTCTTAAAGTTAACCAAATCCATAAGAGTAACTTTTGTTTCCCCTCTAAAGAACTGTTCATGAAAACCTCTTTCTAATTGATTCCATGAATGAATTGAATTCGGGGGAAGAGTTGTAAACCAAGTGAAAGCATTTTTGGTTAAAGAACTAGGAAAATATTTCATTTTCAATTCTTCATTATTTTCCAAATTACCTGCTTCGATTTGATATCGAGCAATGTGTTCGACAGTAGATTCTCCTACTTCTCCAGAAAACTTAGTGAATTTGGGAACTTTCCATCCCCTTGGCAATTCAGTTTGCAATACCATCTCGGTAAAAGGAGATACTACATAAGGATGATTCGCAAATCCTACATTAAATCCATGTCTATTCAGGACTTGTTCAACAATTCCAACAACATTTTTTTGCCCCCTAATTTATTTGCTCTTATCCATTCGAGAATTTCATCAGCATTTTGGTCTATTCAGGATATCTCTAGGAGCATTTTCTTCCCTATTTTCGACAGGATTAACAGGATTTGGCCCTTGATTATTTTGATCCCCGTGATTTACAGGAGGATTCATATTAGCCACTTGTCTTACTATAGGATCTGCGGGTGCCCCAAACACATCTGCAATCCTCTCCATTTTCCTAGCCAACAAATTATAATTGGTATTTGTTGTTTGTACCAATGGATTAAACACTGCGGCCATTTGTTGTGTCAACATATTTATCATTTCATGATTACTTTCATCCATCTGTTGCCTTAAAGTTTGCAACGTAGAATTTGTAATAGATGAAGAAGAACTTCCCACAAAGGGATTAAAAATGGGTCCACGATTTACTGTAGGACCTACTGTTGACATTGTTGGTTGTGCCATCCCAGAACTTGGGACAAAACCAAAAGGTAATCCATAAATTGGATTGCCATTCATAGTAGGAATACTACTAGAAACAGGGGCAGTAGTCATAACTTGACTTACACCCAAATTTTCTGGCAAAGTTGTAGAAACTCCTGGGTCTCTATTAACACTACTATTTCCATTTACCCCATTTTCATTATTATTCACAGATTCATTTCCTTGGGGTGGTGGACTTCCAGAATTATTAGTGGTATTGGTAGTTGTATCCCTATTATTGTTTCCACTTCCCGTTTGCCTTGCATTATTAGCCATTTGAACAGATATTGTTCTTCCACTTCTCAAACGCATGCAAGATGGAATCTTTTCAGAAAATCATAACACACTACTTTTTGGCAATTTAGTCCCACCGGGCGTGCCAATTTGTTTGTGGTGATAAAATACAAATTCGAAAATTAGTTTTATCACTTTGATTCTAAGAACAATCTGGGGATTAGAATCAGATCCTCTTACGGGACTCGTTTTAAAAAGTAGATTTATGGTGCTTCTGATTTGTAAAAGACTTTCAAAAGTTTAATTTTTCTGCAAAAAATTATGTTGATTGGTACAGAATATCACCAAGTCAATTTTAGTATTATAGAAATCCAGAAATGATAATTTTCAAGTTATTTGATTCAGAATTCTATCAAAGAACTCATCTTTCACAAAGATTTAGAACTGCTTGATTCAGAATTTCATCAAAGTTCCAAATTGGATTTTCAGAAATCAACTAAGGATTAAACTTTCAAAGAAAGTAATAAAAGTTCAAAAGAAAAATATGCAAAATGTAAACTGCAGAATGTAAATTGCAGAATGTAAACAAAGAAAAGAAAAATGAATTGTAAGAACAATTGCATTAAAAGAAATGGATGTGTTCATCACATACTTCCTTCTCCTTGTAACCTGTTTGTCGCAGTGAGTTCGGACGTGTAAGATGTTTCAGAGAGTTTGAATATAAGTGATTTGCCCACCCTTATTACATTAAGAGTTCACTATTTACAAATTCCTAATTCTAACGGCTAACTAATGTACATTTGACACATCATCTATGTTGGACAAGTGGCCTCACTAACTTAAGAGGGGGGTGAATTAAGTTATTCGATTTTACTAAGTCTTTTTGATTATTAATAAACTTCTCTTAATGATGCTTAAAATTCCCTTTTTAAGATGATGAATGAATGATAATTCTAAATAAAGTGAACTTGCAAATTGCAATAAATAAACAAAAGTTAAGGGAAGAAGAATTGCAAACACTATTTATACTAGTTCGGCCAATCCACTTGCCTACGTCCAGTCCCCAAGTACACACTTGAGATTTCCACTAGTTTGTAAAATCCTTTTACAAAGCGATGAATCCTCCAACACCTTGGAACTCTTCCTTGTGTTGAGAACCACCCACATACAAGAGAGGCACCCTCTCTTTAATCTCACAGTAACAGAAATGAAATTTTACAAGATAACTCTCTTTTAGAGTGGATAATACAATTTGAAGAACCTATAAGAGATCTTAAAGTATTTGCAAGAGTTTGGCACAAGATGATTCTAAAGAGATTTCAAAGAATAGTTATTTCATGTAAGGAAATCTTCTTAAAACTCGAATCTGAGTCATACTTATATAAGAATAATGTTGAAACATTGTAATCTTTGATTGAAAGTCATGACTCTTCAAGATTTTCAGAAAAATCAATCTGGTAATCGATTACAAGGGTTTGGTAATCGATTACACAGTTCAGTTTTGCGAACAGTTGTGCCTGAAATTCAAATTTTGAATTTTCTGCACTTTGGTAATCGATTACAGGGTTTTGTAATCGATTATTCAGTTCCAAATTTTTGAATTTTAAATTCTGGAACTTTTGGTAATCGATTACACATGCTGGTAATCGATTACCAATTCAAAAATTTTACTCTTTGAACTGATTTTTTAGTTTACAAAATTACTTTACTTAATTTTATTCTTAGTGCCAAGTTACTTGCAATCAATAAGAAATCTTTTGACATTTTATATCTAACTTAATCAAGCTTAAACTAATAAACCTTAGTGTTGACTTGATTGTGATCTTGATCTTCATTTGTTCTTGACGCTTGAATTGAATTTGAATCTCTTCTTTTGCCATTGTCTTTCTCATTCCTTTCATTCTTATTGGCATCATCAAAACCTACAATACAGTCATCTACAATCTAGCCCTATGTGTTGGCAGCGTGCATGCTTGCCACGTCTTCTTCTAACCAGAAAACCGCTCTTTATCTTCAATAACTGTTTTCTTCTGTCTTCTAACTTTTCGGAACTTTCCTTCCTTTCTTCAGAAATCTTCTAAGTATTCAGATATCTTGTTTTCGAAATTTCTGTTCCTGCTTCTCGAATTCCTGCTTTCTGAAATTTTGGCTTCATGTATTCGAAAACATTTTCCAACTTGACACTTAGTCTTTTCTTGATACCTGAACTCAATAAATCTCTTCTCATTTTCGATATTTTGATTACACTCTTCCTTGTACCACATGTCAAACTCCATTTGGCCAATTCAAAGGTCATGAAGACCACCGGTTACCGTCCACTTAGCTTCATTATGAGAACTCTTCTCATTGGATGTTAAAATGGTCTTATTAATGACACTTGATTCTTCTCACTCCTATAAGTAGGAGTCTTTTATACGTTCATTTCAAAATTCTTCATTCTCTCTTCTTCTCTTTTCTAAATTCTCTAAAGAAACTCTTAAAAGAATATGAAGAAGTTAATCCCTTTGGCTATTGCGTTCAATCCAATCTAGAATGGTTTCATTTTTTATGGGATTGACGAAATAGCCAAAGCTATTGGCTTTTCTAACCTTTCTCTTTGAAGGTTTTCTTTTGGATTGTACTTAATAGCCAAATATAGGTTCATTTATAAAGTAAATGAATCTATTATTGTTTTCCCATGCTGACCTTGATTTCTTCCCCAAGTCGAAGGTGGTTCAACAGATTGGAAAACAAATTCTCCTTTACCTTGGCTCTATCAAAGCCTGTGGGGGAGGAAGAGGAGGAAGAGGCGTGGAAGACATGAGTCAAGGACTCATTATAGCTTAGGATAGTTTCCTTTCTAATATATTTCCAATGTATTCGAACTGATGTAATTTGAATTTGGATCATGAATAAAAGAACTATCATTTGCCTTTTGGAATACTTGTGTTTGTATTATTTCTCGAATTTACACTTATCTTTCTTTCGAATTTCCAAAGTCTTTTACATTAACTTCAATCAAGAATTTTCTAAGTTAACAGACTCATTATCAAAATTTGAGATAAGGTAACTTTTAACCTTTTCTGTAAATTCGAAATGGCATCTAACCTTTGTCACTTGTGGAATTCAAAATAACTAAAAATCAAATCCCAACACCTGTTTGTCGCAGTGAGTTCGGACTTGTAAGGTGTTTCAGAGAGTTTGAGTATAAGTGATTTTCCAACCCTTATTACATTAAGAGTTCACCTATTTATAGATTCCTATTTCTAACGGCTAACTAATGTACATTTGACACATCATCTAGCCCTATGTGCTGGCAGCTTGCATGCTTGCCACGTCTTCTTCTAACAAGAAAACCACTCTTTATCTTCAATAAATGTTTTCTTCTATCTTCTGACTTTTCGGAACTTTCCTTGCTTTCTTCAGAAATCTTCTAAGTCTTCAGATATCTTGTTTTCGAATTTTCTGTTCCTGCTTCTCGAATTACTGCTTTCTGATTTCTCGAAATCTCCTTTCTGGAATTTTGGCTTCATGTATTCGAAAACACTTTCCATCTTGACACTTAGTCTTTTCTTGATACCTGAACTCAATAAATCTCTTTCGAAAACACTTTCCAACTTGACACTTAGTCTTTTCTTGATACCTGAACTCAATAAATCTCTTCTCATTTTCGAGATTTTGATTACACTCTTCCTTGTGCCACATGTCAAACTCCATTTGGCCAATTCAAAGATCATGAAGACCACCGGCCACCGTCCACTTAACTTCATTACGAGAACTCTTCTCATTGGACGTTAAAATGGTCTTATTAATGACACTTGATTCTTCTCACTCCTATAAATAGGAGTCTTTTGTACGTTCCTTTCACAATTCTTCACTCTCTCTTCTTCTCTTTTCTAAATTCTCTAAAGAAACTCTTCAAAGAATATGAAGAAGTTAATTCCTTTGGCTATTGCGTTCAATCCAATCTGGAATGGTTTCATTTTTTATGGGATTGACGAAATAGCCAAAGCTATTGGCTTTTCTAACCTTTCTCTTTGAAGGTTTTCTTTTGGATTGTACGTAATAGCCAAATATATGTTCATTTATATAGTAAATGAATCTATTATTGTTTTCCCATGCTGACCTTGATTTCTTCCCCAAGTCGAAGGTGGTACAACAAATTGGAAAACAAATTCTCCTTTACCTTGGCTCTATCAAAGCTTGTGGGGGAGGAAGAAGAGGAAGAGGCGTGGAAGACATGAGTCAAGGACTCATTATAGCTTAGGATAGTTTCCTTTCTAATGTGTTGGGCATTTAGGATAGTTTCTTTTCTAATATATTTCCAATGTATTCGAACTGATGTAATTCGAATTTGGATCATGAATAAAAGAACTATCATTTGCCTTTTGGGATACCTGTGTTTGTATTATTTCTCGAATTTACACTTATCTTTCTTTCGAATTTCCCAAGTCTTTTGCATTAACTTCAATCAATAAATTTCTAAGTTAACAAACTCACTATCAAAATTCGAGATAAGGTAACTTTAACCTCTTCTGTAAATTCGAAATGGCATCTAACCTTTGTCACTTGTGGAATTCGAAATAACTAAAAATCAAATCCCAACACTTCTATTTTTACTTTCTTGATTTATGTTCTTTAATTATTGCTTATCTAATTATTTGTTAATATGGTTATCTCTTATAGCTTCATTGGATCTTGATAACGAAGAACTTGTTGACGACCCTGCTACTTTATCTATATCCAAAAACTAATGATAGTAAGTTTTTCCGTTTATAGCCTATGATCTTTGTTTCAAAATAATACTGTTATTACATTGAATATTAATATATTCTTTTTTTGTTCAGAAGTATTTGCAAATTTCAAGACATGTATTAAATAGGTTAGGATTCTTGTTACAGGAAGTTATTATTTCAAGCTAAGAAGTTGGGTTTCCCATTCAAATATTCCTACGCGAAGGATGCCCTTAAAGCATTTTTTTCCTTAAACCAATTTTAGCATAACAACTATCACATATTCTTTATTACTACACCCGTTCCTATTTAATTGTCCATGTTCAAAGAAAAAATTTGTTCCTATTTAATTGTCCACTTACAAACCCAATGCACTAATAAATACATTTTTCTCCATTCTACCCTTATGTTAATAAATGACTTACTATTGAAAACTAATGAGAGCCAATAGTAGTAAGATAGATAAAAGGGTAAAATAGAAAGTTTAAAATTTATTTTCATAAAAACAAGAGTAATAATTACATTTCTTAATATGTATGTTTTTAGTTAAGATGGACAGTTAAATAAGAATAAAGGTAGTAATTCTCTGGATTCATACATCAGCCTTTCCCAAAGGCCAAACATTAGTGGCATTCACCATGTTGAGGTTTTTTAAAATAGTCGTACACATTGAAATTTGTGATTAATTGATTTGAGTTGTAGGTTTCATTTAGAAGTTTAGCAATCCTAAACTCCCTTGAAATTTAGATAAACTCTATCTGCAATTTTCTATTTTCGTTTGGGTAATTTTAAGGATGAATAATGAACGTTTACTATTGTGAAATGTGGTTGAATAGAATTGGCACGAGAGTAAATTTTAACTGGAATTATTGCCGAAAGTCTTCTATAACAAGAAAACTTGACAACGCCAGGGGTGAGAAGTATGCTTATTTTAGTAATTTTATCTCTAGTAAGTATTGATTAAGTCATTATTAGGTATTTGGTGCGTAGTGTATTTGTTTCTGGCCTGATATATTTTTCATTACAGTCACTGGTTAAAATAAGAGAAAAGTTTGCCAAAGAAGAAGACTCCATTTTGACACAGAAGACGGAACTGGTAGAAGCATAGGGGACGTGCGACTTGACGTTACCAAAGAAGAAGACTTTGTTGGTACAAGTGATCTGAAAGGGAAGACTTGTAGGAAGCATAGAGAAACTAGGAGCTAGTTATGACTTATGAGATCGCAAGCCAACAAAGGGACTAACAACTCACCATGGAAGTTCGCCCTGTAAGCTCTCTGGAAATCTCACACAATCTCTAGGAGATAGATCTATCCCACATAATCTTTGTATTAAGATCTACGGTTCAGAAGGAAGATCATAGTTATTTCATGTCTCGTTTTTTGGGCGATTTGATTACACGAGGAGGGGTATTTGGGTGCGCTTTACATTTCGAATCACTAATATGCAACCTTTTGATTCTACTCTGCGACATTCATTCACAACAATTATGAACCGAAAACAAAAAAACACCTACTGTAGATATAAAACCCTCAATCGATACCAAACAAAAAAATCATAAATTAAATTGTTTTTCATTTACAATTTTTGTTCTTTAATTACAATTGTTCATGAAATCTTAACTTTTACAGGTGTCGTCCTCAATTCCATCCACTTCACCTTCACATGGAAACTCTTTAGAAATGGCAACTGTAGACTTTGTGCACATGTTCGAAAACCTTTGCAGTCAAAATTGGACATAAAGGATGAATCAACAAATACCTAATCTTTACACCAATTGAAATTACTTTTTCTTAGAGTTGTTATAGTCAGTGGACAGTAAATGATCTGCACCGTTGATTATTTATATAATAAATCTAACGCTTATAAGCTATTGCATCACCTGTGATGCACAGATTTGGTAACTCACTGTAGACACCACCACGATTCTTTCCCACTTGCTCAAGGCAATTGATAATTCTACCAGGGAATTTTGCTTTATATGTGATATATATATATATTAACATAAAGTTATTTAAATTTTTTGTGTTTATTATAATTTAATGAGTGTTTCTTGTTTGCATTATAAGATAAGCTAAATGTAAAGAATATTTTTTTGAAACAATTGACAAAAAAATGTTGAGAGGGGAGAAAGAAATATAAAAGGGAGAAGAGAGAGAGGAGAGAAATAGAGGGGGAGAGGGGACAAAGAGGGAGAGAGAAAAAGAAGAGAGAGTGGAGATAAATGGAGGAGATACAAGCAGGAGAAAAATAGAGGGTGAGAGAAATAGAGGAGAGAGAGTAGAGAGTAATTGAGGAAACAGATGGGGAGAGAGAGGGGAGGGAAAAATAATTAAATTTTTTTAAAAAACAAATTATGGATGGATTGGATATCCATCCCTAAAATAATTGTTAATGGATGTATTAGATGGTTTTTATTTAATGGGTCATGGATAGTTTAAATGAATTAGTGGATTGTTTTAATCCATCTATTATAATCTTGATCCAAATCCATTTGATCCATCCATTTACCACTCTTTTATATGATGCACTGAGGCGGTGCACAACCGTACAACATCCCTATTAAATAGAGCAAATCATTTTTCATTGGTTTGTAATCCAACAACTACAGGGTTTCAACTAACCCTATAGGAAAGTCCCTAAATCAGTAGTTCTCATCCTAAAATCATCAAGTTGGAACCAACCTTTGTCGCGGCTAAATTGGGCACAAACACAGTCATTCAAATCCATTTGTACACTTAATAGAACAAAAAGAATAAATAGTTAATTTTTGAAGCCCTATAAACTAAACACATCAACACACAAGTCATCACATACTTGGGATTTCAATTGTAAAAGCACACAAATAGAAAGTGTTATGTACCGGGTACCGACCTACCAATAGGTCGGTACACAAATATCTCGTTTAATAAAATAGTAATGGATCAATGTCACTTACTCAACCCAAATGTCTATTTATGGACTTCAAGATTAGAAGGCTTGTTTGTGCTCAACCTATAAAGCCAAAACATGACCCTAGGTTAGATTATCTGATGCTCTTATACTAACGGCTAGGTCTGACCCCTACTGGAAAAAGTACTCGGTTGTCAAAGAATTTTAAGAACAGATTGGCGCTCATCGTGGGATGGCGGTAAAAGTACTTTTGCCGACCATGTTGTTTATCGTTCATGTTATAGAAACTGGAAAGTAAATTGGTGTCACAACAAGAAGAAAATCCCAGGTTGAGAATTGTACAAAATCCCGAGGAACGAGCACATGTTGAAGTAGCTCTTCAGGGTTCCTACAACAATCGCTACGAGATCAAGCCCTGTGGCGACCTCCCTTACCGGTTTCAGTGTTGGTCCCAGAGGGAATCTAGAAGTGGGGTGTTTAATAGATTCACAAAAACTTGTTCCTTTTTCAAAATCAAAAATTGTTTTCCCCTTTCTAATTTGCCTTCAAGATTCTTTCAAATTGGGTTTTCAAAAGATAAATTTTCAGAGTTTAATATCAAATGTTGCAGCGGATCAATGAATTGCAGAAGGTAATTGATTACCAAATTTGATGCAGTGGGTAATTGATTACCAAGATTGATTACTCAAGGTTTGTGATTCAATTTCCAATATTCAATTCAATATTCCAGTAAAAATCAATTACACTTAATAATTCACAATTATTATGCAGATCAAGATTCAAGTTTATATGCCAAGAAATGTTAGAACCACAGGAAACACTAGAAGGGGGGGTTGAATAGTGTTTCAAAACTTTATTGAATAATTTTGGAAATCTTTGATTTAATATATCATTTAAAAAGAACAACGTTCAATGACCAATCTTAAGATCAGAGTTTAATTGAAACATGCGGAAAATAAGAATGATGAGATTGATAATCTTTCAAAAAAGGTCTTAAGATTGTTTTAAATGAAAGTTTCTCAAAGTATCTTCTGAAGATTATTACAAGGAGCATCTTTTAGAATGGTTTCTAAAATACTTCAGCAGACTGAAGATTGTCTGAAGTTTGATTCTGGTTCTGAACTGAGTTCTTTAGAGACTCACTTCAGACACTTATTTCAGAACTTCTTCAAGATACATTCTCTGTAATATCTCAAACGATATGAGAGAGATTTGAGTTTTAATTATCTTTGAAAACTTGTTTGATTGAAATTGTTATGATATGGTGATTATGAAAATACTTTTCAATCCCCAAAGTAAATGCAGAACTGAAAATAAAAGAGATTAAGGGAAAGGAAACTTAGGCACAAAATTTATCCTGGTTCACCCACATCACCGTTAGTTACATCCAGTCCTAGTGGCAAACCACCACTGGATTTTCTCTATCTGAAACCACAGATACAAGTATTCTTCACAGCCTCTTCAGGCCAACCGAGTATTCTTCACGGCCTCTCCAGACCAACCGAGTATTCTTTGGCACACATGGTCTATCGAGTATTCTTCACAGCCTTTCCAGACCAGCCGAGTATTCTTCACAGCCTCTCCAGACCAACCGAGTATTTCTTTGTTTTCAACTACCTCTCCAGGCAACCCATGCAGTAGTCTTTTCTACCAAGCCTCTCCAAGCTCTAGACCAAGTGTACTTTCTTTCACCAAGACTCTCCAGGCTCTCAGACACTTATTCAAGTGTAGAGTATTACTACTCAATCTAAGTTAGATGTTCGCTAGAACCTCTCAACTCAGATTCTTCTTCTACATAGAGATTACTGAGTACATACTCAAGATACAGTCATTACAAACTAAATACAAGGATAGACAGTGATACAAGTGTTTGAATTAAATACAATCCCTGTCTTTTCTATGAGGAATACATCCTCTGAGAGTAGGCTAACTAAGATATGAAATTAAGCTCCAGCCTTATCCTCCAACCATTGATTTCCATGGGTTACATTCTCACCCGTATCATTGGAATACCAAGGTATCTTCAAAGCTTCAAACCGTACCTAGTTTGATAGTCATTTGCTCAGCATGGTTGTCTTCAGACCAACAACCAACTTAATTGATCAAACAGATCAACTGAACAACATGACTAACTGACCAGCTAGTCAGTAGCCTGATTGATTCGAGAACCAACTCTCTGATCAAACTTTGTTGACATATTGATGATCCACTTTAGCTCAAGTCAACTCTTGTTAACCATTTGGCACTCAGCCTAGTTAACTTCACTCATCCTGATTGATTTCAAGAACCAACTTGAAAATCAACTATCAACATGATAGGTTGTCCAACCGAACAACTACCACAACCAATGTCTCTTTCACTTTGGTTGTGTTATTAACAACAACAACTGGTTGGACCGACCAACATCTTCAAATTCAATCTTGAGGCTATTTATATGTTCTGCTTGAATATATCCGTTGAAGATGATTAATAATACCGTTGAGCTAATGATGATGTGGCTCATATAGCCGTTGTGTAATAGCTTCTCAAACGGTTGCTTCTCCTTAAGCGAATAGGTGTACAGACGATCCCGTTCTGACACTTGTTATGTGCTTCTTTATGAGAGATAATTTGATATTGTTTTGCGTACTCTCTCTCTTGAATTTCTTCTGCTTTTGCTTTCTCCTTCAGCTTTCTTCTGCTTTCTTTTGGGTTGTATAAATGAGGAAATATCCGTTGAAATACTACCGTTTAGAGATAGCATTGAATCCTCTTTAATCCGTTGTGAGACACGCTTCTGAGGGCTCTGACATGTCTGACATAGTAAAATGTTGGTGCTGCTATAAAGCTGCCACCGTTGTTGCTGCAAATGCTGCGTTGCAGAGATTTCCTTAGTGGTGTATGAAATTCAAAAGCACCAGGAAAGGTCTCTGTGTTCATTTCCATAAATATGCTTGAGAAGGAAACGTGTAGCAGAGAATGACTTTTCTCAGAATTCTTCAGAGAGCAAAAGGTCTTCATAGTCTTCAGCGAGTAGTGCCACGTTGGATTTCAGAAGGCCTCAATATTTCAGATGGATTGAGACTTCAGACAGCTTCAACACTTCAGACAGGTTGATGCTTTAGACAGCTTCAATAATTTAGACAGGTTGCGTCCTTCAGACAGATTGAAACTTCAGACAACTTCAACACTTCAGACAGGTTGATGCTTTAGACAGCTTCAATACTTCAGATGGGTTGCGTCCTTCAGTCAACTTCAATTCTTCAGATGAGTTGAAACTTTAGAAAGCTTCTTCCTTCTGATAAGAGGATTGTAACTTCATTCTTCTTTGTATCTTCTTCTTCTTCTTCTTCTTGTATCTTCTTCTTCTTCTTCTTAGATATATAAAGATGTTGAATTGTATGTACTTTATTCAACCATCTTCCTTGCTTGCTTTTGTTTAGTCTTCTAACCCATTCTGGTCATTGGCAGGCGTACATGCAGTAGGTCTGCGCACACAGATCCTTTTGTTGCAGGTGCAGCAGGCGTTGCAGAAAGTCTTTGCAGTATTTCCTTATTTGTGTAAGACTTTGATCGAGGTAGAAAAGCATGTCTAGCTTTATCCACTGAGATGAGTGTACTCCATTTGATAGAGTGTGCTTTACGCTTTGCAACGTCTCCAAGAGATCATTTCTTGATTCTGACATCTTCATCTTTCAGTCTCAAGACTGCTTTAGATCATCTTCAAATCTTCAAGTCTTCGTAGTCTTCAATTCTTCAGATCTTCAAATAATCTTCGATTCTTCATATAGTCTTCAAGTCTTCAATTCTTCAGATAGTCTTCGAGTCTTCAACTTGGTTGTAGATTCCTCTTCTTAGGATTCTGCACTTTGTCCTTTTGATTCGATCTTCTACTCTTCTTCTTCAGCTAATTATTCTGACCTGAAACACAATCAACAAGCCAATACCTTTCTCAGTAGAATCTGTTTATGTAATCTTAGTAAGTTCTTATATAAACTTATTTGTTAATCATTAATATAATCTTATTTGTTAATCATTAAAACTTAAGGATGCTAAGTCTTATAATCATGTTTAAATACTTAAACTGATTTATAGACTTCACAAGAAACTCAATTAAAATAGAGTAGAGAGAGAGAAGATAACACGGTCATTTATACTTGTTCAGCCACAAAAAGGGGCCTACATCCAGTTTAGATTTAGCACACCACTAAACCTACTTTCACTATAGAATTGATAACAAACACCATGCACATTCAATCCTAAAGAAAGACTTTCTAACAAACAAACAAAGGTTTGACTCTTTCACCCCACAAGAGCATGTTCTTCAATGACACCCCATCATATGAACATCAACCTTACTCATGACACCCCGTCACAAGAGGAAGATCTCCGCTCTCAGTTTCCAGAGTTATTCGTTTGAGGTAAGGAACTTTAGATCACCTTTGAGTTTTTCAGTTAACATTATTTAGCCAATTTTGAGGACAAAATTATTTTAAGGGGGTAGAATTGTAACATCCCGCTAATTAATACCTTAATTCATAGGAATATCATAACTTAAAGTAGAATGAAGAAAAATAGGTAGTGCTTGATGTTGGTTCTAAGCCTAATGACCTTGATGCACTAAATTGAAAATATCTAGAGTTGTAGATGTCCGATGGAGAGGATTCCACTCTCATTAGAAAGCTTATTTCCAGGGCTTCAGTTTGATAGGTCACACGATAGAGTTTGGATGAAAACTGCACCTTAACAAGAAGGGGAAATCTCACTCTGGTTTCCTCGCTCGAGCTGAGCTCAAGCGCAGCCTGAGCGAGGATACCAGTAAAAAGGGAAAATTGCAATCTGGTTTTCTCGCTCAAGCTGAGCTCGAGCTCAGCCTGAGCACAGAAAAACAGAGAGCAATTCGAGGAAATTCAGCTTGAGCTGAGCTCAAGCGCAGCCTGAGCGAGAACTCGCGCTCGAGCTGCGCTTGAGCGCAGGTCCGATTTCTGCATTTTAAAACACGTTTGTGGACGGTTTCTGTCAGTTCCTTCTTCCATTCTTTCGTATTTTTAGAGAGAGAGAGAGAGAGGTTCTAGTGAGAGAAAGTCCCAGCAAAGGCCAAGAACGAATTCTACTCATCACGAACGAGTCTTGCTTCAATCTTTCTCCCTTCAAGGCCCTCCGTTCTTCGTTCTTTCTCCGTCTTCTCATCTCACAGGTGGGTGGACTTTCACTTAATTGTTCTGAAAGATTGCCATTGCATGCTCCCTATTCTTTTTCCCCTTTTCTTCTAGGAATTAGTGATATATGTATAGTAGGAACGTAAGAATTGTGAATATACTGATTATTGTATGTGTTGGATTGCCAAAACCTTAGGGTAAATGATTGGATGATTTTGTATAATGATTCTTGATTATGTTTTGGTGATTCTTGATTGTGTTATTCTGGAATTCATGGGCCTTTGGCCATCACAGTCATGAAAATTATGAATTTGAGAAATCATAGAGCTTTCGGGCTATCACAGGGTCTTTGACCATCACAGGCCTTCGGGCAAATTAATTAAGAACAACGGGGTAACCACATCGAACTCATGGCCAAGAGGGAGATGGGGTCCCCAATCACAGAATTATATTTAAATGCTATTTAAAATTTAATCATAGGTAACCTTGGACGACGGTCCTTGATTACATGGCCGAGCGCTCATCACAGTCACGTTACAGAGAAAAGACCCCGGGTGTCGGGAATAACACCTCACAGCCATGCATTGCATCTTGATGATTGATTTCCTTTGTATTGAATTATGTATTATTATCTCTGTTATGTCTATTAAAATTGTATGTATGCCATGATGGTTCTTGGTTGCTTTCCCCCACACTGCACACACGGTTACACTCACTGGGACGTCAGTCTCACCCCATTCTATGGGAACAATATTTTCAGTGGTGCAGGATACTGATCAAAGCTATGACGAGTAGTAGATGGCATGTGAAGACCGTTAGTCTTATTGTTTATTTTACTCGATGTTTTCATGCTGTTTAGAACCATTAGTGTTATTTG
This sequence comes from Sesbania bispinosa, assembly GCA_026901365.1. Lineage (NCBI taxonomy): Eukaryota > Viridiplantae > Streptophyta > Magnoliopsida > Fabales > Fabaceae > Sesbania > Sesbania bispinosa. The sequence continues at coordinate 561,324 of QLOH01000515.1, read as the reverse complement.
TTAAAGCTATTTTAGGAATTATTATGTTAGTTTAATATTTTAATATTTTTGTATGGGAGCCTTGATGGCAACGATATGTTATTATTTCATTGAATTATAAATGTATTGTTGGAGCTTTAGTAATTGTTGGGTTACTTAAGCGATGGTATTGTATGTCGATACGCGAAATGAATGAAATAATTTCACGAATTTGGAAATAGTGCTTCCAACAGGCATTGTTTCCGAATTTAGAAATTAGGACGCTCCGGAAACTCTACTCTCTTGGGATGCATTCCAGAATGTATTCCTGGAGAAGTATTTCCCTGAACCAGTCAGGAAACAGAAAGAGCTAGAATTTCTCAATCTGAAGCAAGGCAACATGACCGTGGGCTAGTTTGTGGCCAAGTTTGAAGAACTCTCCAAGTATCACTCCCTGTTGCAAGCCAATCCTAATGAGGGTTGGAAATGTTCTCACTTGGAAGCGGGCCTCAAGCCCGAGATCAGGAAAATTGTGTCAGCCTTCCAGCTCAAGGATTTCCCAGCCTTGGTGACCAAGTGTCTGGTCGTTGAACAAAGTTTGGTGGATGAGGCGCCCAAGCCGACAGCTAGGACTTGGGTTGAGAGTAAGAGGAAAAGAGATGATGCACCTGTCAGTAAGAATTTCCGACCTCAGTTCCAGGGAGGAAGGGGCAAGCAGGTCGCCCTTCCCTCCACTGCATCTTCTCCTACTTGTCCCAAGTGTGGCAAACACCATCGGGGCGAGTGCCTGGCAGGACAACGAGTCTGTTTCTACTGTCGGGATCCAACTCACATGATTGGGGACTGCCCAAAGAGGAATAAGGACCAGCCCAAACCCCAAGCTACCAGAAGGGTCTCTACCCTCAACGGTGAGGTGGCAACTCAGGCCGATGATCTGATGCAAGGTACATGTATTTTAAATGATACTCCTTTGATTGTACTGTATGATTTTGGAGCAACTCACTCCTTCATTTCTTATGATTGTGTGGAAAGGATGAAACTACAAGTTACTCCCTTACCTTTTCATTTGAATGTCCACACCCCTGCTAAGGAAGCCATTTCCACTTCCTTGGTATGTCTTGCATGTCCCTTAGAAATCCAAGGTAGAATCTTTAAGGTTGATTTGATTTGTTTGTCATTGAAAAAGCTTGATGTTATTTTGGGTATGAACTGGCTATCCCGTAACCAGGTCATGCTTGACTGTTGCAATAAAGAAATTGTTTTCCCTACTCTTCTTCCTTCCCCGAAGGAGAGACCGTCATATTTGTTATCTTGTTCCACTCAAGTTTCTGAATGCCTGACTGATGGTAGTTATTGTTTTATATTACTACTTTCCTCAACTGTAGAGTTGAAACCCGACCTAGGCAGCATAGCCATTGTTAGGGAGTTCCAGGATGTTTTCCCCAGTGAGGTGACCACCTTACCTCCGGACCGAGAGACTGAGTTTTCCATAGACCTTGTGCCGGGCACAGGGCCTATTTCTAAGGCTCCCTATAGGATGTCACCCTTGGAGATGGGTGAACTTAAGAAGCAACTAGAAGAATTAATAGAGAAGCAGTTCATTAGGCCTAGTGTATCCCCTTGGGGAGCTCCAGTGCTCCTTGTTAAGAAGAAGAATGGTAGCATGAGGTTGTGTGTTGACTTTAGGCAGTTGAACAAGGTAACGGTTAAGAATAAATATACCTTGCCTAGGATAGATGACCTGTTAGATCAACTTAGAGGGGCAGCAGTATTTTCTAAGATAGACTTGAGATCAGGTTACCATCAGATAAAGATTAGAAGTGAGGATATTCCCAAAACTGCTTTTAGGACTAGGTATGGGCATTATGAGTATTTGGTGATGCCATTTGGCTTGACCAATGCTCCAGCTGTATTCATGGACTACATGAACCGTATCTTTAGGCCCTATTTAGATAAGTTTGTGGTTGTATTCATCGATGACATCCTTATCTATTCTAAAACCTTAGAAGAACATGAGCAACATCTTAGAGTGGTTTTGGAAGTGTTGAGAGAGAAGAAACTGTTTGCTAACCCTGATAAATGTGAGTTTTGGTTGGATAAAGTTCACTTCCTAGGACATGTGATATCTAGTGAAGGTGTGTCAGTGGACCCCAGTAAGATAGAGGCAGTGATAGATTGGGAGAGGCCCAAATCAGTCACTGAGGTTAGGAGTTTCTTGGGACTAGCTGGGTATTATCGCAGGTTTATTAGAGGTTTTTCCCAGTTGGCTTTACCTCTCACCCGGCTGACTCGTAAGGGTCATGCTTTTGTTTGGGATGAGAAATGTGAGAAGAGTTTCAAGGAACTCAAGGAGAGGTTAACCACCACCCCGGTGTTGGTATTGCCGGACTTGTCCAAATCCTTTGAAGTGTATAGTGACGCTTCAGGAAAGGGATTAGGTTGTGTTTTGATGCAGGATAAGAGGGTAGTGGCTTATGGTTCTAGACAGCTTAGACCCCATGAGGAAAATTACCCCACCCATGACTTAGAGTTGGCTGCAGTAGTGTTTGCTCTCAAGGTGTGGAGGCATTACCTTTACGGTGTGCAATTTGAGGTTTTTAGTGATCACAAGAGCTTAAAGTACCTGTTTGACCAGAAAGAACTTAACATGAGATAGAGGAGGTGGATGGAATTTCTAAAGGACTACGACTTTGAGCTTAAGTACCACCCAGGTAAGGCCAATGTAGTGGCCGACGCCCTAAGTAGGAAATCCCTGCATGCGTCATCCATGATGGTGCATGAGCTAGTATTGTTAGAGAAGTTTAGGGATTTAAAACTTGATGGGAACTATGAGGGAGATAGTATGAGACTCCATAGGCTAGAAGTAGTTAATGAGTTAAGGACAAGGATTAGAGAGGCTCAGATCTTAGACTTAGAACTCCAGTCCCGAAAGGGACAAACAGGATTTTCTGTATTAGGAGATGGGATGATTCTCTTCCAAGGGAGAGTCTGTATCCCTAAGGGGGGTAGTCTTAGAGAAGAGATTTTAGAGGAAGCCCATAAGAGCAAGTTCACGGTACATCCGGGTATTACCAAGATGTACCAAGACTTGAGGACCATGTTTTGGTGGGATGGAATGAAGAGAGAGATAGTTGAGTTCGTTTCCAGGTGTCTTGTATGCCAACGGGTTAAGATAGAACACCAAAAGCCCTCGGGTATGCTAAAACCATTAGAAATTCCCGAGTGGAAATGGGAAGCCATATCCATGGACTTTATGATGGGACTTCCCAGAGTTCCAGCAGGCTTTGATGCCATTTGGGTGATTGTGGATCGGCTGACCAAGTCAGCTCATTTCTTACCAATCAAGTCAACCTACCCTTTGACCAAATTAGCAGAATTGTATATCAAGGAGATTGTGAAGCTTCATGGTGTACCTTCCAGCATAGTGTCAGATAGAGATCCCAGATTTACCTCTAGGTTTTGGAATGCCCTACACCAAGCCTTCGGTACTAAACTGAAGTTTAGCACCGCTTACCACCCTCAGACTGATGGGCAGTCTGAGAGAACAATCCAGACCTTAGAGGACATGCTTAGATCCTGTGTGTTGGAAGAGAAGGGTATTTGGGATAAGTACCTACCTCTTATAGAGTTTGCCTATAACAACAGTTTCCACAGTAGTATAGGTATGGCACCCTATGAGGCGCTGTATGGTAGGAAGTGTAACTCACCCTTATGTTGGTGTGAGGTGGGAGAGAAAAGCTTTTTAGGACCAGAGTTGGTACAAATCACTACAGAAAAGATTAAGAGAATTAGGGAAAAGTTGGTAACTGCCCAGAGCCGCTAGAAGTGCTATGCTGATAGGAGGCGGAAGGACCTAGAGTTTGAGGAAGGTGACCATGTGTTTTTGAAAGTTACTCCCATCAATGGCATTGGAAGGTCCATTAAAGCCAAAAAGTTGAATCCCCGTTTTATCGGTCCTTTTCAAATATTGCAAAGGATTGGTCCCCTTGCATACAGAATAGCCCTTCCACCCCATTTAGCCAACATCCATGATGTATTCCATGTCTCTCAGCTCAGAAAATACCTTCATGATCCTTCTCACATCATAAGTTCAGAATCGGTACAATTAAGGGATGATTTAACTATTCCCTCGAGGCCTGCACAGATCATTGACCGCAGTGTCAAAACCTTGAGAAATAAGACGATTCCGTTAGTGAAGGTGTTTTGGGAGGGTCAGTCACCCGAGGAAGCAACTTGGGAAAAAGAGAAAGATCTCCGCTCTCAGTTTCCAGAGTTATTCGTTTGAGGTAAGGAACTTTAGATCACCTTTGAGTTTTTCAGTTAACATTCTTTAGCCAATTTTGAGGACAAAATTATTTTAAGGGGGTAGAATTGTAACATCCCGCTAATTAATACCTTAATTCATAGGAATATCATAACTTAAAGTAGAATGAAGAAAAATAGGTAGTGCTTGATGTTGGTTCTAAGCCTAATGACCTTGATGCACTAAATTGAAAATATCTAGAGTTGTAGATGTCCGATGGAGAGGATTCCACTCTCATTAGAAAGCTTATTTCCGGGGCTTCAGTTTGATAGGTCACACGATAGGGTTTGGATGGAAACTGCACCTTAACAAGAAGGGGAAATCTCACTCTGGTTTCCTCGCTCGAGCTGAGCTCAAGCGCAGCCTGAGCGAGGATACCAGTAAAAAGGGAAAATTGCAATCTGGTTTTCTCGCTCAAGCTGAGCTCGAGCGCAGCCTGAGCGTAGAAAAACAGAGAGCAATTCGAGGAAATTCAGCTTGAGCTGAGCTCAAGCGCAGCCTGAGCGAGAACTCGTGCTCGAGCTGCGCTCAAGCGAGGCTTGAGCGCAGGTCCGATTTCTGCATTTTAAAACACGTTTGTGGACGGTTTCTGTCAGTTCCTTCTTCCATTCTTTCGTATTTTTAGAGAGAGAGAGAGAGGTTCTAGTGAGAGAAAGTCCCAGCAAAGGCCAAGAACGAATTCTACTCATCAAGAATGAGTCTTGCTTCAATCTTTCTCCCTTCAAGGCCCTCCGTTCTTCGTTCTTTCTCCGTCTTCTCATCTCACAGGTGGGTGGACTTTCACTTAATTGTTCTGAAAGATTGCCATTGCATGCTCCCTATTCTTTTTCCCCTTTTCTTCTAGGAATTAGTGATATATGTATAGTAGGAACGTAAGAATTGTGAATATACTGATTATTGTATGTGTTGGATTGCCAAAACCTTAGGGTAAATGATTGGATGATTTTGTATGATGATTCTTGATTATGTTTTGGTGATTCTTGATTGTGTTATTCTGGAATTCATGGGCCTTTGGCCATCACAGTCATGAAAATTATTAATTTGAGAAATCATAGAGCTTTCGGGCTATCACAGGGTCTTTGACCATCACAGGCCTTCGGGCAGATTAATTAAGAACAACGGGGTAACCACATCGAACTCATGGCCAAGAGGGAGATGGGGTCCCCAATCACAAAATTATATTTAAATGCTATTTAAAATTTAATCATAGGTAACCTTGGACGACGGTCCTTGGTTACATGGCCGAGCGCTCATCACAGTCACGTTACAGAGAAAAGACCCCGGGTGTCGGGAATAACACCTCACAGCCATGCATTGCATCTTGATGATTGATTTCCTTTGTATTGAATTATGTATTATTATCTCTGTTATGTCTATTAAAATTGTATGTATGCCATGATGGTTCTTGGTTGCTTTCCCCCACACTGCACACACGGTTACACTCACTGGGACGTTGGTCTCACCCCATTCTATGGGAACAATATTTTCAGTGTTGCAGGATACTAATCAAAGTTCTAACGAGTAGTAGATGGCATGTGAAGACCATTAGTCTTATTGTTTATTTTACTCGATGTTTTCATGCTGTTTAGAACCATTAGTGTTATTTGTTAAAGCTATTTTAGGAATTATTATGTTAGTTTAATATTTTAATATTTTTGTATGGGAGCCTTGATGGCAACGATATGTTATTATTTCATTGAATTATATATGTATTGTTGGAGCTTTAGTAATTGTTGGGTTACTTAAGCGATGGTATTGTATGTCGATACGCGAAATGAATGAAATAATTTCACAAATTTGGAAATAGTGCTTCCAACAGGCATTGTTTCCGAATTTAGAAATTAGGACGTTACAGATTTCATGGAGAGGGTTTCTAAAAAGAATCTTGCATTCTTTTGAAAATTCAACTCTTCTCTTCTTTTAATTTCAAAAATCACAGATTAAAATAGTTTCGGGTAAGTTAGTTACTAAAAAGTTTGTTAAAAATCAGTTAAAAACAATTTTGAAAACGTCCAGTATTTTGCAGACTCTGTGGTAATCGATTACTAGCTTGGGTAATCGATTAAACCAGAGTGTATTGTCAAAGAAATCAAATATGATTATACAGGTAATCGATTACCTACATTAGGTAATCGATTACCTACATTAGGTAATCGATTAAATCAATCCTGATCATGAATTCGGGTAGTTTTCAGTTTTGGGTCAACTTGGGGTCCATTGCCAACTAAAGTAATCGATTAAACCAGTGGCAAATCAATACTTAGTTGAGTAATTTAGCTACCTAGCTATCCAAAATTGAAAACTCAATCATGAACTCAATTTGCATAATCACAAACCAATAAAGGAAGAATTATCAAACACACATATTGCCTAAAACTAAAACCAATCAATACAAGTGTCACATCTATTGAAACTTGTTTGGCACTGCAAAATGAATTGAAACATAAAGCATCTACATTCTACAACAAAACCAAAACAATTGATACATGAGACACTTGAGGAATAACTTGTATCTTCCAATGTAGCTTAAGTCCAACAATCTCCCCCTTTTTGGTTTTGATGCGCCAAAAACTTTCAATAACGATTATGATGAGCACATAGGCAATTGATATTCCTTCAATCCAAAAAAGAACGTGAAAATACTTGTATAGAAAATAGGATAAGACATAGCATATGTGTTTATGAAACAAATCACAGTAATATATCCATTCACAATATTTCCATCATTTCCATATTCATTCACATGTATCCATTCATATATCTATCACATTTATATATCCATACACATCATACACATCATACATTATTCTCAATTTCTTCTCCCCCTTTTGGCAAATAAAAACCGAAATTTCAGAGAGAATTTCATTACCATCATCTTCTTATTGGTTACGTTATGTTATTTAAACATTCACGTGAAGATCTTAAACAAGAAACCAGTAAACATAAACCACAATTGTCATGATTAAAAAAACATAATAGGAGCAGAGTAAACATTGTTCATATTATAGTACCAGTAATCAGAATGAAATGCAACCTAAATGAAAGACAAATTTTTTTTTAAGAAACTGAAGCTCATCCTAAGCATCCGGAAACAGGATTTGATGTTCATCCAGCCTTTCAGAGATAGCCTCAATACTGTCCTTCAACTCTTGACAATCTCTCTTCTGAGTTTCTGAAATTTCATTGAGTTTGTTGAGGACCATTTGTTCAAAGGTTGTGAACGACTTAGGTTCAGGCATTTTAGTGTCTTCTTCATCATATGCATTTCCATAAGTGTTTCCCTTAGCATTAACTTCTTCCTTATTTAACCATCCATACTTTGTTTTTACTAAATTCATCATTTTAATAGCTTTATCTTTTACATCATGTGCTTCCCTTGTTACATCGCTTGATTCAGAATTAGTATCAACTCCATAGTGATCAAGAATTTTTTAAACAAATACAGCATAGGGACACTTGTAGTCAAATAACCTCCTAGTCTTCATCATTGTGTTGCAAATCACATCTATCAAATTTACTTTTATATCATTTTTAATAGCACAAATAATCATCATATCTTCTTCACTAGCTTGAGCATGATTGCTCCCCCTAGCAGCTACAATCCATGCTAAAGTGCAATGCAGTAACCTATCATCAACCTTCATTCTACCAGTATTAAAAACAGATTTCTTCTTTTCAGTCCTTTTTATGACTTGCTCTTCTTCCCAATCATTTGCATTCACCAACATAGACTTGTACAATTCAGGCTTATTGTATTCAATTTCATGTCTATTAAAATCATCAATGTTAATTTTGATTCCATTAACAGTGATTCCACCAATTTCCCTAAAAATTGACTCATTCATCCAAACATTGGTTCTTTTTACTTTAGAAAACAGATTTCCATCTTCATCATAATAAAGATTGGAGTAAAACACCTTAACTAAATCAGGGTAATATTTCCTTTTAGTTGGGTAATTAGTGGGTTAATTATCTAATTAACTATTACTGGGACAGGTGTCAGTCTTAATGGGTGTTTCGTCTGCCACATCACCAACTTAACTGTGGAACCTAACGGTAGGAATGGATGTTAGGGTGTTTTGAAACTACGGGGACAAAAATCAATGGTTTGAAACTATAGGGACTTTGACACAAGTTGACCCAAACTATAGGGACTAAAAACATATTTTTGCCTAAATTATATCTACTTTGCTTTAATACTTGCTTCAAGTTCATATTTCTTTGATCAAATCTTGATTGGTAACATGTTTTGGTTATGAAATTTGATATTGAAGTATGTTGTACTTTTGATTGTTTAATCATCATGAATCAATGAAAGATCATAAAGTAAGTAATTGAATTGAAGGTTTTCATTTAATTATTTACTTTATTGGGTTCCGACTATAAAATTGATTTGGATCTAACAAAATATTTGGTGGTTATTTGATCTTGTTAATCTTAATCAATTGAATTTTGAGAGTTATTTCAGTATTGAGTTAGGGGATCATTGTAGAGGTTCCATATGATCATAAGTTGATAGATTTAATCCCTTGTATGCTTACTTTTAATAATCATTGATTAACCATGAAAATAGCCTCTGAATTCCTTGGATTGATCTTATCTTAAATTGATTCAACCTTTACATTAATTTGATGTTTTTTCTTTAGTTTATTGCAATCAATCAATCCCCCCAAAAGAATTAATTTGAACAGATTTTACAGGGTTCGACTTGGTTTGTACCCTTCCACTATAAGTAATATGCAAATCAATTAATTATAAATATAATTTTAAGAAGATCCGACAACGATCAACTAACTACTTTAAATCTCAACCATTACATATAACATTAATAAATCTTCCGGTTTTATTGCACTTGTGTACTAGCTTAGAATGACCCTGAGACTATTCTACCCTTTATGTGGGGATTCTTTAGCTAGAATTTTTGTTCAATAGGGCCATACTAAATTTGTGATTATCTTGGAGTTGATTTGGCAAAGGTGTAAAAACTTTATTTTCCAAGGCTCCTAGACCTCTGCTGAATCACTTTTCCATCATGCTCGTGAAGGGAATCAAGCATATGGTCAGGGTGTGGCGGAATAATTGGATTCCCCCTAGTTATGATCATTAATGTGAAAAACACGAATTAAGCCGTAAAGAAAAAGAAACAATATGATATACCTTTTGAAAATTGAAAACGAGGCAATAGCAACCACGTCCCTAAAGGTGTCCACGCCAACAAGCGAACTAGAAAACCTTCCTCACCTCTGCTAGTAGCGTTTGGAGAGTAAGAGCGACTACTCATGTGATTAGGGTAATGCATCTCATGTTATATTTATAGAGTGGTGGCTAAGGTTTTACCACCACTCATTTAACCCTATCACATACAGGTCTGGCCCATTATGTTATAATTATAATATGATTAGAATTACTAACATTCCTAGTGGGCTTGTTGTATGCGTGTGACCCAATAGGTTCTTTTAATATCTGATTATGATATTTAAAATAAAACCCTTTTATATTTAATATCATAATTAGCAAGTGGTATCTAGCAATACATCACTAATACCCACATATTGAGAATGTTAGTAATTTGACGTATCCTATTTTATGATAATACTTTATATGGATTGTCCCTTTATCCAAATATCTAATTGAACACAAGGGCATGGAATGTGTCATCCTTGTATAGTTCAATTTATGTTTTTCTTGATGCCCAAGTAGACTATACATAAAATAAACATCTCATGTTTATCCTCCTAAGCATGGACATGCATTTTGTAGTCTAACTTTGTCAAGAGGCCTACAGATATAACTCTTGTTACATAGGAGGGGCAAATCCCATCTAGGTCACTCCCATTCCACCACATAATTTATTATATGTCCAAAATTCAACTTTGTGATCACCTTGTTACAGGTAACGTTTGATGATATTTAAAACATTTAATTCCTTATGTAGGAATCGTAGTGATTTCAGGTCAAAGGACTTCATATAATATTTATCAATATAAGAAACGTTCATGACACTTGTGTAACAAACCATGCAACATTCTTAAGGTGGGCTAGTCCAGTATATCATTACTCTTAATATGTACTTATGTGAGCACTTGATATCTTATATCCATCATCTGTGAGATGTGATCGTCAATGAACTCACATACTAGTCTAAATGCATCTAATTTTCCTAAGATGATGCTTGACCGGGGACTATTTTAAGAATAGTTCTTTATAAGATCTCACGATCAAGTCATCTACTTGATTTCTTATGAAGTTTAAGTTTACTATTCTAAGGACATTTATTATATTCTAAAAGAATTAATAAAATGAATTGCCTTTATAAGAATAATATGACAAAAGTGATGAATGTTCAAAATAAAACATATAAGTCTCTAGTGCATACACTAGCAGCTCGTCACCTTCTGTCTCAAATTATTGAAGCGTTTAGCCTTGCTAACTCAAGTTTGGCGCTTCACCATGTTCAACGTCTGATCCTAATGCACTGGGAGCCACTCGTGGAGGGTTGGATAAAACTTAACTTGGATGGATCTTTATCTTTTGCTTCCAGTATCGCATCCTGTGGCGTTTTCAGGATCTATAGGGGTGCTTACATGTTTGGTTATTCTACTTACATAGGTTGCAATTAGCTCCACCAAAAAAATTAAATGTGTTATGGTTGAATTCGATTCCAAGAGTTAAATTCATCATCTACAATTTGGATGCAATGCGTCTCACCCAGCGACTTTTGTTGTGAAGGAAATCAGATTCGCTTATACATTTGCAACGAGTTTTGTTCAAGCATATTTTCTGGGAGGCAAATGTCGTAGTGCATAATCTTGCCAAGCATGGGCAAAAAATTTCATCTCCTTTATGCTTTGATTCAGCTCCCTTATTTATTTCTCTTCTGCTTTTTTACAATTCTATTTCTTTTGTAGTTACTAGGGGCAGAGCGCTATAGTTTTTCTTGTTTATGGACTTTTTGCCCATACTTTCACAAAAAAATGGATTGAATTTTTATAATATATTTTTAATAGATCATAAATGGATTAATGGATTATTTAATCCATCCATTATAAATCTTGATCCAAATTCATTTGATGCATTCATTTGACACCCCTACTAGGAGATATAGACCTTGATTTTCATTGACATGTTCAATGAATCCAGACATTGCTCTTCGGTCCATTCGGTTGCTCCAACATTTGGTGGTGGGTCGAGATATAACGCGGTTGGTGGACTCAAGTGATGGGTCGAAGTATAACTTGACTTAACACATGATGCATAGCCCCTCAAGCTACCAGCTTAGTAAGTGAAGTAAATTTATAGTGACTCGATGGTCTTTAGGAGTTAGGCCGAGGTATAACTCAAACTGACATAGTAGACATTCAATTTATTTATAATTTGATTTGAAATTCAAATCAACAAAGTTTTATAGTTTAATTTAAAATTCAGATTCAATGAATGATAAATTACTGCCTTTGGAAAACTTTTTAAAGATTTAATTTTAAATTGAACCAAATACCATTATAGAAAAATTTGGTTCAATCAACAAATAACATAAGATTCAATTTGTTTATAATAGGTGACATAAATATTAAATTCAACAAACAATAATAAAATAAATTGGACTCTAATTATTATAACTTAATCTAGAATTCAAATCAATAAATTTCTTAAAATTTAAATTCAAATTCATATCCAATTAAAAATAAATATATTAGATCAACTATCTCATTTCAACTATTTTTTCATAATTTAATTTTAAATTAACCTCTTTCAATAATTATCTCAAACACATTCAATCAAACAATCATCATGCAAATGTTAAATCATAGTTAATTATGAGATAAATATTAATCTATCTATAATTTTACATTTGGGTACTTTTTTGTCAATTGTTCACTGGTGTCTATAATTTTTTTGTTGACTCGTGTGAACCCTTTATGTGTGGCTCTGTGTGTGAAGTTACTGAAGTATGTATCCTTTTTGTTCGGTCAAAATGGTCTTTTGGGTTCTTGATCTACTATTAATTATTAACGGGCTTCACTTTGAAATATGAAGAGACTGTGTATGCGGTATCATGGAAAAAGGATATTGTAGGCGTGGAGTGCCATCCGTGATTTGATCTAGGAGTAGCCTTTATTTAGGTGTGTTACCTTTTTAGTTGCCTCTTTCTTCTCCTCTACGTTAACCAATATTTTGTTCCATATTTCATTTTAAATTTCCAATCCCCTCTTCATTATTTTTGTTCATTTATTTTCTCATGTTGCAAACTTTTTCTTCCTCGTCATCTTCTCACACAATCCTCCATTTTTCACTATTTACACCATCAGTTGTGAAGTAAATGGTTCCTCAATGCCTAATGCCTAATAAAAAGAGGTCATAGTTAATTGTAGAAGAGAGTTTGTCATGGATGAGGAAGGGAATGATGTAGTGGCGTCGTATGCCGGCAACGAAGGCCACGTAGGTGGGGAGCGAGGTGGCGTGCCTAGACGATATGCTACAAGGAAGCTACAACAGATTTTTGGGGTCCGAAACCTTGTGGCAAAGTTGTAGAGGCTGAGGGATGAGTGAGGAGGTGACTCGGTGGCTGCGAGCGATGTCGCCTTTGCAAGGCGCATAAAGCTTGACGCATAATGGTGTACATACGACGGAATGGGACGAAGATAGAGACGATGTTGTTGGGCATGTCGTGTGTAACATCCTAAATTTTATTAGGAAAACTATTAATTAAATTAAATTAATAGAGTAGAGGAATAAATTAAGTAATTAATTAAATAAATAATAGAATTAATATTATGAGTAGTTTTATCCATAAAGTTATTTTAAATCAATAAGAGAAACAAATAAATAATAATATTACTAAGATTAGTATATTTTATGAATGAGGTTATTTCATAAATAATAAGAATAAGAAATAGAATAAGTGGGTTGAGAGTGGGCCTAACCCAATTAAGTATTTATTTAAGGAGGGGTTCTCGGTTCACCCTAATCCTTATTCATATTATCGTGAGAGAGCGAAACGCCAAGGAGGGGAGAAACCAAGTCTCAAGAGGAGGTTGCTGAGGAGTAATCATTGAGAATCAAGAATTGTTACGATCCGATCTTCACTTCAAGGTAACGGGGGGAGAGGGGTGCTGCTTGTATGTGCATGTGGGTGTGTTTGGATAGTGAGGGCAACCATAAGACCCTCTAAGACATTTAAATTTGATTTGGTAAATGTATATGTTGAGTATGTTATGATGAAAATCTTTGATTTGATGCCTATGATTTGATGAATCTTGATGAGTTCTTGAATGAAATTGATGAGGATAACGAAAATAGCGAAAAGGGTAAATAAGGGTTTGATGATTTGAGGTTTTGATTGAATAACTGTATAATCGTGTTTAAGATGGATTATTTCATTGATTTTGTTTGATAAAAACGTGTTGGATCGAAGTATAACGATGAGGATTGAGTAGGGAGTGAAGAAGGGGAGAAAACGGGGCAAAAACGCTGTTTCTGTCATGTTTACGTAACTTGCGCTAGAGCGCAAGTTGAAGCGTGAACTCTCTGGAATCTGCGTTGCAGGTTGCGCTGCAGAGCAAGTTGGGGCGCAGCTTTTGACAGCTTTCTCTCCTGAGAAAGAATGTGTCGGTGAAGGGTGAAAACGGGCTCGGAACCTTATCATATAGCATATCAAACTGAAGCCCCGGATCTTAACTTTCTAATAGAAGTGGAATCATATTAATTGGACACCTAAAACTCTAGATATTTCCAAATTAGTGCACCAAGGTCACTAAGCTTAAAACTTGAAGACTCCAAAATTGAGGAAACGCCTGGGGTAATCGATTACAGTTGTGTGGTAATCGATTATCAGGTCAAATTGAATATGAGAATATGGTTTATGTGATGAATGTGACCCTTGTGTTTGTTGATGATTGTTATACATTGATTGTGATTTGAGTATGATAATATTAATATCTCTCTTGATGTTAGATGCCTACATTGTTAAGATGTATGATGATGAGGTATTGATGTATTGAGTGTATGAGGTATGTGGTGTGTGACGATAATATATTGATGCATTGAGCTTAGGATGATTATGATGATGATGATGATTAATGATGCTTATGTGATTGTGACTATGATGATGATTATTAAATGATGCTTATGTGATGATGATAATGATGATGATGATTATGATGCTTACATGATGATGATAATGATGATGATGAATATGATGTTGTATGATGATGTTTAAACGATGATGATGATGTAATTAATGAGGATAACGATGATTGAAGATGTGTAACGATGTTAATGATGACGATGTATATAACCTTACGATGTTGATGATGCCACGAGCATATGAGGTGACACCTGAGTTGTGCGGGTCCAACGAGGGGGTACACTCAGGAGGTGAACTGCACGGACCCAACGAGGGGGGTGCAGAGACCATGATGGGACGTTCAATGCACGGACCCAACGAGGGGGGTGCAACCTAGGAATGATAGAATTGTACTGATCCAACGAGGTGGTGCAACCTAGGGTTGAATGTCGTTGTACTGATCCAACGAGGGGGTATAACCTATCGGTTTGTGTGGTGATACCGGTAGACTATCATTGGTAACAACTAGGGTGATTGACGAGGTGTGCCCATTGTGTGGAGTTCTGAGTCATGATCCTTGGGACGAGTTTGAGGAGTTTTGATGTAGATGATGATGGATGAAGTTGTATAATATTGACGATGAAATTGAATTATATGATTTTGAGATGAGTATTAACGATGAAATGAGTATTATGTGTGGGGAATAGAACATGTGTTTTCTTTAGTGAACGATGATGTGAGATTTATATGAGGTGATTGATGATATGTTATATGATGAATTATGGATGATTATTATATGATGAAATACTTGATGTTTGAGTATGTGGTATGATAAAGAATGATGTTGATTATATGAGGGTGAGGATAGGGTAACTCCTATCTGTATGTATGAGTGGTATTCTTTTCCTCACTGTTACACTGTGGTTATTTTTATAGGTGATGATGATGACACGACTGGTGTCGAGTATTGATTGACGGGAGAGTCGCTCTAATATATGTGACATCAGGGTATACTGTTAGGGGTTTTTATTTTATGTTTTCTATTTTAGGAAAGGATTTTGTAAACTGTTTAAGTGCCTTATATGGCCAGTAGGTTATTTTGATGTTGATTTCGCTTCTTGAGTATTTTGAAAACTATTGACTACTATTTCTACTTATATGAGTTTACTTTTGGAATAAATGACGTTTTATTACGATGAGAAATGTGAACCTTTTACCCGTTGTGGGAAACTATTCTTTCTATATTTCGAATTATTAATTATAAGAGTATGGGGTAGAAGGGTGTCACATTAGTTGGTATCAGAGTAGGTCGGTTCACCGGCCTTGAGTTATGAGTCTATTGTGCTTCTGTGATGTTGATGTGTTATGTGATTGAAATCATTGTGATGTTTGTTTTGATTGAATTATTTGTGTGACTTATTTACTTTTCTGTGGATTAGAAAAGTAATGGCTGGGGGGTAGGAACGACCGAGTGATGGTCGATGCCTTAATGGCGATGACACAAGCTGTTGGCAACCTAAACCAACATCACGAGACGGGTTGGCTTGCACGTTTCCAAAGGAACCATCCACCTACTTTTCGTGCGAGTTATGACCCTGATGGAGCTTCTGACTGGATCTTCGAGATCAGGAAGATTTTTAGAACGATGGACTGCCCGTTGGTGCAAAAGGTTACGTTGGTTGCGTTCATGTTATCAGGGGATGCTGGATTCTGGTGCGACTCACTCTTTCATATCACATGCTTGCGTGTCTAAGTTAAAATTGCTTGTTTCTTCTTTGCCTTGTGTATCGAGTGTGGAAACGCCAGCTAGTGGGTCAGTTTCTACTTCTGATGTGTGCTTAAATTGTTCTATTCATATTAATGATAGAGAATTCCTAGTTGATTTGATTTGTTTGCCTCTAAGTCAACTAGATATCATTATTGGTATGGACTGGTTATCTTCCAATCATGTCCTTTTAATCTGTGCTGATAAAACCATTGTGTTTGGTCACCCTGTTGAGAGTAATAATAAGGACCTTTTGACTGCCAACCAAGTAAAGGCGTCTCTAAGGGAAGATGCCCAGGTTTACATGCTGTTAGCTTCTTTGAAATCTGAGAGTAGTACTGTTGTTAGTAAGATACCTGTAGTGTGTGAGTATCCTGAGGTGTTTGCAGATGATGTGTCTAGTTTACCATCTGAGAGAGAGATAGAGTTTTCTATAGACTTAGTATCGGGTACGGGAACGATTTCAACTACACCTTATAAGATGTCACCCATAGAGTTAGCAGAACTTAAGAAACAATTAGAAGACTTTGTGAAGTCTATAAATCAGTTTGAGCATTCAAACTTGACTCAAGACTTAACATCCTTAGGTTTTAATGATTAACAAATAAGATTATATAAGCAGGTTCTACTGAGAAAGGTATTGGTTTGTTGATTGTGTTTCAGGTAAAATATTCATCTGAAGAAAGAATCAGAAGAAGAAGATCAGATCAGAAGATAAGAACAAATGCAGAATCTAAAGAAAAGAAATCGGCAACAAAGAAGAGATTGAAGAAGCTATCATCTGAAGACAGACTTCGTCTTAAGCCTAGTCATCATCTAAAGACCTGAAGACTCTGAAGATCCGAAGAACTTGAAGACTCCGAAGACTCTGAGGACTTGAAGACTCTGAATACTTGAAGACTCTGAAGATCTGAAGGACTTGAAGACTCTGAAGACCTGACTATAGTTGAAGAGCAATTATCGTCTGAAGGAATGAAGACAAATTAAAGCAGTCTACGGGAAGAATCAGGAATTAATCTCTTGGAAACCTGAATAAGTGTAAAACACACTCTTCCAAATGAAGAACACTTATTTCAGTATAAAAGCTAGACATGCTTTTCCATCTTGACCAAAGTCTTGCACAAATAAGGAAACTCTGCTAAGACTTTCGGCAATACCTGTTGCACCTGCAACATAAGGGATTTGAGTGCGCAGACCTACTGCACCTGCGTCTGCTGCCAATCAAAGATGATCAGAAGACTGAGAAAAATCAACCAGAAAGATGTTTGAGTAAAATACATTTAATTCAACATCTTTATTCATCTACATCTCAGAAGAAGAAGAAGATGCAAAGAGGAAGAACAAAACATCAATCATCTGAAGTAAAAGAAGAGAGGAATATGTTGCTGAATGTACTGAAAGTATTTCAAGCTGGAGAATTGAGAAAAGCTTGAATTAATATGATGAGCACATGTTGAAGCAAATCAGGATGTGATAAAACCAAGCATATGAGTATATGTTAATTGTCTGAACATATAAACTCCGAATGCATGAAAAATACTTCAACAAAGGAGAGATCAACGCAGAAGCTAAGACTATGATTCAACGACTATAATATCATATGTCTTTGGTCAAAGAGGAAATTGCAACAACGGCTATTGAACAAGACACCTCACTCAAAGAAGAAAGAAGAAATGGTGTCAAGAGCAAATGAAAAAGGAGTATATACAAAATGAGCAAAAGAACAAATCCAACGGATACCTCCTCATATACACTCCTAAGAAAAGCAGAAGAAATCAGAAGTCAGCTGAGGAACGCAGAAGAAATCAGAAGAAAGCTGAAGAAAAGCAAAAGGAAATCAAGAGAGAGAATACGCAGAATAATATCAAGAAAATCTCTCAAAGGAGCTCATCAACAGAAGTGTCAGAACAGGACTGTCTGAACACTTAATTTGCTTACAAAGAAGCAACCGTTTGAGAAGCTATTACACAACGGCTATATGAGCCACATCATCAACAACTCAACGGTATTATGAATCATCTTCAACGACTGTATTTCAACATAACATATAAATAGCCTCAAGATTAAATTTGAAGATGTTGGTCGAACAGACAACCAACCAAGTTGGCTGAAATTGCAACCAACCTAGAGTTGATCCATTTGGATCAATCAAGAGTTGGTCGGACGAACAACCAACCAGGCTGTGCAAAATGACAATGAACCAAGAATGGTTTGAAGCCGCAAATATACCTTGGTTATTCCAATGATACGGGTGAGAATGTAACCCATGGAAACCAATGGTTGGAGAACAAGGTTGAAGCTCAAATTCAGTATCCACTTAGCCTATTCTCAGAGGATGGGATTCCTCACATTAGAGATAGGGATTGTACTTCAATTTAAACACTTGTATCGCTGTCTTATCCTTGTACTTAGATTGTAATGTCTGTATCCTGAGTAAGTACTCAATAATTACTTTGTACAAGAAGAATATGAGTTTATGGTTCTAAAGAACATCAAACTTAGGTTGTAAAACACTTGGATAAGTGTCTGAGAGCCTGGAGAGGCTTGGTAGAAGAAAGAATACTCTTGCACTTGGGTAAGTGCCTGAGAGCCTGGAGAGGCTTGGCGGAAGAAAGAATACTCGGTGTAGAGCTTGGAGAGGCTTGACAGAAAAGACTACTGCATACGTCGCCTGGAGAAGCAGTTGAAAACAAAGAATACTCGGTTAGGGTCTAAAGAGGCTGGGAATAATACTTGTGTTGGTCTGGAGAGACGGTACTCAGTGTTTTGTCTAGAGAGACTGTACTCGTGTTTTGTTTGGAGAGACTGTACTCATGTGTGTGTGTGTGTGTGTTTTATTAGTGGAAAATCCAGTGGTGGTTTGCCTCTGGGACTGGACGTAGCTCACAGTAGTTGTGGGTGAACCAGGATAAATCTTGTGTCTTAATTCTCTTTCCCTTAAACTCTTTTATTTACAGTTTTTATATTTGTGTCGGGGATTGAACAGTATTTTTCATAACAAAGTTAACACAACAATTTCAATAAAATGAGCTTTCAAAGAAACAAGACATAAAATATCTCTCATATCATTTGAAGCATTATAAAGAATGCACTTCGATGAATCGTTGAATTAAATCTCTGAAGTAAGCCTGAAAGGTACTTAGTTCAGAAGTTATATCAATCTTCAGACGATTACCAATCATCTGAAGACGTCCGAAAACGGTTCTGAAGAGCTTCTATGTAATAATCTTCAAAAGATTCTTTGAGAAGTTTTTCAATCAAAACAATCTTAAGTAAAAATATTTTCAATCTTTATTCTTCTTATTTTCCGCACCTTTAAAACTCTGATCTTAAGATTTGTTTTTGAACATTGTTATTTTAAATCAAAGATTTCCAAAATTCTTCAAAAAGTTCAAAACACTATTCAACCCCCCTTCTAGTGTTTCCTGTGGTTCTAACAGACTTGTTAGAGAAGAAGTTTGTGAGGCCTAGTGTGTCACCCTGGGGAGCGCCTGTCTTGTCTGTTAAGAAGAAGGATGGTAGCATGAGGTTATGTACAGATTACCACCAGTTGAATAAGGTAACCATTAAGAATAGATATCCTTTGCCTAGGATAGATGACTTGATGGATCAGCTAGTGGGGGCATGTGTGTTTAGCAAGATAGATCTTAGATCAGGCTATCATCAGATTAGAGTTAAGGAAGAGGATATACCTAAGATTGCTTTTAGAACTAGGTATGGACATTATGAATATCTGGTAATGCCTTTCGGTGTGACTAATGCTCCTGCAATTTTTATGGATTACATGAACAGGATTTTTCACCCTTATTTGGATAAATTCGTAGTTGTCTTCATAGATGACATACTAATTTATTCCAAAACTAAGGAGGAGCATGAGGAACATTTAAAGGTAGTGCTTCAGATTCTTAAGGATAAACAGTTATATGCTAAGATGTCCAAGTGTGAGTTTTGGTTAGAAGAGGTAAGTTTCTTAGGTCACGTGATTTCAAGGGGAGGAATAGGTGTAGATCCTTCTAAGGTAGAGGCAGTGATTAAGTGGGAAGCTCCTAAGTCAGTGAGTGAGATTAGAAGTTTCCTTGGGTTGGCTGGGTACTATAGAAGGTTCATAGAGGGGTTTTCCAAGTTAGCTTTACCTTTGACTGAGTTGACTAGGAAAAGAGTTGCCTTTGTGTGGAATAGTAAGTGCGAGTCTAGCTTCCGAACCCTTAAGGAAAAGTTGACTAGTGCACCAGTGTTAGTGTTGCCTGATCTTAGTAAAACATTTGTAGTATACTGTGATGCCTCTAAGATGGGTTTAGGTGGAGTGCTAATGCAAGATGGTAAGGTAGTGGCCTATGCTTCTAGGCAATTGAAAATCCATGAGAGAAACTACCCTACCCATGACCTTGAGCTAGCGGCAGTAGTGTTTGTGTTGAAGATATGGAGGCATTATTTGTATGGTTCCATGTTTGAGGTTTTTAGTGACCATAAGAGTCTTAGATATTTGTTTGACTAGAAAGAGCTGAACATGAGGCAGGGGAGGTGGTTAGAGTTTCTTAAGGATTATGATTTTTAGTTGAGTTACCATCCTGGTAAGGCTAATGTAGTGGCTGATGCTTTAAGTAGGAAATCTATCCATGTTAGTTCCCTAATGATTAGGGAAATGGATCTTTTAACCCAATTTAGGGATTTGAGTTTAGCTTGTGAGGTGACTCCTGATAGTGTAAGGTTAGGATGATTAGAGTAAGTAATGATCTGTTGAAGGGTATTGGCAAAGCTCAATTGGAGGATCCGTTTTTGGTGCTTAGGCGAGAGGCCATAGAGGGAGGTAATGGTGGAGAGTTTGTGATAGGTACCGATGGGATAGTGAGGTTTGGGGACCGAGTCTGTGTTCCTAGTGAACCTACCATTAAGCGTTTAGTGCTTGAAGAGGGTCATAAAAGTAAGCTTAGTTTCCACCCAAGATCGACTAAGATGTATCAAGACTTGAAGAAAGTGTTTTGGTGGCCTAGGATGAAGAGAGACATAGAAGATTTTGTGAATGCTTGTTTAGTGTGCCAAAAGTCTAAGGTAGAACATCAAAAGCCTTCAGGATTGCTTCAACCCTTAAGTATACCTGAGTGGAAGTGAGATAGTATTTCCATGGACTTCGTAGTTGCTTTGCCTAAGACTGTAAGGGGGCATGACTCTATTTGGGTCATTGTGGATAGGTTTGTAGAAACACAGGGAAACACTAGAAGGGGGGTTGAATAGTGTTTCTTAATAATTTATGGAAGCTTTTCGCAAATGGCTAAGTTTAAAACAGTTTCAGACAGGTTTAAGAGACTGTCTGAAGTTTCTTAAGAAGGGTTCTGAAAAAAATCTTTTAAAGGTTTCTTGCTTTTAAAATTATCAGAACAGTTGTCAGCACCCTTCGATTAGTATAAATAAATTGACAAGAGATAAGAGAAAGAAAGGAAATTATCCTGGTTCACTCACTACCACTGTGAGCTACGTCCAGTCCCAATGCCAACTAGCACTTGGATTTTCTCTTAATCTTCACCAAGATTACAAGTATTCTTTTCCACTCAAGCCTCTTCAGGCTCTACAACCAAGTATTCTTTTACAGACAAGCCTCTCCAGGCTCTACAACCAAGTATTCTTTTACAGAAAAGCCTCTCCAGGCTCAAAGACAATTTTTACAAAGAGATATGTCTAAGCTTTTAAACTACACAAGTTTGAAGCTTAAACAGATACAATGTACAATAAAACTGAGGTATGCTCAGGATATACAAATGATGTACAGAGAGAGTAATATCAGAGTGTTTTTACAGAGTAAAAACTTGCAGCGTAATGTTTCTCTTAGGCTTTCTTGTATTTGTGATCACTAACTGTTGATGGTCTTCATGAAGGGGTATTTATAACCAATCTTCAATCCATTGAAATACCATCGTTTAGAGATAGCATTAAATGCTATTTAATCCGTTGTGAGACATGCTTCTGTGAGATCTGATTTCTCTGACACGGTACAAGGTTGCTGCTGACAAAAAGCTGCCACTGTTGTTGCTGCAAAGACTGCGTTGCAGAGATTTCCTCAGTGGTGTATGAAATTCAAAAATACCAGGAAAGGTCTCTGTATTCCTTGCCATAAATATTGTTGAAAAGGTACGTGCAGCAGAGAACGCTTGACTCAGCAGAATTTCAGAGATGTCTTCACACACTTTAGCAAAGAGTGCCATGTCATATATGAGACTTCAGACGGCTTTAACACTTCAGACGGGTTGTGCACTTCAGACGGCTTCAACACTTTAGACAGGTTGATCCTTCAGAAGGCTTAATACTTTAGACAGGTTGAAAGCACTTCAGTCAGTCTTTATATAAGTTCAGAATGGCTTGCTGAAATCATAGATAAATCATTAAACGTTTATGTATCTATGATAAGTATTTTAACCCAAATTTGTTAAGCATTAAAACTTGGGAAGTGAGCTATCTAAAATATCATAATTTACCTTATGATATGTTTTAGACTCAACAAGGTTAACGAGATTGTGAGGTTGCATGGCATACCATCTAGTATAGTTTCAGATAGAGATCCCAGGTTTAGATCCAGATTTTGGGAGAGTTTGCAGCAGGCCTTGGGGACCCAATTTAGACTTAGTTCAGCTTATCACCCTCAAACTGATGGTCAGACCGAGAGAACCATTCAATCCTTAGAGGATTTGCTTAGAGCTTGTGTGTTGGACCAAGGGGGTAGTTGGGACAGCTTCTTACCTTTGATAGAGTTTACTTATAATAATAGTTTTCACTCTAGCATAGGTATGGCACCTTATGAGGCATTGTATGGTAGGAGGTGTAGAACACCCTTGTGTTGGTGTGAGCCGGGGGAGAGCCTTGCATTAGGACCAGAGATAGTGCAGCAAACCACTGATAAGGTTAGGATAATCCAGGAGAGGATGAGGACAGCTCAGAGCAGGAAGAAGAGCTATGCTTATAAGAGGAGGAAGGAGTTAGAATTCAAAGAAGGAGACCATGTATTCATGAAAGTCACTCCGTGGACTGGGGTTGGTAGGGCATTAAAGTCTAGAAAGCTTACACCTCGATTCATTGGTCCTTACCAAATTCTTAAAAGAGTCGGCAATGTTGCCTATCAGATTGCTTTACCTCCACACTTGTCAAACCTTCATAATGTCTTCCATGTTTCTCAACTCTGAATGATCCTTCGCATGTGATTGAGTCGAATCACCTTGAGATTAACGAAAACCTGACAGTGGAAACCATACCGGTGAAAGTTGAGGATCAGAGGGTGAAACAACTTCGAGGTAAAGAAATTCCTTTAGTTAAGGTAATCTGGGGAGGACCTACACCCGAGAGTGCTACTTGGGAACTTGAAGAGAAGATGAAGGAGTCCTATCCAGAGTTATTCGCTTCAGGTAAAATTCGAGGACGAATTTTCTTTTAGGAGGGGAGAGTTGTAACATCCTAAATTTTATTAGGAAAAACATTTATTAAATTAAATTAATAGAGTAGAGGAATAAATTAAGTAATTAATTAAATAAATAATAGAATTAATCTTATGAGTAGTTTTATCCATGAAGTTATTTTAAATTAATAAGAGAAATAAATAAATAATAATATTAGTAAGATTAGTATATTTTATGAATGAGGTTATTTCATAAATAATAAGAATAAGAAATAGAATAAGTGGGTTGAGAGTGGGCCTAGCCCAATTGAGTATTTATTTAAGGAGGGGTTCTCAATTCACCCTAATCCTTATTCATATAATTGTCAGAGAGCGAAACGCCAAGGAGGGGAGAAACCAAGTCTCAAGAGGAGGTTACTGAGGACTAATCATTGAGAATCAAGAATTGTTACGATCTGATCTTCACTTCAAGGTAACGGGGGGAGAGGGGTGCTGCTTGTATGTGCATGTGGATGTGTTTGGGTAGTGAGGGCAACCATAAGACCCTCTAATACATTTAAATTTGATTTGGTAAATGTATATGTTGAGTATGGTATGATGAAAATCTGCGATTTGATGCCTATGATTTGATGAATCTTGATGAGTTCTTGAATGAAATTGATGAGGATAACGAAAATAGCGAAAAGGGTAAATAAGGGTTTGATGATTTGGGGTTTTGATTGAATAACTGTATAATCGTGTTTAAGATGGATTATTTCATTGATTTTGTTTGATAAAAACGTGTTGGATCGAAGTATAAACGATGAGGATTGAGTAGGGAGTGAAGAAGGGGAGAAAACGGGGCAAAAACGTTGTTTCTGTCATGTTTACGTAACTTGCGCTGCAACTTGCACTACAACGCAAGTTGAAGCGTGAACTCTCTGGAATCTGCGCTGCAGGTCGCGCTGCAGAGCAGGTTGGGGCTTAGCTTTAAACAGCTTTCTCGCCTGAGAAAGAACGTGTCGGTGAAGGGTGAAACGGGCTCAAAACCCTATCATATAGCATATCAAACTGAAGCCCCAGATCTTAACTTTCTAATAGAAGTCGAATCATATTAAGTGGACACCTAAAACTCTAGATAATTCCAAATTAGTGAACGAAGGTCACTAAGCTTAAAACTTGAAGACTCCAAAATTGAGGAAACGCCTCGGGTAATCGATTACAGCTGTGTAGTAATCGATTATCAGGTCAAATTGAATATGAGAATATGGTTTATGTGATGAATGTGACCCTTGTGTTTGTTGATGATTGTTATACATTGATTGTGATCTGAGTATGATGATATTAATATCTCTCTTGATGTTAGATGCCTATATTGTTAAGATGTATGATGACGAGGTATGATGTATTGAGTGTATGAGGTATGTGCTGTGTGACGATAATATATTGATGCATTGAGCTTAGGATGATTATGATGATGATGATTAATGATGCTTATGTGATTGTGACTATGATGATGATTATTAAATGATGCTTATGTGATGATGATAATGATGATGATGATGATGATGCTTACATGATGATGATGAATATGATGTTGTATGATGATGTTTAAAAGATGATGATGATGATGATGATGATGATGATGATGTAATTAATGAGGATAACGATGATTGAAGATGTGTAACGATGTTAACGATGACGATGTATATAACCTTACGATGTTGATGATGCCTCGAGCATATGAGGTGACACCTGAGTTGTGCGGGTCCAACGAGGGGGTACACTCAGGAGGTGAACTGCACAGACCCAACAAGGGGGGTGCAGAGACCATGATGGGACGTTCGATGCACGGACCCAACGAGGGGGGTGCAACCTAGGAATGATAGAATTGTACTGATCCAACGAGGGGGTGCAACCTTGGGTTGAATGTCGTTGTACTGATCCAACGAGGGGGTACAACCTATCGGTTTGTGTGGTGATACCGGTAGACTATCATTGGTAACAACAAGGGTGATTGACGAGGTGCACCCATTGTGTGGAGTTTTGAGTCATGATCCTTGGGACGAATTTGAGGAGTTTCGATGTAGATGATGATGGATGAACTTGTATAATATTGGCGATGAAATTGAATTATATGATGTTGAGATGAGTATTAACGATGAAATGAGTATTATGTGTGGGGAACAGAACATGTGTTTTCTTTAGTGAACGATGATGTGAGAATGGTGTAGAATTCAAGGTGCTTTTGGTTTAGAATGACTTATACAATTTTTATAATATGGTTGCAAGCATTGCTCTTTTGTTCAAGACTTATTTATAAAATCTTTTCTCCAACAACACTTGGCAAAACCATATATTTGAACAATTTCCTTAAGTTGAGAAATAACATAGAATAATTATTTTAAGGGAGCATTGTTTGGTTTGACAATGCACCAAAATGAGATTTACTTAAATGGAAAAGGGTCATATACTTTTACATAGCAGAGAATAATTATTTTAAGGGATCATTGCTTGGATATATTTTATGTATTTCCCTATTTGTTATGCTTTTGTGGAATGATTAGGGTTTTTTGAAAAGTATTATGTTTGTCCTTTGCACCATTCACACTATTTAGCAAGTTTTTATCTCTGTTAATTAGCTATTTCACTCACACTGCTCTGCTCAACAAAAAGTATATAAACTAAGGTGAGATGGTCTTATAGTGCATGAAGCTTGAAGTATGAAGATTTATCATCAGAAGATGGTTATGCATGCACTTTGAACTGATGCAAGTTTCTAATCTCCAAATTATATATTTAGCATATCGAACTTCAAAATATATTGGTGCTTAGTTAGCATAGACATTCACCCTCACTCTTGCTATAACTTCTGGTGAAGCTTTAACTCTGCAATATACTCTCATGTTTCACGGATTGTCACATGGTTACTATCCCTCAAGTAGTAGCAGTAATATTGAGGGAAATAGATATTACTAGAGTAGAAAAAATTGTCAGAATGGGGATAGAATGGATTAGAATGTTGGAGTAACACTTAAAATGCAAAGAAAGCTCCAAATGTTCCATTAGGAGACATTGTAAGGTCAAGGCTTAAGTAGTTCTCTGTGATGAATAGATTCAAAAAGAAAGCTTTGCGATTTAGCATATATTACATTTATGTTTGATTGTTGGCTCAAGTCTTTGTATGATTGAAATAATAAGGAGGTTGAAATTTTGGTGATTAGGCTTTCTTTGAATGAATGATACAGGTAATTGTAGAGCATTTATCTGTTGAAGTGGTAGAAATAATCAAAGATATGTTTACATTGATGGACACTGACAAAGATGGTAGAGTAACATACGAGGAACTGAAGGCTGTGATGAGGAAGGTTGGTTCACAATTGGTTGAGCCAGAGATAAAGATGCTCTTTGAAGTGGTAAACTTCTATATTGTTTATCATTTATAATTGAATTGCTTCATATAATATCGGTTCTTTATTGTTGATCATTACCATCATTAAGACTTAGTTCAATCTGATTGAGTTGTTTAAAACCATTTTTTCGGACTTCTGCTGCATTATTTCTTAAGAGTTTGCTCTTATGGAATGAGCAATGCAGGCTGCTATAATGATTTTTTCTTTCCTATTTTCTTCATCACTTACATATGTGGAATAGCCATGACAAATATGACTTGCCTGGCCATTGAACTAAAGAAAAAAAACTGTGTATGTTGGAGTAACACCTAAAGGGACCAATTTAGTGGTGATTTAATGCAGGAACATGGACATGTTCTTCTATCTGATTCGGAGTTTTGCACTGATTTTTTTAAAACTTGAATCTGTTTCATAATTCAAATAAATAGAGACAGCAGATTCTGCTCTACACTGTCTTATGTTCTCTCTTTTCCCAGTCTACCAAATTTTGCTCTTTTCTATCTTTTATTCTTTCTTAATTTTATTTTTATTGCAACCTCCTCTCTACTATACACATAATGCTCACCCAAATATGAACTGTTAGGTTAAATTATTATCGACAACATAAGATGTTTATGTTTAAGCCTAAATCTTTTTATCGATGATTTTACAATGCACATGATATATATGCTTTACTTTGTTTGACGTTGTTACATTCATGAACCTTTAATATGATGAATCAACCAATAGTTATGGTTGAATAAATTATTAATAGCTACAACCCAATAGTTACTGTATTTGGTCAATTATGGGACTTGGAGTAACCACTTCCATTGCTTGGTACTTAGTTATAGTAGCTCTTACTTATTACTTATGGCCAGGTAAATTCATATATGTTTCCTGACTACATTATCGAATATGTATCTGCCATGGACAGTCATACTACTACAAACTACTTATGTTTTCAAAGATTTCGAAATTATTCTTTCTTTATTTGGTCTATTAGATATATAAGCAGTCACTACGTAGATTGGAATGTGTCTGTGTATTTTTCCTCTCTCTTCTTTAAAATGAATTTTTACTTTTGTTGATGATATAGAATGATTGTATAAGGCATAGCGGAGCTATGAATACAATAAGCCTTGCATCATTTGTCATGTTGTTTACATTGTTGTTATATACTTATATCATTGGCTGAAGAATGAACTTTCAAACCCTCTTAGTGTGTAAAATTTTAAAGCTTTTTAACCCTGGATTTTAAAGCTTTGTAAAATTGTATCCATATTGGAGTCACATTTTGTAGAGCTGAGTTTTTTAGTTTAAACTTTGGTGTTACGTAAGAGCTATCTAAGAGGCTGAATACTGTATCCATATTGCCAGCTTCCTAAAATCTATCAGGATACAAGTAAACATTAAGTAAGAGTTATCAGGATACAAATAAACTATTTAAGTAGTTTTCATTTTTAATATTTAGTAGTTTTTAAACCGATCATCCATAATCTTGAATCTCAACTGTTTTTACCTTCTATTGATATAAAACATTGCAATAATTGATTGGTTCTGTATAAAAGGTTGGTGTGCTTATTGGCAAGGCTGGAGATACGGTACCTGCAGTATAATTCAGGTGTAAAAATCCAGATCACAAGGGATGCAGATGTTGATCCTTATTCTGCAACAAGGCATGTGGAATTAATTGGAACTTTGGAAATTATAGATAAGGCAGGGAAGCTAATGAATGTTGTGATTGCAGAGGTTACATATCATATTCAACAATCTTTATCTCATTCTTGGTGCCCTCCTTTTTCTCATGCTTTTATTCTATCATTTTGATAGGTATCTAAGTCTTCCCATTGATCAATTGTCATATGGACCCAAGATATGCAATGTTTACAAGTTCCAAAGTTATGATACGAGTCTTGGATGTCACACATGTTGAAAGTGTGGAATTGGTTATGTAGGTGGTGCCCGTAGTGTGAGAGGTGTGATTTTGTTTTCATATATGCAGCTATCATCTGGTAGAGGATATTCTGATGGTTTAGGTGTAAGTGGTTGTGGCCATTGTTGAGGGATAGTGTCTTTGTATATGCTCTTAGGAACATCTCAACTCAGATTGTTCTTCTCTTTTACTTTTCATATTATTAATAAATCACCCCTATGTTTCCATTTCCATAGAATCTGTGTTTTTGGTGCCTAACATTTTTTCCTTTTCATTATCTCTAAGCTTTTCGTTTCACATCAGTTTGTCAATAGTTCTATGTTCTTTTTCTTTTTAGGGTAATATCAAGTATGCAAAGAGTCATGTGCATATCTATGCATATTGTGTTGTTAATCTTACTAGATGTTTCCCGGTAAAGAACAGAAAGTGTAAAATGAGTGATCCTATAAAATGACTGGTACGTAGATGCATTTTGCAAAATGACAATGTGTGTAAAAATATTGCAAATTGGAAAATTTTAATTGGGAAAAAATATTTGTGCAGTAGCCGTTCTTCGTTTAAATATTGAACAATACACCAAATTAAATATAATGCAAAATTGGTATAATTGCTTAATTTATAATTTTTTTATACAAATAATAAAGTAGAAAATATAAATATTACATACAAAAAATGAAATATATGTACTTTTTTAATTATATAAAACTTAAGTAGTAGAATGTTATGATATATTTATTATATATTATATTATAAAGTATACTCCACTTAAATAATAATCGAACACTTGATAAAAAAGATAACAAATTTCAAATGAATAAAGTATAATAAAAGGACGAAATGCCATTTAATAAAAAGAAATATATAAAAAAGAAGTCATCTTAAATTAAGTGTTTTAACAGTAGTGAAAGTTGTAGATTTAACAAAAGAAATTAATATTTATAATATTAACATAAACTAATATATTATAAGGTAAATATACAAACAAACTAATATATTGTAAGGTCAAAATTAAATTAAATATTTATGCTTTTGTGTACACAAATTTTATTATCACACTTTAACATTTCTTCAGCTAAAATTATTTGAGTTTCTTCTTATTAGATAATAGTAATTTAATATATAAACCTATTATCTTTATTTTTCTTTTTAAGTAATTATATATATATATATATATATATATATAGTTGAGTATGTTTTGAAAAACTGAATATGTCTCAAATTATAGTCATTACTCCTCAGTTAATATAATAAAATTAATATCTATTACTCAATTAAGTGTAAATATTATTATTTTTACTATCCATGTTGAAGTTTCAACAAGGACTTAAAATTCTTATCTACCATGAAAATTTTAAGATTTGTAATATTACAAGAAATATAGTGTACAAATAAATAAATTAAAAAAAATTATTTATGAATTATGTATTAAAATTTCATTTATACATTTTAATATTTTTTCCTATTAACACTATTACTCATTAAAAAGTACATTAAATGTTTTTTTCATTCAATATACAAATTTAATAATATTTTATCTACCTATATTATACATTAATTAATTCTCACATGATTTAATTAATTTGAATACCAAGTCTGTGCATCGACGAGTGGAAATACTAGTTCTTTTCAACTAGGCATGGCAATCAAACCCAAACCAGCGGGTTCCAATCCGTCTCGCCCCGATTTTGGCGGGGAAAACCTGCTTTAAATGGGTTTAAGTAAAACCCAACCCTTGAACCCATCCCGATATAATAAGTAAATAATTTTAATTATACTAATAGTTAAATAATGAAGGTAAACGTATATATTTTCCTTGAAATATAATATAGTTCTTAAGTTTCCTAATTTTTTTTTAAATTATCAATGTCTATATTTATATATTATTTGAATTAGAATATATTAGATATGTATGGCTTATTTAAAAACATGTATTTGATAATCTCATTTGATAAATATATTAGTAACATTTTTATGAAGATAATTTCATTTAATATTAGGGGACTGGGAGGACGTCTGGAAGTAGTGGAGGTGAGAAACATAGTGAGGTCAGAGATGGTTGATATGTTGTGTCTTCAAGAGACTAAGACGGAGGTAGTTGATTATAAATTATGTGCTTCCTTATGGGGTGCAGACGACTTTGAATGGGCATTTAGTCCATCTGAAGGAAGATCTGGTGGGATTTTATCCATATGCAGAGCTTCTGTTTTTAAAGTGGTGTCAACTATTGTTTATACAAATTTTGTAGCCATTCACGGAAGAAGGGGAGAGAATATAGAATGTTGGGTGGTTAATGTTTATTCTCCATGTACGTTTCAGCTGAAGAAGGATCTTTGGGCTAGATTACAAGTGTTATTGTATGAAAAAGGGGGTGATAAATGGTGCTTAGCTGGGGATTTTAATTCACTAAAAAATGCGGGAGAAAGGAGAGGTGCGACTGCAATTTTTAGAAGTCAAGAGGCAGAATTCTTTGTTGATTTTATTCATAAATCTTCCCTCATTGATTTACCTTTGACGTGGAGGAGATATACATGGTATAGACCTAATGGGAGTTGAATGAGCAGAATTGATCGGTTTCTTTTAACTGCTGGTTGGTGGAACAATGGAATAAATTATCTCAATGGGTACTGAGTAGGGGAGTGCCAGACCATTGTCCTATTCTATTAAAAATCGACGACATAAATTAGGGCCCTAAACCTTTTAGGGTGCTAAATAGTTGGCGCCATGAAGTGGGGTATGCAGATTGTGTAAAAACTAAGTGAAGGAGACTAAAGGTTGAAGGGTGGGTGGCTTTATTTTTAAAGAAAAGCTGAAGGGTATAAAAAGTAAGCTCAAAATCTGGAACAAGGAGGTTTTCGGTGATCTGTCCAAGAGGGTTAATGATGCAAGAGAACAAGTATTGAAATTGGATGTTAAATGTGAAAAATTTGGCTTGTCAACAGATGAAGTTCAACAAAGGAAGGATTGGATGGCTAATTAAGTGGCATCATTGTATGTACCAAAAGGAAAGGTTGTTGGCTCAAAAGTCTAGAACAAGGTGGATCCAAGATGGGGATGCAAACACCAGGTACTTCCATGGGTGTATTAACAAAAGAAGGAACACTAATGAAATACAATGTTTAAAGGTTGAAGGTATCAAAGTTTCAGAGCCAAATAAAATTAAACAGGCACTTAAAGATTATTTTGCAAGTTATTTTCAAGATAATCAATGGCAACGTCCTGTATTATAGAGGCTGTATTTCAAAACTTTAAATTCTTCAGAATCTGATTTTTTGATAGAGCCATTTTCTCTACAAGAAATTAGGGCAACAGTGTGGGATTGTGAAAGTTCAAAGAGCCCAGACCCAGATGGATTTAATTTCTACTTCATTAAAGACTTTTGGGAAGTCATGCAGGATGATTTCTTGTCTTTTTTCAACGAATTTCATGAACACGGTAGATTAGTCAAAGGAGTGAATAGTTCGTTTATTGTCTTGGTGCCAAAAAAGCATAGTCCACAACGTGTAGAAGACTATCGACCAATATCTCTTATTGGTTGTATGTACAAGGTCTTATCCAAGGTTTTGGCTAACTGATTGTGGAGGTTTATTGGAAGTGTTATATCTGAATCTCAATTTGCTTTCATCAAAGGCAGACAGATTTTAGATAGTGTCTTAGTGGCTAATAAGGTGGTGGAGGAAGTTAAGTGGATGAAGAAAAAATGTTTGATGTTTAAGGTTGATTTCGAAAAAGCATACGACTCGGTGAATTGGAGCTTTCTACAACACATGTTGGCTAGTATGGGATTGCCTCCAAAATGGTGTGCTTGGATTGCAGAATGCTTAAACACATCCAGAATCTCAGTGTTACTAAATGGAAGTCCTATAGAATTTGGAACTTCAAGAGGATTACATCAGGGAGATCCTTTAGAACCTTTTCTTTTTCTAATTGTTGCAGAGGGATTAAGTGGGCTTTTTAAAAAGGCTAGCCAGTTGGGTAGCTTGATGGGATATGAGGTTAGAAAGGAGCATTTACAGGTGGATGTACAGTATGCGGACGACACTCTTATTTTGGCAAAACCTTCAGAGTCAAATATTTGGGCCATTAAATCTATCTTAAGATTATTTGAACTTGCTTCGGGGTTAAAAAAAGCAATTTCCTAAAGAGCAAGCTTCTTGGCTATCATATTGATACTCATTGGTTACAATCAATGGCATCCTCTTTGCATTGTCGAGTAGGGAGCCATCCTTTTACTTAGCTCGGGCTGCCAATTGGTGCAAATCCAAGGTGTTTGCAGATGTGGCTGCCAGTAATTGAGAAAGTTAAAAAGAGATTATCTGGTTGGAAGTGCACATCATTGTCCTTTGGTGGAAGAATTTTTCTCTTAAAGTTCGTGCTACATTCCATTCTGATCTATTTCCTTTCCTTCTTCAATGCTCCAAGAGGTATAATTTCTCAACTTGAATCTTTGTTGAAATCTTTCTTATGGGGAGGGGATATAAATCATAAAAAAACACAATGGGTGGCATGGGATGACGTGTGTAGAGAGAATGGTCATAGGGGAGTAGGCATTAAGGATGTTAATGCTTTCAATTTGGCATTGTTGGGGAAATGTAAATGGAGGATGTTAGTGGAGCCTAATAGTCTTTGGGTTAAGGTACTTAGGTCATTATATGGGGAATGCATAAGTCATGCAAGTGGGAAATTAGTGAAGGGGTCTAGCTGGTGGATTGATTTGTGCAATATTGAAAACGGTAATATGGTATCCAGTAATTGGATGTCAAATAGGTGTCGAAAGGTGGTTGGGAATGGAAAAAAAACACTTCTTTTTTGGGGGCAAAATTGGTTGGAAGGCGGATCTTTGTCATAAAGGTATATTAGATTGTATCTTATTGCTAGAAATAAGGATGCGAAAATTTCAGATATGTTAGTTTGGAGGAATGGAGGTTTTGAGTGGGTTTGGGGTTGGCTTAGAGAGCTTTTCTTATGGGAAAAGGATCTATTAACTTCAATTGTAGATGAAGTCAGTTTGCTGAAACTACAGGTTGATGTAGAAGATAGTTGGAAGTGGTTGTCTGATTCAAGTGGTATTTACTCTATTAAATCAGCATATAAGGAAGTTAGAAATGACATGATTTTTGCCTCTTCTTCAATTTTTTCAAAACTATGGTCGAAGGTAGCCGCATCAAAAGTTACAGCTTTCGCTTGGAAGGATATTCTTAATACAATTCCAACCAAACACAATTTGTTTAAAATAGGTATTCTATAGGTTTCACAGCTAGAGTGCCTACGATGTGCAAATCATGTGGAGACGAATTCGCATTTGTTTTTTTGAGTGCCAAGACTCTCACCAAGTTTGGATGGAATGTTGTAATTGGTTAGGTGTCAGTACAGTGATCGAGGTCGTACCCAATCAAATAATATGAATTAAGTGTAGTGAGAGTTAGATAACCCAAAGTCATCTCTCAAGGAATTTAATAGCAATTTCAGATAACAGATTCCAGATAAAGTATGATGCTGCGAAACTTCAGAAAGTAAGACAACAGAAGGTACTTCAGTAGGTCACTTTAGCAAGTACTCGAAACGCAGATTTTCAGAAACTGTTTGAAGAGTGCAGAAACGTAACAGAAATAGGAGGGGGCTTTGGTTGTTGTTTAGGAACAGAATTTCGCAATTAAAGAAGTAAGAGTAAAAATGATTGTAAGAAACAGATTGATTCTCATTGTCATATACAATTTAATTCTTCATCAGTTAAAAGCACATCGTCTTCATATTCCAAAACAGATTCTAATTAACTGAACAAGCGCCAATCAATTCAACAATAATCTCACTCAAGAACTAAGCGAACTTCCAAGACCAGACCAAGCGTACTGGTGTCAGATTTCTAATCCTTTACTTCCTGAACTAAGCAAACAGTAGGTTGTTTAGAATTAAGCAAACTAAACTAGAATTCTAAGTGAAAAACAGAATTGAATCATCAACAAACATTCAAATACAATTCCATATTCAAAACCAAAACTCTAAAGGAGAAGATGAAATTGAATCAGTTACAAAAGTTGAAATACGAATTTAAATTGAAATGAACTTCAGAATCCATTGTAAAATCACTCAAGAATCAATCCTAAGAAAATTAGCCTTCCATGTGGAAGAACAACAAAGAAAAATGCAGAAGGAAGAAGAAGATCGAAAACCAGAAAAACAGAGAGAAGAAGAGAGAACCAAGCGTCCCAAATCTCCAATCTGTGAAAATGATGAAAAGGCTCAAAAAGTTCCTAACAAAATTGTAACTGCCTCTATTTATACTATTCTTGTAAGCCATCAGATTCAATAGAGTAATTGGGCCTAGATTGACAAGTATCAGGCCCAAAGCATTTACACGTCTCTAGTAGCTTGTTGTTGCATCGCAAGTTCAGATGATTAACTTTAGATGATGCCTACAACACCAACTTCAGAGGGTGCTCAAAATGACAGCTCCAGATAAGCAGATTGCACCATGATTCCTACATTTCCAACATCATCAGAATGAGGCAAATGCAATAGTGAGCTTAAAATCTGAAATTAAATAATATTTACAATTAAAGCTCAAATGAACCCAATTATGCAAATCCTAATTAAAACAAAGAATTTGATTACAATTATACTAAGAAAGCTGCAATTAAAGGTGCAAAGTGTGTGTAAAATTGTACTCATCATACAGTTATGCCGAATAACTATGCAGCTCATTTGGAACAATTCTCTAGTCTATCTTTATGTAAACATCAGAAAAAGGATTGTTGGAGTCCTATTTGGTTAGCAATTTTATGGATTGTCTGGTTGGGTAGAAATGAATTGATTTTCTCTTCAATTAAATTATTTGTAAATAGAGATGGTGGATCTAGCTAAAATCAGATCATGGAATTGATTAAGGACAAGACACAAAGATTTCTTTTATGATTTTGCTTCATGGTCTTCAAATCCAATCACTTGCCTCACATAGAAATTTTTACCATGGTCATTTTCAGCTTGCAGGGTGTTTCTGGTTCTTCCAATTTATTCACGGTACAGTTCAGATGTTGAAGAATGCTTGGTTCATATTGAAATTTACAGGTGTTGGAATACTACTGATATGATCTTATTAGTTTGGTCTATTGGATTGATGTCATTGTGTTGGTCTTTATTATCTTTTTGGAATGTTCTATTTGGTCTGCTACTACTATCATGTTGATGTATTATTCTGTTGCTGGAACTGGAAGTCTTGTACTTGACTTGGTGCTAATTCGTTGGAATTTGACTTATTAAATCTTTTGTTAACATTGGGAGTGCAAACAAGTTGGAATCATTTTCAAGTTGTTTCACGGCATCTAGATGGCCTAAGGCTATTGTCTTAGTACTGGAATATGAATAAAATTGAATTTGGTGATTTGTATTAGATTGGTTTTCCTACTGTCTACGCATTTAGATTGGTTTTGGTCTAGGTAGAATTTTCTTTTGGGATGGTTGTTGTGGCATTGTTATCAAACTATATTATTCATACTTTCTAAATGGGTTGGACTACCCTTGTACTCTTTTTAATTAATTTCTTTGCTTATAAAAAATAAAGAAAAAATGAAAAATAAAGAAGGTAAAATCTCATGGGTTTCCCCAAACCCGACGAGGACCCATGGGAATGAGGTTGGGTTTCATAATTTCATATTCATTCTCTAAAAAATACGAACCCGACCCCACCCCGACTTTTACGGGGGCGGGGTAGGGGAGAGCAAAACCCGCCCTCATCCCGCCATGTTGCCATGCCTACTTTCAGTAATCAACATACAATCATTCTAATTTGATAAAATAATAAATTATTTATTTATCAATACTTTTAGTGATGTCTTTGTTTCATTATTTTTGAAAATAAACAATGTGTATTTAAAAAGTAAAAAAAATATCAAAAAATTCATAAATTTTACAATGATATGCAAAAATTATATTAGGATTAAATCTGTTTTTAGTCCCTCAAATTAGACTCGAAATTGATTGTAATCCCTAAGCTTTAAAATCATTGGTTTGGATCCATCGTGTTCTGAAATCACGTAACTCTAGTCCTTCCACTTAACACCATTAACTTTAATGTTGTTAGGCGTTTAAATTAAATTCGAAACGAAGATTCGAGGTGCAAATCTATATGAAAGTTCGAAGAGAGTAAGCATAGAGATTAAACAAATGTACTCGAAGTGGCTCAATAAATTGCCAAGCAAAGGAAATCTTATTGATATAAAATTAAATACAATAAGTTGATTTCCTAAAGTTAAGTTTCGCTATTCGAACTACATGCCTATGCCCTAAATTATTTTGGCAGGTATTTGCCTCGAGCTGAAGAGTGCAATGATCTTCGACGCTCCCTGCCAGTGTCATGTCATCGAAAGGGGAAGGCACTAGAATATCGAACGTTGAGAAGGAGAGATTGTTGAGACAAGCTCACCTCCAAGAAGTTTTTAATATGACAAACTGACTAAGTTTAAATATATATGAGATGCATCTTGTGTTACTAACTGTGTGCTCAACTGTGGCAGAAACTTTCTGTATCTAGCTACTGCAGGACTACATGAAGTCAGAAAGGATCTTTAGACCACTAAGATAAGCTATGACATTAAGTAACAGTGACACAAGAACAGAAGCTATAAAGATCTTTACAGCAGCTGTATGTTTCAAGGATCAGACTAGAGCTCAAGCAAGTCAATTTACACACGTGTGTTTGAATTAGAATAGAAAATATACAACTAAGCTCATCACTAAGTCTATGGAGAAACACTCCAACAAGATTCAGATAGAAGCACAACTTGAGATGCAAGCCTATGTTCAGAAGCTACTATCAGAAGAGATCACAGTTCAAGCAAGCATAAGCATGAAGCCAAAGGACACTCAAGCTTAGCTTGGGACGCAAGCCATGAACAGATGCAAGTTCAGCTTGAGATGCAAGAACAGCTTGAGACGTTGTCTCATGGACAGACGTGGAAGGACAAGATCTCATCAAAGATGCAAGAAAATCATAAGAGACTCTGGACAGAAGCAAAACTGCATTCTCAATGATAGAAGACAGCAAGTGAGGTCAGCATAAAGTCAAACAAGGACACAAGGACACTGACACAGTGACTTAGCCTGAAAAGTTGTTGTACACCTACTTGGAAAAGCCTGTCTCTTTGCTGTGCACTCCAACAGCTAGAAACGACCATATAACGGCTAGTTTTCTAACTGAAGATATAAAAGGGACAAGATCAAACAGTTAGACGTGAGAGAGACGGCCTGCATTACTGCACAACCATTAAGCATCTTATCACATCTCAACGGACATCTCAAGTGCACATCTCAGCTGTCTGTTGAACAGACTCATCTCATCTTGAGATTACATGTCTCTACTCATCTCTCTTCTGTGTATCACTCTTACATTGTATTTTAGTAGAGAGATTACCTAGCTTACCCATCTCTATATCCATATTGTGTGTGCTTGTAAGCTAGACTCATCATAAACTTTTATTGTAACCTGTCTCATCTAAGATATGAGGGTTCCTAGTCTTAGAGTGAGGTGTTTGCGTCCTGAAGAGGCTGTAAGAATACTTGTGGCTCAGCTAAGATAGGAGTGCCTAGGCTTAGTGTGAGTGAGACGTCATAAAGAGGCTATAAGAATACTTGTATTGGCGGGTTTGTCAATAGTGGAAAATCTCACGTGTTGTGAGGACTGGACATATCTTACCAGGATAAGATCTCTTCCCCCTGTCTCTTACCTTGTCTTTACTGAACTTATCTTGAATTAACAAAAACAACTTAGTAACAACAGTAATAACTGAACCAACATTCAAGATAAAATTCTGGGTTAATCTAAATATAAGAATCATCACTAAAATTGTATTAATATATATATCATGTCTTAACAGAGACTCCAAGTCAACGAACTTGAGAGCACATCTCAACAATCAATTTTAGTGTGAAATTGCAGGAACAGATTTGACAAGTCTCTATTCAACCCCCCCTTCTAGAGACCTCAAGCCAACTTCAGTTGGTATCAGAGCTCGGCCTCTTAAGGGGTTGAGCACACCTGTGTGTGAAGAGGAAAAGATCCATGGTTGGACCTAGTGCAAGCTTGTTCATACCTGAAGGGGCATCCACCAACAGGCCACCTGCCTTTGATGGAACTGTTTATTACTACTGGAAGGATAGGATGAGATTGTTCATTGAATCTCAACATGTTGATCTATGGGAAATCATAGAAAATGGACCCTACATACCTTACAGCACTGATGAGCTTGAACAAAGAACAGTTAAACCCAGAGATAGATGGACAGATGCTGAAAAGGCAAGGTATGTTCTAAACTCAAAAGCTAAATATCTGCTAACCTGTACTCTCAGTCGCAGTGAATATGATAAGGTAGCAGGGTGTACATCAGCCAAAGAAATATGGGATGCTCTTGAGGTTGAACATGAAGAAACAAATCAAGTCAAAGAAGCCAAAATCAACATACTGGTAAGACAGTATGAGCTCTTCAAGATGAATGAAGATGAAGGCATTGAAGACATGGTGAGGAGATTGACTGTCATAACAAATGACCTAAAATCTCTAGGAAGGACATACTCGAACCAAGATATGGTAAGAAAGATCCTGAGAAGCTTACCAAAACCCTGGAGACCCAAGGTCACAACCATTCAGGAAGCCAAAGACCTGAGCACCCTCAGACTGGATGAACTCCTTGGATCACTAAAGGTTCATGAGCAAGAACTGATGGAAGAGGACCTCATAAGACGTCCCAAGACTGTAGCCCTGAAAGCAACCTCTAGCAACTCCAAAGGTAAAAGGGTAAGCTCATCTCAGCAAACTTCACTAAACTCATCTCATGATACAGAAACTGAAGAAGATGAAGAAGATGATGATGAAAGTGAAATGGATGATGAGCTGCCTTACATCTCACGAAAGATAAGACGCATGTGGAGGGCTAGAGGAAGTGGAAGAAAACGTTTTCCATCAAGAAGAGGAGAAATCAAATCAGAAAAGAAAGGTCAATTCATCTGCTATGAGTACAGAAAACCTGGACATATGAAATCTGAGTGCCCTCAGCTCAGAAGAGAGATGAAGAAAAGTCCTAAGAAGAAGGCAATGATGGCTACTTGGGATGATACTGAAGGAGATGACAATCCAAGTGAAGAATCAGCCAACATATGCCTCATGGCAAATGGTGACTAATCAGATGATGATGAGGTAAGTGACTCAGATTCTGAATTGACTCTAACTGAGCTTAAATGTGCCTTTGAGAATCTGCTTTATGATTCAAATCTCCTTGTATCAAAAAGCTCTCATTTAAAATCAGAGCTAGACATAGCTCTTGAAAAAAATTAAATTTCTGTAAAAAGAAAATGAGGATTTGAATCATAAAAATAGTAGTCTCCTGTTGTCTCACATGAAGCTGTCCGAACTCATAAAGAGTGAAAGGCATCCTCCTAATGAGCAAAGGCTCAAGCATCTATCAGAAGAAAACCAGAGTCTCAAGAAACAAAACAGAATTCTCATAGATGATCTGGCAAAGTTTGTTAAGGGAACAAAAAACCTTGAGAGACTCATTGGGTCTCAAAAAGGAATTTTTGATAAAGCTGGACTAGGCTATGAGAAGTCTTCTAGTGAGATCTAGTACAAGGATTTCTTCATTCTTGCAAGAAAAAGGAAGAAAGAAAGATGCTCTTGCTGTAGTAAATTTGGACATAAGGCCACTGAATGCTACCTAAGACATGAAGCATCCAAGAGAAAGGTTACTAACCATGAAGGACCCAAGTATAAATGGGTACCTAAAATTAAACCTCATGTTGTGACAGATGTGCCTGGCAGCAGCCAAGTCAAAGAAGGTGTAGGTACTGGACAATGGCTGTTCAAGACACATGACAAGAGACAAAAGCAAGTTTTTGTCACTTGAAGAGAAGGCTACTGGGGTTGTCTCTTTGGAGACAACAGTAAGGCCCAGATTAAGGGCATTGGTAAGATTGGTAAGACCAACTCAGCTCAAATTGAAAATATATATTTTGTTGAAGGTCTGAAACACAATTTACTGAGCATTAGCCAACTATGTGACAATGGTTATCATGTGAATTTCCAACCAAATTTCTGTGATATCATAGATTCAAAACTGGAAACAAAGTCTTTTTTGGAACTAGAAATAAAAATCTTTACTCAGTCTCTCTTGAGAATCTGTCTGATCTCACATGTCTCATGTCTCATGACCATGAGAAATGGCTATGGCACAAAAGGGTTGGACATATCAACATGAGAACCTTGAGTCAGCTTGCCAATCAATCTCTTGTCAAAGGACTACTTAAGGTCAAATTTGACAAGGATATGATTTGTGAGTCATGCATAAAAAGCAAGCACATCAATCAAGTTTCAAATCCAAAACTCATGTCTCAACTACCAGGCCACTTGAGATTCTCCACATTGATTTGTTTGGACCAACTAAGACTGCCAGTCTCAGTGGTAAAAAATATGGTTTTGTTATAGTGGATGACTTCTCAAGGTTCACCTGGGTTCTGTTCCTATCTCAGAAAGATGAATCCTATGATTATTTCAAAACCTTTTGCAAAAAGATTCAATCTGAGAAAGGATATGGAATTGGATCTGTAAGGAGTGACCATGGTGGAGAATTTGAGAATGCCAAGTTTAAAAAATTCTTTGACAAAAATGGCATTACTCACAATTTCTCTTGTCCAAGAACTCCTCAACAGAATGGAGTAGTTGAGAGGAAGAATAGAACTCTTCAGGAAATGGCAAGAACTTTGTTATGTGACTCTGGAATTGAGAAATACTTTTGGGCAGAAGCTGTCAACACATCTTGCTATATTATAAACAGAGTTACCATAAGGAAGATCTTGAATAAAACTCCTTATGAGCTTTGGAAAGGTAGAAAGCCCTCAATCTCTTATTTTCATATTTTGGATGTGATTGTTATATTTTAAATACTAAAGATCAGTTAGGCAATTTGACACTAAATCTGATAAAGGAATTTTCCTGGGATATTCACTAACATCTAAAGCATATAGAATATATAATCTGAGAACCAAAACTACTGAAGAATTTGTGCATGTAGTATTCAATGAGATACATGGAAGATCTCAGAAAGAAGTTGATGAAGAGATTGAAGAAATGATGAGAGAGCTAAAAATCTCAACTCAAGAAGCTGAGAAAAGATTTTCACCTGAGCAAAAGATAATGAGATCACCCCAATCTGAACACAGAAGGGATGTCCAACCTGAATGATCATCTCACAAAAGCAGCCACCTTGAGACATCTCATAACCTCCAAGAAGAAAACAAGCTAGATGATCAAACTGAAAATCAAGAAACAAGGCAAGAAAATATTGAGATCCAAAATGAACATGCATCTCAACTGCCTAGAAGCTGGAGATTGGTGAGATCTCATCCCAGAGAACAAATCATTGGAGAAACCTCAGACAGAATCAGAACTAGGTCTTCCTTCAGAGACAACGAAAACTTAATGGCCTTATTATCTGAGACTGAACCAAAGAACATTAATGAAGCTCTCCATGATGAATCTTGGGGTAAGGCTATGGAGGAAGAGTTAAATCAGTTTGAGAAAATCCAAGTCTGGAGTCTAGTTCCTCCACCATCTCATCAATCCATAATTGGAACTAGATGGGTCTTCAGAAATAAACTGAATGAGAAAGGGAAGGTCATGAGGAACAAAGCCAGACTGGTGGCACAAGGGTTCAATCAACAAGAAGGAATAGATTATGATGAGACCTTTGCACCTATGGCAAGACTTGAAGCTATAAGGATCCTGTTGGCATTTGCTGCATTCAAGGACTTCAAATTGTACCAGATGGATGTAAAAAGTGCTTTCCTAAATGGAATCATAGAAGAAGAAGTCTATGTGAGGCATCCTCCTGGATTTGAAGATCCTGACCATCCAGAATATGTGCTCAGACACTCCAAGGCTCTGTATGGTCTCAAGCAAGCTCCAAGATCTTGGTATGACAGGTTGAGTTCCTTTTTAATTAAAAATGGTTTTCAGCAGGGGTAAGATTGACACTACTTTATTTAAAAAGGAAATTAACAAAGACTTATTAATTGTTCAAATTTATGTTGATGATATCATTTTTGGTTCAACTAATAAGTCTCTATGCCA
Organism: Sesbania bispinosa; assembly: GCA_026901365.1. Classification (NCBI taxonomy): domain Eukaryota; kingdom Viridiplantae; phylum Streptophyta; class Magnoliopsida; order Fabales; family Fabaceae; genus Sesbania; species Sesbania bispinosa. The sequence continues at coordinate 518,440 of QLOH01000515.1, read as the reverse complement.
AGAATTCTCAAGTCTCATGCAGGGAGAGTTTAAGATGAGTATGATGGGTGAACTGAGATTCTTCTTGGGACAACAAATTAAACAGCTGGCTGATGGCATTTTCATTAGTCAAGAAAGATACATTAGAGACCTGCTCAACAAGTTCAAAATGAGTGAGGCCAGACCAATGAAGACTCCTATGCACCCCTCAACTCAGATTGACCAAGATGAAGCTGGAAAAGCTGTCTCAGACAAGCTTTACAGAGGTATGATTGGTTCCCTTACGTAACTAACAACCAGCAGACTTGATATTCAGTTTGCTGTGGGAATATGTGCAAGGTACCAATCTAATCCTAAAGAATCTCATCTCACTGCTGTTAAGAGAATATTTAGATATTTAATTGGAACCACTAATCTTGGCCTATGGTAAGAGAAAGGAAATAGTTTTGATCTCATAGGGTATAGTGATGCTGATTTTGCTGGTGACAAGATGGATAGAAAGAGCACCAGTGGATCTTGTCAATTCATGGGAAAATGCCTTATCTCCTGGTCATGTAATAAACAGAATACCATTGCCCTATCCACCACAGAGGCTGAGTATATCTCAGCAGGTGCATGCTGCACTCAAGTACTATGGATCAAATCTCAAATGCAGGATTATGCAGTCAGGTATTCTAAAATTCCCATTTACTGTGACAACACTAGTGCTATAAATCTTGCAAAAAATCTTGTTCACCATTCAAGATCTATGCACTTTGACATAAAACATCACTTTATAAGGGATCATGTACAGAAAGGAAATATTGAATTAATCTTTGTAGATACCAAGAGTCAGCTAGCTGACATCTTTACAAAACCTTTGGTAGAGGAAAGATTCATTGAAAACTTAAAATTGAATGTTTGTTGTCTTGATAAAAAATGATGAACTAAGTCCAACTTAGTACTGGGTTATATGCTGAGAGTCTCGTTAGAGATGAGACTCAGGGGTCATCTGTGAAGAGACAAGGTCTCAGATGAATCTTTTATCAGACGCATCTCATGACACGTCTCAACTCACGTCTCATGAAATTACTGAGACGTTACTGAACGTTGCTATGAGAAAAGAGAGCCGTTAGGTAACGGCTAGTAACTGCCCACTACTTGGCAAACTAGTCGTTATACTATAAAAAGGAGTGCCAACTACTCTCAATCGTTTTCATAACTCCCTACTCACGCATTTACTCTCCCTCTGCTCTCTCTCTATTTAAAGCCCATCTCTAACCCATAACTCACTTTCCTCTCCTCTGCAAATGCACATCAAAATCACTGCTCTCAAACTCCCTTATTCTGATAAATCTTCATCTTCATCATCTCCAGAAGAAAAGATGTCTTCCGGCTCAGATGAAAGATCAAAATTTCAGAGCATTCACTCCAGCCAAGAAACCTTAAGCCGTTCTCCATCTCCACAACCTAGCACTGAAACAAAACCTTCCCAATCCTCCCAACCTACACAACCTTCTCCATCCTCATAGTCCACATCTTCCAAAAAGATCACCCCTTTGCCACAAAGGATGAAATCCCAAAGGATTGCTTCCCAAGTCACTCAAACCGGACCTCCTAAATCCCCTGTTCACATAGACCTAACTCAACCAGGATCCTCTAGGAAAGGGAAAGAAAAGGCTGTAGAAGGGAAGAAGCTTTCATTCCAATCTAACCTTTTCAACAGTGCTGAGGTTGAAGAAAAGTTTACAAAGAGATTGTTGAGAAGAAAATCATTGTGGGAAGGGTTATCTCATCCCAGGAACTGAAAGATGAAGGATGGGACATGGGTCCCTACATAGAAAAACAAGGATGGAAGGATTACCTAACAATGACAGACTGTCTTCCCAAAAATGACCAGAGCATTCTATGCAGCCTGCTACAAAGCTAAGGGTTCCTCACAAGGTCAGCTCTACATCATCTCTGATATCAGAGGCGTTCACATGCAGCTAACATAAGAAACCTTAGGCGCAATCATCCAGGCACCAGTAACTGGAAATAGGCTCTATAATGAAGAACATTGGTGGAATGAAATAGGAATTCCAGCAGCCAATGTTGGCACCTCTCTCTTCAAAGGAGGACTCATTACAGATGCTGCATCGTCTCTGAACCTATTTGGGAAATTTCTATTTCATTTAGTAGTCAAGTGCATTATGCCAAAGGCTGGCACCTTCAACAAAGTTTATCATCAAGACTTAATGGTGATGTATCACCTCAAGCATGGGATTCATCTGAACCTCCCCTTCCTCATTCTCAAACACATGGAGCACACATTTCACAACTCTAAAATCAACGCATCTCTTCCTTTTGGGATGCTCACTACCAGAATCTTGAGACACTTCAAGGTTGATTTTAGCGGCTGTGACAAGTCTGATGAGAGACCAGGTTATGTTGGAAAGACAAACCTGAAATCTCTTGGGTTAGATGGTAAGACTATCCCTTCCCCTACTTTTCCTTTATCTAATCCTTCTCCTCCTGTACCTACCACAACACAGGCTTCTCCCTCATCTAAACTGTCTGAAGCCAAGAAGAAAAAGAAGAAGAAGGTCTCAAAGGAAGCTGTTGAGGGATCTCAAGAAGGTTCAGAGATCCCCGTTAAAGAAAAGAAAAGAAAAACACAGCCCTCTACTTCCACTGAGACTGAGACTAGGAAAAAGAAGAAGAAGAAGTCCAAGTCTGATCACACTGCTCTAGCTCATACTGAACCAACTCCTGTCACAATTGAGAAACTCCATGAGCAGGGAGGAGAAGCAGAAGAGGAAGCAAGAAATGAAGAAGAATGAGCTATGTTTGAGCAAGAGACTGAGCAACATTCACCACTGCAGCAAACATCTCCTCAATTACCTCCTCAATCTTCTTCACCTGAGATAATTCCACAGGAAGTCTCTCCTATCAACAAAATTGTTGTTGAGACATTGGTGAGCTTAGAAAAGGATACCACAACTTCAAGCTTTGAGACCCACCAAGAGCCGCAACAAGTTGAGACTGAGACCGTTAAAGTTACCACTCAACAAGCTACTCCAGTAAGGCCTGAGCCAACCTACTCCATCCCCACTTCATTTCCTACTCCTAGAAAATTCTTTGTTGAGACCATCCTGCTCAGCTCACCATGTCGCGACCGGGGCCACGACGGGGTAAGGCGAGCCCGTGAGAAAAATGTTGAAAAATTAAATGATTTTGGGAAGTCGCCACCAATTTATTTGGTTTGGGGAAATTGGAAAACCCAAAATGATTTTAAATTGAAAAACTGGTCCGCGAACAAGAGATCCAAATTCGGGGAGTCGATTATGTGTAGGGAAGGTGTTAGCACCCTACAACATTCGTTAAAAACGGTTACCCTTAATTAATTGTGCAAAATTTTTAACTTTGAAAATATTTGTTTTACCCCTCAAAAAGAAAATTTATTTACATTCTTTAAATTAAAGAATGATGAAAAGAATTAATTTGAAATCAATGGGACAAAATTTTGAAAGTTTTATTTTGGCTCGACGGGGAAATCCCGCTCCTACGTATCCCCAGGTGTAATGGAGAAATCAAAGCCACGTAGTTCTAAAAAAGTGTTTGAAAAGGATTGGTTTTAATTTTGAAAAGAATTGATTTTTTATTTTTGAAAAGAAAGAAAGATGGAGAAATCGATTTTGAAAATGTTTTTAAATTAAAGAAAAGAAATTGGGTTCAAGTTAGCAAATGGCTATACTATGATCCCAAAAAAAATGTTTATTGATAGAAATGCTATTCAATAAACATCATCAATTATTGTGCAAATTTGATTTAATTTTGAAAACAATTTTGTAATTGCACGAGTTATTGAGTTAGCAAAAGGCTATACTCAACAAACTATTTTAATTCAAATGACGTTAAACGATAGAAATGCTATTCGATTAACGTGATGGATCGGTAAACAAATTTATTTTAAAAAGAATTTTCCTTATTTTCAAAAGCGCAAGCTATCGAGTTAGCAAATGACTATACTCAATAGTTCTTTTAATTTGAACGACGTCAAAGGATAGAAATGTTATTCCAGTAATGTAATTGGTTTGATAAACAAATTTATTTTCAAAGAATATTTTTTTATTTACAAAATAAGAAGAATATCGAGTTAGTAAATGACTATACTCGATAATTCTTTTTAACTTGAATGACGTTAAAGGATAGAAGTGTTATTTTATTAACGTCAAAGATAAAAAGGATAAATTGAATTAATCAATATTTACAAGAACACATAATTAAAATTATAGATAAACAATTATTCACAAGAGAAGGAAATAAACAGATATTTACATCTAAAATTGTTACATAAATAATTCTAAACATTTTAAAAAAATACAAGATGGTGGATCTAAAAGAATTTACAAAAAAGATGAATAATCACAAAATAAATTTACAACAATTAACACAATAGAGTAAAAAAAGGGTTGGACCTCAGCTAGCATCATTGGCCCAACTCATCTAAAGACATGCAAGAGACATTCTTAACAAACAAAAAAAAGGAGACATGAAACAAGGATATTTTTTTTAAAAAAAATGGAGTTGGCCCAACATTTTTATAAAACAAATCAGTTTTTTTTTTTAACCAAAAACAACACTTAAAAACAAACCTTCTAACTCCTAGGGCCCTTCTGCTCACACCCAATGAACCCACCACAAGCCCAAATCTCACACACTCACACAAAAAAGGGCAATAAAAAAACAATATCAATTACACAAATAAAATAAAAAAGGGAAAGGGTGTGTTTTCTCACACGGCTACCAGAAACATATTTCACTTCTTAGGGTTTGGAATTGGGAAAATGGGGAGAGCAAAAAGGGCAGCCATAGGTGAAAGGGAGAGACCCGCATAAAGGTCGCCATGGAGGGGGAGGATGCGGCCATGGGGGTTCAGCGGCCTCACATGCAGCCACAGCTATAGCAGCGGCGCACGGCGGCCAGGGAGGAGGCGCGCGGCGTAGGCCGCGGCTGCAACGTGCGGCGGCGCAAGGGGAGAGACTGAAACGCGCGACGGAAGCCGCGCGACGATTCTGGCAGCGGACGGAGGGACGGCCGCGCACGACGGAGGCTGTAGGAGAGGGTGCGAACGCCGGAAGGACCGTCGCCGCGGCGGTGGCCGCGGCAGACGGCGTCCGTGCACGGCGGCCTGAACAGAGGGTGGGGTGGTTTCCTTCCTCTTTCTCTCTTTCCTTTCTCCTACTTGCTCTCTTTGGATCTGTTTCTCTTATTGCTCTGTTTCAATTTCTTTTAGGGTGTGTTTGTGAGTTTAGAGAGGAGGGAAAGGAAAGGAAAGGATGGGAGGGAGATGGGAGGGGGAGAAGAGGAGAAAAATACTTTGTAAAATATCCCAACTCACAAATAAAAAGGGGGGAAGGGCTTCCCTTCCCTCCCTTTCCCACCAAAATCTAACTCACAAACATACCCTTAGGGTTTGGAAAAGGAAAGCAAGGATGAAAGAGACAAGGGGACAATCATGGGGAAGGTGGCTCATGGTGGTGGCAACTCACAGGGGAGATCTCTGTAATTTTTATTTGCGCATTGTATTTGGGACTGTATATTTGGACTGTTAGAGATACTACATAATTTTAGATTGGAAGTTTTTGCACTGTTAATTTACTGGACTGAGATATTATTTTCTGCACATAGAAAATACAAGCAGAAAAATGCATTCATGTGCTCAAAAACATTACCAATTTGCATATTACCTTTTTTCTCAATCCCTCTTGTATTTTATAAATTGCTCCCCTCTCTGAAAATGGCTAGCTCCAATGACCTCTCCTTTGCTTTTTCCCAGTTTCAATTTTGCTTTAATTGGCATTAGAGCCCCCTTTTGAGTTGGTTTCTTGATGCTGAGACCAACTTCTTTTTTTTTCTAAATCCTTCTATCTGGATCCCCCCCTTTTGTTCGAATTCTTTTCCTATTTATAGGCAGAATTTGCCTCCCCTAGTGTGCAAGTTGTATTGTGAAAAAGGAAAGCTTTCCCATGCTGATTGCAGGCTTTCCCATGCTTTTGGCCGCCCAAGACAGGTCAAGTTGCACAACTTGCAACTTGCTCTGTTTCAACATTCTCTTTTTTTTTTTCGAATTAAGAAATGGAAATGGGCTAATTAACCAAAAAAAGGCCTCCTTTTTTTTCTTTTAACTCCAAGAATGGGCCCAAAATGACCCAAATAAAAAATGACTGACTCGGAAAAAATGGGCCTGACTGGCCCAATCTGATTTCTACACTTGACAGCACATTTCTTGAAGTAAATGGGCCTAAATTGGCCCACAAAGAAATTTTGAATTTTTTAAACTGAAAATTTTGGGCCCAAGATGGCCCAATTGAAAATCTGAAATTTTGTAATAAAATGTTTAATTAATCAATTAATTAATTAACTGTCACTAATTAATTAACTAATTAATTCATTTTTTCCTAAACAATTTTTGGATTTTTAAATAAAGTAAAAAGAAAAAGGATAATAAAAAAGTAAATGATATCCTGGACAAAATTGGGTGTTGACACACCACAACCCAAATATGATCAATCTGCACCTCCCACTGACAGACCTGAGCCAGCTGAGGCACCCTCATCTGAACCATTCATTCCTACTCATCTGTCCAATTCAATCAATACTTTTCTAAACCAATTACAAGAGGAACAACAACAACACCAGAACCTCCAAGCTAGAATTGAGCAGAATCAGAAGAAGATCCTGAAGAAGTTGAAGCACCAGAAAAGAAGAGAAAAGGCAATTCTGGCAGGACTTGACTCAGTTCTTCAAGCCATCCGCTCTTCAAACGATTTCAACGGAAGAATGAATCTGCATCTCTCAAATCTGCCTCCACTTCCTGAGATCCCACAGACTGTTGCAAGACCATCTGCCGCAAGCTCGGACTCATCCTCTTCTCCTTCATCCTAGTTATATTAGTTCTTTCTTTTGATAATGTCAAAAGGGGGAAAGTTTGGTTAGATATCTAGGTATCTGATGAGAGTCTCTGTTTGTATATTTCCAGCTTATGTTTTGTGAGGATATGTTTAGACAGATGTGATTGGCATCTTTTCACAGCTTTTTGTTGAGATGCAGTGGCATCTTCAATCCCCAAACTTTATGATTAATGAAAAATGACTCTCAGATATTTGCAGTATATTTCTGTTTGACTTGTTTAGCAATCTGATTGACAATTTAGTTCAACATTAAACATTAAAACTTAAAACAGAAAATCAGTCTATAACTCGGGGGGAGCTCATCTCCTTAAAAGATTAACTTTAAAAGGAAACTGCACAACTCAGGGGGGAGTTCATTCTGCATTTTTAGCTTAACTTTACCTCATCAGATATTTAAACTTTGTAGTTTTCCATCATCAAAAAGGGGGAGATTGTTGAGACAAGCTCACCTCCAAGAAGTTTTTAATATGACAAACTGACTAAGTTTAAATATATATGAGATGCATCTTGTGTTACTAACTGTGTGCTCAAGTGTGGCAGAAACTTTCTGTATCTAGCTACTACAGAACTACATGAAGTCAGAAAGGATCTTTAGACCACTAAGATAAGCTATGACATTAAGTAACAGTGACACAAGAACAGAAGCTATAAAGAGCTTTACAGCAGTTGTATGTTTCAAGGATCAGACTAGAGCTCAAGCAAGTCAATTTACACATACAGCACGTGTGTTTGAATTAGAACAGAAAATATACAACTAAGCTCATCACTAAGTCTATGGAGAAACACTCCAACAAGATTCAGATAGAAGCACAGCTTGAGATGCAAGCCTATGTTCAGAAGCTACTATCAGAAGAGATCACAGTTCAAGCAAGCATAAACATGAAGCCAAAGGAGACTCAAGCTTAGCTTGAGACGCAAGCCATAAACAGATGCAAGTTCATCTTGAGATGCAAGAACAGCTTGAGACGCTGTCTCATGGACAGACGTGGAAGGACAAGATCTCATCAAAGATGCAAGAAAATCATAAGAGACTCTGGACAGAAGCAAGACTGCATGCTCAATGATAGAAGACAACAAGTGAGGTCAGCATAAAGTCAAACAAGGACACAAGGACACTGACCCAGTGACTTAGCCTGAAAAGCTGCTGTACACCTACTTGGAAAAGCCTGTCTCTTTGCTGTGCACTCCAACAGCTAGAAACGGCCATATAACGGCTAGTTTTCTAACTGAAGATATAAATGGACAAGATCAAACAGTTAGACGTGAGAGAGACTGCCTGCATTACTGCACAACCATTAAGTATCTTATCACATCTCAACTGACATCTCTAGTGCACATCTCAGTTGTCTGTTGAATAGACTCATCTCATCTTGAGATTACCTGTCTCTACTCATCTCTCTTCTGTGTATCACTCTTACATTGTATTTTAGTAGAGAGATTACCTAGATTACCCATCTCTATATCCATACTGTGTATGCTTGTAAGCTAGACTCATCATAAACTTTTATTGTAACTTGTCTCATCTAAGATAGGAGGGTTCCTAGTCTTAGAGTGGGGTGTTTGCGTCCTGAAGGGGCTGTAAGAATACTTGTGGCTCAGCTAAGATAGGAGTGCCTAGGCTTAGTGTGAGTGAGACGTTCTGAAGAGGCTGTAAGAATACTTGTATTGGCGGGTTTGTCAATAGTGGAAAATCTCACGTGTTGTGAGGACTGGACGTAGCCCAAGGAGTGGGTGAACCAGGATAAGATCTCTGCCCCCCTGTCTCTTACCTTGTCTCTACTGAGCTTATCTTGAATTAACAAAAACAACTTAGTAACAACAGTAATAACTGAACCAACATTCAAGATAAGATTCTGGGTTAATCTAGATATAAGAATCATCACTAAATTGTATTAATATATATATCTTGTCTTAACAGAGACTCCAAGTCAACGACCTTGAGAGCACATCTCAACAATCAATTTTAGTGTAAATTGAAGGAACAGATTTGACAAGTCTCTATTCAACCCTTCTTTAGAGACCTCCAGCCAACTTCAGTTGGTATTAGAGCTCGGCCTCTTAAGGGGTTCAGCGGGACCCCCGTGCTACACTGCGTAGTGTGTTATTTCGTATACGTGTAATCAATCCTCGCTTAATATATACATCTTATTATATATCACTCATTTTACAATCAATGGATGTTGTATTTGCATGATGATTGGTTATGGCCTAGTTGTTTTATTTAAATACGACCTGCGTGTCGTGCCTTACCTCCTATATTCCTTTTGTAAGTTCTTTTCTCATCTCTATCCCCTCGTATGTTAAACGAGGCTCCTTCCCATTATGTAATGTAACCGGGAGGACATAGAGCATGGATTCAGTGGGATGTTAGAACCACAGGAAACACTAGAAGGGGGGTTGAATAGTGTTTTAAAACTTTATTGAATAATTTTGGAAATTTTTATTTAATATATCATTTAAAAAGAACAACGTTCAAAGACCATTCTTAAGATCAAAGTTTAATTGAAACATGCGGAAAATAAGAATGATGAGATTGATAATCTTTCAAAAAGGTCTTAAGATTGTTTTAAATGAAAGTTTCTCAAAGTATCTTCTGAAGATTATTACAAGGAGTATCTTTTAGAATGGTTTCTAAAATACTTCAGCAGACTGAAGATCGTCTGAAGTTGATTTTGGTTCTGAACCGAGTTCTTTAGAGACTCACTTCAGACACCTATTTCAGAACTTCTTCAAGATACATTTTTTGTAATATCTCAAAACGATATGAGAGAGATTTGAGTTTTAATTATCTTTGAAAACTTGTTTGATTGAAATTGTTATGATGTGGTGATTATGAAAATACTTTTCAATCCCAAAAGTAAATGCAGAACTGAAAATAAAAGAGATTAAGGGAAAGGAAACTTAGCACAAAATTTATCCTGGTTCACCCACATCACCGTGAGTTACATCCAATCCCAGTGGCAAACCACCACTGGATTTTCACTATCTGAAACCACAGATACAAGTATTCTTCACAGCCTCTTCAGGCCAACCGAGTATTCCTCACGGCCTCTCCAAACCGACCGAGTATTCCTCACCGGCCTCTCCAGACCAACCGAGTATTCTTAGGCACACATGGTCTATCGAGTATTCTTCACGGCCTCTCCAGACCAATCGAGTATTTCTTTGTTTTCAACTACCTCTCCAGGCAACCCATGCAGTAGTCTTTTCTACCGAGCCTCTCCAAGCTCTAGACCAAGTGTACTTTATTTCACCAAGCCTCTCCAGGCTCTCAGACACTTATTCAAGTGTAGAGTATTACTACTCAATCTAAGTTAGATGTTCGCTAGAACCTCTCAACTCATATTCTTCTTGTACATAGAGATTGCTGAGTACATACTCAGGATACAGTCATTACAAACTAGATACAAGGATAGACAGTGATACAAGTGTTTGAATTAAATACAATCCTGTCTTTTCTATGAGGAATACATCCTCTGAGAGTAGGCTAACTAAGATATGAAATTAAGCTCCAGCCTTATCCTCTAACCATTGGTTTCCATGGGTTACATTCTCACCCGTATCATTGGAATACCAAGGTATCTTCAAAAGCTTCAAACCGTACCCAATTTTATTTTCATTTTCTCAGCATGGTTGTCTTTAGACCAACAACCAACTTAATTGATTAAAACAGATCAACTGAACAACATGACTAACTGACCAGCTAGTCAGTAGCCTGATTGATTCGAGAACCAACTCTCTGATCAAACTTTGTTGACATATTGATGATCCACTTTAGCTCAAGTCAACTCTTGTTAACCATTTGGCACTCAGCCTAGTTAACTCTATTTGGTTGGGCAGTTAATCTAACTCCCACAACTGATTGGGCAATCATGCCAACTTGGTTGTGTTAACAACAACAACTGGTTGGACCGACCAACATCTTCAAATTCAATCTTGAGGCTATTTATATGTTCTGCTTGAATATAGCCGTTGAAGATGATTCATAATACCGTTGAGCTGATGATGATGTGGCTCATATAGCCGTTGTGTAATAACTTCTCAAACGGTTGCTTCTCCTTAAGCGAATAGGTGTACAGACGATCCCGTTCTGACACTATTTTTTGTGCTTCTTTATGAGAGATATTTGATATTGTTTTGCATACTCTCTCTCTTGAATTTCTTCTCTGCTTTGCTTTCTTCTTCAGCTTTCTTCTGCTTTCTTTTGGATTGTATAAATGAGGAAATATCCGTTGAAATACTATCGTTTAGAGATAGCATTGAATCCTCTTTAATCCGTTGTGAGACACGCTTCTGAGGGCTCTGACATGTCTGACATAGTACAACATAGGTGCTGCTATAAAGTTGCCACCGTTGTTGCTGCGAATGCTGCGTTGCAGAGATTTCCTCAGTGGTGTATGAAATTCAAAAGCACCAGGAAAGGTCTCTGTGTTCATTTCCATAAATATGCTTGAGAAGGAAACGTGTAGCAGAGAATGACTTTCTCAGCAATCTTCAGAGAGCAAAAGTCTCATACTCTTCAGTAGGTAGTGCTACGTCAGAATTCAGAAGGCTTCAATGCTTCAGACGGATTGTGACTTCAGACAGATTGAAACTTCAGACAGCTTCACCACTTCAGACGGGTTTGATGCTTCAGACAGCTTCAATACTTTCAGACGGGTTGCGTCCTTCAGACACTTCAATCCTTCAGACGGGTTGCGCACTCAGATGATTTCAACACTTCGGACTGGTTGAAACTTCAGAAGGCTTCTTCCTTATGATAAGAGGATTTTAGCTTCATTCTTCTTTGTATCTTCTTCTTCTTCTTCTTCTTCTTATTCTTCTTCTTGTATCTTTCTTTTTCTTCTTCTTCTTCTTCTGAGATAAGATTATTGAATTGTATGTACTTTATTCAACCATCTTTCTTGCTTGCTTTTGTTTAGTCTTCTAACCCATTCTGGACAACAGCAGGTGTAGATGCAGTAGGTCTGCGCACGCAAAGTCTTTTGTTGCATGTGTAGCAGGCATTGCAGAAAGTCTTTGCTATATTTCCTTATTGTGTAAGACTTTGATCGAGGTAGAAAAGCATGTCTAGCTTTATCTACTGAGATGAGTGTACTCCATTTGATGGAGTGTGCTTACGCTTTGCAATGCCTCCAAGAGATCATTTCTTGATTCTGACATCTTCATCTTTCATTTTCAAGACTGCTTTAGATCATCTTCAAATCTTCAAGTCTTCGAGTCTTCAATTCTTCAGTTCTTCAATCAATTACTTCTTCAAATCTTCAAATAATCTTTGATTCTTCATATAGTCTTCAAGTCTTCAACTTTGTTTTGGATTACTCTTCTTAGGATTCTGCATTTTGTTCTTCTGATCCTGATCTTCTGAATGCGATTCTGGTTATCTTCTTCTTCAGACAATTATTTTGACCTGAAACACAATCACCAAACAAATACCTTTCTCAGTAGAATCTTTTTATGTAATCTTATTAAGATCTTATACAAACTTATTTGTTAATCATTAATATAATCTTATTTGTTAATTATTAATATAATCTTATTTGTTAATCATTAAACTTAAGGATGCTAAGTCTTATAATCATGTTTAAATACTTAAACTGATTTATAGACTTCACATGGGAGATTTGGAGACCTCAAGATTATGTACAAGATTATATAGTTGATGTAATTTTGTAATTGTTTTAGCAGGCCATAATCATATCATGTGTTTTGTATGAGATGCATGCTTGTATGTTTGTTAAATGGTTTAACAAAGGAATAAAATTAAAGTGATCAAATCCCTCGAAGGGAATGTTAAGTTATGTTTTCATTCCAATGAATAACACTCGTCAAGGCTAGAATGGATTAAGTGTGGGTCTGCTAAAGCAGGGTACATTTATCTATTTTAGTGAGAGATGATTATGTTTTTGTTAAATGGTTTAACAAAGGAATGGAAAAAATAAAGCGATCAAATCTCTCAATGCTCATTATGCCTTCCAATGAATGACACTCGTCAAGGCTAGAATCGATGAAGAGTGGGTCTGCTAAAGCAGGGTGCCTTTATCTATTTTAGTGAGGGCGTGATAGGATAAAAGTAATATCTGATTGTCAACCATTGGGTTATGATTGGGTATATTCAATAAGATTGAAAAACCTAAAGGCACTACTATTAAGTCATGTTTTGCCTTCCAATGTATGGCACTCGTCAAGGTTAGAATCGATTAAATGTGGGTCTGCTAAAGCAGGGTGCATTTATCTACTTTAGTGAGGCGCGATGGGATAAAAGTAATATCCAACTGTCACCATTGGGTTTTGACTTAACTAGGTATATTCAATAGGATTGAAAAACCTAGAGGCATTGAGTTAGGCATTAATTCATAAGATGAATTAGAATAAGAGTTATTCACCTAACTATCCAAGAGTTGTATGAGATACAATTGGAAGTGTGTTCCTACCTAAATAACCTTTTCTTAAGCGATCAACTAAAGCTGACATAAAATTAGGTGAAATATGGATCTTGGCCCACTAGAAAATCTGGTGATGGGATTTTCTGATTCTTTATATTAAGGGTACTTGTTTTGAATCAAATAGTGGGAGGCATATTTGATTAAAGACCTTATTAAATATGTTTGTTATATGATACTTACGTGCATAGCAACGAGCACAACAAGTAACTTTTATTGTGATTTGTCCTTGAGAAGGACAAACTATCTGGAATTAACTTTCTAGACTGGTATAAGACCTAAGGGTTGTCCTTAGGAAAGGCTGTATGTCCTGGAAGGGCCTATTCCTGAAACACCCGCTGCAAATACTTCAAAAGCTGACAAAGATGCTTTTAGAAAAACATCTGGATGTTACTCTCGATGTAGGTTTCCTTATGCTTACTACCATGAATGCTGAAAATAGCATGAGAACATAGAGACGTACAATGTGATTGTACACTTAAAGAGACTTTATCAAGGACAAGCTAGGCTTGAACGATTTGAAGTCTCATAAGTACTTTATCAATGTAGACTGGCAGAAGGAACCCCTGTTGGTGCTCATGTACTCAAAACAATTGGGTACATTGAAAACATAGAAAGGCTTGGATTCCCATTAGGCCAAGAATTGGCCACTGATCTTGTCCTGCAATCGTTGCTGGACAACTATAGTCAATTCTTTATGAACTATAACATGAGTGAATTTGACAAACCACTGCCAGAATTGCTATGCATGTTAAGAACAACTGAGCAAAACATTAATAAAGGTAAAGGGAAGACCATATTGATGGTCCAACCTGGAAAAGGCAAAGGGCAAGAAGAAGTTCAAGAAGCCCTATTTCAAACCAAAGGACAAAATCAAGGATAAGCCTAGTACCTTTGTTTTGAAACCTATGGGTGGGATAGCTAAGGAAGGAAAATTGTTTCCACTGTGGCTAATCAGGACATTGGAGACTGTGTAAAGTACCTGGAGGAGATCAAGAAAAGGGAAGTGAGAATTCCGCTTTAGAAATATATGTTATAGAAGTCAATTTACCTACTTTTGTATCTTGGGTATTGGATACCAGATGTGAATCTCACATTAATGTGAATGTGAAGGATCTAAATGAAGTAGGTCATTGGCTAAAGGAGAAGTCGACCTACATGTGGAAAAAACGAGCAAGAGTTGCTGCCTTAGCCGTAGGAACCTATTATTTAACTTTGCCAACTGGACTAGTTATTGAACTAGATAGTTGTTATTTTGTGCCTACTATTAGTGGGAATTTAAATTCCATTTCTTGTTTAGAAAAAGGAGTGTTTTTATAAAGAATAAATCAATTTATTTGAATGATATGGTTGTGCAAAGTTGAACAATATGTTCTTGACATGGAAGTGCCTATCTATAACATAAGTTCTAAGAGGGTCAAAACAAATGATTTGAACCCAGCTTATCTTTGGCATTGTCACTTGGGCTACATAGATGAGAAACGCATATCCAAACTCCATCAAGATGGCTATTTGGAATCTTTTGATTTTGAATCAATTGAGAAATGTGAATCTTGTCTATTAGGGAAGATCATCAAAAACCCATTCAATGGAAAGGGTGAAAGGGCCGGTGATCTTCTTGATCTCATACATAGTGATGTATGTGGGGCCCATGGGCACAATGGCCAGAGGAGGTTTTCAATACTTCATCACTCTTACTGATGATTTCAGTAGATATGGATTTGTGTATCTGATGGAACACAAATCCGAATCCTTTGAAGGGTTCAAGGAATTTAAGAATGAAGTATAAAACCAACTTGGCAAGACTATTAAAACACTTCAATGAGATCGAGGTGAAGAATACTTAAGCCAACAATTTGATGACTATCTAAGAGAATGTGGGATAACATCTCAATTCACTCCTTCTGGAACACCTCAATGGAATGGAGTTTCAGAAAGGAGAAATCGAACTCTATTAGATATGGTTCGATCTATGATGAGTCATAGTGATCTTCCCGACTCCTTTTGGGGTCATACTTTATTAACAGTAGCCTTCACACTAAATCGTGTTCCATCTAAGGCTATCATAAAGACACCATATGAGATATGAACTGGGAAGCGACCTAGTATGTCTTTTATGAAGATTTGGGGTTGTGAAGCTTATGTGAAACGCTAAGTCTTAGATAAGCTAGGACCCAAATCAGATAAGTGCTTATTTTATGGTATACCCAAAAGAAACTAAGGGTTACTACATCCATAATCCTAGCGAAGGCAAATTGTTGTTGCTAGGAATGCTGTATTCTTAGAGAAGGAATCTGTCTCTAAGAAAATGAGTGGGAGGAAAGTAGAACTTGAAGAAATTCAAGTAACACAGAGTAGTAATGAGCCGGTAATGAAATAAGAGCAGATACCACAAAGTGTTGTGGAGCCACATTCTCAAGTAGCGGCAAGACTTGAGTAGATCAGAAAGAGTACGTCACCAACCTGAGAGATATGGTTTCCTTAAGGGGATGTATTGCTAATGGATCAAGGTGAACCAGTGGATCTACTAAGAAGCTCTTTTGAGTCCAGAATCTGAGAAATGGCTTGATGCCATGAGATCTGAAATGGATTCCATGTACACTAACAAGGTATGGACCTTGATTGAGCCACCCGAAGAGATAAAACCCATAGGGTGCAAGTGGGTTTTTCAAAAGGAAAAACTGACATGGATGGTAATGTAAGTACCTTTAAAGCACGGTTGGTGGCTAAGGGTTTCACGCAAATTCATAGTATAGACTATGATGAAACCTTTTCCCCAGTTGCCATGCTTAAATCTATTCGGATCTTGCTTGCTATTGCAACTTACCACGATTATGAAATCTGGCAAGTGGATGTCAAGACAACTTTCCTAAATGGAAGCCTTCTTGAAGATGTGTATGTGATACAACTTGAAGGTTTTGTTATACCTAAAGGTATATAAGTTGCAACAATCCATTTATGGATTAAAGCAAGCCTCTAGAAGCTGGAATCTTCATTTTGATGAAGCTGTAAAACAGTTTGGTTTCATTGAAAATGAAGACAAACCTTGTGTCTACAAAATGGTTAGTGACAACATTTGTGATTTTTCTGGTTTTGTATGTAGATGACATACTCCTCATAGGAAATGACATTCCTACCCTTCAATCTGTAAAGATTTGGTTAGGAAATTGTTTTTCTATGAAAGATTTGGGCAAAGCGACCTATGTGTTAGGTATCAGGATCTATAGAGATAGATCTTGAAGATTATTTGGTCTAAGTCAAAATACATACATAGACAAGTGTTAAAACGGTTTAACATGCAAGATTCTAAGAAGGGATCTTTGCCTATGTCACATGGTATAAGCCTATCTAAAGCTCATTCTCCTTCCAGTGAAGAAGAGAGAGGTTGCATGAGTAAGACTCCTTATGCATCCGCTATAGGGTCTAACACGTTTGCCATGTTATGTACTCGACCAGAAACATCATATGCTTTAAGCATGACTAGCAGATACCAGTCTAATCTTGATGAAGGTCACTAGAAATTAGTCAAGAACATCCTAAAGTACTTAAGAAGAACTGAGGATTCATTCTTGATGTATGGAGGTGAGGAAGAACTACTTGTAAAGGGTTACACTGATGCTAGCTTCCAAACAGACAAAGATGATTGAAGATCGCAATCAGGTTATGTGTTTTGTTTGAATAGTGGCGCTGTGAGCTAGAAAAGTTCGAAGCAAGAAACAGTCGCTGTTACAAACCCATTAAACCCCTTGTGCGGCAGAAGCATGAAGGGCACACTAGATCATTAGGCATAATAGTTATGTCTGAATGTCTCTAGTTCAAGTGGGAGATTGTTAGGAATATGCACTAGAGACTTGTATATTTATGAATATCCATCACTTGTATCATATTATTATTATTTTATAAAGGCATTTTATTTTATTAATTCTTTTAGAATATAATTATTGTCCTTAGAATAGTAAGCTTAAACTTCATAACAAATCAAGTAGATGACTTGATCGTGAGATCTTATGAAGAATTATTCTTAAATAGTCCCTAGTCAAGTATCATCTTAGGACAAAGATGCATTTAGACTAGTATGTGAGTTCATTGATGATCACATCTCACAGATCATGGATATAAGATATCATGTGCTCACATAGGTACACATTAAGAGTAATGGTGTACTGGACAGACCCGCCTTAAGAACGTTGCATAGGTTGTTACATAAGTGTCATGAACATTTCTTAAATTAATAAATGTTATATGAAGTCCTTAGACCTGAAATCACTACGATTCCTACATAAGGAATTATATGTTTTAATTATCATCAAATGTTACCTGTAACAGGGTAATCATAAAGTTGATTTTTGGACATATAATAAATTATGTGGTGGAATGTGAGTGCCCTAGATGGGATTTGTCCCTCCTATGTAACAGGAGTTATATCTGTAGGCCTCTTGATAAAGTGAGACTGCAAAATGCATGGCCATGCTCAGGAGGATAAATATAAGATATTTATTTTCTGTACAGTCTACTTGGGGAGCAAGAAAATATAAATTGAACTATACAAGGTTGATACAATCAATGCCCTTGTGTTCAATTAGATATTAGGACAAAGGGACAGAGCATATAAATTATTATCATAAAATAGGATTTATCAAAGTTATTGATAATCTCAATATTTGGATAGTGATGTGTTGCTAGATACCGCTCACTATTTATGATATTAAATATAAAAGGGTTTTATTTTAATATTATAACCAAATATTAAAATCCTATTGGGTCACACGCATACAACCAACCTCTAGGAAAGGATAACAATTCTAATTTAACTTAATTAGAATTATTATTACATAATGGGCCAGGCCCATAAGTGTGAGGGTTAAGTGAGTGAGGGGGTAAAACCCTAGCCACCACTTTATAAATAGAGCATAAGATGCACTACCCTGAGATATATAAGCAATCGCTTATTACTTTCTAAGGCTACTAGCAGAGCTGAGGAAGGTTTCCTAGTACGGCTGTTGGCGTGTATACCAATAGAGACGCGACTACACTTGCCTCGTTAATAATCCTAATAAGGTACGACCTTTCGTTTCAATACCTTTTATGCCTTGATTCGTGTTTTCACAAAACGATTATAACATGGGAGGGAATCCATTTATTTCCGCTGCACCCTGACCACATGCTTGATTCCCTTCAGTGTTTGCGTCCTGGAGAGGCTGTAAGAATACTTGTGGCTCAGCTAAGATAGGAGTGCCTAGGCTTAGTGTGAGTGAGACGTCCTGAAGAGGTTGTAAGAATACTTGTATTGGCGGGTTTGTCAATAGTGGAAAATCTCACGTGTTGTGAGGACTGGACGTAGCCCAAGGAGTGGGTGAACCAGGATAAGATCTCTGCCCCTTGTCTCTTACCTTCTCTTTACTGAGCTTATCTTTAATTAACAAAAACAACTTAGTAACAACAGTAATAACTGAACCAACATTCAAGATAAGATTCTGGGTTAATCTAGATATAAGAATCATCACTAAAATTGTATTAATATATATATCCTGTCTTAACAGAGACTCCAAGTCAACGAA
The DNA here is from genome assembly GCA_026901365.1 of Sesbania bispinosa. NCBI lineage: Eukaryota > Viridiplantae > Streptophyta > Magnoliopsida > Fabales > Fabaceae > Sesbania > Sesbania bispinosa. Next base: position 499,525 of record QLOH01000515.1, on the reverse strand, counting down.
CTTGAGAGCATATCTCAACAATCAATTTTAGTGTGAAATTGTAGGAACAGATTTGACAAGTCTCTATTCAACCCCCCTTCTAGAGACCTCCATCCAACTTCAGAGACTCGAAGCTTAGGATCTTCCAAATAATCCAGAGCCTTCGACCCCTCATCTTCATCATCCTCTTCTTTGACCTTTTCTTCCTCGAAACCTTCCTCTCTTCTTCCTTCTTCCACCCTCCAGGATCAGAAGACTGGGCGCGGAGAAAGCATGTGATTTCCTGCCCTATTTTTGGAGCTGGAACCAAGGAGGTGGAAATAGTACCAGACCTTGCAAGAGGCTAAGGCCTGGTGATTTGGTTGTGTTGTTCGACCTGAAGTCTTGGTCCTTTTTGAAGTGACCTTTAGTGTTGGACATCCTGATGGCCTAAAATCCAAAGGAAATGGAACTTTCAGGCCGTACAGGACAGCCAATGTAACACCCCAACTTTTGATAATTAATTGTGAGATTTATAGGTTTTAATGTGGTTTGAATCTTAGGAACTAAGTGTAAGGGGTAGGGATGGGTAAGGTAAGTCAAGTAACTCATTTGAACTAAACCCTTGAGTTTGGGCCACTGGTAATCGATTACAGAGAGCTGGTAATCGATTACCAGAGAGTTTGAAATATGGTAATCGATTACAGAGAGCTGGTAATCGATTACCAGAGAGTTGGAAAAATGGTAATCGATTACATAACCCTTGTAATCGATTACCAGCAGCCTGGAAACTTAGTAATCGATTACAAAAGATGGTAATCGATTACCAGGTTCCCAGAATGGGTTCTTAGGCTAATTTTGCCTTCAGTAATCGATTACCAGGGTTTGGTAATCGATTACTGAGCGAAAATATATATACCCAGGACGCGAAATTCATCAGAATTTCGAGAGAAAACCTAACTTTAGAGAGAGAAAGAGTGGGTCTAGAGAGAGGAAGTGCCGGAACGGAGTAGAAACGTCGAAACGGAGCTAGGAATCACAATCCTTCATCTAAACAACATGAATTTCTACATTGTGGTGAGTAATTCCTCACTTGAATTCTTAGATTTTAGGAATTGGTCTCAATCCCTTGAACCCCCTTCTTTCTCCCCTTTCTCTGAATATATCTTGAACTTATCTTGATTGTTTGTGTTTGTACATGTTGATTGATAACTGGGAACGATTTTAATCGGTTAGAACGGATCGATTCTTGATAATCGTTAGTTTCGAAACTTTCGAAACTCTCGAAAGTTTCGAAACTATCGAAACGTCGAAACGTTTCGTTTCCTCCGATTAAACTTGTTCCGAAATGAAACTTAGGATTGATAATTGGATTCGATATTGGAATTGATGAGTATATAGGGGCTTGACATCGGTTAAGCGTCGAATCTCGTTCGTTTCGGAATGTTCGAACTATCGAAAGTGCCGAAATTAACGAGATTCGCAATATTTATCAGTTCCGGGTCTCGAATTAGTTGTTCAATCTCTTTGTGAAAGATTATGGACTTCGGTCTCTTTGTGAAGGAACATAGCCTTTGGTTATGACTGGACTTCGGTCTCTTTGTGAAGGAATGTAGGGTGGGATTCGTCCCCTGGGGAGATATCCCCTGTAGTCTGAGCTCAGGTCTAACTCTAGACTGTGATTGTACATGGCCTATTGGCAAGCATTTTAAGCATACCATTGCATAAGTTAAATGGAGACTGTTATAGTAATTTAAAGCTTGTATTGCCATGAGATATATGTTTTGCATACATGCATGAGATTTGCTCACTGAGATTGTATCTCACCACAAGTTATGTGGGTTTTGTTTAGATGTTCAGGTTCCTCCTCCTCATTGTAATGAGCCTCGGAGATGATTTTGGAAAGCTGAAGATTTAATATTCATTGTATATATTTAGTGGATGGCCTACTTTTGTCTATGTCTTTTTGTAATAGTTAGACTCGTTTGTATTTCGGGATTTCACTCTGAACGTGTAGTAACTCTTTGGATTAAAAATGTAAAATGGACTGTATGACTTTTCATGGTTGGGTAAATTGCTTGATGTAGTTAAAAGACTTTAATTCTCTATGGTTTGATGTAAATTATCCTTTTGTGTTGGGATTGCGATAATTTATAGAACAGGTCGATATTTAAAGTATAATATTCTAAATTCTGAGTTAGGAATTTGGTTTCCAACGGACTAAATTCCTGCTTGAGAATTTAGGGTATTACAGCCAATACCAAGAGCCTCTCCATAAGAACAGATGAAGGTAATGTTGCATTCTCCCTGAAGCCATGCCTTTTAAAGGAAAGGAACTTCGATAACTCTGAGGAAGTCATCTTTATAGACCAATGGGAAGCCGTCTCATGCACATTGACCAAGATGGACGGTGGTCAAGAAAGTCTAAGTGGTCGGTGGCTCGCACGAAAGGAAAAGAGATCAAACTCGAAAGAAGGTTTCTATCCAGAGAGATTCCCAAGCCTCGAGTAAGAAGGTTCGAAGAGGACTTCAGTTCGAAGACATGATAGCTTGAGAAGCTCGAAGCTCCTTTTATGTTCGAAAAGAGCAACTTTGGAATAAGCAGATTCGAGAGGCAAGTTACCTTTTGTTGTTATTTATCAGGTGCTAGCAGCCACGTCACCTTGAGCAGTTTTAAAGAAGGCCACCAACGTTCATGCAAGAGAACGTGGAGCTAAAACGCGGTTCCAGAAGTGGTTGCAAGGAGCCATCTGGAGGAAGACAGTTACCAGGGTTAAGGCTATAAATAGGAGAAAGCTCAATTGATCAAAGGTCCGCAACCTGAACACTCAAAAGCACCCTGAAAAAGCCGTAGCATCCACCGTCGCGATCAAGGCACAATACCAGCAAGCTTAGAGAAAGTAGGGACCTGGCAGACCAAACCCTTTTCTTTTCTTTCACTTGTTATGTCCAGTTATTCACATATTTATCTTGCATGTTTTCAGCATTTTTATAGGCTAGAAATCCATGGCACTGTAACTGATTCCTTTAGTTGCTTGTGTCTGTAAGTTACTTTTTCTTTTAATGCAAGTTAAGGCCTTGTCAGGGGCCATTGTTGCACGTTCAACATTTCTGTTCCTTACTTGTTTTTACGTTTCTTTGTTCGAATTCCCCTAAGGTTTCACACTAAGGTAGAACCCACATTAAATAACAAAGGATTCGTATCTCGTCCTAGACAGATCAGAGATACATTTATTTGTGTAAAAATCTAGGACAAACAAATTGGCACGCCCAGTGGGACCCTTCCATATAGTGTTGCATGAATCTTAGAAGTGGTAAGAGAACCGTGACAAGTAAGAACAAAGGTGGTTCTGGACATTCCTCAGGAAGTTCCTCAACCAATGAACCACCCCATGATGGCCACAATGGTGGTCAAACTCCCCAGAGGGGTATTGGGAGGTACATAAATGATGAAGTACCCGTTGGTACTCTCCCACAGGCAGAATAACTTGTAGTTAGCCAAGTAAGGGTATATGAACCCCTCAGGGCTGAAGGACCACCTCCTGGTTTTCAAGCCCAGAACATGATGGCAACCTTAGGAATGCCTCAAAGTGTGTATACTAATCCGTTAGCAACACACGTTGCACCCATAAACAATAGGGGTTCACCAGAGATGTGGTCGAACCAACCTGAGCCTGTACCTTTCACCAATGTTGCTTTGCAGTCTATGAGGCAGAAAATGGATGAGAGTAACCATGACATGGTTAACATGCTAACTCACCAAATGGCCACAGTGATAACACCACTGGTTGCAACTACCAACCAAAACTATCAGTTGTTGGCTAGGCAAATGTGTAGGATAGCTGAGGTATTTGGGAACGGATCTAAAACAGGTGGCTTCGACAAACAAGAAGCCATTAGAATAGAGCCTTAAGTCGAACCAGACTTGAATGAGCCAGGTAGAGCACGACCAGTGATCGTGGCTCAAAACCAAGACCCTGATCTAGTGGTCGAGAGAGTAAGTCAAATGACCCTTGGGGGGCAACACAATGTTGCCAACATGGTCGAACAAGTGTTGAATAGGCATGGCTTCAATGTAGGCTACGCAAATCAGCCTTATTTTGTTTCAGCTTTTCCCCATGATGTCTTGAGGGCAGAGTTGCCCAGAGGACTTAAAGTTCCAAAAAGTTCGCAGGAGAAATAGGAGAATCCACAGTGGAACACGTGGCTAGGTACCAAATAGAATGTGGGGATTTAGCCAATGATGAACTTCTGAAAATTAAATATTTTCCAAGTTCATTAACCAAGAGTGCATTTACTTGGTTCACCACCCTTACTCCAAATTCGATCCAGAATTGGATCCAGTTGGAGAGAGCCTTCCATGAACAATTCTTCAGAGCCGGAAGTAAGGTTAGTCTAATGGATTTGATGGGTATCAAGAGATCACCCAATGAGGCCATAGAAGACTATCTGAATAGGTTCAGGCAGTCCAAGGCTAGGTGTTTCACCCCTATTCCTGAACATGAATTGGTTCAGATAGCCACTGGAGGGCTCGAATTCTTCATTCGAAAGAAACTTATTAACCTCCCCGTTCGAGATATGGCTCAGTTAGCTGATAGGGTCAGAAAAATAGAACAGATAAAGGCTGAGAAGGCCAAGTATAAGAAGTTCGAAAGGATAGGGAAAAAGGATAAGATAGCCTACATAGAGGCTTACAACAATGATAGTGATTCGAACAGTGATACTGAGGAGAATGAAGTCAACGTGGCTGAACTAAATCCTGGGCTATTTTATGTTTGCCCTTCACTTAGGCCTGCAAAAGAGGTGTCTAATTCACCTTCGAATGATAAATCTAAGAAACCAGCATATGGTTTCGATGTGTCTAAGGCTGACCAAATTTTTGGTATTTTGCTGAAAGATAAACAGATAATCCTAAGTGATAATCATAAAATCCCTACGCTCGAACAGAGAAAGGGAAGAAAATATTGCAAGTATCATAATGTTTATGGTCATTTGACTAATCATTGTGTTTGTTTCAGGGATTTGATCCAGAAGGCTATCTCTGAAGGAAGGTTGAAGTTCGAAGAGAAGATGAAGGGAACAATGAAAGTCGATGCAGACCCATTCGACAGCAATGTTCATTATGTCGAACCTCTGGAGATCAACATGGTAGAGGTCGAGCCAGTGAATACAAGGGCCACTGATATGGCCATTGATGAGTTCCAGAAAGAGGTGAAGGACATTTATCCTTCAGCTGATGAAACCATAATGAAGTACTTAACCAGGAAGCAGAATGAAGACAGGCATGTGATGCTCTGCCCCAGGTGTAGTGCAGTGTTCGACTCAGATTCTGCCAAAACTTTTGAGGAAGCTTAGAATAAGAAGCATCAACTGAAACAGAGATTGGGACCTCAGAAGTATGAAGAGGGGCAGAAGATGTACAAAGCAATGAAAGGAATGGGCAGAGGCATGCCCATCCAAGAGAATACCTTCGTCCCTCCACCAAAGGTGCTTTCTAATCAGTGGGTAAGGCAGGTTCCAGCTAAGCCAAGGGGCCAAACAAAATGGCAACCAGTGGCACAGCAAGCAGGAGCTTCCCATAACTCAAAGGGAAAAGAGATAATGGTCAAGCCATCTAAGGAGGTTCGACCACACCGTGAGAGTTGGTATCATTTCAGCCAATACTCTAAGGCTAAGGGTTCAATGACAAGGACTCAGTGGCGCAGGGCCCAAAGACTACATAGGGCCAGAATGGAGCAGATAGAGGCTGAATGCGCCAAGAAGCCTCAGAAGCTTAAGAGAAGATTTAAAGCCTCATCATTAAGGGCTCAGCATGATTTGCGTGAGCAAATTAATGCTGCAAAGGTAAAAGATATGGAAGAGGATGATCTTCTCACTGAAGAGTACGAATCAGGATTCCCTGATTCGATTCAGGAAATTTGTGGAATCGTTTCGATCTTACCAGCTGAATTTGCTCAGCAGGTGCAAAGATTGGAGAACGAAGAAGACTTCGAGGATGATAGCCTCCAAAGTTTTGTTATGTTAAATCAAGCAGAAGAAGAGACCAATAAAGAGGTGGTCAGCATAAAAAAAACCTGCCCTAGGAGACATGGCTCATATGAAGCCATTATATATTAAAGAAATGGTCGAAGGGTGCCCTATCAATAGGGTAATTATTGATGGAGGAGCAGCCATCAACCTCTTACCAAAGACAACCTTCGATAAATTTGGTAAGACCAATAAAGACTTCTTTCACATAACATTGTAATTACTGATTTTGCAGGTAAATCATCAGATTCAGAAGGGATTGTGGGACTGGACTTGATGGTAGGTGGCCAGATGAGAACCACTATTTTTGTGGTGATTCAAATAAAGACCAGTTTTAATATGCTGTTAGGAAGAGAATGGATACATGGCATAGGGGTTGTACCATCTACTGTTCACCAGAAATTGTTCTTATGGGATCAACAAGGGAATCCCATTGTGGTCGAAGCTAACCAAGGGGTTTATACTATTGAGCAGCGATTGGTAGAGATGGACTTCGACAAGAACTTGGATCATATTAGTCCTTATGTGCTTGATTCTAAATCATCCATCCACTCAGCCAAGGTGCCTCATTCAGTGAGGTTGGATCCTATTAAAGGATTTACATTGAAGAGAGAGGTCGACATTGATATGACCTTAGAAATATTGGGTGATTCATGGAAAGCCTAGAAGTATTTATCAAGAAAGTAGCGGCCTATGTGGCTGAATCTAAGTGTGAAGTCCCTTCGAATATAATGGAAGAAAGAACAAAGGGAAGTGAGGATCTTCACAAGCAGATGCAAGCTCAAGAGGGAGATCCAGTTTGACTGGATTACATATATGATGAAGAGACTATAGATGCCAAATATGGTCATGAGAAAGTTCCAAGAATTGAAGCACAAGATCAGCTCGAAGAAGTGAATCTGGGAACGGCCGAAAATCAAAGACCAACCTTCATCAGTGCTAAAGTGGATCCAGAGATCAAACCACAGTTGATTGAAATTCTGAAGCAATACAAAGATTGTTTTGCTTGGGATTACGAAGAAATGCTAGCACTGGATCGTGCCTTGGTCGAGCACAAGTTACCAACATTACCTGGGAAGAAACCAGTGAAGCAGCCTCCTCGAAGGTTCGCACCAGAAGTGGTTTCGAAGATCAAAGAGGAGATAGAAAGACTCCTTAAAGCCAGGTTCATAAGAACAACCAGGTATGTAAATTGGCTCTCTAATATTGTGCCAGTTGTTAAGAAAAATGGCAAATTGAGAGTTTGTATTGATTTCAGAAATCTTAATGAGGCAACACCCAAGGATGAATATCCAATGCCTATAGCTGACATGTTAATTGATTCGGCAGCAGGAAACGAGACGGCTATTCTGGTTATAACCAGATTTTTATTGCAGAAGAAGATATTTCTAAAACTGCATTTTCTTGCCCTGGGGCGTTGGGTACCTTCGAATGGGTAATGATGCCTTTCAGATTAAAAAATGATGGGGCCACGTATCAAAGGGCCATGAACCTGATATTTCATGATTTTATTGGTGAATTTATGCAGGTTTATATAGATGATGTAGTGGTCAAGTCGAAGACTAAAGCTCAACATTTGGAACACTTAAGATGTTCATTCCAGAGGATGAGGCTGCATGGTCTGAAGATGAATCCTTTGAAAAGCGCCTTCGGGGTCTCTGCAGAAAACTTCTTGGGTTTCTTGGTTCAGCAACAAGGGGTCGAAGTTGATGCGAACAAAACTCAAGCAATCATTAACATGAGACCCCCAACGAATAAGAAACAGTTGCAGAGTTTGTTAGGGAAGATAAATTACCTAAGGAGGTTCATTTCGATCCTGTCTGGAAAGACAAGGATTTTTTCTCCCTTAGTCAAGTTAAAGGAAGGGGAAGAATTCGAATGGAAGAAGGAGCACCAAGTGGCGTTCGATTCAATTAAAGAATACTTAGCCAAACCTCCAGTAATGACTCCCCCTGTTCGAGGAAGACCACTTCGACTATACATTTTTGCATCTGAGGAGACTCCACGTAGTATGTTAGCCCAAGAGGATGATAGTGGCTTCGAAAGAGTAGTATATTATTTAAGTAGAAGCCTTAGTGATGTAGAGAAAAGGTATTCACCTATAGAGAAGTTATGTTTATGCCTTTATTTTTCATGTACAAAGCTTAAATATTATCTGAAACCTGCAGAGGTTTTTGTAAGTTCACACTTCGATGTAATTAAGTACATGTTAATTAAGCCAATACTTCATGGCAGAATTGGAAAATAGGCATTAGCTTTAACAGAATTCTCTTTAAAGTATTTAACTTTAAAAGCTGTAAAAAGGCAAGCCCTTGCTGATTTCTTAGCCGAACTCCCTACGGTTAAAATCGAAGAAGTCAACTTCTTAGGAATCAAGCCCTGGAAGTTATTTTTTGATGGTTCTAAACATCTTAAAGGAAGCGGCATTTGCATGCTGATAGTGTCCCCAAAAGAGGTGATAACCAAAGTAATGTTTAGAATTAATGGGGACTACTCGAACAACGAGGTCGAGTATGAGGCGTTAATCGCGGGGCTCGAACTGTTGTTAAGCCTCAAAGTGTCCCATGTCCACGTAATGGGAGACTCTAAATTGGTTATAAATCAATTGAAAGGGGTTTATAAATGCTCTAGCTCAAAGTTGGCAAAATATTTTGCCAGAGCTAAGAGCTTGTTAGATCATTTCGAAGAAGTAATTTTGGAACAGGTGCCTCGAATCCAGAATGAAGTGGCTAACGAATTAGCCCAAATTGCTTCTGGTTACAAAGTTAAACCAGAATTCTTCGAAAACTTGGTCGAAACCAAAACTCCATTAACAAAGGAGGAGAGAGTGGTTTGGAATTTAGATGCGCTCACTCCTTCAGATTGGAGAAAGCCCCTAGTGGATTACTTAAGGGATCCATCACAACCGGTCGAAAGAAAGGTCAAACTCAGAGCCGTGAATTACACTATTCTGGGAGATGAGTTATATAAGAAGTCAAGTGGGGGGCATCTGCTCAGATGTTTGGGAGAAGTACAAGCATATCTGGATCTGACAGAAGTACACGAAGGCATATGTGGAGCTCACCAAGCAGGGGAGAAGATGAAGTGGACGTTGCTAAGGTATTGTTATTTTTGGCCATCTATGCTGAAGGATTGTCATGACTTCGCGAAAGGATGCGAAGAGTGTCAAAAGCATGGCAACTTGCATCATGCTCCTTCAGCAGAACTCCACTCCATAATCAAGCCTTGGCCATTTCGAGGTTGGGCCCTCGACCTAATAGGTATGATTCATCCTCCCTCTTCGAAAGGGCACAAGTTCATTTTAGTAGGGGTAGATTACTTTACTAAATGGGTCGAAGCTATTCCTATAAAAGATGTTGGCCAAAGAGAGGTAATAGACTTCATAGAAGAATACATAGTCCATAGGTTTGGTATTCCTGAAACCATAACCACAGATCAAGGGACCATGTTTACAGGGAAGAAAGTGGCCCAATATGCTGAGTGCAGAAAAATTAAACTTCTTACTTCTACACCTTACTATGCACAAGCAAATGGCCAGGTCGAGGCCATTAATAAGATTTTAATAGGTTTGATTAAGAAGCACATAGGGCATAAACCCAGAAATTTCCATGAAACACTTAGCCAAGTGTTATGCGCATATCGAAATTCCCCAAGAGATGCCACTATAGCTTCCCCATATAAGTTAGTATATGGGCATGAGGCTGTCTTGCCTTTAGAGGTTAACCTTGAGTCTCTTTGAATTCAGAGGCAACACGAATTGCCTACTCAAGATTATCTGAGCCTAATGTTTGATCAATTAGATGCGCTTGATGAGGAAAGATTGGTTGCATTAGAAAACATAGTCAAGCAAAAAGAAAGAGTGGCTCGTTTTTATAATCGAAGAGTTAGTAGCAAGAGCTTCCAAGAAGGTGACCTGGTTTGGAAAGTGCAGTTACCTTTAGGAAAGAAGATACCAAGATTTGGTAAGTGGACCTCTGTTTGGGAGGGACCATTCGAAGTAGAAAAGGTGTTGTCAAATAACGCCTATACTATTCAGGATGTTACTTCTAGTTGCGTGATTCGAGCCATAAATGGCGAACATTTAAAGAAATATAAACCAATCATGCATGAAGTAAAAATTCGTCCTAAATAAATATTGGATTCTGGGCCAAACATGGCCTATACAAATTAATTGAAGTAAAAGATGTAGGAACACAGGGAAACACTAGAAGGGGAGTTGAATAGTGTTTCTAAATATTTTAAGAAGCTTTTCAAAAACAGATTTACAAAACAGACTTTCAGACAGGTTGCTAGAGGGCTGTCTGAAGTTTTTCAGATAGCTGTCTGAAGTTTGTTTCAGACAGCTTTAAAATGATTCTAAAAGAAGTTTCTTCCTTTTTAAAATATTAGATTAAATATTCAGTCCCCTTGATTAGCTTAAAACTGAAATGACAAAGATAAGGGAAAGAGAAACTTAGCCACAAAATTTATCCTGGTTCACTCACTACCACTTGTGAGCTACGTCTAGTCCCAATGCCAACTAGCACTTGGATTTTCTCTTAATCTTGCAAGATTACAAGTATTCTTTTCTATCAAGCCTCTTCAGGCTCTACAACCAAGTATTCTTTTTCAGACAAGCCTCTCCACGCTCAACAACACAAGTATTCTTTTTCAGACAAGCCTCTCCAGGCTCAACAACACAAGTATTCTTTTTCAGACAAGCCTCTCCAGGCTCAAAAGCAAATACAAATGAGAGAAATGCTTAAGCTCACAAACTATATCAGTTTTGAGACTTAAACAGTTACAGATTGTACAGAAATTACTGAGGTATGCTCAGAATAAAATAATTTGTGTGTACAAAGATGATAGGTTCTATCAGAGTGTTGCAGCGAAAAACTTGCAGAGTTTCTGTTCTTTTTCTATGCTTCTCTCTTTTTCAGGTCTTCAAATGAGGGGGTATTTATAACCAAATGATTGGCCCATTGAAGACTCTCATGCTTGTGAAATCCATGCTAGCCGTTGTGAGACAGCTGCTGCAGTACAGAATATTCTCTGACATATTCTGATATTCCCTGACAAATTCTGACACTTTTACAAGGATTGCTCCTGCCAAAAAGGTGCTCTCTGTTGCTGCTGCAATTGCTGCGTAGCAGAGGACACGTTGTGACAGAGAACGTGCTTGAATTGCATTGCACAGGTGCCAGCTGTTTGTAGCAGAGAACGTGCGTGAAAAACGTGCAGAGGTACATGTATTGTCACAGCTTCAGACAAGAGATGCCACGTCATCAAAAGCTTTCAGACGGCTTTGATGCTTCAGACGGGTTGATCATCTTCAGACAGCATCAGCTTCTTCAGACGGATCCAACACTTAGTCTTATATAGTAGGCTTCTTGCTGAACATTTGTGGAATGTCCAACACCCATTGCAGACTCAGCATCAGGACCACTACACCCAAAAGAAGACCCAACATCTTCTCTGATCTGCCAGTAAGAGTCCCACATCCAATTTTCAAACAGGTGATTCAAGCCTCCTCCTTCTGAGATGATGAACTCAGGTAGACCTTCCCATTCTGAAGCAGTCATGGCTTCAGACAGGGGTGCTGATACAGAATAGATCTTAGGACCCTTCAATTTCTCATCTTGTCCTTCCTTGAGGGGATACCTAGGAACAATCCTATCAGGTTTCACCAAGATTTTGGTTGAAGGCCTGATTGAACTTGTTCTAGGGGGCCTGTGGCCCATCATTCCAACTCCTCTAGCCAAGTCTCTTTGGAATAACCCAGCTTCAGAGTTCAGCATCCTTACCATGAGCCATTCCTCATTGCTCAGCTTCCATGAGTCTTCAGAGAATGGGTTGATAAGATCCCATGTATGACCAGGAGGGACAACACCCTTCCTTATCTTCTCCAATCCATCAGCATCATTGGAGTATAAAGCCCTTTCATCAGACACAGTCCTCTTAGTGAGACCATGATGAAGTGAGACAGTAGGGGCTGGTCTAAAGTGTTGCAGCTCTTCAGACAGATGCTGGAATTTTGGCAAAGGGTAAGAGCCAAAGGAGGTTCTTATCAGTTTCTTGCATAATGCTGCTATCTCAGCTGAAAGGTTGAATTGATGAACAGATGGAGGTGGTGAGGGTGGTAAAGGTGTAAGAGGTGGAGATGATGATGGTGAGGAAGGTGATGAAGGTGAAGAAGGTTGAGGTGAAGGTAATGAGCTATCAGATAGCTGTATGTACAGAGGTGAGGGGGGTTTGGATGGTGAAGGTATGGGTTCAAGAACTTGGTTTTCTTGAGGTGCAGGGGGTTCAGACAACAGGTTGTCTGATGGTATGTTGGGTGTAGGTGATGAGGGTTCAGATGGTATGAAAGGTTCAGATGGTGATGAATTTATCTGTAAGGTTGGTAAAGGTTGAGAAGGAGGTGAATATGGTTGTTTTTCTGGTGAGGTGGGTTTTGATAAGGGTTGAGGTTGCTTTTCTGGTGATGAAGGAGGTGAGGGAGTTACATTATCAAATCTCACCTTGATCCTCTTGTAAGGTTTGGGAGCAGCAACTTCTTGAGCCTTAGCAGCTCTTTCTTTTTCTTCCCTTTCCTTGGCTTCCTTATCCTCCCTTTCTCTTTCCTCAGTTGAAAGAGCCCTTCTTCTCTTGAAGTATTGATTAGCCTTTACAAACTTCTGATACCTTCCAGCAATATCTGCTTCTTCTAGTTGAGAAGCAGTACTTCTGGTAACCCTAACTTCAGGCACTGTCTGAAGTAGTTTACCCTTCTTCCTTTTCCTTTGAGGTGCACTTGACCTCTTTCTTTTCTTTGAAGCCTCAGCAATGGCTGCTTGCTTGTCATCCTCAGCATAAGCAAGTTGTGAAGCTATTGCAAGAGCTCTGTCAGTACTCTCTTGCTCTTCCTTTAGTTCTAACTCCTCTTGCTCAATGGCAGTAGCCAAAGAAGCAACCTGAATCAATTCAGGGTTAGAAGGGCATGCAGCTAGTGGTTGAGCAGCAACTGCATCAATATCCACAACTTCTTCAGCCTGTCCTTCCATTATAGAAGTAGGCTTTGAAGATTGTGCAGGTTCAGACACCTGACCCACAATTTCAGACAACCTTTGAGAAGGTTTCTGAACAGGTTCAGATGCTTGAATCTGTACAGATGCAGAAGCTATCTTAGCTGCGCTTCTCACAGGTAGCTTCTTCAGCTTAGGTTGAGGAGATTCCTTTGAAGGCTTGAACTCATGTCTTCTGATATCTCCTTTGAGTTCATTTTCCAGAATCTGCATTGTAGTACTTTTCCTCTAAGCTTTCTCCATCAGCAAGCTTTCTTTCATGGTTGGAGAAGGAGGCCTTGGAGTCAGCTTAATCTTCATGCTCTTCAGATTTGATTCACCAAACATAGGGATTGAGTGGTGATCAAAGAGCTGGTGAACTGGAACTTTGAAATGCAACAACACCTTGGTGATGATGGTGTTGTGAGGAAAACTCCCAGCAGAGTCTCTCAGCCTCTTCTGAAGGTGGTACATGATGATATTTGGAAGGTTGATCTTCTGCTTCTTCAGAAGGTGGATGAGACAGAATCTCTCCAGTTCAGACACATGGTTTCTGCTGCCATTTTTAGGGATTACTGAGTTCCCTAAGATATCATGCAGAACCCTAGCCTTGTCTGACATATTCTTAGCATCCAGACTTGCAGGAGAGGAAGTTCCATACAAAAACTCTGTAAAGTGCTTCTGACCCCCATTTCTTGATTCCCAGCCAGGAGAGAAGACAACACCTTCAGTCTTGACACCACAGACAATGGCCAAGATGTCTTCATCAATAAAGATAGACGTACCAAGCACATTAGCCTTGATGGTGGTGTAGATGCCTTGAGGGTTAGGGATTCCTCTGGCTGTGGCCCAGAAATCAAGAATACTCTGCTCATGCCACTGTGAACGATTTTTGTTGAAATATTCAAGCCACCCAGCTGCTTGAAATTCTGCATGAAGATCCATTCCCAGTGCTTCAAGATCTTCCAGAAAGACACCCTTGGTCTTCACAATATTATTAGCTCCAGACTACTTAGGTGCCATTGTTGAAGGTTGGAAAGAACTTGAGAGAAAAAAAACTTTCTTGAAGATGAAGAATAGCAAAGGTTCTGAGAGGGTAGAGAGCTGTAACGTACCAAGGACTCACTGCCTTACTGTACTTATAGACCTCTGAGGCAATGATGGCAGAAACTGGCTGCGCAGACATAGGGTAACGTGCAAAGTGGATTTAAACCGTCCCTTTATTGCCACGTCATTTGTTCATTTCAGACAAGTGATAGATTTCAGACATCCAGTTAATTTCAGACGACCAAAACTTCAGACAGGTCACATGTTTCAGACAGGCTGAAGTTTCAGACACATCATTTTTCATACACACTCAAAATGCATGAATGTTCAATTTATCTCTGATGGACTTAAATCTATCTTCAGTTAGAGGTTTTGTGAATATATCAGCCCATTGATGCTCTGTATCAATAAACTGAATATCAAAAACACCTTTCTGAACATAGTCTCTAATGAAATGATGTTTGATTTCTATATGTTTAGCCGTAGAATGTTGAATGGGATTTTTAGATAAATTAATGGCACTGGTATTATCACACAACACAGGTATAACAGATATTTCAATATTAAAATCTTCAAGTTGATACTTCACCCATAACAGTTATGAGCAACAACTGGCTGCTGAGATGTATTCTGCTTCAGCTGTTGATAATGCAATTGTGCTTTGCCTTTTGCTTGACCAGCTGATCATATTTTCTCCAAAGAAGTGACATCCACCACTGGTGCTTTTTCTTTCAACTCTGTCTCCAGCAAAATCAGCATCACAGTATCCTACTAACCTGCAATCCTTACTTTTCTTATAGCACAGACCAAGATTAGTAGTACCTTTAAGATATCTGAAAATTATTTTTACAGCTTTGTAGTGAGTGATTCTTGGATCAGATTGAAATCTAGCACACAGGCACACACTGAACATGATGTCAGGCCTGCTTGCTGTTAGATACAATAATGAACCAATCATCCCTCTATACAAAGTTTGATTCACTGGTTCTTCATTCTCATCTTTATTTAAAGATGCAGAGGGGTGCATTGGAGTTGTCATGGATTTGCAATCACTTAGGTTGAACTTTTTAAGCATTTCCTTTGTATATTTCTCTTGATGGATCCATATACAATCAGAATCTTTCTTAATCTGAAGTCCAAGGAAAAACTTTAGTTCACCCATTAGGCTCATTTCAAATTCAGATTGCATTAACTCAGAAAACTCTTTGCACAATGAAGAATTAGTTGAACCAAAAATAATGTCATCAACATATATTTGGACAAGTATAAGATCCTTGTTAGACTGTTTTCTAAAAAGAGTTGTGTCAACTTTTCCTCTTTCAAAACCATTGGTTGCAAGAAAACTGCTCAGTCTGTCATACCAAGCTCTTGGGGCTTGTTTCAGATCATAGAGAGCTTTCTTAAGTTTAAAAACATGTTCAGGAAAAGTTACATCTTCAAAACCAGGGGGTTGTCTAACAAAAACCTCTTCTTCAATGAAACCATTGAGGAAGGCACTTTTGACATCCATTTGATATAGTTTGAGGCTATTATTTACAGCATAAGATAAAAGAATTCTAATTGCTTCTAACCTGGCCACTGGGGCAAAGGTTTCAGTGAAATCAATACCTTCTTGCTGGTTATAACCTTGAGCTACTAGCCTTGCCTTATTTCTGATAACTTTGCCTTCTTCAAACAACTTGTTTCTGAACACCCATTTGGTTCCAATAATTGTTTTCCCATGGGGTTTAGGAACAAGGGTCCAGACATCACTCCTAGAAAATTGATTTAGCTCCTCTTGCATGGCTAGGATCCACCCTTCATCATGCAGAGTTTCATCAATGTTCTTTGGCTCAATTTCAGACAGGAGAGCAAGAGAATTCAAATTTCTGAATTTTGATCTTGTCTTAACTCCTTCTGAAGTACTGCCAATGATTTGCTCTTTAGGATGATGTGACTTGTATCTCCAATCAGGTTTATGAGGAGGTATCACATCTGTCTAAGACTCAACATTTGTCTGAAGAGGTTCAGAAACAGCAGGAACTTCAGACAGTTGCTCATCCTTCAAGTTGTTGTGATCATTCAGCTCCATACCTGCAAAATCATCCTCTAGATCTGATAGTTCCCTATCACTCTCTTTGTTATCATTGAATTTTACATGAATGGTTTCTTCAACAGTTAAAGTTCTAGAGTTATACACTCTATATGCTTTAGATGTTTCAGAATATCCAATGAAAAATCCATTATCAGACTTTGCCTCAAATTTTCCAAGATCATCTTTGGTGTTAAGTATAAAGCACTCACATCCAAAGGTGTGGAAATATGATATGTTGGGTTTTCTTCCTTTCCACAATTCATATGGAGTCTTTTTCAGAATTGGTCTTACCAATATTCTGTTTTGAAGGTAACAAGCTGTGTTAACAGCTTCTGCCCAAAAGGTTCTTGGTAAGTTGCTTGAGTTGAGCATGGTCCTTGCCATCTCTTGCAAACTTCTGTTCTTTCTCTCAACAACCCCATTCTGTTGAGGTGTTCTTGCCACAGAGAAATTGTGTGAGATCCCATTCTCATCACAGAACAATTTGAAATTTGCATTCTCAAACTCCCCACCATGATCACTTCTTATGACAAAAATACAGAATCCCTTTTCATTCTGTACCTTCTTACAAAATATTGTGAAATTCTTAAAAGTCTCATCCTTGTTTCTAAGGAATATCACCCATGTGAATCTAGAATAGTCATCAACAATGACAAAACCATATTTCTTTCCACTAAGACTTTCTGTTCTAATAGGACCAAACAAGTCAATGTGTAAAAGTTGTAGTGGTCTGCTAGTTGAAACAACATCTTTACTCTTGAAAGAGTGTCTTGTTTGTTTCCCTTTCAGACAGCTATCACATAAAATGTCAGATTTGTATGAAAGCTTGGGCAATCCTTTAACAAGGTTGTGTTTTGCTAATCTTGAGATTAATCTCAAGCTGGCATGCCCAAGTCTTTGATGCCAAATCTGTTTTTCATCTTCAACAGAAATGAAGCATTTTACATTTTGACTTGCTAGATCCTCTAGATCAATTTTATACACATTGTTGTGTCTCTTAGCAGTAAAAAGTGTTTGATCAGAGGAGTCTTTGACTATGCATCCTTCCTTGGTAAAGGATACTACATAACCACTGTCACATAATTGACTTATGCTCAGTAAATTATGTTGTAGTCCTTCCACAAGAAGAACATTTTTAATGAGGGATGAAGGAATTATACCTATAGTCCCTATGCCAGTGATCTTCCCTTGCTGATTTCCACCAAAGGTGACCACTCCTCCTTCCTTAGGTCTAAGGTTTTGGAACAAAGACCTTTCTCCTGTCATGTGTCGCGAGCACCCACTGTCCAGGTACCATTTGTGGGGTCTCCTTTGTCCTGTTAAACACATCTGCAACAGGAATGATCAAGTTTTTAGGTACCCAAGTTCTTTTGGGTCCTGTTTTGTTAGCTTTGGGTCTTGCTTTTCTCTTGTGCTTGCACTGAATCACATTGTGTCCAGGCTTACCACAGTGAGAACACCCAGTAACCTTCTTTTTGCTTTTAGAAAAATTTAAGACAGTAGGAGGTTCAGACATGTTGTGATCAAAAAAGCCTAGTCCACTTTTGTCAGAGGAATGTCTTTGATTTCCAAGCATTATGTTTAAATTTTTAGTTCCTTTGACAAACTTGGCTCGGTCATTTGTCAGTTTTACAATCTGTTTCTGAAGTTTTTTATTTTCTTCAGACACAGCTTGTGAACTATGGTTTTCAGTCTCAAGGACCTTTTCCTTGAGCATAATATGTTCTATTTCCAGAGACTCATATTTGTTACACATTTCTGTGTGAGCCTTGGATAGATTCTTATACTCTAGGAACAGTTCCTTGGAACTTTCCACCAGATCATCATACATTTCTTGCAAAGTAAGAGGGAATACCTCAGCTTCAGAGCTGTCTGAAGATGGTAGGCTTGCCATGAGGCACAGATTTGCCTCTTCTGAGGTGTCTTCCTCCTCTTCTGAAGTTGATTCATCCAGGTCCTCCCATGTTGCCATGAGACCTTTCTTTTACTTGAAAAACTTCTTCTTCTTGAAGTTGTTTTTCTTCAGCTTTGGACACTCAGCCTTCATGTGCCCTGGTTGCTTACACTCAAAACAAATAATTTTGTCAGTTTGTATGTCTTTACCTGACTTACCTCCTTTTGAGGTTGAGGGTTGATTCTTTCTGAATCTTCCTCTGTTCTGCAGCATTCTCTTGATCTTCCTACTTAGAAGAGCAAGATCATCATCATCTTCTGAGCTATCTTCAGAGTCTTCATCCCCCTCTGAAGCTGCCTCAGCTTGCATAGCCTTGATGTTGCCATGCCTAGACTGTTTGGTATTGGAGTTTAGGGCTAGAGATTTTCTCTTGTTGTCATCTTCTCCAAGCTCAAGCTCATGGACCTTAAGAGATCCCAACAATTCTTCCACTCTAAGAGAGTTCAAATCTCTTGCCTCTTGAATGGCAGTAACTTTGGGTCTCCAGGACTTAGGCAAGCTCCTTAGAATTTTTCTGTTATTATCTCCAAAGTTGTATGTTCTGCCTAAGGACCTGAGTCCATTTGTTATGGTCTGAAACCTTCCAAACATTTGGTCAATGGTTTCAGATTCTTCCATCTTGAACATCTCATACTGATGTATGAGCATACTTATCTTGGATTGCTTGACAGTCTCAGTTCCTTCATGGGCTGCTGCAAGAGTATCCCAAATTTCCTTGGCAGAGGTGCATCCATGAACCTTCTCATATTCTGATTTGTTCAAGGAACATATCAGATAGAGTTTGGCCTTAGCATTCATCTGGACTCTAGCCTTTTGCTCCAAAGTCCATTCAGTCTTAGGTATAGGCACATCATTTAGCATAGGCACATAGTCTCCATCAGTGACCACATCCCAAACATCAATGTTTGTGCTTTCAATGAACAACTTCATTCTATCTCTCCAGTAGTGATAATCTTCTCCATTGAAAGCTGGAGGTCTTGTGATAGAGGCTCCTTCTGTGATGTATTGCCTGTTACTGTTTGAAGCTTCCATGTGGATCTTTCAGTCCTCAGACACTTGTTAGGTGTTTCAACCCTGAGTAGAGCTCTGGTACCAACTGTAGGAACACAGGGAAACACTAGAAGGGGGGTTGAATAGTGTTTCTAAATATTTTAAGAAGCTTTTCGAAAACAGATTTACAAAACAGACTTTCAGACAGGTTGCTAGAGGGCTGTCTAAAGTTTTTCAGATAGCTGTCTGAAGTTGGTTTCAGACAGCTTTAAAATGATTCTAAAAGAAGTTTCTTCCTTTTTAAAATATTACATTAAATATTCAGTCCCCTTGATTAGCTTAAAACTGAAATGACAAAGATAAGGGAAAGAGAACTTAGCCACAGAATTTATCCTGGTTCACTCACTACCACTTGTGAGCTACGTCCAGTCCCAATGCCAACTAGCACTTGGATTTTCTCTTAATCTTGCAAGATTACAAGTATTCTTTTCTATCAAGCCTCTTCAGGCTCTACAACGAAGTATTCTTTTTCAGACAAGCCTCTCCAGGCTCAACAACACAAGTATTCTTTTTCAGACAAGCCTCTCCAGGCTCAAAAGCAAATACAAATGAGAGAAATGCTTAAGCTCACAAACTATATCAGTTTTGAGACTTAAACAGTTACAGATTGTACAGAAATTACTGAGGTATGCTCAGAATAAAATAATTTGTGTGTACAAAGATGATAGGTTCTATCAGAGTGTTGCAGCGAAAAACTTGCCGAGTTTCTGTTCTTTTTCTATGCTTCTCTCTTTTTCAGGTCTTCAAATGAGGGGGTATTTATAACCAAATGATTGGCCCATTGAAGACTCTCATGCTTGTGAAATCCATGCTAGCCGTTGTGAGACAGCTGCTGCAGTACAGAATATTCTCTGACATATTCTGATATTCCCTGACAAATTCTGACACTTTTACAAGGATTGCTCTTGCCAAAAAGGTGCTCTCTGTTGCTGCTGCAATTGCTGCGTAGCAGAGGACACGTTGTGACAGAGAACGTGCTTGAATTGCATTGCACAGGTGCCAGCTGTTTGTAGCAGAGAACGTGCGTGAAAAACGTGCAGAGGTACATGGATTGTCACAGCTTCAGACAAGAGATGCCACGTCATCAAAAGCTTTCAGACGGCTTTGATGCTTCAGACGGGTTGATCATCTTCAGACAGCATCAGCTTCTTCAGACGGATCCAACACTTAGTCTTATATAGTAGGCTTCTTGCTGAAAATCATAGATAAACAATTAGACAATTGTATCTATGAGAGACAACTTAAGTTGAATTTGTTGATCATTAAAACTTAGAGAAATTTCAGTCTTTAAAACATCATAAACCTCTTTATGATATTTTTGAGACTCAACAAAAGAGGTACTGAACATAAATACTCTAAAGAAAAACGAGGAAAGTGCCTCTAAAACAGATTTTTGGTCTTGAAGTCAAGGTATTCCTTCATAGCCTTTTCGAGGGTGTCTTCGAGGGTGGCATGATCGTTCTGCGTTATCTTCAAATCTCTATAGCAATTAAGCAGTGCGCCGGAATCAGCCTTGGCTACTTTCTTCAGGTCTTCTTGACGCTTTCGACCTTGTTCAACAGCCGCAAAAAGAATGTCTCTTTCTTTAACCTCTGCGGCCACCTTCTTCTGCAGCTCTTCGATCTCCGAGTCCAAAACCCCAAGTTGTTCGGTACCTTGCCCCAAAGTTGTAGAACATGCCTCGAAATGGGTTTTATGTTCGATCAGTTTGTTCTTCAAAGTAACCTCTTGGTTGACAATCTCATCTTGTTTGGTCTCGTTGGCATGAAGCTTGTTGATAGTTTCCGTAAAAGTGTCATACCAGGCGTAGAATGCCCCAACAACTTCATCCAATTCAACAGGCATATCTTCAGAAGTGGTTTTCAACTCAGTCAGAACTTCTCTGATTTCCTTATCGAGTTCATCATTTAGAACTGCTATAAGGTCCTGAGAGAAAGCCTACTTATCAACCCCTGAACTCGATGATGAGTACTGAACTCAGAAGTCTTACCACTACGGCTTGCTGAAGCAGCAGGAAGTGACCCTGCCAACAACCTGTTAATGATGAGGAATGGAACATCTTCGAGCCGCTTACTGAGAGTCTCAAGGTCGACCACTAGTGCAGAAACCTTGGCAGGAGAAGGAACTTGGAGTTTTTGTTGAACCGGGGTCGAAGCAGGAGCATCTGTTCGAATTTCAGTTTCTTTTGAAGCCTGAGGTTCTTGTTGTTTCGGGCTCGAGGCGAGAGTAGTCTTCGGGATCTCAGTTTCTTGTGGAATGGCTCGTGCAGAAGTGTCAATAGGAGGCATTTGATTAAGGCCCTGATCAATATTCTCATGGGCAGTAAATGATGGGGTCGAAGGTATCTCACTCTGAAGATTTTGGTCATCTTCTTGCTCTTGAGTTTTCGCCATGGTCGAATCACCATCTTGTTGGCGCTCTTGAGTAATTTGAAGTTGAGATGATTCAGCAACCTTGGGGTCAGGAACACCTTCAGTGTTTTTTCCTGCAAGGACAATCTTCTCAGGTTCTTTCTCAAAGGTAGTCCCTTCAGGTTGCACTATTGCCTTCCCCTTTTCTGAAGCAGCTTTGACTATCTTGGTGATAGTCACATCATCATCATCAGTGGAGTCATCAGAAACTTCTTCTTCTTGTTCCTGCTCAGAATCTTCAGCCTGACCTTCTTCTTCTTCTTCTTCCTCCTCCTCTTCTTGTGTATGACCTTCAGAGTGGTCAGGAGAAGTGACTCCATGATCCTCATTGGTGGTTTGACCTCCTGCAGTCTCAAATCTTAGAATCCATTTCGACCCAGGATATTGCATAGCAAGAGGAAGATAATTTAAAAAGGTATCTATACTGGAAGAGCTAGAACCTGTAGAACTTCCTTGGTGGGTCGAATCTGACAATATTTGAAGATAAAAGACGAAGTTAGCAGAGGATATCGAAGGTAGCCACAAGAAAAGATAAGGCCAAGTGTTACCATATTGTTGGCCTTCCAGGAATGCCTAATATTTGGAGCAACATGCTTGAGCTTCTTCATTGGAATAGTTTCCTGCAAGAAAGAAAAGCTCGAATGAGGAGATCGAAGATATTTCAACAAGTTAAAAGTTGAATTATCTACCTCAATAGTCTGGGGATTAAGGGAGGAGCCAAGTTCATTGGTTTCGAGCCTAGTGGTCTCGTCCAAAACAGGAAGAGTTGTTCCTTGCCCAGAGGCACTCGTAGGCTCTTTGTTCGAAGGTTCACCACTCTGAGTATCAGTGGTTTGAGCTTGAACAGGAACAATTTGTGCTTCTTTTTCAGAAGTGGTAACAGTGGGAGTTTTCCTTTTCTTGGAGGTGCTTGGAGCTTTATGTGTGGGAGGCTTCGAAGTCGACTTATCTTTAGCCTGAGCCTGTCATAGAGTTCAAGTAAACGTGAGAACGGTGAAAAATAAAAAACCCAAGGAGGAAGGGAACGATTAAGCTGTAAGCTTACCTTATCTTTTCGAGGCTTCCTCTTCTTAGTCTTTGAAGCCCCAGTTGTATCAGTCGAAGCAGCTTTCTTGCCCCTCTTGGTTGCCTTCGATTTCTTCGATTCTGAGGAATCCCCAATATCTTTCGAAGCTGAAAAGGATCAAAACACAAAGTCAAAAAAGATGCAAATAGAGCAAGAGAGAAAGTAAAAGGTAATTTCTTTCATAATACCTTGTCTTTTTCGCTTCACTGTTTCTGGGTACTTTTGAACAAGAACAACATGCTTGAAACACTCTTCTTTCAAGCATGCCATTTCTTTATAAGAGTTGCGCCACCAATGGTCGAAGGCAGCAGTGCAGTAATTTGAAGGAGTGAAGTCAGTAGGCACGTAAGGTGGCTTGGTCTCTTTGAACTCTCTGATCCTCAGAATGACTTCATCCATTAAGGTGCAAAGAGCAATGTTATACCCCTTGAAGAAAGGAACAGGGATATCTTGGCAAAGACCAAATTTCCTAGCCACAAGAGTTGGCTGATAATGCATCAAGCAAGGGATGGTCTGATCATAATGAGGGAAGATCAATTGATTTCAAAGAATCTCACTCCACCTCTGGTCTTGGGCAGCTTGATCAGCAGAATACATGCTCACTAAGGGTTGGTGAACCCACCTAGGGCCACGAGTTCTATTGGCATAGGGTGTGAGCGTGTCATCAAACTTGTCCTAATCGAAGAAATAGGACATGCATGCTTTGACTCGACCCAGTTCCTCAGCAGGGGGACAAAGGATGGTAAGGTTCAAATTCTTATCTGTAGGTTCGAAGATATTGGACACCTCAAGAGGAAGTTTGATGTCCTTTGAGAATGTGGCTCGAAGCCAATAGTCAAGGAGCCAGAAAGGACCATAAAAACAACTTAGTGGTTTGGGCTGCTTGTAAAAACCTAAGACATGAGAAAGGCACAGATACAAATGGCCAAGGAGCAATTTAGCCAAATTAATTTTCCTGCCTTCATGGAGGCAAACAGCTAAAGGGTAAAGGCCCTGGGGAACTTGAAGAGACCTAACGCAGAACACAAAGTTCGCTAACCAGAGCCAAAGGAAGGAAATATGTTCCTTCTCAGAGACATCAGGGGATTCCTTGTCATGGTTACTAGTGATAAAGGCTTGGAAGGTCATTTTGCTGGTGTCAATACCCTCATACTCAGTATCAGAGGGTTTAGTATTGGGAAGGTAGGTTTCCCCACGAGGTTCGAGTCCGGTTATAATAGAAACATCCAACAAAGTAGAAGTAACCATTCCACATGGAAGAAAGAAGGTGCATGTACCTCGATCTCAGAAGGGCAACGCAGCAAAAATGAGGTTGAAGTCATATTGGATGGGCAATTTGGAGAGTTGAATCAGGTCGAAGATGCCCAACTCCTTCCACAGCTTCTCCTTCACAGGTTGAACCTTGTCCAACCAGCTGAAGTAGGCTTTCTTGGTCACCATAGGAGAAGACCTGAAAGCTTGCCTCTCTGGTTTAGCCACATCAACTCGAATTGTGTTGGTGAAAGCCAAAATCTTCTCTGAGGGACACAAGGCTTGATAGGCTTTGAAATCAACAGTCCTTGAAGGGAACTCATAGGGGCCAAGGAAACCCATACGAACGCCATCCACATTCGTAGGGATGATGACGCTAGAACCCCATACCTTCATATTCTCTTCGGTGGCCTCAGGCTCCGGTACGAAGGTACCGTCATCTCTGACAATGGTCTTACCATTTTCAGCTACAAGAGGAGTCGAGCAAGCTACTTGGTACTTTTCACTTGGAAAAGTCAAGGTGAGAGAGGAAGACGCCATTGGAACGGTGAGAGCAAATGGGAGCAAAAACAGTAAAGAAATCCAGGAAAGGAGGGATTTTTGAAGCTGAGAGCTAGAGAGACGTGAGGAAGAAGGTAAAGAGCTGAGAGAAGAGTTGATGATTACTAAAAGCTGTCGCGAAGTAAAGGAGGGAAAACCAAAGGTCATTGGCGGTTACAGGCCCAACTAACATTAGTGGAAGCCCAAGAGTTCTCAGTCCATGGGATCGTGGGAAAGAGAAAAAGAAACATTAAATGTTTCTGAGCTGGTGTGAAGCTGACACTTGCAAAAATGCATACGCTTCTAAGAACAGCTCGAAGCTATGCATTTTGGGGGGCATCTGCTAGGCGTTTAAATTAAATTCGAAACAAAGATTCGAGGGTCAAAGCTATATGAAAGTTCGAAGAGAGTAAACATAGAGATTAAACAAATGAACTCGAAGTGGCTCAATAAATTGCCAAGCAAAGGAAATCTTATTGATATAAAATTAAATACAATAAGTTGATTTCCTAAAGTTAAGTTTCGCTATTCGAACTACATGCCTATGCCCTAAATTATTTTGGCAGGTATTTTCCTCGAGCTGAAGAGTGCAATGATCTTCGACGCTCCCTGCCAGTGTCATGTCATCGGAAGGGGAAGGCACCAGAAGATCGAACGTTGAGAAGGAGAGACTCGAAGCTTAGGATCTTCCAAATAATCCAGAGCCTTCGACCCCGTATCTTCATCATCCTCTTCTTTGACCTTTTTTTCCTCGGCACCTTCCTCTCTTCTTCCTTCTTCCACCCTCCAGGACCAGAAGACTGGCGCAGAGCAAACATGTGATTTCCTGCCCCATTTTTGGGGCTGGAACCAAGGAGGTGGAAGTAGTACCAGACCTTGCAAGAGGCTAAGGCCTGGTGATTTGGTTGTGTTGTTCGACCTGAAGTCTTGGTCCTTTTTGAAGTGACCTTTAGTGTTGGACATCCTGACGGCCTAAAATCCAAAGGAAATGGAATTTTCAGGCCGTACAGGCCAATACCAAGAGCCTCTCCATAAGAACAGATGAAGGTAATGTTGCATTCTCCCTGAGGCCATGCCTTTTAAAGGAAAGGAACTTCGATAACTCTGAGGAAGTCATCTTCATAGACCAATGGGAAGCAGTCTCATGCACTTATTTCCAAAGAAAATTAAGTACCGCTGCCAAAATCATTTGCTTTTTGCTTTTCACTTATTGCCAAAGTTATATGAATAATTTAAAAATGAAAAGCTTTTCATGGTAGAGATATCCATTAAACTATTCACACTCCAAGATTGAGCTCACAAATATTGTATTAACTTCTATTTTTGTTTTGTAAAGCCTTTGTCTATTTGTGTTTCAACCTTGAGTCGGAGTAGGGACTACCTACAGTTTCATAAATGCTCTATTTTTATGGAAATTAATAAAATAATATATGGTATTTCACCTACTGTTTGGAAGGGTCTCTTTATGGTACACAAACATGACACTGATGTACCAATACACAAAAATTTTAACTGACACGTGTAGGGAAAGGTTAATAAAGCAATATTTCAATTAAGCCCCTAACACTTTTCTTATAGGTTTTCTTTGTCCCCTTCTATGTTCCTCTACATTGTATAATTTTGCTATCAACCACACTCCTCCCTCGTCCTTTAAGAGCTCCGTTATTGCGCACCATTGTCCCCGAAGCTGTGGCATTGAAAAGGCCAAAAAATGGTTGCAATTTTGGGGCTATTTTTATCCTTCTCATCTCCTCTTTTTACTGGTATAGGTTGATGGTGGTTGCGAGGGGTTGTTAGTAGCAGCAATGGGAAAGTACCTTGAACAGAACTTAGACTTCTTCCCCTGCTTCACCATCGCCTCCATTCCGACCTCATATTCTTGTGCGATTTTCTTGGTCTCGTCATGCGCGTGTTGAAAGGGCAAGTCTCTAATCTAGATGTAGCCATTAATCTACCAGAGTCTTGCCCCTTGATTTTTAGCCCCTTCCCTCATCGCTAGTCCTTAATCCATCACTCCCAAGTCCCAACCCCTCGCTGCTGGTGCGCCCTTGACTCCTCCGTAGGAGCCCTCTCTTTCAAGCTTTTCACACTCCCGTAGACCATTATCCACGGACCAAGCTCTCACGAGAGCCTGATTACAAATTTATTTCACATAGTGTTTAATTTACAAAACGAAAAGAAAAATCTGTTAAAGGACTAGTAGTTAAATATGAATTTTTTTCTAAATCAAACTCATGAAGTTTACCGGTGAAAGATCTGACCCGTTCCTTTATTAAATACATATATCAACGATGCTAGTGATTTTGGTACTGGTACACAAATGTTTTACTTGTGTACCATAAACTTTTCCCTGTTTGGAATGGTGTAGAATTCAAGGTGCTTTTGGTTTAGAATGACTTATACAATTTTTATAATATGGTTGCAAGCATTGCTCTTTTGTTCAAGACTTATTCATAAAATCTTTTCTCCAACAACACTTGGCAAAACCATATATTTGAACAATTTCCTTAAGTTGAGAAATAACAGAGAATAATTATTTTAAGGGAGCATTGCTTGGTTTGACAATGCACCAAAATGAGATTTACTGGCAAAGGGTCATATACTTTTACAAAGCAGAGAATAATTATTTTAAGGGATCATTGCTCGGATATATTTTATGTATTTCCCTATTTGTTATGCTTTTGTGGAATGATTAGGTTTTTTTGAAAAGTACTATGTTTGTCTTTTGCACCATTCACACTATTTAGCATGTTTTTATCTCTGTTAATTAGCTATTTCATTCACACTGCTCTGCTTAACAAAAAGTATATAAACTAAGGTGAGATGGTCTTATAGTGCATGAAGCTTGAAGTATGAAGATTTATCATCAGAAGATGGTTATGCATGCACCTTGAACTGATGCAAGTTTCTAATCTCCAAATTATATATTTAGCATATCGAACTTCAAAACATATTGGTGCTTAGTTAGCATAGACATTCACCCTCACTCTTGCTATAACTTCTGGTGAAGCTTTAACTTTTCAATATACTCTCATGTTTCACGGATTGTCACATGGTTACTATCCCTCAAGTAGTAGCAGTAATATTGAGGGAAATAGATATTACTAGAGTAGAAAAAAAATTGTCAGAATGGGGATAGAATGGATTAGAATGTTGGAGTGACACTTAAAATGCAAAGAAAGCTCCAAATGTTCCATTAGGAGACATTCTAAGGTCAAGGCTTAAGTAGTTCTCTGTGATGAATAGATTCAAAAAGAAAGCTTTGCGATTTAGCATATATTACATTTATGTTTGATTGTTGGCTCAAGTCTCTGTATGATTGAAATAATAAGGAAGTTGAAATTTTGGTGATTAGGCTTTCTTTGAATGAATGCTACAGGTAATTGCAGAGCATTTATCTGTTGAAGAGGTAGAAATAATCAAAGATATGTTTACATTGATGGATACTGACAAAGATGGTAGAGTAACATACGAGGAATTGAAGGCTGGGATGAGGAAGGTTGGTTCACAATTGGCTGAGCCAGAGATAAAGATGCTCTTTGAAGTGGTAAACTTCTATATTGTTTATCATTTATAATTGAATTGCTTCATATGATATCGGTTCTTTATTGTTGATCATTACCATCATTAAGACTTAGGTCAATCTGATTGAGCTGTTTAAAACCATTTTTTCGGACTTCTGCTGCATTATTTCTTAAGAGTTTGCACTTATGGAATGAGCAATGCAGGCTGCTATAATGATCTTTTCTTTCCTATTTTCTTCATCACTTACATATGTGGAATAGCCATGAAAAATATGACGTGCCTGGCCATTGAACTAAAGAAAAAAAAATTGTGTATGTTGGAGTAACACCTAAAGGGACCAATGTAGTGGTGATTTAATGCAGGAACATGGACATGTTCTTCTATCTGATTCGGAGTTTTGCACAGATTTTTTTAAAACTTGAATCTATTTCATAATTCAAATAAATAGAGACAGCAAATTCTGCTCTACACTGTCTTATGTTCTCTCTTTTCCCAGTCTACAAAATTTTGCTCTTTTCTATCTTTTATTCTTTCTTAATTTTATTTTTATTGCAACCTCCTCTCTACTATACACATAATGCTCACCCAAATATGAACTGTTAGGTTAAATTATTATGGACAACATAAGATGTTTATGTTTAAGCCTAAATCTTTTTATTCGATGATTTTACAATGCACATGATATAGATGCTTTACTTTGTTTCAAGTTGTTACATTCATGAGCCTTTAATATGATGAATCAGCCAATAGTTATGGTTGAATAAATTAACAATAGTTACTGTATTTGGTCAATTCTGGGACTTGAAGTAACCACTTCCATTGCTTGGTACTTAGTTATAGCAGCTCTTACTTATTACTTATGGCCAGGTAAATTCATATATGTTTCCTGACTACATTATCGAATATGTATCTGCCATGGACAGTCAGACTACTACAGGCTACTTATGTTTTCAAAGATTTCGAAATTATTCTTTCTTTATTTGGTCTATTAGATATATGAGCAGTCACTACGTAGATTGGAATGTGTCTGTGTATTTTTCCTCTCTCTTCCTTAAAATGAATTTTGACTTCTGTTGATGATATAGAATGATTGTATGAGGCATAGCGGAGCTATGAATACAATAAGCCTTGTATCATTTGTCATGTTGTTTACATTGTTGTTATATACTTATATCATTGGCTGAAGGATGAACTTTCAAACCCTCTTAGTGTGTAAAATTTTAAAGCTTTTTAACCCTGGATTTTAAAGCTTTGTAATATTGTATCCATGTTGGAGTCACATTTTGTAGAGCTGAGTTTTTTAGTTTAAACTTTGGTGTTACCTAAGAGCTATCTAAGAGGCTGAATATTGTATCCATATTGCCAGCTTCCTAAAATCTATCAGGATACAAGTAAACATTAAGTAAGAGTTATCAGGATACAAATAAACTATTTAAGTAGTTTTCACTTTTAATATTTAGTAGTTTTTAAACCGATCTCCATAATCTTGAATCTCGACTGTTTTTACCTTCTATTGATATAAAACATTGCAATAATTGATTGGTTCTGTATAAAAGGTTGGTGCGCTTATTGGCAAGGCTGGAGATATGGTACCTGCAATATAATTCAGGTGCAAAAATCCAGATCACAAGGGATGCAGATGTTGATCCTTATGATGAAAAAAGGATTTTATTTCCTTTCAATATCAAGAAAATAAAGGCTTGAAGACACATGGCTGAATTTTTATTTCAAATAAAAATTAAGTAGTTGTTTATTTTTTTTCCTAATAATAGGCAGCCAGAATTATTTAATTTGGTGGGCTGCATATTATAATTTTGGGCAATTACATTTAGATTTTTAAGGCTGCCAATAATTTATTTAATTAGAGTTTTAATTTTGTAACCTTTCCTGAATGCCAAGGGGCTATATATAGTTCCCAGCCAAGGCATAGGAAATCAAAATTTTGATTGTGAAGAAAAAACTCAGTTTTGAGAAGTGATTTCTCTTTGGGTTCTTGTAATCCAACAATTGAGATTTATCAAAGGTTTTCACCCCTTTGTGTGTGTAATCTCTTGGACTTATCTTCCATCCTTGGGAGTGTGACGTCTAACTCCTTTCAATCCATTTCTGTCTTTTCCATATTCCCAAATTCTGCATCCTTTCTGAGTTTATATGCGCAAAGAATTGATTAAAAAAAATCTGCACTTATTTGGTTCAATATTTGCGCTATTATTTGTTCCAATTATGGGTTAGAATTATTACTCATTCAGCACCGATTTTACGAGTTCATTATTTGCGCAGAATTTGATTCTAAAACTGCACCCCCTTGGGTTCACATCATTTGGTATCAGAATAAGGAAAGACTTGCAGACTAATGGCTGAATTTTTATTCCAAATAAAAAATTAAGTGGTTGTTTTATTTTTTTCATAATAATAGGCAACCAAAATTATTTAAAATTGTAGGGTGCCAATTATGTTTTGTTCGGGCAGTTACACTTTATTTTATGGCTGCCAATTAAGTTAGTTTATTAGAGTTTTTATTGGTTATAATTCTGGATGCCAAGAGACAAGGAAAAATGTGCATAGGCTGAGTTGTTTCAAGCCTTTATATTCAGCACATGATGCTAATAGAATTCAGAATATGATTTTGTAAGAAAAACACAATTGTGAGAAGTGAGTTCTCTTTGGGTTCTTGTAATCCAATTTTGAGATTTATCAAAGGATTTCCACCCCTTTGTGTGTTCAATCTCTGGGTTCATCTTCCATCCTTGGAAGTGTGACGCCCTTCACAATCTCCATTCCATTTTCTTTCTCTTCCACTTACACAAAATTCTGCCCAGTTTTTCCATGTTTAAGCGCTGAACATAATCTTCAAACTGCATCCAATATGCTTCAATTTTAAGCGCTGGTTTTCATATCAATTTTGCTCATTAATTTCTTCAATTTAATCTTAATTGGCTGTTTAATTTGTTCCTTAGTCTGTGCAGGAAATTAATATAAAATTCTGCACCCATTCTTGATCATATATGCGCTGAAATGATGTTCAAATCTGCAGTATATTTTGAGTTCAATTCTGCAGTTAATTTCCTTAGTCTTACTGCACGTTTAATTGAAAGAATTTTTCACCTTTTCTTCAATTATACTGCACGCCTAATTGAATAAATCTTGCACCTTGTTTCTTTTATTTGATTTGACATCATACTACCTTAGTTCTTTGTTTTGGAATGATGCGCATGAAATATGTTTGTAATCTGCGCATAACTATTTTGGCCTTTGTCTAATTTGTGAAGTCAGCAAACTCCAATTCCTAGAGGTCCTAATTCATAATCCTAAACCACCCCCTTGGATTCACATCATTTGGTAATCAGAGCTCCGGTTCTAGGAATTGCAAGGCTGCACTCCGGGTAATTTCTTTCCTTGATTTTTTATTATACCTTGATATTACCTTATTGCAATTTTCTTAGGCTGAACCATTGCAAAATTTAGGCCTTTAAAATTGTGAATTCTGAAAAAAATTGTGTCAATAGAAATAAAAGAAAAGAAAGCATGCAAATGAGTTATAAAAAAATTTTGGGCTGAATGGTTCATGCTATTAGAAATTTTTAAGCTCATTTCTTAAGGTAATATTGTGGTTGATTTGAAGGGAAAAATTACCGCACCTTGTTAGTTTCAATTCCGAAATTTTGGAATGAAATATGTGACAAACTCAGTGTGAAATAAGACTTGGATAGGTGCAGAATTGTTCAATCCCAAATCAACGCTTTTTAATTATTCAATTGGTGCAGACTTTGACATAAATCAGCGTCCAAATTGGAACCCAAAAGGGGGTGCAGCCAGCTTGCAATCAAAAACAAGAAATTAACATAAAGTAAGAAACAATTGAGAAGAATGTTGTAGAATGGGCAGAAAAAATCAATGTCCAATCAGAACCCAAGAAGGTGCAGTTTTAGAATCAAATTCTGCGCAAATAATGAACTCGTAAAATCGGTGCTGAATGAGTAATAATTCTAACCCAGAATTGGAACAAATAATAGCGCAAATATTGAACCAAATAAGTGCAGATTTTTTTTAATCAATTCTTTGCGCATATAAACTCAGAAAGGATGCAGAATTTGGGAATATGGAAAAGACAGAAATGGATGGAAAGGGGTTAGACGTCACACTCCCAAGGATGGAAGATAAGTCCAAGAGATTACACACACAAAGGGGTGAAAACCTTTGATAAATCTCAATTGTTGGATTACAAGAACCCAAAGAGAAATCACTTCTCAAAACTGAGTTTTTTCTTCACAATCAAAATTTTGATTTCCTATGCCTTGGCTGGGAACTATATATAGCCCCTTGGCATTCAGGAAAGGTTACAAAATTAAAACTCTAATTAAATAAATTATTGGCAGCCTTAAAAATCTAAATGTAATTGCCTAAAATTATAATATGCAGCCCACCAAATTAAATAATTTTGGCTGCCTATTATTAGGAAAAAAAATAAACAACTACTTAATTTTTATTTGAAATAAAAATTCAGCCATGTGTCTTCAAGCCTTTATTTTCTTGATATTGAAAGGAAATAAAATCCTTTTTTCATCATTCCCTCCTTCTTTGAGAAGATTCGTCCTCGAATCTAAGGCTTTATTTACTTGATATTGAGACGAGCAAACCCAACCTCCAGGATCAAACACAACTTGTAAAAATTCAGATTTGGTTGTTCTTTCCTTATGCATCAAGGAAGTCTTCCTTTCTGATCTGCAAATCCAAACACCATGATCAAAGGAAATTCTTCTTTCCAAATAAACTTGCAGAATCTCTTTTTCAAACAAAAGCAATCCAACCTCAAAATCAAAAGACTTCATGTGTTTGTCTTCAATATCCTCTTGAGGTTGTGTTTCAATAGCGGTCTGGATGTACAAAGGAGCACTGGGAATGATATCAATGTAATTCTTTCTCAAACATGGCAGCTTGTGGTGTGCTTCATTAACAATTACATCCTCTTGCCCCTGTAAAATAGTATCACAAACAAGAGAAGAAATAACATTAGAATTTAAAATTTCTTTGCCCATTTTCTCTCTTTCTTTTTCTATTTCTTCTCTCCTCTTTTCTTCTCTTTCTTTTTCTTTTACTTCTTTTTCTCTTCTTTCTTTTTCAATCTTTTCTTCTTTTTCTTTTCTTTCTCTTTCTATTTTCAACTTCAACGTTTGTTGATCCTCACATACTTGACTTGGCAACATAGGCTTCAACACAATTTTCTTATCATGGTATTTGAATGAAATCTTATTGGTTACACCATCTTGGACAGCCTTAGTATCATAATGCCACGGCCTCCCCAAAAGTAAGTGACATGTCTCTATGGAAGCCACATCACAAACAACTTCATCCTCATACCTTCCAAGACAAAATTTGATCCTAGCTTGCCTATTCACCTCTAACTTCCCCTTTTCATTTAACCAATGGAGTTCGTAAGGTCTAGGATGTGAAGTAGTAAAAATATTTAACTTCTCCACCATTCTTGCGCTCACAATGTTACTACAACTCCCTCCATCAATAGCAACTAAACCCAATTTACCTTCCACTAAACACTTTGTATGGAAAATGTTTTTTTGAGAATCTGCCATTGTAAATCAAACAAATTAAAAGTAAAAAGATAACATGTAGTTGCTGTTTTTAATCCTTTCTACACTCAAGTGTTTGCACACAATTTAGGCTTTTACAATAATAAACACTCTTGCCTTTTTCCTCTCTATTCCTCCTTGAGTTCTTAACAAGCCAAAAAGAGAAAAGACAAAGATTTTCACCAACCCGTGTGCAGCCAAAATAACTCAAGAAAAGCTAACAAAAATGACTCTAATGAAACATAAAAGATGGCAACAAACAAATGGGACAGCAACCAGAGGAAAAGGAAACTTGACTCAAAGTGAAAACAAAGGATGCAGCCAAAAGAAACCAAAATTGGGCGCACAAATAAGGACACAAAACAGCCACAAAGACACTCAACTTGCACAAAACTAACTCAACAAAGGTGCAGCCACAAGCATAATTTTTTTGAGTAAATTAGGTGCAGCCACAAGGAAATTAGGTGTAGGCAAAGACAAAACTTGTGCACAAATTTTAACCAACAAGGTGCAGCCAAACAGAATAGAATTTGCACAAATTGCAACCAAAAATTGCAGCCCAAAAAGAATTTGATTCTAAAACTGCACCTTCTTGGGTTCTGATTGGACATTGATTTTTTCTGCCCATTCTACAGCATTCTTCTCAATTGTTTCTTACTTTATGTTAATTTCTTGTTTTTGATTGCAAGCTGGCTGCACCCCCTTTTGGGTTCCAATTTGGACGCTGATTTATGTCAAAGTCTGCACCAATTGAATAATTAAAAAGCGTTGATTTGGGATTGAACAATTCTGCACCTATCCAAGTCTTATTTCACACTGAGTTTTTCACATATTTCATTCCAAATTCTGATTCAATTTGCTGGTTTTAATTTCCTGAATTAATTTCTGGAATTATTTTGTGCTTAATTCTGTTTGTTCTTGTCTAAAATTCCAAGGCAGCAAGTTTCTTCCTAGAGGTCCTATTCAGAATCCTAAACCACCCCCTTGGATTCACATCACCTTACTCTGCAACAAGCCATGTGGAATTAATTGAAACTTTGGAAATTATAGATAAGGCAGGGAAGCTGATAAATGTTGTGATTGCAGAGGTTACATATCATATTCAACAATCTTTATCTCATTCTTGGTGCCCTCCTTTTTCTCATGCTTTTATTCTATCATTTTGATAGGTATCTAAGTCTTCCCATTGATCAATTGTCATATGGACCCAAGATATGCAATGTTTACAAGTTCCAAAGTTATGATACGAGTCTTGGATGTCACACATGCTGAAAGTGTGGAATTGGTTATGTAGGTGGTGTCCGTAGTGTGAGGGGTGTGATTTTGTTTTCATATATGCAGCTATCATGTGGTGGAGGATATTCTGGTGGTTTAGGTGTAAGTGGTTGTGGCCATTGTTGAGGGATATTGACTTTGTATATGCTCTTAGGAACATCTCAACTCAGATTGTTCTTCTCTTTTACTTTTCATATTATTAATAAATCACCCCTATGTTTCCATTTCCATAGAATCTGTGTTTTTGGTGCCTAACATTTTTTCATTTTTTCCTTTTCATTATCTCTAAGCTTTTCGTTTCACATCAGTTTGTCAATAGTTCTATGTTTTTTTTCTTTTTAGGGTAATATCAACTATGCAAAGAGTCATGTGCATATCTATGCATATTGTGTTGTTAATCTTACTAGATGTTTCCAGGTAAAGAACGGAAAGTGTAAAATGAGTGATCCTATAAAATTACCGGTACGTAGATGCATTTTGCAAAATGACAATGTGTGTAAAAATATTGCAAACTGGAAAATTTTAATTGGGAAAAAATATTTGTGCAGTAACCGGTTCTTCATTTAAATATTGAACAATACACCAAATTAAATATATTGAAAAATTGATATAATTGCTTAATTTATAATTTTTTATACAAATAATAAAGTAGAAAATATAAATATTACATACAAAAAATGAAATATATCTACTTTTTTAATTATATAAAACTTAAGTAGTAAAATGTTATGATATATTTATTATATATTATATTATAAAGTATACTCCACTTAAATAATAATCGAACACTTGATAAAAAAAGATAACAAATTTCTAATGAATAAAGTATAATAAAAGGACGAAATGCCATTTAATAAAAGGAAATATATAAAAAAAATCATCTTAAATTTAGTGTTTTAACAGTAGTGAAAGTTGTAGATTTAACAAAAGAAATTAATATTTATAATATTAACATAAACTAATATATTATAAGGTAAATATACAAACAAACTAATATATTGTAAGGTCAAAATTAAAATAAATATTTATGCTTTTGTGTACACAAATTTTATTATCACACTTTAACATTTCTTCA
Source organism: Sesbania bispinosa (assembly GCA_026901365.1). Classification (NCBI taxonomy): domain Eukaryota; kingdom Viridiplantae; phylum Streptophyta; class Magnoliopsida; order Fabales; family Fabaceae; genus Sesbania; species Sesbania bispinosa. The sequence continues at coordinate 463,665 of QLOH01000515.1, read as the reverse complement.
GTTGTGCCATTTAATAAAAGGAAATATATAAAAAAAATCATCTTAAATTAAGTGTTTTAACAGTAGTGAAAGTTGTAGATTTAACAAAAGAAATTAATATTTATAATATTAACATAAACTAATATATTATAAGATAAATATACAAACAAACTAATATATTGTAAGGTGACAATTAAATTAAATATTTATGCTTTTGTGTACACAAATTTTATTATCACACTTTAACATTTCTTCAGTTAAAATTATTTGAGTTTCTTCTTATTAGATAATAGTAATTTAATATATAAACCTATTATCTTTATTTTTCTTTTTAAGTAAATATATATATATATTGAGTTGAGTATGTTTTGAAAAACTGAATATGTCTCAAATTATAGTCATTACTCCTCAGTTAATATAATAAAATTAATATCTATTACTCAATTAAGTGTAAATATTATTATTTTTACTATCCATGTTGAAGTTTCAACAAGGACTTAAAATTCTTATCTACCATGAAAATTTTAAGATTTGTAATATTACAAGAAATATAGTGTACAAATAAATAAATTAAAAAAAAATATTTATGAATTATGTATTAAAATATCATTTACACATTTTAATATTTTTTCCTATTAACACCATTACTCATTAAAAAGTACACTAAATGTTTTTTTCATTCAATATACAAATTTAATAATATTTTATCTACCTATATTATACATTAATTAATTCTCACATGATTTAATTAATTTGAATACCAAGTCCGTGCATCGCACGAGTGGAAATACTAGTTCTTTTCATCTAGGCATGGCAATCAAACCCAAACCAGCGGGTTCCAATCCTCCTCGCCTCGATTTTGGCGGGGAAAACCTGCTTTAAATGGGTTTAAGTAAAACCCAACCCCTAAACCCATCCCGATATAATAAGTAAATAATTTTAATTATACTAATAGTTAAATAATGAAGGTAAACGTATATATTTTCCTTGAAATATAATATAGTTCTTAAGTTCCCTATTTTTTTTTAGAATTATCAATGTCTATATTTATATATTATTTGAATTAGAATATATTAGATATGTATGGCTTATTTAAAAACATGTATTAGATAATCTCATTTAATAAATATATTAGTAACATTTTTATGAAGATAATCTCATTTAATATTAGGGGACTGGGAGGACGTCTGAAAGTAGTGGAGGTGAGAAACATAGTGAGGTCAGAGATGGTTGATATGTTGTGTCTTCAAGAGACTAAGACAGAGGTAGTTGATTATAAATTATGTGCTTCCTTATGGGGTGCAGACGACTTTGAATGGGCATTTAGTCCATCTGAACGAAGATCTGGTGAGATTTTATCCATATGCATAGCTTCTGTTTTTAAAGTGGTGTCAACTATTGTTTATACAAATTTTGTAGCCATTCACGGAAGATGGGGAAGAGAATATAGAATGTTGGGTGGTTAATGTTTATGCTCCATGTACGTTTCAGCTGAAGAAGGATCTTTGGGCCAGATTACAAGTGTTAATGTATGAAAAAGGGGGTGATAAATGGTGCTTAGCTGGGGATTTTAATTCAGTAAAAAATGCGGGAGAAAGGAGAGGTGCGACTACAATTTTTAGAAGTCAAGAGGCATAATTCTTTGTTGATTTTATTCATAAATCTTCCCTCATTGATTTACCTTTGACGTGGAGGAGATATACATGGTATAGACCTGATGGGAGTTGAATGAGCAGAATTGATCGGTTTCTTTTAACTGCTGGTTGGTTGGAACAATGGAATAAATTATCTCAATGGGCACTGAGTAGGGGAGTGTCAGACCATTGTCCTATTCTATTAAAAATCGACGACATAAATTGGGGCCCTAAACCTTTTAGGGTGCTAAATAGTTGGCGCCATGAAGTAGGGTATGCAGATTGTGTAAAAACTAAGTGAATGAGACTAAAGGTTGAAGGGTGGGTGGCTTTATTTTGAAAGAAAAGCTGAAGGGTATAAAAAGTAAGCTCAAAATCTGGAACAAGGAGGTTTTCGGTGATCTTTCCAAGAGGGTTAATGATGCAAGAGAACAAGTATTGAAATTGGATGTTAAATGTGAAAAATTTGGCTTGTCAACAGATGAAGTTCAACAAAGGAAGGATTGGATGTCTAATTAAGTGGCATCATTGTATGTACCAAAAGGAAAGGTTATTGGCTCAAAAGTCTAGAACAAGGTGGATGAAAGAGGGGGATGCAAACACCAGGTACTTCCATGGGTGTATTAATAAAAGAAGGAAGACTAATGAAATACAATGTTTAAAGGTTGAAGGTATCAAAGTTTCTGAGCCAAAGCAAATTAAACAGGCACTTAAAGATTATTTTGCAAGTTATTTTCAAGATAATCAATGGCAACGTCCTGTATTATAGAGGCTGTATTTCAAAACTTTAAATTCTTCAGAATCTGATTTTTTGATAAAGCCATTTTCTCTACAAGAAATTAGGGCAACGGTGTGGGATTGTGAAAGTTCAAAGAGCCCAGACCCAGATGGATTTAATTTCTACTTCATTAAAGACTTTTGGGAAGTCATGCAGGATGATTTCTTGTCTTTTTTCAACGAATTTCATGAACACGATAGATTAATCAAAGGAGTGAATAGTTCGTTTATTGTCTTGGTGCCAAAAAATCATAGTCCACAACGTGTAGAAGACTATCGACCAATATCTCTTATTGGTTGTATGTACAAGGTCTTATCCAAGGTTTTGGCTAACTGATTGTGGAGGTTTATTGGAAGTGTTATATCTGAATCTCAATTTGCTTTCATCAAAGACATACAGATTTTAGATAGTGTCTTAGTGGCTAATGAGGTGGTGGAGGAAGTTAAGTGGAAGAAGAAAAAATGTTTGATGTTTAAGGTTGATTTCGAAAAAGCATACGACTCGGTGAATTGGAGCTTTCTACAACACATGTTGGCTAGTATGGGATTGCCTCCAAAATGGTGTGCTTGGATTGCAGAATGCTTAAACACATCCAGAATCTCAGTGTTACTAAATGGAAGTCCTATAGAATTTGGAACTTCAAGAGGATTACGTCAGGGAGATCCTTTAGAACCTTTTCTTTTTCTAATTGTTGCAGAGGGATTAAGTGGGCTTTTTAAAAAGGCTAGCCATTTGGGTAGCTTCATGGGATATGAGGTTGGCAAGGAGCATTTACAGGGGATGTTTTATAGTATGCAGACGACACTCTTATTTTGGCAAAACCTTCACATTGAAAAGGTAATTTCCTAAAGAGCAAGCTTCTTGTCTATCATATTGATACTCATTGGTTACAATCAATGGCATCCTTTTTGCATTGTCGAGTAGGGAGCCATCCTTTTACTTAGCTCGGGCTGCCAATTGGTGCAAATCCAAGGTGTTTGCAGATGTGGCTGCCAGTAATTGAGAAAGTTAAAAAGAGATTATCTGGTTGGAAGTGCACATCATTGTCCTTTGGTGGAAGAATTTTTCTCTTAAAGTCCGTGCTACATTCCATTCTGATCTATTTCCTTTCCTTCTTCAATGCTCCAAGAGGTATAATTTCTCAACTTGAATCTTTGTTGAAATCTTTCTTATGGGGAGGGGATATAAATCATAAAAAAACACATTGGGTGGCATGGGATGACGTGTGTAGAGAGAATGGTCATGGGGGAGTAGGCATTAAGGATCTTAATGCATTCAATTTGGCATTGTTGGGGAAATGTAGATGGAGGATGTTAGTGGAGCCTAATAGTCTTTGGGTTAAGGTACTTAGGTCATTATATGGGGAATGCATAAGTCATGCAAGTGGGAAATTAGTGAAGGGGTCTAGGTGGTGGGTTGATTTGTGCAATATTGAAAACGGTAATATGGTATCCAGTAATTGGATGTCAAATAGGTGTCGAAAGGTGGTTGGGAATGGAAAAAAACACTTCTTTTTTGGGGGCAAAATTGGTTGGAAGGCGGATCTTTGTCATAAAGGTATATTAGATTGTATCTCATTGCTAGAAATAAGGATGTGAAAATTTCAGATATGTTAGTTTAGAGGAATGGAGTTTTTGAGTGGGTTTGGAGTTGGCGTAGAGAGCTTTTCTTATGGGAAGAGGATCTATTAACTTCAATTATAGATGAAGTCAGTTTACTGAAACTACAGGTTGATGTAGAAGATAGTAGGAAGTGGTTGTCTGATTCAAGTGGTATTTACTCTATTAAATCAACATATAAGGAAGTTAGAAATGACATGATTTTTGCCTCTTCTTCAATTTTTTCAAAACTATGGTCGAAGGTAGCCCCATCAAAAGTTACAGCTTTCGCTTGGAAGGATATTCTTAATACAATTCCAACCAAACACAATTTGTTTAAAAGAGGTATTCTATAGGTTTCACAGCTAGAGTGCCTGTGATGTGCAAATCATGTGGAGACAGATTCGTATTTGTTTTTTTGAGTGCCAAGACTCTCACCAAGTTTGGATGGAATGTTGTAATTGGTTAGGTGTCAGTACAGGGATCGAGGTCGTACCCAATCACATAATATGAATTAAGTGTAGTGAGAGTTAGATAACCCAAAGTCACCTCTCAAGGAATTTAATAGCAATTTCATATAACAGATTTCAGATGAAGTTTGATGTTGCAAAACTTCAGAAAGTAAGACAACAGAAGGTATTTTAGTAGGTCACTTCAGCAAGTACTCGAAATGCAGATTTTCAGAAACTGTTTGAAGAGTGCAGAAACATAACAGAAATATGGGGTTTTGGTTGTTGTTTAGGAACAGAATTTCACAATTAAAGAAGTAAGAGTAAAAACGATTGTAAGAAACAGATTGATTCTCATGGTCATATACAATTTAATTCTTCATCAGTTAAAAGCACATCGTCTTCAAATTCCAAAACAGATTCTAATTAACTGAACAAGCGTTAATCAATTCAACAATAATCTCACTCAAGAACTAAGCGAACTTCCAAGACCAGACCAAGCGTACTGGTGTGAGATTTTTAATCCTTTACTTCCTGAACTAAGCAAACAGTAGGTTGTTTAGAATTAAGCAAACTAAATCAGAATTCTAAGAGAAAAACAGAATTGAATCATCAACAAGCATTCAAATACAATTCCAGATTCAAAACCAAAACTCTAAAGGAGAAGATGAAATTGAATCAGTTACAGAAGTTGAAATACAAATTTAAATTGAAATGAACTTCAGAATCCATTGTAAAATCACTCAAGAATCAATCCTAAGAAAATTGGCCTTCCATGAGGAAGAACAACAAATAAAAATGCAGAAGGAAGAAGAAGATCGAAAACCAGAAAAACAGAGAGAAGAAGAGAGAACCAAACGTCCCAAATCTCCAATCTGTGAAAATAATGAAAAGGCTCAAAAAGTTCCTAACAAAATTGTAACTGCCTCTATTTATACTATTCTCCTAAGCCATCAGATTCAATAGAGTAACTGGGCCTAGATTGACAAGTATCAGGCCCAAAGCATTTACATGTCTCTAGTAGCTTGTTGTTGCCGCGCAAGTTCAGATGATTAACTTTAGATGATGCCTACAACACCAACTTCAGAGGGTGTTCAAAATAATAGCTCTAGATAAGCAGATTGCACCATGATTCCTACATTTCCAACATCATCAGAATGAGGCAAATGCAATAGTGAGCTTAAAAATCTAAAATTAAACAATATTTACAATTAAAGCTCAAATGAACCCAATTATGCAAATCCTAATTAAAACAATGAATTTGATTACAATTATACTCTAAGAAAGCTGTAATTAAAGGTGCAAAGTGTGTGTAGAATTGTACTCATCATACAGTTGTGCCGAATAACTATGCAGCTCATTTGGAACAGTTCTCTAGTCTATCTTTATGTAAACATCAGAAAAAGGATTGTTAGAGTCCTATTTGGTTAGCAATTTTATGGATTGTCTGGTTGGGTAGAAATGAATTGATTTTCTCTTCAATTAAATTATCTGTAAATAGAGATGGTGGATCTAGCTAAAATCAGATCATGGAATTGATTAAGGACAAGACACAAAGATTTCTTTTATGATTTTGCTTCATGGTCTTCAAATCCAATCACTTGCCTCACATAGAAATTTTTACCATGGTCATTTTCAGCTTGCAGGGTGTTTTTGATTCTTCCAATTTATTCACTGGTACAATTCAGATGTTGAAGAATGCTTGGTTCATATTGAAATTTACAGGTGTTGGAATACTACTGATATGATCATATTAGTTCGGTCTATTGGATTGATGTCATTGTGTTGGTCTTTATTATCTTTTTGGAATGTTCTATTTGGTCTGCTACTACTATCATGTTGATGTATTATTCTGTTGCTGGAACTGGAAGTCCTGTACTTGACTTGGTGCTAATTCGTTGGAATTTGACTTATTAAATCTTTTGTTAACATTGGGAGTGCAAACAAGTTGGAATCATTTGCAAGTTGTTTCACGGCATCTAGATGGCCTAAGGCTATAGTCTTAGTACTGGAATATGGATAAATTGAATTTGGTGATTTGTATTAGATTGGTTTTCCTACTGTCTACGCATTTAGATTGGTTTTGGTCTAGGTAGAATTTTCTTTTGGGGTGGTTGTTGTGGCATTGTTATCAAACTATATTATTCATACTTTCTAAATGGGTTGGACTACCCTTGTACTCTTTTTAATTAATTTCTTTGCTTATAAAAAATGTTATAAAAAATAAAGAAAAAATGAAAAATAAAGAAGGTAAAATATCGCGGGTTTCCCCAAACCCGACGAGGACCCATGGGAATAGGTTGGGGTTCATAATTTCATATTCATTCTCTAAAAAATAGGAACCCGAACCCACCCTGACTTTTACGGGGGCGGGGGTAGGGGAGAGCAAAACCCGCCCTCATCCCGCCATGTTGTCATGCCTACTTTCATTAATCAACATACAATCATTCTAATTTGATAAAATAATAAATTATTTATTTATCAATACTTTTAGTGATGTCTTTGTTCCATTATTTTTGAAAATAAACAATGTGTATTTAAAAAGTAAAAAAAATATCAAAAAATCCATAAAGTTTACAATGATATGCAAAATTTATATTAGGATTAAATCTATTTTTAGTCCCTCAAATTTGACTCAAATTTGATTGTAATCCCTAAGCTTTAAAATCATTGGTTTGGATCTATCGTGTTCTGAAATCACGTAACTCTAGTCCTTCCACTTAAAACCATTAACTTTAATGCTGTTAGGCGTTTAAATTAAATTCGAAACGAAGATTCGAGGTGCAAATCTATATGAAAGTTCGAAGAGAGTAAGCATAGAGATTAAACAAATGAACTCGAAGGGGCTCAATAAATTGCCAAGCAAAGGAAATCTTATTGATATAAAATTAAATACAATAAATTGATTTCCTAAAGTTAAGTTTCGCTATTCGAACTACATGCCTATGCCCTAAATTATTTTGGCAGGTATTTTCCTCGAGCTGAAGAGTGCAATGATCTTCGACGCTCCCTTCCAGTGTCATGTCATCGGAAGGGGAAGGCACTAGAAGATCGAACGTTGAGAAGGAGAGACTTGAAGCTTAGGATCTTCCAAATAATCCAGAGCCTTCGATCCCTCATCTTCATCATCCTCTTCTTTGACCTTTTCTTCCTCGGCACCTTCCTCTCTTCTTCCTTCTTCCACCCTCCAAGATCTGAAGACTGGGCGCGGAGCAAGCATGTGATTTCCTGCCCCATTTTTGGAGCTGAAACCAAGGAGGTGGAAATAGTACCAGACCTTGCAAGAGGCTAAGGCCTGGTGATTTGGCTGTGCTGTTCAACCTGAAGTCTTGGTCCTTTTTGAAGTGACCTTTAGTGTTGGACATCCTGATGGCCTAAAATCCAAAGGAAATGGAACTTTCAGGCCGTACAAGACAGCCAATACCAAGAGCCTCTCCATAAGAACAGATGAAGGTAATGTTGCATTCTCCCTGAGGCCATGCCTTTTAAAGGAAAGGAACTTCTATAACTCTGAGGAAGTCATCTTTATAGACCAATGGGAAGTAGTCTCATGCACATTGACCAAGATGGACGGTGGTCAAGAAAGTCTAAGTGGTCGGTGGCTCGAATGAAAGGAAAATAGATCAAACTCGAAAGAAGGTTTCTATACAGAGAGATTCCCAAGCCTCGAGTAAGAAGGTTCGAAGAGGACTTCAGTTCGAAGACATGATAGCTTGAGAAGCTCGAAGCTCCTTTTATGTTCGAAAAGAGCAACTTTGGAATAAGCAGATTCAAGAGGCAAGTTACCTTTTGTTGTTATTTATCAGGTGCTAGCAGCCACGTCATCTTGAGCAGTTTTAAAGAAGGCCACCAGCGTTCATGCAAGAGAACGTGGAGCTAAAAAGCGGTTCCAGAAGCGGTTGCAAGGAGCCATCTGGAGGAAGACGATTACCAGGGTTAAAGCTATAAATAGGAGAAAGCTCAACAGATCAAAGGTCCGCAACCTGAACACTCAAAAGCACCCTGAAAAAGCCGTAGAATCAACCATCGCGATCAAAGCACAATACCAGCAAGCTTAGAGAAAGTAGGGACCTGGCAGACCAAACCCTTTTCTTTTCTTTCACTTGTTATGTCCAGTTGTTTACATATTTATCTTGTATGTTTTCAGAATTTTTATAGGCTAGAAATCCATGGCACTGTAACTGATTCCTTCAGTTGCTTGTGTCTGTAAGTTACTTTTTCTTTTAATGCAAGTTAAGGCCTTGTCAGGGGCCATTGTTGCACGTTCAACGTTTTTGTTCCGTATTTGTTTTTACGTTTCTCTGTTCGAGTTCTCCTAAGGTTTCACACTAAGGTAGAACCCACGTTAAATAACAAAGGATTCGTATGTCGTCCTAGACAGATCAGAGATACATTTGTTTGTGTAAAAAACTAGGACAAACAAATTGGCATGGTCGTTCTGCGTTATCTTCAAATCTCTATAGCAATTAAGCAGTGCGTCGGAATCAGCCTTGGCTACTTTCTTCAGGTCTTCTTGACGCTTTCGACCTTGTTCAACAGCCGCAAAAAGGATGTCTCTTTCTTTAACCTTCGCGGCCACCTTCTTCTGCAGCTCTTCGATCTCCGAGTCTAGAACCCCAAGTTGTTCGGTACCTTGCCCCAAAGTTGTAGAACATGCCTCGAATTGGGTTTTATATTCAATCAGTTTGTTCTTCAAAGTAACCTCTTGGTTGACAATCTCATCTTGTTTGGTCTCGTTGGCATGAAGCTTGTTGATAGTTTCGGTAAAAGTGTCATACCAGGCGTAGAATGCCCCAACAGCTTCATCCAATTCAACAGGCATATCTTCAGAAGTGGTTTTCAACTCAGTCAGAACTTCTCTAATTTCCTTATCGAGTTCATCATTTAGAACTGCTATAAGGTCCTGAGAGAAAGCCAAATGAGGAAGCCTACTTATCAACCACTGAACTCGATGATGAGTACTGGACTCAGAAGTCTTAGCACTACGGCTTGCTGAAGCAGCAGGAAGTGACCCTGCCAACAACCTGTTAATGGTGAAGAATGGTCATCTTCGAGCTGCTTACTGAGAGTCTCAAGGACGACCACTAGTGCAGAAACCTTGGCAGGAGAAGGAACTTGGAGTTCTTGTTGAACCGGGGTCGAAGCAGGAGCATCTGTTCGAATTTCAGTTTCTTTTGAAGCCTGAGGTTCTTGTTGCTTCGGGCTCGAGGCAAGAGTAGTCTACGGGATCTCAGTTTCTTGTGGAATGGCTTGTGCAGAAGTGTCAACATGAGGCATTTGATTAAGACCCTGATCAATATTCTCATGGGCAGTAAATGATGGGGTCAAAGGTATCTCACTCTGAGGATTCTGGCCATCTTCTTGCTCTTGAGTTTTCGCCATGGTCGAATCACCATCTTGTTGGCGCTCTTGAGTAATTTGAAGTTGAGAGGATTCAGCAACCTTGGGGTCAGGAACACCTTCAGTGTTTTTGCCTGCAAGGACAATCTTCTCAGGTTCTTTCTCAGAGGTAGTCCCTTCAGGCTGCACTATTGCCTTCCCCTTTTCTGAAGCAGCTTTGACTATCTTGGTGATAGTCACATCATCATCATCAGTGAAGTCATCAGAAACTTCTTCTTCTTGTTCCTGCTCAGAATCTTAAGCCTGACCCTCTTCTTCTTCTTCCTCCTCGTCTTGTGTATGACCTTAGAGTGGTCAGGAGAAGTGACTTCATGATCCTCATTGGTGGTTTGACCTTCTGCAGTCTCAAATCTTAGAATCCAGTTCGACCCAGGATATTGCATAGCAAGAGGAAGATAATTTAAAAAGGTATCTATACTGGAAGAGCTAGAACCTGTAGAACTTCCTTGGTGGGTCAAATTTGACAATATCTGAAGATAAAATACGAAGTTAGCAGAGGATATCGAAGGTAGCCACAAGAAAAGATAAGGCCAAGTCTTACCACATTGTTGGCCTTCCAGGAATGCCTAATATTTGGAGCAACATGCTTGAGCTTCTTCATTGGAATAGTTTCCTGCAAGAAAGAAAAGCTCGAATGAGGAGCTCGAAGATATTTCAACAAGTTAAAAGTTGAATTATCTACCTCAATAGTCTGGGGATTAAGGGAGGAGCCAAGTTCATTGGTTTCGAGCCCAGTGGTCTCGTCCAAAACAGGAAGAGTTGTTCCTTGCCCAGAGGCAGTCGTAGGCTCTTTGTTCGAAGGGTCACCACTCTGAGTATCAGTGGTTTGAGCTTGAACAGGAACAATTTGTGCTTCTTTTTCAGAAGTGGTAACAGTGGGAGTTTTCCTTTTCCTGGAGGTGCTTGGAGATTTATACGTGGGAGGCTTCGAAGTCGACTTATCTTTAGCCTGAGCCTGTCATAGAGTTCGAGTAAACGTGAGAACGGTGAAAAATAAAAAACCCAAGGAGGAAGGGAACGATTAAGCTGTAAGTTTACCTTATCTTTTCGAGGCTTCCTCTAGTCTTTGAAGCCCCAGCTGTATCAGTCGAAGCTGCTTTCTTGCCCCTCTTGGTTGCCTTCGATTTCTTCGATTCTGAGGAATCCCCAATATCTTTCGAAGCTGAAAAGGATCAAAACACAAAGTCAAAAAGATGCAAATAGAGCAAGAGAGAAAGTAAAAGGTAATTTCTTTCATAATACCTTGTCTTTTTCGCTTCATTGTTTCTGGGTACTTTTGAACAAGAACAACACACTTGAAACACTCTTCTTTCAAGCATGCCATTTCTTTATAAGAGCTGCGCCACCAATGGTCGAAGGCAGCAGTGCAGTAATTTGAAGGAGTGAAGTCAGTAGGCACGTAAGGTGGCTTGGTCTCTTCGAACTCTCTGATCCTCAGAATGACTTCATCCATTGAGGTGCAAGGAGGAATGTTATGCCCCTTGAAGAGAGGAACAGGGATATCTTGGCAAAGACCAAATTGCCTAGCCACAAGAGTTGGCTGATAATGCATCATGCAAGGGATGGTCTGATCATAATGAGGGAAGATCAATTGATTTCGAAGAATCTCACTCCACCTCCGGTCTTGGGCAGCTTGATCAGCAGGATACATGCTCACTAAGGGTTGGTGAACCCACTTAGGGCCACGAGTTCTGTTGGCATAGGGTGTGAGCGTGTCATCAAACTTGTCCTGATCGAAGAAATAGGACATGCATGCTTTGACTCGACCCAGTTCCTCAGCAGGGGGACAAAGGATGGTAAGGTTCAAATTCTTACCTGTAGGTTCGAAGATGTTGGACACCTCAAGAGGAAGTTTGATGTCCTTTGGGAATGTGGCTCGAAGCCAATAGTCAAGGAGCCAGAAAGGACCATAAAAACCACTTAGTGGTTTGGGCTGCTTGTAAAAACATAAGACATCAGAAAGGCACAGATACAAATGGCCAAGGAGCAATTTAGCCAAATTAATTTTCCTGCCTTCATGGAGGCAAACAGCTAAAGGGTAAAGGCCCTGGTGAACTTGAAGAGACCTAACGCAGAACACAAAGTTCGCTAACCAGAGCCAAAGGAAGGCAATATGTTCCTTCTCAGAGACATCAAGGGATTCCTTGTCATGGTTACTAGTGATAAAGGCTTGGAAGGTCATTTTGCTGGTGTCAATACCCTCATACTCAGTATCAGAGGGTTTAGTATTGGGAAGGTAGGTTTCCCCACGAGGTTCGAGTCCGGTTATAATAGAAACATCCAACAAAGTAGAAGTAACCATTCCACATGGAAGAAAGAAGGTGCATGTACCTCGATCCCAGAAGGACAGCGCAGCAAGAATGAGGTCGAAGTCATATTGGATGGGCAATCTGGAGAGTTGAATCAGGTCGAAGATGCCCAACTCCTTCCACGGCTTCTCCTTCACAGGTTGAACCTTGTCCAACCAGCTGAAGTAGGCTTTCTTGGTCACCATAGGAGAAGACCTGAAAGCTTGCCTCTCTGGTTTAGCCACATCAACTCGAACAGTGTTGATGAAAGTCAAAATCTTCTCTGAGGGATACAAGGCTTGATAGGCTTTGAAATCAACATTCCTTGAAGGGAACTCATAGGGGCCAAGGAAACCCATACGAACGCCATCCACATTCGTAGGGATGATGACGCTAGAACCCCATACCTTCAAATTCTCTTCGGTTGCCTCAGGCTCCGGTACGAAGGTACTGTCATCTCTGACAATGGTCTTACCATTTTCAGCTGCAAGAGGAGTCGAGCAAGCTACTTGGTACTTTTCACTTGGAAAAGTCAAGGTGAGAGGAAGACGCCATTGGAACGGTGAGAGCAAATGGGAGCAAAAACAGTAAAGAAATCCAGGAAAGGAGGGATTTTTGAAGCTGGGAGCTAGAGAGAAGTGAGGAAGAAGATAAAGAGCTGAGAAAAGAGTTGATGATTACTAAAAGTTGTCGCGAAGTAAAGGAGGGAAAACCAAAGGTCATTGGCGGTTACAAGCCCAACTAAAATTAGTGGAAGCCCAAGAGTTCTCAGTCCATGGGATCGTGGGAAAGAGAAAAAGAAACATTAAATGTTTCTGAGCTGGTGTGAAGCTGACACGTGCAAAAATGCATAAGCTTCTAAGAACAGGTCGAAGCTATGCATTTTGGGGGGGCATCTGTTAGGCGTTTAAATTAAATTTGAAACGAAGATTAGAGGGTCAGAGCTATATGAAAGTTCGAAGAGAGTAAGCATAGAGATTAAACAAATGAACTCGAAGTGGCTCAATAAATTGCCAAGCAAAGGAAATCTTATTGATATAAACTTAAATACAATAAGTTGATTTCCTAAAGTTAAGTTTCGCCATTCGAACTACATGCCTATGCCCTAAATTATTTTGGCAGGTATTTGCCTCGAGCTAAAGAGTCCAATGATCTTCGACGCTCCTTGCCAGTGTCATGTCATCGGAAGGGGAAGGCACCAGAAGATCAAACGTTGAGAAGGAGAGACTCGAAGCTTAGGATCTTCCAAATAATCCAGAGCCTTCGACCCCTCAACTTCATCATCCTCTTCTTTGACCTTTTCTTCCTCGGCACCTTCCTCTTTTCTTCCTTCTTCCACCCTCCAGGACCAGAAGACTGGGCACAGATCAAGCATGTGATTTCCTGCCCCATTTTTGGAGCTGGAACCAAGGAGGTGGAAGTAGTACCAGACCTTGCAAGAGGCTAAGGCCTGGTGATTTGGCTGTGCTGTTCGACCTGAAGTCTTGGTCCTTTTTGAAGTGACCTTTAGTGTTGGACATCCTGACGGCCTAAAACCCAAAGGAAATGGAACTTCTAGGCCGTACAGGACAGCCAATACCAAGAGCCTCTCCATAAGAACAGATGAAGGTAATGTTGCATTCTCCCTGAGGCCATGCCTTTTAAAGGAAAGGAACTTCGATAACTCTGAGGAAGTCATCTTCATAGACCAATGGGAAGCAGTCCCATGCACATTGACCAAGATGGACGGTGGTCAAGAAAGTCTAAGTGGTCGGTGGTTCGAACGAAAGGAAAAGAGATCAAACTCAAAAGAAGGTTTCTATACAGAGAGATTCCCAAGCTTCGAGTAAGAAGGTTCAAAGAGGACTTCAGTTCGAAGACATGATAGCTTGAGAAGCTCGAAGCTCCTTTTATGTTCGAAAAGAGCAACTTTGGAATAAGCAGATTCGAGAGGCAAGTTACCTTTTGTTGTTATTTATCAGGTGCTAGCATTCACGTCACCTTGAGCAGTTTTAAAGAAGGCCACCAGCGTTCATGCAAGAGAACGTGGAGCTAAAAAGCGGTTCCAGAAGCGGTTGCAAGGAGCCATCTGGAGGAAGACGGTTACCAGGGTTAAAGCTATAAATAGGAGAAAGCTCAACAGATCAAAGGTTTGCAACCTGAACACTCAAAAGCACCCTGAAAAAGTCGTAGCATCCACCGTCGCGATCAAGGCACAATACCGGCAAGCTTAGAGAAAGTAGGGACCTGGCAGACCAAACCCTTTTCTTTTCTTTCACTTGTTATGTCCAGTTGTTTACATATTTATCTTGTATGTTTTCAGCATTTTTATAGGCTAGAAATCCATGGCACTGTAACTGATTCCTTCAGTTGCTTGTGTCTGTAAGTTACTTTTTCTTTTAATGCAAGTTAAGGCCTTGTCAGGGGCCATTGTTGCACGTTCAACATTTTTGTTCCTTACTTGTTTTTATGTTTCTCTGTTCGAGTTCCCCTAAGGTTTCACACTAAGGTAGAACCCACGTTAAATAACAAAGGATTCGTATCTCGTCCTAGACAGATCAGAGATACATTTGTTTGTGTAAAAATCTAGGACAAACAAATGCTAACGTGACAAATGAATTTCGGTTTGTCCCGTCAGTTTCAATGACCATGATGTGACAATAGAATTACACCTCAGCTCATACAGTTAGGTTTTATTTAGGGTTTTATTAAATTTAACTTCATATTTTTCATGAACGGCGAAGACCAACAAAACTAACTGGATGAGCTAAGGCGTAATTCAATTGTCACATCATGGTCATTGAATCTGACTAGACAAGCTGACATAGAAATATTTTTCCCATGTTAACGTCAAAAGTTAACGGTATAAAGGGGAGGGACTAAAGTTACGTGATTTCAGAACATAAGGGACCAAAGTTACGTGATTTCATAACATAATGGACCCAAACTTAAGGTTTTAAAGGTTAGGAACTAAAATCAAATTCGAGTCAAATGTAAGGGACTAAAAACATATTTAACCATTTATATTATTACTTACTTAGTAACCGTGCAAAGACAAATTTTTCCACTGGTTTGTTTCTGTATAAATGATAATCCTTATGTTATGTCTTATTTAAGAAATAATAATTCACTAAATTAAAACTTTTTTTTTGTCAAGAGAATATTCATTAAAAAATGCCTAACGACACTTACAAAGTTTAAGGATGTTAAATAGAGAGTATTACAGCAGTGCACTACAGATCTAAACAACAAATCAAGCACACATACTTGGTCAATCTAAACAATTTAGCAGTCCTAAAAAAACCTCCTATTACAAAAATTCTGAAATAGCCTGAACTTTCTTCTCTTTTTTTAATTCATTCCGGATCAGCACATGTTCATCAACTCCAAGCAAAAATCCACAACATCAATCGCAGTCAATCTGAGTAAAGCAGTGCTGCAAAATTGAGCTCTAGTGGTGGAAATGCAAAGAAGGCAGCAAAACTGAGTAAGAACAGTGCTGCAAAATGATGACTCTTATAGAATCTCGCAAAGGAGGAGGTGGTGGTCGGAAGGGAGAAGGGAGAGGTGGTGGTGGTGGTGGTGGTGGTAGAGGATGGAGAAAAAAACAAAAAAAAAAGCAAAACAGAAAAATAGAACATAAAAAACTCTCACTGGAGAGAGAAGAACTCACCTATTAAATGGTAGAATTAATTGCATTTTTAGTTGCTTTATTGTCACTCAGACTATCACAATGTGCGAGAGGACAAAAAAGTTTTAAGTAATGATAAAATCAATGGTCACCACCAATTATTATTCAAGGGAAATAATTAGAAAAGTCTGTTTGTGATTGCAAAACTATTCCTCTACCTTGCATTTGTAAAGAATAATTGGAAATCAATTAAATTACTAGTTTTCATGCGTTAAAATAGTAAAAAAGAATTTTAAATGATAAATAAAAGAGATTTTTACAACAAATTGAAAGAATTTAAATGACACTTTAAAAGAAAATTTCAACATTTCTCTATTATATTTAATTTTTTTATATTATCATTATAATTTACAATTATTCTCATACTTACTATTCACTTGACATTCTCTCACAAATTTGAGAATTCAAAATTTCCTCATCCAAACACAAGAAGATTAAAGAGAACACAAGAAGATTAAAGAGAGTGTACTTAGGTTCAAGATTAGTTTGCTTATGAATATATATGAATTATTTTAATACCCCACCTCTATGGAGCCACGGGTACCTAGCCATGACAAAAGAAATGATGGAAGGAAAAAAAAGAAGAGAAAAAGAAACAAAAGTTAATTTGAAAGATTTGTAATGTAAATATAACATAGCTGGCATTCAATGATTTACTTATTCTCCGCTTAATATTTTATATTTTATCTCGTGTGTTTATCTTTTGTTTTTTCTACCTGACATTTTTTTGGCCTCATTACATCCCTTAAAATCCTTATGATTCTTACTGCTTGCAATGCAAAATATGCTTGCAAAATATATTGGTCTAAGTGTGCTAAGGAAGGAATATAATTAATATCACTAACTTCTATTGTGAACACAATACACCTACAGATAAATGATCACATGAAATAAACGAGGTAAACAGTGAACTGGCTCTACAAATGGCTTACAACCCACGGACTGTTGAAGGGGAGGATTGAAAAACAAAGTGCACATCCTGTAATTTCAACTAATCTTCTATGCTATATGCAATAGCCGGCATTGTTCCACAAAAAGACCATTCATTGCTTCGCAAACATCCCTTGAGTTAAAGAGGAAAAATCATAATCCTTTGCAGACTTTGAAGTGGTTGATGACACTGGAGTGGTTGACTGAGGTTTACTCGTTCCTATTGTCATCATACCATTGACTGGACCCACTTGCCCCATGGCATAGAAACTGCAACAAATGGCAACTTGGTTAACACAAAAAGGACATTATTGACGGTATATGCAGCAGATTTGATGTACTAACAGATAAAGATATAAAATAATATACCATATAGATTATTAGAATTAATGTAATAGTATAAGACCATTTTTACGTGGTTTGTAGATTAATGCCAGATTTTTAAGATGATCTTCAGTAAAAGACGCCATACTCGCGGTAAAATCATGGGAAATTCTTGAATCAAAATAATGCCCCTTTTGGCATGCCATTGCAGGATGCAATAGCTTTGCACATATGGCAGCAAAACTAGCATTTGTTTTATGTGAATTTTTCAATGCTAATTGCTAACGGCACCACCATCAACTACTAAATGAAAATTCTAGATGAACAGAGGATCTATTATTGACAATCCTAAAGCTGGTTTGGTTGAGAAATATTTTCTATTTTATTTCCTATTTTGACTTTAATTATAAAAATGCTGTGTGTTCATTTTATTTCCCGTTTTCAAATAAATATTTATATAAGAAACAGTAAAAACAACTTTTATTGTTTTCACTATTTCCTATACAATAAATAAAAATAGAAACCGTTTTCTCAAGTCAAATATGCTCTTAATGGAAACCACCCCCCATACAACAGTTAAAAAGAAACACTCATTCGTTTTGGCTTATGGAACCAAAGTTGAGTGGGACCAATATCAACTTAGGATTATTCAGAATACTATGGAGCAATGTCAGGTAATATTCAAATCAAATCCAGACAAGTTATCCAAACTGAAATTAACTTGGCTTTTAAGTACACTAACTAATGACATACCCAGATGGTGGATATTGAACAGGGCTCCCGGCAGCATGTGCTGGAGTCATGTTCCTAGTCTGATCCAGAAAGAAGAAACATAAGTTAGTCACTGGATACATAAAAACAAATCATTCATCAATCAACTTCTTGTCTAACTTGAGTCATTACCTGCATAAGTTTCTGCAGATCTCCCTGACCACCCAAGGACATTACCCCAGAATTTGGGTACCCAGTAGCTGGCCAATTTTGGACAAGAACATTGGGCCTAGGTTGTAGCATGCTAGCAGGATACTTGGGATCCCCACCAGTAGATTTAGCAGCAGCAGCCATGAGAAGAGACTGCTGCTGTGCTAGCATGGCAAGCTGCTGTTGATGTAAAGAAAATGGAGACACCATATTGCTCTGCAGATATCCAATTCACTGATCAGGTAAAAGCATGTTCAAATACCAAACCAAAAAAGCAAAAAAAAAGTGTCTGATGATAGAGGGCAACAAATAAATCTTGTTGTAATTGTGTTGGATAATAACTCACAAATAGGACAAAAAAGGGAACAGACGTTCAAATAAGAATAGAAGAATTTGTATGTTCAATAAATAAGAGTAAGCATATCAAATACAACGAGATATCATTTGTAACTCACAATCTTACACAAACCTATTTAAGCATTGGTCATACCTTCTCAAAGAGGCTCATGATATCATTTTTCACATCTTTCTGTGGTTGTGATGGAGCTAAGCTTGGTGTCACAGAAGGTGAGTCCTTAAACAGATCCTCAATTCCAGATGCAGACTGGGGAGTATTCTCAACTGCTTTTGGCGGACCAGTCTTCTCAGATGTTGATACCTCTGCAGCAGCTGAAACAGTGACAGTAACAAAATTACCACCTATGTTCTAAAAACATAATCAATAGAAGCATCTTCAGATCTTCCAAAATAAAATGTTTAGCAATACTTTCTATCGAGCTTCCATAATGTATATCTTTTTAAAGAAAGGGATACAAACATACACTGAAAACCTGCCCAGTTATTATCATCAGCTGTAGCACCAGCTGCTTCAGAGCCATTTTCACTTGGGCCATCCATAGACAACATGTTGAAAAGGTCTGTAGCATAGTCAACTCTTGGAGGGGCATTTTGAGCTGTGTTTGTAGCCTGTTTTGAAGTTTCAGCTTGTGGTTGTGGTGCTACTGGTTCCACTTTCTCAACATGCTGTGGTTTGGTAACAGGAGTTACCTGTTAACAATTTGATTATTTAATACAAAGAATTTTCAAGAAAAATACGGAAGAAATTTCCTAATTACAAAGAAAAGATGGATTACTCTATGTTAATTTCTCAAATCAACATAATTTATGATGTTATAGCAAATATATAATATGCAAAATTCTTTTATGTAAGACTGCATTTTCCCCTCTTATAATAATTCTATTGCCACAAAATAGTAGTAATTCATGACACTGATTGCAGAACAGACATTACAACTGCAATACACATGTAATGCAGCATCAGATGTCAAATATATAGAGTGAAAAAGGTTCACATGCAAAACAGCATTATAATAACGAGGAGAAAAAAACAATTACCTGCTCAGGAGTTTTGGGAGGAGCAGGAACACTAATTCTTGTAGCAGGAATTGCATTTGATGGTTGGATTTTCTTCCTTTCCTCAAAAGTATTATCAGAAACAGTGGCATAACCATGCCCATGTCTTTCCACAGGCCTCTGCCAATGTGAAGGAGTTTTCTCTCCCCGCAGTCCAGAAGGTGTTTTTGGATTCCCATCCCTTGGAACCCATCTCTTCTCTTCATACCTTTAAATATATGCAATGATTGAAAACAGGTGCACAAAACAAGATGCATACACTTCAAACAGTACAAATATGAAAAATTAGCCAAATTCAGGGTGTTTATCATCAGACATACTTTGCACGAATGAAATTCTCAATTCCAACTCTATCATAATTTGGTGGTAGTTCTGCTTCCCAGTAACTATTAGCTTTCTCATTTCCCATTGCTGTATAGGACCAAAACAAGAAATTCAAATGTAATGAATTGATTATATAACTAATGCACATATTCAAAATAACTACAAGCTCATGACCGTTCAGATTCCCTTACAATGAATGAAAGCAACTTGCTCTGGAAGCCAAGTATCCAGAGTTGCAGAACGAACCTGCAAGCAATGCCATTAAGTCAATATACTATAAAAGATTAGCACAAGAGATTGGAACTTTTAGAAACAGTCTTTAGTTACTACAAACAGCCAACATCTAGGACTTAGGATCCATATTTAGGTGATTCCCACATAAAAGTGAGCCAGTTATAATACTTGATTTTAAATAGAAAGGTAACGGAACCATATTGAAAAATTTCATCAACAAAATAAGTTAGGTATCAGCCTAGCACTTAGTAAAATTTATTCTCCATAAACACTGCCAGAGCCACAGTAAAAAAATAACAACAGCCATACTGTACATTAACAAATGAACACTGTACAGCAGCACTAGTCACCTATAAATATACAACAACAATCTTTTCTCACTAGGTCAGATTGGTAATTGATATGCAATTATTTTTAAAAAAAAAATGATGCCATTTTCCTGTTAAAGAAAGAATATATTGATGATACATCTTGAAACCTTCTTTTAGTGGTTTTATCTAAGGTGGAAGAGCATAAAACTCTTCCACCGATGAGAGGGTATGCATAAGTGCATAACCATTAGGTATATGTGTAAAAAAATTGGCAGCATGAATTGATTACTTGGAAATGGTTATGAATCATTTTCAACATTTGCTGGGAAGGGATTTTAAGAAGAACTGAGTAGCTCCAATCTACAGTAACACGAGTGCAGGTGTTGTAAAAGGTTGTATCAAATCTTGGCTGATTTTTAAGCTTTGAGGTTAACTCTTCAAAAGCAAACAGAAGCTGGAAGGCACCAAGGGGTTGGTCACATCACAAGAGCCTTATGCAGAGTGATGCTTTTTACCTTATACACATAATTTCAGGCATTCGTGGATGCTTTGTTTGGGGCTATCAAATAGTGATGACATATTAATGAATGACTATGACCAATAATTCCTCCTTATTGGAACATATGAATTTTGGGTTTTGTCTAAGATTTCATAAGCAACTTTGTTTTTCTTGGCTGACTTTTTAAGTTTTCTGCCTTTTCTTTTACCATTTTCAGATGTTCATTATCTGTAGTTAAATCAAGCTCTTGGAAAAATTACTACAACCTGTGAAATTGGTGGACATCATCTAAAGAAAGATGTAGGCAACGCACTGTAACACAACAAAGTTCAAGAATACTTGTCCCATACCAAGGAACATAACATCACCTTTGATATATGTACCCCCAAACTTCGATGTATTCCTGAACACTGCATGCATATAAAGATGCCAAGGTTTACACTAGCCCATCTTGGACCTCTGAAAAGTAAATTTTCATAGAAAGTTGAGTGAATGCTGTGAACCACAATAAAATAATTAAAATAAAAATAGTAATATTATATCCTGAAAATGCATAATACAAAGACATTCCACATTTCATGAACCAATTTGTATCTATTTGCTTGATTTATTACTGACATGAGATCCAGCCTGATACATACTTAGCTTTGCAGTCAGCACATTCCCTATTCTCTGGTAATTTAAGAAGTCCTTCCAGTATCTGCATATTTAGAGTAAAGAAAAAAAAGATGTAATCGAAAGAAAAAAGGAAAACAGAAGATGTGACAGGTTTTAAAAACATACACATCAAATAAAGACTAAAATCAAAATTAAAAGTTCATATGCTGAAAAATTAAGGATCTTAAACATATATTACTTACAAACATACATCAAGAATTTAGATACTTTTGACTGCAAGGAACACTCCTCCCCAACCAATTGAACTTGTTCCATCTTCACATAGGGAAAAACCAGCAATGAATAACTTTTTAACATTTGAGATGCAAGTTAGGTTTTCATCTTTTTCAGCTCAAAATATAAATGAAACAAAACATCACAATTTTTTAAAAAACTGAACAAGATCCTCAGAATGTCTTTTCCTTTTTCATCATCAATATATATATGACTGAAATCCATCCCTTCAGTCATCATGGATTAAATCCCCCATAAGGTTACAAACTTACAATTACTCCAACAAATAACTGAAAATAACCCCCAGAAAAAAGGTTTGGAATTTTGGAAGATAAGGACACAGATTTTGAAGAATTCCATTAGCAAAGCTTCCAATAGCTCCATAGTCTTTCACTGAGCATGCAAATAACGCCAAAAACCCTCCAAAAACGAAACATGGGAAACTACGTGTGTAATCAGAGAAAGGATCCAAACTACCAGAACACAGTATCCTAATTGATTAACCCCTCAAAACGATGAAACACGAAAGATCAATCAACATACCAAGTACCAACAATCAGTAAAAGAACATCAAAAATCAGTATAAGCAGATCGAATTTCCAGAAAAACGAAGCCACCAATGACCTATTCCTTTCAGTTTTTGTTTTTTTAAAAAGAAACAACTACTACATGCACAACACGGTTAATTACATATACATTCGCAATTTCGCATAAAAGCAATCGAAACATTTTACGTTCAAAATTTCGCGAAACATACATATCGGACAGTGATGGATTCAAATCCAACAACCAACGATTAATGATCCAACGAAATTTGCGGAATCAAAATTGGAAACAATGAAAAAAAGAACGAAAGGGGAGAGAAACCTTCTTGTGCTTGGCGTTGAGCTCCTTGGTAACGTTAGCCTTCCCGTTCATGGCGAGAGCTTCAAGAAGACCAACAAAAAGGAACGAATCGGAGCAGAAGTTAGCAGAAGCGAAGCGAGAGAGAGGAAGACGAAGATCCAAGGTCAAATTGGTCTTTTCACGATCTTTCCCCTCTCTCTCTCTCTAACTAAACAACGCTTCTGTCTCTGATTATTAATATGCGACCAAAAAGTGAAAAACTGAAGAACTAAAGATCGCATTAGAGACGCACTACTTGACTTTTCTTGCCTGCGTTTTCCCTATATTTTCTCGCGTTTGTTGTTTGGCCCACACGCTTCTATAGTTTTGTCTCCTGTATACATCTATATTATATTTATATTTATATATTTTAATTATTAAGATTTTTATCCAATTTTTATGTCATAAATTTACACTTATACAATATGTTCGGAATAAGGCTGAGATAGTCTCTCCATCCTGATTAAGACTTGAATACTGTGTTTGTTTGAGCAGAAAAACGAAGGAAAGAAAATAGGGAAAATGAAAAAGGCAAGAAAATATTTGTTTTCATTCATTTGGAAGAGTTGGAAAAATTGGTGAGATTGATTAAAGCGGATGTGAGTCTTGCTAAAATATTTCTTCGAATTGGTATGGAGAAAACTTTTGAAAACGTTGCAAGTCATCACATTTACATGTGTGACCTCTTTCTAGTGGTCACTGCCATGTCGACAATGCACCACTATCTCCAGCCTCACTCACCTTGATCGGGATTGAGTGTTGAAGCAGCACTAGACTTTCTGGTAGA
Source organism: Sesbania bispinosa (assembly GCA_026901365.1). NCBI lineage: Eukaryota > Viridiplantae > Streptophyta > Magnoliopsida > Fabales > Fabaceae > Sesbania > Sesbania bispinosa. The sequence goes on along the minus strand of QLOH01000515.1, from coordinate 440,350 downwards.
TTGCGTAGCAGCTCACTGGCATGAGGTCGGAGCTCTCTTGCAGGTGCTAGTGGTGCCAAAATTTATAGAGGGAGGTGGGATTAAATAGGATTATATATATTAGAAGGAAGCATAAGGTGGAAATCAATGTCAAATGTTGAATGACTATTGCTAGATATGATTGAACAAAGTGGACATTAGCATACTTTTGTTGGTGTTGCAACTACATCCCACTATGGCTAATTGGTGATTTTTGTCCTCTACCAAGGAGCTAATGGTCTTCTTGCACTAAATAAAAAATCTCATTATTGTGTGGTCCAGATGCTTTCACAAGTGCCATTGGCACTGGACCGTTCTAACTTGAATGCATATCCTATTTTAGAGAGTAAAAATGAAACTGGAAGTGAGCACATAGATTGGTTTTGATTTAGAAGGGTGTATAAATGTCTTTTTAAATAATACTCAATTTCTTTCTTATCACTTTTCTTTCACTATTCTCTCAAACCAAAACAAGTCAAAAATTATTTTGCTTTATTTTCTCTTCTTTTCATTTTCTTTCCTCTCATTTTCACTCCCTATCCAAAAAATAATGGACATTTCACCGCTATTACTGATGTAAAATCGCGAAAGCTCGACCTCGGAACCTCCCTCAACATCTATCCAGGGACTAGTCCGCAATGCCAACGTGGGGCCATGTAAGCCTCTTGGACGAGTTGTAACCCTGATCCAAGCCCTTAAACTAAGAAACCTACCTACTACCTAGAAGGGAACCACCGCATTTAATGTGCTCCCTACTAGCCTGAGATAGACGACTTGGTCACTAACACAAGCAATTCGATTAAGTGACTATTACAGAAGGGCAAACCTGATTACGATGTATTACGACCTAGTGTGACAGGTATAATCATGACATTGTAGCACTAACACCTCACAAGTGGCTCCCCACCAATCAACTACAGTAGCCAAGACACCTATAAATACCCCTCCTCATAGAGGGTCAGGCAAATTTTCTCATCCTTGATTATATTTCACTTGAATTGCCCCCGACTTGGGTGTTGGAATGTTTCCCTACAAGTACCCCCACCTACACCTCTGGATATAGTGTTTCGAGCCATCAACATTGTATCTTTGTCGTGTCTATCCCGGATCCTCATCCCGGACCTCCCTAGGTGCATCTCAGCCTTGATCACAATATATGTTTGGTCTATTGTTGAAAAGTAATCGAAATTAAGTTCAAATACCTCAACAAAATTATTTATAACATTGAAAATCATGCTAGAACACTAAACCAAACACATCTTGAATCAATTAGAATAATTATTTTAAAATAAGATAACCTTTAAATGGGTTAAATATATTTTTAATCCTTGAAAAATAGTCAAGATTTGGTTTTGGTCACTATAATTTAAAATCGGTGGTTTTAGTCCTTCAAAAATTGAAAATACATCAATTTAGTCCTTATTGCACAGTTTCGCTACAGATTTTCTACGAATTAGCTATGAGTTTTTATCGATAAGAACTGAAAAGGGGTATTTTCACTTTTTGAGGGACCAAACCTACCGGTTTTGAATTACAAGGACAAAAAATATAGAGTAGTGCTAGCAACACACTCCATGTGATTGGTTAAAATTCACATGGGTCCCACCACTTGGGAGTGGGACCCACAAATTTGGTGGGACCCATGTGAATTTTAACTAATCACATGGAGTGTGTTAGGGAGAGTGTTCAAAAGAGTGTGTTCCTAGCATTCTTCAAAAATATATTTAACCCTCTTTATATTATGTACTCTTTTTTAAATAATAAATTAGGTCCAAGTTCAAGAAAAAAATGACACAATTATTTCTTGGAGAACTATACTAGAAGCATACTCCTCACAAAGGAAAAAAACAAAACATATGAGGTGAGATGTTAAAAAAATAATCTTGAAAAGATCAATTGTCCCGTGTTTAGTAAGTGATCCAACATTTGATAGTGTCCTTATAAGCATGTCCCAAGATAAGACTAGAATGTGATGATGACCACTCGTATTGCTTTAACTTAGTTATAGGAATGGTAAATTGGTGAGTAACTCTTATTGAGAAAATTATGAGGAACCCCTAAATTCATCTCAAACATTGTCTTTGAAACCCCTATCTCTTAAATCATTTGGATTCTTATAAAGCCTCTAAAGTTTAACTTTTACTAGAGAGAAAATGGTCGCATTTAGAGTGAGGAAATTACAATTATGTAATAAAAATATATCCTTCAGATATAATATTAAAAAAATAAAAGGTGAAGATTGATCATAGGCTACTAAGAATAAAAAATATCCATGTAATTGCGATGAAATCCATCCATACAGATTCAACAAACTATTCTGACAAAACTCAACACATATCTGTTTTAACTCACACTGAAAGCTTCGGCGTTTCGATTCATATTCATTTTGTCCTTCTGTATCTAACCCACCCAATCTCCATGCACCTACACATCTTACACATTAATCATCCCTCAAATTTAACCTTTTAATACATCTTTTATGCCTAATTAACAAGTCATAATCATATTATGTCAATTCAGGTTGATATTGAGCTTAGTTACATTTTTCAGCATAAATGAAAAATTACACTATTTTTGTATTTCAATCATAACTCGAGTTCTACACATCTAAAAATTACTCCATTTATATTGTATGAAAGATAAAAGAAATCCCTACAACTTTGATGAAGAACCCAAAAGCTAAACCAGTTGTCTAGTGGGTCAAAATGGGCTTGGAAGACGAAATAGTCAGTATTACATGAAAACCTGACCAACACTCAATGATTGTACCATAAGTTAGGCTAGAAAACTCGTTTTGGGCTCAAACCAACGACATTGGAAAGATAAGATCCAGTGCTTGATTTCATAGGAAAATAACTTCCTTGGATTCTGCCAGCTTGATGATGAAATGCTCGGTGAAAGTGGGAGATAAGTTGGTTAATAATAGCTAGAGTAGGTGAATAATTCAAAGTAATGGACAAATGCATTAGGTAATTGATCAATCAGTCTATTTGTGGACAAAACATGCTTAGTCATGACTGAGTGATCATCTTTGGAATGACATCTTTTCCCCTCCTATTAGGGAGAAGGTCATCCAAGTTGTAGTAGAAATTACTAAGAGTTTCATTTACTTTGGTTCATCTTTTTGTAAAGTCTTCATGAAAGGCTAAGTTTGTATTCAATTCAAAGAGTTAAGCTTATTTTCATCTTGGTTTTGAGGTTTGATCTTCATTTATGTAACACCCTAAATTCACAAGCAGAAATTTAGTCCGTTGGAAACCAAATTCCTAACTCAGAATTTATAATGTTATACTTTAAATATCGACCTGTTCTATAAATTATTGCAATTCCAACATAATAGGATAATTTACAACAAACCATAGAGAAATTAAGTCTTTTAACCACATCAAGTTAACTACCCAACAGTGAAAGGTCATACGGTCCATTTACAATTCTAATTCAAAAGGTCACTACAAGTTTAGATTATAACTTCGAAATACAAGGCAAGTTCTAGCTACTAAAAAGGGCATATACAAAAATCATCCCTTAAGTAATTACAACAAAATACTAAGTCTTCAGCTTTCCAAAATCATCTCCGAGGCTCATTAAACTGGGGAGAAGGAACCTGAACATCTAATCCAAATCCACATAACTTGTGGTGAGATACAATCTCAGTGAGCAAATCTCATGCATGTATACAGAACATATATCTCATGACAATTCAGGCTTTAAATTACTATATCAAACTATAACAATCTTCATCTAACATAGTTAATAGTATGCTTAAAATGCTTGCCCGATAGGCCATGTACAATCACAGTCTAGAGTTAGACCTGAGCTCAGACTACAGAGGATATCTCCCCAGGGGACGAATCCCACCCTACATTCTTTCACAAAGAGACCGAAGTCCAGTCATAGCCAAAGGCTATGGTCTTTCACAAAGAGACCGAAGTCCATAATCTTTCAAATATTAGATTGAGCAACTAATTCGAGACCCGAAATTGATGAATATCGTGAATCTCGTCAATTTCGACACTTTCGATAGTTCGAACATTCTGAAACGAACGAGATTCGACGCTTGATCGATGTCAAGCCCATATACTCATCAATTCCAATATCGAATCCAATTATCAATCCTAAGTTTTTATTTCGGAACAAGTTTAATCAGAGGAAACGAAATGTTTCGACGTTTCGATAGTTTCGAAACTTTCGAGGGTTTCGAAAGTTTCGAAACTATCGATTATCAAGAATCGATCCGTTCCCCGTTATCAACCAACATGTACAAACACAAACAATCAACAAAAACAAGATATAATCAGAGAATGGGAGAGAAAGGAGGGGGATCAAGGGTTTGGAGACCAATCTCTAATTCTACTCAATCAAGTGAGAATTACTCACCAAAGTTTAGGAATCCAAGCAATTAAGTGAAGATGAGATGATTCCTAGTCTTAATCCTTTGATCCCTTGTTGTTTCACCACTTTCTCTCTCTAAAACCCTCTCTCCCTCTCTCTAGAACCTTAAGAATGGAAGAAAATGAAAGGAAGAAGGAGGAGAAGGCGTTTTTAGGGTCTGAATTCGTGAAAATTCGCTCACAAGCGAATTTTTTCGCTCATGGGCGAATTACCACAAGGAAATAACCCTTCTCGGGTCAATTTTCGCTCACAAGCGAATTTTTTCGCTCATGGGCGAATTTAAGTCTGTTTTGGGAGTTCAAATGAGCTCGGAACCCTATCATATGACCTATCAAACTGAAGCCCCGGAAGTTAGCTTTCTAATGAAGGTGGAATTACCTTAATTGGATACCTACAACTCTAGATATTTGTAAATTAGTATACCAAGGTCATTAGGCCAAATTCCAAAAATAACAATAAATCTTACAATTAACTTATCCAATTGTTGGGATGTTACATTCTACCCCCCTTAAAGAAATTTTGTCCCCAAAATTTTACTAATATAAGATAAGAGATCTTACCATCATACAAACAAACTAGGGTAATGATACTTGATAACCTCTTCCTTTTCCCAAGTAGCTTCATCCAAAGATAAACCTTCCCAAACTACCTTAACCAAAGGAATGTTTCTATTCCTCAGAGTCTTGGCACTTCTGTCAATAATCTGTTTAGGTTTTGCAGGTAGTGTGAGGTTGTTCTTCAATTGTATTGGTTCAGAAGACAAGACATGAGAAGGATCAAACACATATTTTCTTAACTTAGACACATGAAAAACATTATGAATCTTGGAAAGATATGGTGGAAGAGCCAATTTATATGCAAGAGGACCAATTCTTTGCAAGATTTGAAAGGGACCAATGTATCGAGGACTCAGTTTCCTGGATTTCACAGACTTTCCTAGACCAATGACAGGAGTTACTCTAAGGAATACATGTTCCCCTTCCTCAAATTCTAGTTCTTTTCTCCTTTTATCAACATAACTTTTCTGACGGCTCTGGGCAGTTACAAGTTTTTCCCTAATCATCCTAATCTTATCAGAAGTTTCCTGAACCAACTCCGGACCCAACAGGGATCTATCACCCACCTCATGCCAACACATAGGAGACCTACATCTCCTACCATACAAAGCTTCATATGGAGCCATGCCTATACTGCTATGAAAACTGTTATTGTAAGCAAACTCTACAAGTGGTAGGTACTTATCCCAACTGCCCAACTCTTCTAGCACACAGGCTCTTAACATATCTTCTAAGGTTTGGATGGTTCTCTCAGACTGACCGTCAGTCTGAGGGTGGTAAGCGGTGCTAAACCTAAGTTTAGTCCCGAATGACTGGTGTAGTGCATTCCAGAACCTTGAAGTAAACCTGGGGTCCCTATCAGAAATGATACTAGAAGGAATACCATGCAACCTGACAATCTCTCTAACATACAGCTCAGCTAACTTACTTAGGGAAAAGGTATTCTTAACTGGAAGGAAATGGGCTGACTTGGTTAAACGGTCTACTATTACCCATATGGTATCAAACCCTGCTTGGACTCGAGGTAAACCTACCACAAAGTCCATAGCTATGCTTTCCCACTTCCATTCAGGAATCTCTAAGGGTAATAGAACTCCAGATGGTTTCTGGTGTTCCACCTTAACTTGTTGACAAGTTAGGCACCTAGACACAAACTCAGCTATTTCTCTCTTCATACCTACCCACCAGAACCTCTTCCTCAAATCCTGATACATCTTGGTGGAACCAGGATGTATGGACATCTTACCCTTATGAGCTTCCTCTAATACCTGCTGTTTAACTCTACTCTCTTTAGGGATACAAATTCTTTCCTGAAAAAGAATCAATCCCTCACCTGACTTAGAGAATCCTACTTGCCCCATCTTACTCTGAAGATCAGGATCCAAATCCTGAGCCTCCTTAATCAGAGTTTGAAACTCACTAGAGATTTCTAATCGGTACATATGAATGCTACCTACTCCAAACTCTACACTTAGGTGCAAATCTCTAAACTTCTCTAGGAGATTCATCTCTTGTATCATCAAGGATGACACATGCAGGGATTTCCTGCTGAGAGCATCAGGCACTACATTGGCCTTCCCTGGGTGATATTTCAACTCAAAATCAAAATCCTTCAAAAACTCCATCCATCTTCTTTGCCTCATGTTGAGTTCTTTTTGATCAAAAAGATACTTCAAACTCTTATGATCACTAAAGACCTCAAACCTTACACCAAACAGGTAATGCCTCCAAATTTTCAGGGCAAAATCCACAGCAGCTAATTCTAAGTCATGGGTAGGATAATTTTCCTCATGAGGCCTCAACTGCCTAGATGCATAAGCCACAACCTTCCTATCCTGCATCAGAACACCTCCTAACCCTTTTCCAGAGGCATCACAGAATACCTCAAAGGTTCTAGAAACATCAGGCAATGCTAACACCGGGGCACTGGTCAATCTATGCTTTAGTTCCAGGAAACTATGCTCACAATCACTATCCCACACAAAGACTTGGTCCTTTCTAGTTAACTTGGTGAGAGGTAAAGCTAAGCGAGAGAAGCCCTTAATGAATCTCCTGTAATAACCGGCTAACCCTAGAAAACTCCTAATCTCCATAACAGTCCTAGGTCTTTCCCACTCAAGAACTGACTCTACCTTACTAGGGTCAACTGACACTCCCTCCCCAGAAATGACATGGCCTAGGAAATGGACTTTGTTTAACCAAAACTCACATTTGTTCGGATTGGCAAACAATTTCCTTTCCCTCAAAACTTCCAACACCAATCTCAAGTGTTTCTCATGATCTTCCATACTAGAAGAGTAAATCAAAATATCATCAATGAACACAACCACAAATTTATCTAGGAAAGGTCGGAAGATTCGATTCATGTAATCCATAAACACTGCCGGAGCATTAGTAACACCAAATGGCATTACTAAGTACTCGTAGTGTCCATATCTAGTTCGAAAAGCGGTTTTATGAATATCTTCCTTTCTTATCCTGATTTGATGATATCCTGATTTCAAATCTATTTTGGAAAACACAGAAGCACCTCTAAGTTGATCTAGGAGGTCATCTATTCTAGGCAATGGATACTTATTCTTAATTGTTATTTTATTCAATTGCCTAAAATCTACACATAACCTCATGCTTCCATCCTTTTTCTTCACCAACAACACTGGAGCCCCCCACGGGGAGACACTAGGCCTAATAAACCCCTTTCCTAACAACTCTTCCAATTGCCTCTTGAGTTCACTAAGTTCTAAGGGGGACATCCTATAGGGTGCCTTAGAAATGGGTCCTGAACCGGGTATCAAATCTATGGTGAACTCTATTTCTCGCTCAGGTGGTAAGATTAGAATTTCATTAGGAAAAACATCTTGGAATTCCCGAACCGTAGCCACACTACTCAAATCAAATTTTGTTTCTAAATTTGAGGAAAGTAACAACAGAAAACATTCACCCCCGTCATTGATACTCTGGGAAACTTGAGAAACACTAGACAATAGAATGGACAACCTTTCCTTAGAAGGAACAGAAAAATCAGGGAAAATAACCTTTCTATTAAAATAGTCTAGCAACACCTGATTGGAAGATAACCAGTTCATTCCCCGAATAACATCAATACCAATCAAAGGCAAGCAAATCAAATCAACAACAAAAGTTCTATCCTGGATAATTAAAGGACAGTCCATACACACAAGAGAAGTTGATATGGTTTCTTTAGCTGGAGTAACAACATTTAGAATGTAAGGCAAGGAAACGGTAGACAAGTTCAATTTATTTACACAATCTAAAGAAACAAAAGAATGTGATGCTCCTGAATCATACAATACAATTAAAGTCTCCTCTCCTATAGTGCATTTACCTTTTAAAAAATTATCTGAAGAAGCTGCCACTTGACCGCTGAGGGTAAAAACCCTTCCAGTTGATTGAGGCTTCTGGGTTCCCTTGGCAGCAGGACAATCCTTTTGAAATGACCAGGTTGCCTACAGAAGTAGCATACCCTCTTCCCGATTAAGCACTCTCCCCCATGCTCCTTCCCACACTTTGAACATACTTTAGTATCCTTGCGTTGTGAATGTTGGTTAGTCACTGGTTGTCTTCCTTGCCACTTAGGTTTGAAGTTCTTGTTTTGATTCCCAAATTCCAGCTTCCTTTTCCCTTTATGATCTTGTGGCACTGAAGGGGGTGTCACTCCCTTGCAGTTCTTCTCAATAATGTAACATTTGATCACCAGGGTAGAAAAATTTCTTATTTCCAGGGCCGCTACTCGATCGATTATTTCCGGCCTCAAGCCTCCCTCAAACTGGGTGCACCTCCACTCTTCATCATTTACAGCCTGAAGGTAACGGGAAAACTTCGATAATTCTTCAAATCTGGACACATATTGTCCCACTGACATCTCCCCTTGTGTAAGCTGTAGAAACTCCGCTTCTTTCTGCCTCTTGATGGTCGCCGGGAAGTACTTCTCTAAAAACAGACTTTGAAAAGCCTCCCAAGTTAAAGGAGTCTCCGCCTCCGCCATTTGTAGTCTAGCCGTCCTCCACCAGTCCTCAGCTTCTCCTCTCATCATATACACTGCCAAACTCACCTTGACTTCATCAACACACTTCATGGCTTCAAAAATTCTGTTCAAGTCTTTACGCCACCTAGCCGCCACGTTAGGATCATACACCCCATCGAATTGTGGAGGGTTATGTTTCCTGAATTCAGACAATCCAACAGAGAATACATCCAAAGTGGGTGGTGGTTGTTCCGGCCGTTGCCTGGCTAACTCTTGCAAGACTGTTGTGTTGGTAGCTGCTTGATTCCCCATCATTTGGGTGAGTGCCTGAAGAGCTGCCACCATCGGGTCTGGAACCGGTTTAGGTGAAGGTGAAGAAGGTGGAGAAGAACGATCTACCCTTGACCTACCTTCCTGTTGCCTGCCATAATTCTCTACATATCATAAAGCAAATATCGAGGTGATCAGTCTCTCAATTCACAAAATAATACATATAAAATTATTAACAAACCACAGAAAATCCTAATCTCACAGTCCAATTGGATTGAACCGCTCTGATACCAAAATGTAACACCATAAATTCACAAGCAGGAATTTAGTCCGTTGGAAACCAAATTCCTAACTCAGAATTTATAATGTTATACTTTAAATATCAACTTGTTCTATAAATTATCGCAATTCCAACATAATAGGATAATTTACAACAAACCATAGAGAAATTAAGTCTTTTAACCACATCAAGTTAACTACCCAACAGTGAAAGGTCATACGGTCCATTTACAATTCTAATTCAAGGCAAGTTCTAGCTACTAAAAAGGGCATATACAAAAATCATCCCTTAAGTAATTACAACAAAATACTAAGTCTTCAGCTTTCCAAAATCATCTTCGAGGCTCATTAAACTGGGGAGAAGGAACCTGAACATCTAATCCAAATCCACATAACTTGTGGTGAGATACAATCTCAGTGAGCAAATCTCATGCATGTATACAGAACATATATCTCATGACAATTCAGGCTTTAAATTACTATATCAAACTATAACAATCTTCATCTAACATAGTTAATAGTATGCTTAAAATGCTTGCCCGATAGGCCATGTACAATCACAGTCTAGAGTTAGACCTGAGCTCAGACTACAGAGGATATCTCCCCAGGGGACGAATCCCACCCTACATTCTTTCACAAAGAGACCGAAGTCCAGTCATAGCCAAAAGCTATGGTCTTTCACAAAGAGACCGAAGTCCATAATCTTTCAAATATTAGATTGAGCAACTAATTCGAGACCCGGAATTGATGAATATCGCGAATCTCGTCAATTTCGACACTTTCGATAGTTCGAACATTCCGAAACGAACGAGATTCGACGCTTGATCGATGTCAAGCCCATATACTCATCAATTCCAATATCGAATCCAATTATCAATCCTAAGTTTTCATTTCGGAACAAGTTTAATCGGAGGAAACGAAATGTTTCGACGTTTCGATAGTTTCGAAACTTTCGAGGGTTTCGAAAGTTTCGAAACTATCGATTATCAAGAATCGATCCGTTCTAACCGATTAAAATCGTTCCCCGTTATCAACCAACATGTACAAACACAAACAATCAACAAAAACAAGATATAATCAGAGAATGGGAGAGAAAGGAGGGGGATCAAGGGTTTGAGGACCAATCTCTAATTCTACTCAATCAAGTGAGAATTACTCACCAAAGTTTAGGAATCCAAGCAATTAAGTGAAGATGAGATGATTCCTAGTCTTAATCCTTCGATCCCTTGTTGTTTCACCACTTTCTCTCTCTAAAACCCTCTCTCCCTCTCTCTAGAACCTTAAGAATTGAAGAAAATGAAAGGAAGAAGGAGGAGAAGGCGTTTTTAGGGCCTGAATTCGTGAAAATTCGCTCACAAGCGAATTTTTTCGCTCATGGGCGAATTACCACCAGGAAATAACCCTTCGCGGGTCAATTTTTGCTCACAAGCGAATTTTTCGCTCATGGGCGAATTTAAGTCTGTTTTGGGAGTTCAAATGAGCTCGGAACCCTATCATATGACCTATCAAATTGAAGCCCCGGAAGTTAGCTTTCTAATGAAGGTGGAATTACCTTAATTGGATACCTACAACTCTAGATATTTGTGAATTAGTATACCAAGGTCATTAGGCCAAATTCCAAAAATAACAATAAATCTTACAATTAACTTATCCAATTGTTGGGATGTTACAATTTACATGCTCATTGAATTACATCTGCCTTGCTCTTTTACTCCACTTGCTTCAATTTCATATTTCTTTGATCAAAGCTTGATTGGTTAACATGCTTTGGTTATGAAATTTGTTATTGATGTATGTTGTACTCTTGATTAGTTAATCATCATGCAACAATTAAAAAGCATAGAGTAAGTAATTGAATTGGAGGTGTTCATTTAATTATTTACTTCAATTGGGTTCCAATTATAAAATTGATTTGGATCTAACATAAGATTCGGTGGTTATTTGATCTAAAAAGTTTTTTTGCACTGTTGATGGTACAACACCAATACCATTGATCCACTCTCTCCCTAATAACATGTTGAAATTGGGTCTGGTTTGAATTACAACAAATATCACGGTTCTGACCAAGCCACCTACGACCAGGTCTAAGGCCACCACCCCTTCAGAACCTGAGGACTTCCGTACAAAGTCTGTTATGACTATGTTGTGGGGCATGAGGTCTCTTTCTGTTTTACCCAGGTTTTTGAAGGTCGCCTTAGGCAACAGGTTGATTGACACCTCTATTAATGATGATTCTGTTTATGGGTTCTCCTCTAACCACTGCCTTTATATAAAGTGGCTTCATATGAGCCATCTGCCCTGGAGAGGGTCTCTCAATGTTGACCATCATCTGGTTGGTCTGTTCAGGTTAATTTAACATCACTGTAACATCCTGAATTTTAGTAAGTAAATTTAATTAAATTGAAATTAATTAGAGTAGAGGAATAAATAATTAAATAAATAAATAATAGGATTAATATTATTAGTAGTTTTATCCATAAAGCTACTTCAAATTTAAAAGAGGATAAGGGGGTTGAGAGTGGGCCCAAGCCCAATTAGGCATTCTAGTAAGGAGGGGTTATCAGTTCACCCTAATTCTTATTCGTATAATCAACAGAGAGCGAAACGCTAAGGAGGGGAGAAATCACGTCTCAAGAGGAGATTGCTACAGAGTGAGCATCAAGAACCAAGAAAGGGACTTCCTTGCTGTTGATCGATCTTCGCTTAAGGTACGGTGGGGGAGAGGGTGCTGCTTGTATATGCACGTAGGGGTGCTTGGGTAGTAATTTAAGACTCTAAATTGGTATTGATAAATGATGTATTGAATATAGATGATGAAAACCTATGAATGATGAGTAGTGTTATGATTCTTGATGAATATTGAGTGGATTGAATGAGAATAATGAGAATAGTGAACAAGGGTTAATAAAGGGTTTGATGATTTGGGGTTTTGATGGGAAAACCATGTAAACTGTTAAAGATTGATGCTTATGATGAGTTTTGATGAATATAATCGACTATGATTGATGTTTTAGAAAGTGGGAGTGATTAAAGATTGATTAGAGTGATTTAGAAGCGTTAGAAATCGTGTGAACTGCGATCTGCGTCGCGGGTAATCGATTACCAAGGGTGGTAATCGATTACCAGGGAGTTCTGGGCAGCCTGGGAGTGATGTTTGTTCGCTAGTAATCAATTACAGGATTATTGTAATCGATTACCAAAGAGATTGTTTGCAGGTAATCTGTCACACCTTAAATTTCATAAGCAAGAATTTGATCCGTTGGAAACCAAATTCTTGACTTCAAATTTAGAATGTTTCATTTCAATATCGACCTGTTCTATAAATCATCCACAATCCCAAAAAATCGAGATGATTTAAAGTAAAAAATAGATAAATTTGAGTCTTTTAAACTAAATAACATTCTACCCATTCACTTCACATAACAATCCATGTTACAACCAAGTTAGAATGACTTCTACAAGTCCCTTACACACCAAGGATACAAGCTACCTATAGAGCTTCTCTCAAACCAAAAGTACCCAATATCTGATTACATACTCCTTTACATCATAATTCCAACTAAAAACTAAACTACGTTACTCAAGTCATAAGAAAATAATTACATCATTCATTATCTATTTTCGTAATTCACAAGCAACAAGAACACGCTCATCTTCCTCAACATCCAATAACCCCTTTCAAGGTTGTACATCCGGAGGAGGAGGAGGCACCTGGACATCTATAATCCACATAACGCGTGGTGAGATAAAAATCTCAGTGAATAAATCTCTATGCATGTATGCAGGACAGTTATTCATGACAATTAATACATTCCATTCATAAATCATAACTTAACAAATGCATAAGGATGCTCTTGTATGCTTTGCCACTAGGCCATGTACACATCACGTTCTAGAGTTAGACTCGAGCTCGAACTACAGGGAATATCTCCCCCGGGGACGAATCCCACCCTCACATAGGCCGAAGCCCCATATTGACTGAAGTCCTTTAATCTTTAAACTTAAATTGAACAACCAATTTAGACACTCGGAATTGATAAATATAGTAATCTCGTTGGTTTCGACAATTTCGACACTTCGAACCTTTCGAAACCAAGGAGATTCGATGTCGAACGACAATCCCAAGGTATACTCATCAATTCCGATATCCAAAGTGATTTCCAATCCTTAGTTTATCATTCCGGAACAAGTTTAATCGAAAAGAACGGAGCGTTTCGACGTTTCGAGAGTTTCGAAACTTTCGAGAGTTTCGAAAGTTTCGAAACTAACAATCCTCAAGAATCGATTCGTTTCTAACCGATTAAATTCACTCCCATTGTTCAAACAAGCATACACAATCACAAACAAACAATATTATCAAGTAAAATCAGAGAATTAGAAGAGAAAGGAGGGGGTTCATGGGTTGGAGACCAATTCCTAATTCTAACAGTTAAGTGAGAATTACTCACCACAAAGTAGCAATCCAAGTAGTTTAGAGGGAAGGATTGTGATTCCTAGCTTCGTTCCGGTGTTTCTACGTCGATCCGGCACTTTCTCTCTCTAGACCCTCTCTCCCTCTCTCTAAAATTGAGTTTCTCTCCAAAATTCTGATGAATTTCGCGTCCTGGGTATATATATATTCGCTCAGTAATCGATTACCAAACCCTGGTAATCGATTACTGAAGGCAAAAATAGCCTAAGAACCCCTTCTGGGAACCTGGTAATCGATTACCACCTTTGGTAATCAATTACTAAGAACCCAGGTTGCTGGTAATCGATTACAAGGGTTATGTAATCGATTACCAGGGGCCAGACCTTCTGGTAATCGATTACTAAGCTCCTGTAATCGATTACCATGATCCAAACTCTCTGGTAATCGATTACCAGCTCTTGGTAATCGATTACCAGTGACCAAACTTGAAGGTTAAGTCCTAGTAATCCACTATACTCAACTTTTACCTATTCCTACTTCCTTTCTCTTAGTCCTTAAGGTTCTACTACACAATTAACCTATCAAAAGATTGGGATGTTACATTCTACCCCCCTTAAAGAAATTTTGCCCTCAAAATTTCACTAATACAAGTATTAAATCTTACCATAGTTCAAAGAGATTAGGGAAGTGATGCTTGACCACATCTTCTTTCTCCCAAGTAGCTTCATCTATGGATAAACCTTCCCAAACTACCTTAACCAAAGGAATGTTTCTATTCCTCAGAGTCTTGGCACTTCTGTCAATAATCTGAATTGGTTTGGCAGGTAGGGTGAGGTTGTTCTTTAATTGTATTGGTTCAGAAGAAAAGACATGAGAAGAATCAAATACATATTTTCTTAGTTTAGACACATGAAACACATTATGTATTTTGGAGAGATGGAGTGGAAGAGCCGATTTGTATGCAAGAGGACCAATTCTTAGAAAGATCTGAAAGGGACCGATGTATATGGTACTTAACTTTTTAGATTTCACAGATTTCCCTAAGCCAATGACAGGAGTTATTTTCAGAAACACATGTTCCCCTTCCTCAAACTCTAGTTCTTTTCTTCTTTTATCAGCATAACTTTTCTGACGGCTCTGGGCGGTTACAAGTTTTTCCCTAATCATCCTAATCTTATCAGAAGTTTCCTGAACCCAATCTGGACCCAACAGAGCTTTCTCACCCACCTCATGCCAACAAACAGGGGACCTACACTTCCTACCATCCAAGGCTTCATATGGAGCCATGCCTATACTACTGTGATAACTGTTATTGTAAGCCAACTCTACCAGTAGTAGATACTTATCCCCACTGCCCGACTCTTCTAGTGAACAAGCCCTTAACATGTCTTCTAAGGTTTGGATAGTTCTCTCAGACTGACCATCAGTCTGAGGATGGTAAGCGGTGCTAAACCTAAGTTTAGTCCCGAATGACTGGTGTAGTGCATTTCAGAACCTTGAAGTGAACCTGGAATCCCTATCAGAGATTATGCTAGAAGGAATACCATGTAACCTGACAATCTCTCTAACATACAACTCAGCTAACTTATTCGAGGAGAAGGTGTTCTTAACTGGAAGAAAATGGGCTGACTTAGTTAAACGGTCCACTATGACCCAAATGGTATCAAACCCTGCTTGGACTCGAGGTAAACCCACCACAAGGTCCATAGCTATGCTTTCCCACTTCCACTCAGGAATTTCTAAGGATAACAGAACTCCAGATGGTTTCTGATGTTCCACCTTCACTTGTTGACAAGTTAGGCACTTAGACACAAACTCAGCTATTTCTCTCTTCAATTCCTGATACATCTTGGTAGAACCAGGATGTATAGACATCTTACCCTTATGAACTTCCTCTAACACCTGCTGTTTAATTCTACTCCCTTTAGGGATACAAATTCTTCCCTGAAAAGAATTAATCCCTCACCTGACTTGGAAAATCCTACTTGCCCCATCTTACCCTGAAGATCAGGATCCAAACCCTGAGCCTCCTTAATTAGAGTTCGAAACTCACTGGAAATTTCTAATCTGTACATCCGAATGCTACCTACCCCAAACTCCACACTTAAGCCCAAATCTCTAAACTTCTCCAGGAGACTCATCTCTTGTATCATCAATGATGACACATGCAGGGATTTCCTGCTAAGAGCATCAGCCACTACATTGGCCTTACCTGGGTGATATTTTAACTCAAAGTCAAAATCTTTCAAAAACTTCATCCATCTTCTTTGCCTCATGTTGAGTTCCTTTTGATCAAAGAGGTATTTCAAACTCTTATGATCACTAAAGACCTCAAACCTTACACCAAACAGGTAATGCCTCCAAATTTTTAGGGCAAAAACCACAGCAGCTAATTCTAAATCATGGGTAGGATAATTTTCCTCATGAGGCCTCAACTGCCTAGATGCATAAGCCACCACTCTCCTATCCTGCATTAAGACACCTCCTAGTCCCTTCCCAGAGGCATCACAAAACACCTCAAAGGTTCTAGACACATCAGGTAATGCTAACACCGGGGCACTGGTCAATCTATGTTTTAGTTCCAGAAAACTATGCTCACAATCACTACCCCACACAAAGGCTTGGTCCTTCCTAGTTAACTTGGTGAGGGGTAAAGCTAAGCGAGAGAAGCCCTTAATGAATCTCCTATAATAACCGGCTAACACTAGAAAACTCTTAATCTCCGTAACAGTCCTAGGTCTTTCCCACTCAAGAACTGACTCTACCTTACTAGGGTCAACTGACACTCCCTCTCCAGAAATGACATGGCCTAGGAAATGGACTTTGTTTAGCCAAAACTCAGATTTGTTAGGATTGGCAAACAAATTCCTTTCCCTTAAAACTTCTAACACCAACCTCAAGTGTTTTTCATGATCTTCCAAACTAGAAGAGTAGATTAAGATATCATCAATGAACACAACCATAAATTTATCTAGGAAAGGTCGGAAGATTCGATTCATGTAATCCATAAACACTGCTGGAGCATTAGTAACACCGAATGGCATTACTAAGTACTCGTAGTGTCCATATCTAGTTCGAAAAGCAGTTTAATGAATATCTTCCTTCCTTATCCTAATTTGATGATATCCTGA
Source organism: Sesbania bispinosa (assembly GCA_026901365.1). Classification (NCBI taxonomy): domain Eukaryota; kingdom Viridiplantae; phylum Streptophyta; class Magnoliopsida; order Fabales; family Fabaceae; genus Sesbania; species Sesbania bispinosa. The sequence continues at coordinate 423,307 of QLOH01000515.1, read as the reverse complement.
TCTCAAATCTATTTTTGAAAATACAGAAGCACCTCTAAGTTGATCCAAAAGATCATCTATTCTAGGCAATGGGTATTTGTTTTTAATTGTAATCTTGTTCAACTGCCTAAAATCTACACATAACCTCATACTCCCATCCTTTTTCTTTACCAACAACACTGGAGCCCCCCCCCAAGGAGAGACACTAGGCCTAATGAACCCTTTTCCTAACAATTCTTCTAATTGTTTCTTAAGTTCACTAAGCTCTAAGGGGGACATTCTATAGGGTGCCTTAGAAATGGGTCCTGAACCTGGCAACAAGTCTATGGTGAACTCTACCTCTCTCTCAGGTGGTAAGGTTAGGATCTCATTAGGAAAAACGTCCTGAACTCCCGAACCGTAGCTACATTATTCAAATCAGATTTTGCTTCTAAAGGTGAGGAAAGCAACAAAAGAAAACACTCACTCCCGTCATTGATACTTTGGGAAAATTGGGAAACACTAGACAACTTTTCTTTATGAAAAACAGGACAATCAGGAAACACAACCTTTTTATTAAATAATCTAATAACACCTGATTGGAAGATAACCAGTTCATTCCGAGAATAATATCCATACCAGTCAAAGGCAAACATATTAAGTCCACACTAAAAACTCTTTCTTGAATGATTAATGAACAATTCATACATACAAGAGAAGTGGATAAGGATTCTTTAGCAGGAGTAACAACATTGAGAACATAAGGTAAAGAAGTGGTGGACAATCCCAGTCTATTTACACAATCAAAGGACACAAAAGAATGTGATGCTCCTGAATCAGACAATACAATTAAAGTCTCCTGTGATAATTTAAACAAACATAGGTAATTTAAATCTTTTACTCAACAAATTTAACTACCCATAACATAATATACAAGGTTCTTGGTACAAAAACAACTATCCTTTGAATATTAAATCATTCTCAACTAACTAGTTTAAGGGTGTCTAACTTTTATTAGGTTTTTAAGGTCACATTCCATAAGGCTCCTAGGGTACAATTACCTCTTATAAGATTATCAGAAGAAGTTGCTACTTGACAGTTGAGTGTAAAAACTCTCTTAGTTTCTTGGGATTCCTGGCGTTTCTTAAGTCTGGAACAATCCTTCCTAAAGTGACCCGCTTGTTTGCAAAATAACAAACATTCTTCCCGGTTAGACACTCCCCTAGATGTTCCTTCCCACATACCAAACACTTCCTAGTAGTCTTAGGCTGAGAAGTCTGAACTGCCACGGAGGGTCTACCTTGCCACTTAGGTCTAAAATTCTTACCCTGGCTAACCCTACTTACCTTTCTCTTTCCCTTGCTTGGGCGTTGCCTAACTAATTCTTTTAGTATAGCAGCGTTGGTAGTCGCCTGATTCTCCATCATCTGAGTAAAGGCTTGGAGTGCTAACATAATAGGATCCGGTGTAGATCCTTGAGAAGAAGAAGTTGGAGGTGGAGAAGAACGATTAACCCTTGACTTACCCCTCCTGTTGCCTGCCATAATTCTCTACATATCATAAAGCAAATGTCGAGGTGATCAGTCTCTCAATTCACCAAATAATACATAAAGAAAATTATCAACAGACCACAGAATATCCTAAACTCACAGTCCAATTGGATTGAACTGCTCTGGTACCAAAATGTCACACCTTAAATTTCATAAGCAAGAATTTGATTCGTTGGAAACCAAATTCTTGACTTCGAATTTAGAATGTTTCATTTCAATATCGACCTGTTCTATAAATCATCCACAATCCCAAAAAATCGAGATGATTTAAAGTAAACAATAGATAAATTTGAGTCTTTTAAACTAAATAACATTCTACCCATTCACTTCACATAACAATCCATGTTACAACCAAGTTAGAATGACTTCTACAAGTCCCTTACACACCAAGGATACAAGCTACCTATAGAGCTTCTCTCAAACCAAAAGTACCCAATATCTGATTACATACTCCTTTACATCATAATTCCAACTAAAAACTAAACTACGTTACTCAAGTCATAAGAAAATAATTACATCATTCATTATCTATTTTCGCAATTCACAAGCAACAAGAACACGCTCATCTTCCTCACATCCAATAACCCCTTTCAAGGTTGTACATCCGGAGGAGGAGGAGGAGCACCTAGACATCTATAATCCACATAACGCATGGTGAGATAAAAATCTCAGTGAATAAATCTCTAAGCATGTATGCAGGACAGTTATTCATGACAATTAATACATTCCATTCATAAATCATAACTTAACAAATGCATAAGGATGCTCTTGTATGCTTTGCCACTAGGCCATGTACACATCACGTTCCAGAGTTAGACTCGAGCTCGAACTACAGGGGATATCTCCCCCGGGGACGAATCCCACCCTCAACATAGGCCGAAGCCCCATATTGACCGAAGTCCTTTAATCTTTAAACTTAAATCGAACAACCAATTTAGACACTCGGAATTGATAAATATAGTAATCTCGTTGGTTTCGACAATTTCGACACTTTGAACCTTTCGAAACCAAGGAGATTCGATGTCGAACGACAATCCCAAGGTATACTCATCAATTCTGATATCCAAAGTGATTTCCAATCCTTAGTTTATCATTCTGGAACAAGTTTAATCGAAAAGAACGGAGCGTTTCGACGTTTCGAGAGTTTCGAAAGTTTCGAAACTAACAATCCTCAAGAATCGATCCGTTTCTAACCGATTAAATTCACTCCCATTGTTCAAACAATCATACACAATCACAAACAAACAATATTATCAAGTAAAATCAGAGAATTGGAAGAGAAAGGAGGGGGTTCATGGGTTGGAGACCAATTCCTAATTCTAACAATTAAGTGAGAATTACTCACCACAAAGTAGCAATCAAGTAGGTTAGAGGGAAGGATTGTGATTCCTAGCTTCGTTCCGGTGTTTTCTACGTCGACCCGGCACTTTCTCTCTCTAGACCCTCTCTCCCTCTCTCTAAAATTGAGTTTCTCTCCAAAATTCTGATGAATTTCGCGTCCTGGGTATATATATATTCGCTCAGTAATCGATTACCAAACCCTGGTAATCGATTACTGAAGGCAAAAATAGCCTAAGAACCCCTTCTGGGAACCTGGTAATCGATTACTGAGAACCCAGGTTGCTGGTAATCGATTACAAGGGTTATGTAATCGATTACCAGGGGCCAGACCTTCTGGTAATCGATTACTAAGCTCTTGTAATCGATTACCATGATCCAAACTCTCTGGTAATCGATTACCAGCTCTTGGTAATCGATTACCAGTGACCAAACTTGAAGGTTAAGTCCTAGTAATCAACTAGACTCAACTTTTACCTATTCCTACTTCCTTTCTCTTAGTCCCTAAGGTTCTACTACACAATTAACCTATCAAAAGATTGGGATGTTTACATAATCGATTACAGGGATGTTCTGTAATTGATTACCAGTGTGTTTTCTCGCAGGGTAATCGATTACAAGGGGGTTGCAATCGATTACCAGAGACCTTGTTTGCAGGTAATCGATTACTGGAGGCTGGTAATCGATTACCAGTGTGGATTTTGAGATCCTGAATGCTTGATGATGATTGATGTTAATTGATGATGCTTTATAATGATTATGGTGCTGATGATGGATGATGTTTGATGATGTTTTATGATGATTGTGATGATGGTGATTGATGTTGTTATATGATGCTTATAATAACTTATGATGATGATAATTGATGATGAGTATGATGATATTTGATGATGAGTGTGACGATGTATAATGATGATAGTGTATATCACTTTATGATGATGATGTTAATGATGATAGTGTATATCACTTTATGATGATGATGTTACCTAGTTGTGCGGGCCCATAGAGGGGGGTACAACTTAGGAGAGATGCCTTGAGCATATGTGATGAGACCTGAATTGTGCGGGCCCATAGAGGGGGTACAATTCAAGGGACCATGATGGGGCGTTCGATGCACGGGCTCATAGAGGGGGTGCAACCTAGGGTTGAATGTCGTTGTGCGGGCTCATAGAGGGGGTACAACCTATCGGATTGTGTGTGGTGACACCGGTAGACTATCTTGGTACTAACTAGAGTGATTGACGAGGTGCACCCATTGTGCGGAGTTCCAAGTCATAATATTGGGAGATGATGTTGATGAGTTTTGGTGCATATGATGATGGATATAGATGTGTTATACTTGATGATGAAATTGAGTTATATATTGATGTTGATGAGTTTCGGTTGCATATGATGATGGATATATATGTTATACTTGATGATGAAACTGAGTTAAATAATGATGTTATGAATATTAATGATGAATGAGTATTATGTGTGAGAATAGAGTATGTGATTCCTTTGGTGAATGATGGTATGAGATTTATATGATGATATAGATGAATAGTTATATGCTGATTTATAGATGATTATTATCTGATGAATATTGATGTTTGGGTAGTGGTGTGATGAATGATGATGTTTGTTTATATGTGGGTGAGGATAGGGTAGCCCTCTTATGTGTATGTATGAGTAGTATTCTTTTCCTCACCGTTACACTGTGGATATTTTACAGGTGATGACGATGACACGACTGGTGTCGAGTTTTGATTAAAGGGAGTGTTGCTCTGGTACATGTGACATCAGGGCATATTATTGGGGTTCTTTCTTTATGTTTTTACTTAGGAAGGTTTTTGTAAACTGTTTTGGATTCCTTGCACGGCAAGTAGGATGTTTCGTTATTTTTATTTTTTGGAGATTCTGCGACTTGAGTATTTGAATACATTTGAGTTCTATTTAGTTTAATTAAGTTATTTTTGAAGTAATGAGGTTTTTAATAAAGAAGTTATGTGAACATTTTACCCGTTGTGGAACGTTACCTTTTCTACACTTCAATTTATTAAACGTATAAGAGTTTAGGGTAGAAGGGGTGTCACGTTAGTTGATCTCAGAGCAGGTCGGTTCACCGGCCTTGAGTTATGAGTTTACTATGCTTCTGTGGTGTTAACCTGATTGATTGATTGAGTGAATTGTGTTGCTTTGGATTTTATTGTTTGTTTTATTTCCTTACTCTTCTGATTTACTTAGTATGCTTGCTTACCTTTCTTTGATACAGAAAGAGTAATGGCTGGGGTAGGAACGATCGAGCGATGGCCGATGCCTTAATGGAAATGGCACAGGCTGTTGGCAACCTAAACCAACATCACGAGGTGGATTGGCTTGCGCGGTTTCTAGAGGAACCATCCACCTACTTTTCGTGGGGGTTATGACCCCGATGGAGCTGCCGATGGATATACGAAATTGAGAAGATTTTAGAGCAACGGACTGCCCTATGCTACAGAAGGTGACATTGGAAGCTTCATGTTATCAGGGGATGCGGATTCTGGTGGCACAGCACCTGTCAGACGATGATCGACGAGGGCACATCACTGAGCTGGATAACTTCAAGAGGTTGTTCCTGGAGAAGTACTTTCCCACATGATGTTCGTAACAAGAAACAAATAGAGTTCCTTGATTTAAAGCAATGGGGATGGCACCGCGGCAAACTACGAATCAAAGTTTGAAGCACTAGTACGATTCTGCCCTACATATGAGGGAGCTGCTAATGAAGAATCAAAGTGTGTCAAGTTTCTCAACGGTCTTCGTCCTGAGATTAAACAAGTGTTTCAACTATCAAGGGATTACGCGTTTTCACGAGCTGGTTGAACAAATGCAGAATTTATGATGAGACAACCGACAAGGCGGCGCATTACAAGAGTAGAGGGCCTATGAGGAATCAGAACAAGTTCCAAGCAACTAACAAGGGCAAGTCGTATTCTCGTGCAACGGGAAATCCCAAGATTGGAGGGTGGTAGTTGAAGGTACGATGCAAAGGAAGAGTATGCTCCAGTTGTTGTCAAGCGTCAAAGGGTGGAAGTGTTGGTTCTACCACTCCTATTACTTGCTTCAAATGCGGGAAAGAGGGTCATCGAGCAAACCGATGTGGAGATAGAGAGGGTCACCTGTTACATTTGTCAGGAGAGAAGGACATATTTCCCCGGTTGATTGTCCTCAAAGACACAAGGAACAGTAGCAGCAATTGGAGAGATGCCAGTGAAGCGCCAGTAAACCTAAGGCTACTGGGAGAGTCTTTGCCGTGAGTGTACTGAAGCTGCTCAATCTGAGGACTTGATCCAAGGTACTGGTTTCATTGCGGGTAATCCTTTCGTCATTTTATTTGATTCTAGTGCGACTCACTCTTCATATCACATGCTTGTGTGGTCTAAGTTAAAATTGCCTTGTTCTTTCCTCGCCTTTTGTATTGAGTGTGGAAATGCCAAGCTAGTGGGTCATGTTTCTACTTCTGAATGTGTGCTTAAACTGTTCTATTTATGTTAATGATAGAAAATTCCTAGTTGATTTGATTTGTTTACCTCTAAGTCAACTGGACATTATTCTGGGAATGGACCGGTTATCTTCCAATCATGTCCTATTAAACTGTGCTGATAAAACTATCATGTTTGGTCACCCTGTTGAGAGTAAGATAGGACTTTATGACTACCAATCAGGGTAAAGGCGTCTCTAAGGGAAGGATGCCCAGGTTTACATGCTTTTAGCTTCTTTGAAATCTGAGAGTGTAGTAGTACTGTTGTGAGTGAGATACCTGTAGTGTGTGAGTACCCTGAAGTGTTTGCAGATAATGTGTCTAGTCTACCACCTGAGAGAGAGATAGAGTTTTCTATAGACTTAGTACCGGGGACAGGACCGATTTCAGCTACACCCTATAGGATGTCACCCTTAGAGTTAGCAGAGCTTAAGAAAACAACTAAAAGACTGTTAGAGAAGAAGTTTGTGAGGCCGAGTGTGTCACCCTGGGGAGCGCCTATTTTGTTTGTTAAGAAGAAAGATGGTAGTATGAGGTTTATGTACAGATTACCGCCGGCTAAATAAGGTAACCATTAAGAATAGATATCCTTTGCCTAGGATAGATGACTTGATGGATCAATTAGTGGGGGCATGTGTGTTTAGCAAGATAAATATTAGATCAGGCTATCATCAAATTAGAGTTAAGGAAGAGGATATACCTAAGACTGCTTTTAGAACTAGGTATGGGCACTATGAGTATCTGGTAATGCCTTTCGGTTGTGACGAATGCTCCTGCAATTTTTATGGATTACATGAACAGGATTTTTCACCCTTATTTGGATAAATTCATAGTTGTCTTCATAGATGATATACTAATTTATTCCAAAACTCAGGAGGAGCATGAAGAACATTTAAAGGGTAGTGCTTCAGATTCTTAAGGATAAACAATATATGCTAAGATGTCCAAGTGTGATTTCTGGTTAGAGGAGGTGAGTTTCTTAGGTCATGTAATTTCTAAAGGAGGTATAGGTGTTGATCCTTCTAAGGTAGAGGTCGTGCTTAAGTGGGAGGCCCTAAGTCAGTGAGTGAGATTAGAAGTTTCCTTGGGTTGGCTGGGTATTATAGAAGATTCATAGACGGTTTTCTAAGTAGCCTTGCCTTTGACTGAGTTGACTAGGAAAGGAGTTGCCTTTATGTTGAATAGTAAGTGCGGAGACTAGTTTCCAAACCCTTAAGGAGGAAGTTGACTAGTGCACTAGTGTTAGTGTTACCTGACCTTAGCAAATCCTTTGTAGTATATTGTGATGCCTCTAAGCTGGGTGTTTAGGTGGGTTGTTGATGCAAGAGGGTAAAAGTAGTAGCCTATGCTTCTAGGCAATTGAAAATCCATGAGAGAAACTACCTACCCATGACCTTGAGCTAGCGGTCGTAGTGTTTATGTTGAAGATATGGAAGCATTATTTGTATGGTTCCAGGTTTTGAGGTTTTTAGTGACCATAGAGCCTTAGATATTTGTCTTTGACCAGAAAGAGCTGAACATGAGGCTGAGGAGGTGGTTAGAGTTTCTTAAGGATTATGATTTTGAGTTGAAGTTACCATCCTGGTAAGGCTAATGTAGTGGGCTGATGCTTTAAGTAGGAAATCTATCCATGTTAGTTTCCCTGATTGATTAAGGAAGATGGATCTTTGTAACCCAATTTATGGATTTGAGTTTTAGTTTGTGAAGTGACTTCTATTAGTGTGAAATTAGGGATGACTAGAGTAAGTAATGACCTGTTGAAGGATATTAGCAAGGCCCAATAGAGGATCCATTCTTGGTAAGTAGACGAGGAGGTATAGAAGGAGGTAACGTAATGGTGGAGAGTTCGTGATAAGTACCGATGGGGTAGTGAGATTTGGAGGACCGGGTGTGTGTGCCCAGTGAACCTACTATTAAGCATTTGGTGGCTAGAAGAGGGGCATAGGAGTAAGCTTAGTTTCCACCCAGGATCGACTAAGATGTATCAAGACTTGAAGAAAGTGTTTTGGTGGCCTAGAATGAAGAGGGACATAGAGAGTTTGATGGTTGTTTAGTGTGCCAAAAGTCTAAGGTAGAACATCAAAAGCCTTCAGGATTGCTTCAACCCTTAAGTATACATGAGTGGAAGTGGGATAGTATTTCCATGGACTTTAGTGCTTTGCCTAAGACTGTGAGGGGGCATGACTCTATTTGGGTCATTGTGGATAGGTTAACTAAGAGTGCGCATTTCCTTCCCATCAACATTAAGTACTCCTTAGAGAAACTAGCTCAGCTGTACATCAGCGAGATTGTGAGGTTGCATGGCATACCATCTAGCATAGTTTCAGATAGAGATCCCAGGTTACCTCTAGATTTTGGGAGAGTTTACAGCAGGCCTTGGGGACCCAACTTAGGCTTAGTTCAGCTTACCACCCTCAGACTGATGGTCAGACGAGAGAACCATTCAATCCTTAGTATTTACTTGGAGCTTGCGTGTTAGGCTAAGGGGGTAGTTGGGATAGCTTCCTCCTACCTTTGATAGAGTTTACTATAACAATATTTTTCACTCTAGCATAGGTATGGCGCCTTATGAGGCCTTATATGGTAGGAGATGTAGAACACCTTTGTGTTGGTGTGAGCCGGAGAAGAGTCTGCGTTAGGACCTGATAGGCAAGCAGACCACTGATAGGTTAGGATATCCAGGAGAGAATGAAGGACGGCCTAGAGTAGGCAAAGAGCTATGCTGATAAGAGAAGAAGGAATTAGAATTCAAGAAGGAGACCATGTATTCCTGAAAGTCACTCCGTGGACTGGGGTTGGTAGAGCATTAAAGTCTAGAAAGCTACACCTCGATTCATTGGTCCTTCCAAATTCTAAAGAGTCGGCAATGTTACCTATCAGATTGCTTTACCTCCACACTTGTCAAATCTTCATACTGTTTTCCATGTTTCTCAACTCCGGAAATACATTCAGATCCTTCGCATGATCGAGTCGGATCATCTTGAGATTAGGAAACCTGACGGTGGAAACCATGCCGGTGAGAGGAGGATCGGAGGGTGAACAACTTTGAGGTAAGAAATTCCTTTAGTTAAGGTAATCTGGGGAGGACCTACACCCGAGAGTGCTACTTGGGAACTTGAAGAGAAGATGAAGGAGTCCTATCCAGAGTTATTCGCTTCAGGTAAAATCGAGGATGAATTTTCTTTTTAGGAGGGGAGAGTTGTACATCCTGAATTTTAGTAAGTAAAATTTAATTAAAATTAATAGAGTAGAGGTAAATTAAAAATAAATTAATAGGATTAATATTTTTAGTAGTTTTATCCATAAGCTACTTCAAATTTAAAAGAGGATAGGGGGTGAGAGTGGGCCCAAGCCCAATTAGGCATTCTAGTATGATTGATGTTTTAGCAAAGGGGAGTGATTAATTGCTTAGAGTGATTTAAAGCGCTAGAAATCGTGCAAACATGATCTGCGTCGCGGGTATCGAGTTACCAAGGGTGGTAACCGATTACCAGGGTGTTCTGGGCAGCGCTGGGAGTGATGTTTGTTCGCTGGTAATCGATTACAGGATTGTTGTAATCGATTACCAAAGAGATTGTTTGCAGGATCGAACAGGGATGATGTAATCGATTACCAGTGTGTTTGCTCGCAGGTATCGATTACAAGGGGGTGTAATCGATTACCAGAGACCTTGTTTGCAGGTAGTCGATTACGGAGGCTGTAATCGATTACCAGTGTGGATTTGAGATCCTGAATGCTTGATGATGATTGATGTTAATTGATGATGCTTTATAATGATTATGGTGCTGATGATGGATGATGTTTGATGATGTTTATGATGATTGTGATGATGGTGATTGATGTTTTATGAGCTTATAATAACTTATGATGATGATAATTGATAATGAGTATGATTGTATGATGATATTGATAGAGTATGACGATGTATTATGATGATAGTGTATATCACTTTATGATGATGTTAATGATGATAGTGTATATCACTTTATGATGATGTTTACCTAAGTTGTGCGGGCCCATAGAGGGGTACAACTTCGGAGAGATTCCTTGAGCATATGTGATGAGACCTGAATTGTGGGGCCCATAGAGGGGTACAATTCAGGAGGTGAATTGGGTTGCGGGCCATAGAGGGGGTACAACTCAGGGGACCATGATGGGCGGTTCGATGCAACGGGCCCCTAGAGGGGGTGCCCTAGGAATTGTACGACCCATAGAGGGGGGTGCAACCTAGGGTCGAATGTCGTTGTGCGGGCCCATAGGGGGTACAAACCTATCGGATTGTGTGTGGTGACACCGGTAGACTATCTTGGTACTGACTAGAGTGATTGACGAGGTGCACCCATTGTGCGGATTCCAAGTTGATCTTTGGAGACGATGTTGATGAGTTTTGGTGCATATGATGAGGATATAGATGTGTGTTACTTGATGATGAAATGAGTTTTACTGATGTTGATGAGTTCGGTGCATATGATGATGGATATATATATATGTGTTATACTTGATGATGAAACTGAGTTAAATAATGATGTTATGAAATAATTAATATATGATTATTTGTGTATAGAGTATGTGATTCCTTTGGTGAATGATGGAGATTTATGATGATATAGATGAATAGTTTATGACGATTAAGATGATTATTATCTGATGAATTATTGATGTTTGGGTATGTGGTGTGTGAGATGATTTTTTTTATATGTGGGTGAGGATGGGGTAGCCTCCTATGTGTAGGTATAGTATATTCTTTTCTCTCACCGTTACACTGTGGATATTTTACAGGTGAGACGTGACACGACTGGTCGAGTTTTGATTAAAGGAGTGTGTGCTCCGGTTACATGTGACATCAGGGAATATTATTGGGGTTCTTTCTTTATGTTTTTAGTTAGGAAGGTTTTTTTAAACTGTTTTGGATGCCTTGCACGGCAAGTAGGATGTTTAGTTATTTTTATTTTTTGGAGATTCTGCTGCTTGAGTATTGAATACTTTTGAGTTATATTTATTTTAATTAAGTTGTTTTTGAGTAATGAGGTTTTTAATAAAGAAGTTATGTGAACCTTTTACCCGTTGTGGAACGTTACCTTTTCTACACTTCAATTTATTAAACGTATAAGAGTTTGGGGTAGAAGGGTGTCACAATCAATGGGACTCCCATATTATTATCTTCAAAGTCCTCTATCCCCTCTTCATGCCTCATAACCTGCTGAGCAAATTCAGCTGGTAAGATTGAAAAATACCATAAATGTCTTGAATTGAATCATAAAAACCTGACTCAAATTCTTCTGAAAGAAATCATCTTCCTCCATTATCTTTACCTATTTATTCATTTGATCCCTCAAATCTCTTTGTTGTTGGAAGATAAGCTCAAACCTCCTCTTAGGCTGTTGTTACACAAAGTATCATTCCCTTGAGCTTGTTCCATTTTGGTCCTGTACATTCTCTGAGCCATGCGCCACTGAGTTCTTGCCATTGAACCATTGGCCTTGGAATATTGGCTAAAATATACCAGCTTGTTGAGGGGGTCTCATCTCTTTCGAAGTGTACTACTACACCCTTCCCTTTGCTGCACTCGAGGCCTCCCTTTTTTGTTCCCCGCGCTGCCAGGTTTGTTATGCCCTTGGCTTTGCGGCACGGGCCTTACCCACTGGTTTGGAGGAACTCTTGTAGGTGGGATAAATGTCCTTCAAGCATAGGCACACACCTTACTAATTCCCCTCAATGACTTAGCCATTTCTGCTTTCATCTGTTTCTGCTGATCCAACATATGTTGACATAGTGCCTCCGCATATGTGATTCCTCGAAGGCTTTGGCTGAGTCTGAATCGAACACAGCGCTACAACAGGGCATACATCATGCACATGTTTTCATTCCTTTTTCTCATCAGGAATTCGAGCAGTGACTCTTCAACATATGGGTAGATGTCCTGACGTCTCTTTCGAAGCTATCAATGGCCATGTTAGTGGCCCTTCCTTCGATTGGTTGGACTCCAACCATGTTCACCTCATTTGGTTCCACGTTCACATGAGCCCCAATGGTTCTGAATCAATTTTCATAGTTGCCTTCATTTTTCCTCGAACTTTAGCCCACCTTCTTGTATAGCTTTTTGTATCAAATCCCTGAAACGAACACAATGGTTAGTCCAGTGACCATAGGCGTGATGGTACTTACAATATTTCTCCATTTCCTTTGTTCAGGAGTTGGGATTTTATGATCATCACTCAGAATTATTTGTTTATCTTTTAACAAGATATCAAATATTTGGTCATCTTTAGTAATATCAAAACCATAAGATGGATTTTTATATTTTTCTTTGTTCGAAACATTAGACTCTTCCTTAACAAGTTTAAAAAACGAACAAGCATAAGGTGGACCAGGCTTTAACTCAACAACGTTAACCTCATTTTCTTCTTCATCAACATTTAAATCACTATCCTCTTCGTTGACATCTACGAATGTCACTTTCTCCTCTAATAACACGATAAATTTCTATACTTAGCTTTCTTTGCCTTCAAGTATTCTATTTGTCTGACCCTATAGCTAGTTGGGCCATGTCTCGAACTGGTTGGCTCACTAGTTTCTTTCGAATAGAAATCTAAACCCCAATAGCCATTTACCAACTCATATTCTGGTATAGGTGTAAACACCTTGCCTTACTTGTGCCTAAACCTATTAAGGTAATCATCTATAGTTTCACCTTGCAATCTTTTTATATTTACCAATTCCATTAGGCTAATCATCATAAAGTGAGTTAGGGGGTGTTTGGTGGTGGAAATTTCACTAAGTTTTTCTATAAAGATTCCCACAAGGAATGAAAAATTCGAATGGATTCAGAACATAAGGATAATTTTAACGTTAAGTCATTTTAAATTAAGAAGAATTCGAATTCAAAGTAATCACTATTTGAGGAATGTTTTCCATGTCTGATTATGGTTAGATATTTCGATAACGATTAGCTGATTAAAGACACAAAATTTGAACTATATTGATGAAGAGTAAAGACTTGTACAAAAACAAAGTAATTTGAAGTTAAACTTTTATTCCATAAAGTCAGTTACAAGAGAAATTTCGAATTACAATGGAACTTTTGCACGTTATAAGATATATCTCAAACCATATAGAAAGATTACAAGTAAAATGATAATGAATTACAAGAAGGAAAGATTATGGTTCGAAGCAGAAGCCTTCATCTCTTGATCTTCCGAAGATTATGGAGTAATAAAATTTCCTTTCTTCGATCCTCTTCGCATTCAAAAAAAGAAAGCTCTTCGCAGGACAAGGCTTTTGAGAAGGCCTTCTTCATCTCTAACCTTATACATAATTCTTCTTTTTCTCATTCGAGTAGGGGAATTGATCAGGTCAAAGGCGAAATGACATGTATCCACTACAATTCGAAAGAAGATAAAAGTTAGGTGGAGATCTTCCAGGAAAATTCGAAGAAGACACAAGCATCTCCACCTAACAATTTATATGAGGGAAATTATCCCCCAAGTGTTGACTCTCCTTCTTCTTCTTCAAGTTCTCGAAATTTGGGCATTAAGCAACGATAAGAAAGAAGTTGGAAGTGTCACAAAGGACATAGACACTTCCCAATAGAAGGAGAAATCAAGAGCATCATTAGGTAAGAATACCAATTAAATTCCCACTTTTGGCTACAACGTTCGACCCAAAGATCATAAACTTAGAAACATTCCTAACATTGGCCATTACGTCGACCTAAATCGAATGAAACCACTCGAAAGTTAGGTCGAACGTAATAGCCAATATTAGAAACCTCTCTATTTTAAAATAGAAGCAGAAGAAAAAGAATTGAGTGAAAGATACTCGAAAACAAGAAAAGAAAACGAAAGTCTTTACTTTTTAAAAAGAAAAGAAGAGAAATAACAAAATAAGAAAGAAATTACTTCTGGGTGAATGAAGGTAAATGAGGGGAGGTAACTCTATTTATAAAGAAAATTCATGAGCAGTAACATAAATATTCAGACATTTAGAATCCGTGAACTGAAAAATTCATTAAGAGTTTTATTTTACTAAGATCAGTTTCTGATCAAAAGTTTGAAGTGGGAAGCCAATCTCAGAAACGTCAAAACATGAAAACGTTTCTAAAGTGAATTTCGAAATCACTGTGTTAACTTAGAACAAAAAAGTTTCAGACTTAGAAGAATTTCTAAGGATTTCATCTAAAAACCTCAGAGGATTTCAAATCTACATAAGCTGAGATCCTTGAAGATTTCGAATTCTACATGGTCAAAATAATTAAAGATTTCGAATCCTGCATGATCAAAACAACTCAAAATTTTGAATCTACATAGCCAATTGCTCTAAGGATTTTGAGATCGGACTTAACCAAATATTCTGAAGATTTCAAGTCAAGACTTATCCAGATTCTTAAAGATTTCGAGTCAAGGAAAAGCTAAAAATCATGAAGATTCGAGTGAAGATTGATCAAGTATTTTGAAGAAGAATTTCGAATCAAGGTTCAACAGAGAAGGATAGACATGTGTAATACATCTAATGAAGTCAAGACACATGTTCGACCACAGATTAGGCAGTTAGGATTTTGTCTTACGTGTCTGTTGTAAGTTAGTTGACCGTTAGGGTCATAAGTCTATAAATAGGGCAAAGTAGAAAGTCCTAGGGATGGATTTTTCTCCATTCTACATACTTAATACTTACTCGAAAAAGCATATTGTCTATCATTATCACGACTACTTGCTCATCCGAGAACATTCGAAAAGTATGTCAGCTTGAGGATTTGTCAACTTTCAATACATTTTCTTGAAATTTACTTTACTCTTTAATTTCTTAATTTCTTTATTTTTTATTACCTTGTTTCTAGTCATTTATTTTTTCTACTTCTTACTTCTTAAAACGCATCACATTATTTTAGAATCCACCAAGAGGACTTGATTCCAGTCCCAGATTGTTCATAGGAATCTTTAATTATATTTAACTAGAAATCACCACAAATAGGGGGTAAAGTTGTGAACCAAGTAAAGACATTTTTTGTTAAAGAACTAGGGAAATATTTCATCTTTAGTAGTTCACTATTGGCCAAATCCCCACACTTGATTTGGTACCTGACCACATGTTCTATTGTTGACTCACCAATCTCCCCAGCAAACTTAGAGAACTTAGGTATTTTTAGGCCCCTAGGTAACTCATCCTGTAGCACCATTGAGGAAAAGAAGACACAAAGTATGGTTGATTTACATATCCTACATTAAAACCATTCCTATTCAGACTTGTTCAACTATATTTGTGATGATTTGTTGCCCCCTAAGTTAGTTTGCCTTACTCTCTCGACCACTAGGTCTGGGTCTTGATTTCGAGCCATTATGACAGGCCCTTGTTCACCAACTCTATTTGCTTGGGTCCCAATTTGGATTCCTCTCCTAGGTATTTCTATTCTTTGAAACCTTGGGTCTCTTGGTCTATACCAAATACATCAGCAAGTCTTCCCATCTTGCCAACATTTTTAGTTTTGGTTGGTCGTTTCGACTAAAGGAGTTATGACAATGGCCATTTTATGAGTTAACATGTTAACCATATCATGGTTTCTCTCATCCATCTGTCTCATTGAGTTCAAAGACACATTCGTAAAATCATTTGAACTTATCTCATTAGACCAAATGTTCCCTATAGGATGATGTTCTCACTAATCTATTAAAGCTATTCGAATTGCCTAACATCTCAGGAATGACCCCTATGGTTCTTGCTAGGAGGGGTACTGCTAAAGGGTTAGTGTACACTATCTGAGGCATTCCCAATGACATAGTTAAACTCCGACTCCCGAAGTCAGGTGGATGCATCGTTTCTAATTGTAAGATATGGCCTAACTTGGCTGGCCACTGGTTCCTTTGGTTCAGGGAGTGTGCCTACCACAATCTCATCTGTGTTCCTCCCTATTCCATTTGGAGATACTTGACTCCTATTTTGGTCATCATGAGATGTTCATTGGCCATGTTGGCTGAAGAATTTCCTGGGGAATTTCCAGAAGCACTTCTATGCTTGTTATTAGCCATTGTTCTTTTTCCACTCCTTAAGTTCATATAACACTATATTTAGGTCCCTGGGCGTACCAATTTGTTTATCCCTAATTTTGGTTTAAACAAATGTATCTCTAGAGAAACCTGGTGATGAGATAATGATCCTCTATTGGTTCCTTTTTAAGTTTTGTTCTTAAGGTTCAATTCGAAATGGATGTGAGGAGTAAAAGGGGAAAAGAAAAAGAAGAAGAAGAACTAGAACTTTCGATCTTTGAATTAAATACTAAAAACATTACAAGCAAGAACATAAATTGCATGAAACTGAAATGTGTACAAGAAAGTAAACAGTGGTCCGCAGTCCCTACTTGCTCATTGTAACCGGGTGCCTTGATCTCTGAATGGATATCATGGCTTCAGGGTGCTTGAGTCTTCAATTTGAGGACCTTTGCCACTTCGCTTTCATCCTATTTATAGGATTTCCAGAGAAACTGCCTTGAGGTAATTGCTGGTAACTGCTAGTTGGTCCTCTTTTAGGTTTTCCCTGTTCCACGTTCTCCATAAACAACTAAAAACCACCTATAACTGCTCTCTGACGTGGATAAGTAATGGGAGGAGGTTGCCTTCTAAGTTGGCTCTGACTTGGTTCCTTCAAGCTGGTGACTTCGGACTGCATTTGATGATTCGAGATGAATGCCTCTTCTAACCACTTGTTACTCTTTGTCTATGACTTGCACTTCGAACTAACTTATCAGCTGAAACTCCTTAAGGCTTCGAGCTCTGTACAAAACGAGTCCAACATACACAAATATTTTATGAAATTACTTATACTATATAATTTTTATGATTTTATTATCTAATATCATGTAATATTTATCATCATAAATTTAAAACTAATTTTAAATTAGTTTTCATGTTTGTCCTTCTTTTTTATATATTTTATATTTATTTAATAAATATAAGTTCCAACAAAAAAATGTTTACTATTATTTCATAATTTTGTCACTTATATCTAATATTATTGTCTCTTTAAAAAATAAAAATCGATCCAATACAATTCAATTTAAATTGGATCGGATTTGAAAAAAAAATATTAAAACCGATCGAATGATGAAATGATCAAATTACAATGATTGAATCAAATGATTTTTTTTTGTCTCAAAATCAATCCAAATCGAACCGTGAACACCTCTATATTAACTAATGACATGGGTAAAACCTGAATTTTATCATGATTATTATACTAACATTTTAATTATTAACTATTAAATCTACTGATATAAATGAGTGGTCTAAGTGATCCAAACTAAAAGGATCCATTATAAATGACTCTCACAAAAATAAAAGTTACGTTTCTCATAGACATAAGCTCACTTTGGCTACTTAAAAATCAAAATGTCTTTCATATCCAAACTTATGAGTGCTTTACTTAGTGTGTGTTTGTTTTACCACAAAAACCACGTTTGAAACGTGGATCTAGACAAACATTATTGAAAGTAGCTTTTACTCGGATCCACGTTTGAAACATGTATACAGTGTAAACCAAACACATTATTATTCCTTTTACGACACTGCTAAGTTCTCACTCTATGTTAAAATAGAAAATTTTATATATATTATTAAAAAAATTATATCTCTCTTATAAATATTTATGAATTTTAATAGGACTTCATTTTTTTAATATATAAAACAATAAATAAGTATAAAATATTTGCATAAAATATCATATAAAATTCCCAGATAAGATGATCCATTCCTTTTTAATTATATACACGTGTTCAAAGTGAAAAAAAAACCCCACTAAAACGCCCCCCCGGTAAAATCTGTACTAAACTAATCT
Organism: Sesbania bispinosa; assembly: GCA_026901365.1. Lineage (NCBI taxonomy): Eukaryota > Viridiplantae > Streptophyta > Magnoliopsida > Fabales > Fabaceae > Sesbania > Sesbania bispinosa. Next base: position 405,139 of record QLOH01000515.1, on the reverse strand, counting down.
TTATATATATTAATCACTATTGACCAAATACACACTTAATATATATAAAGATTAGTTTAGTACACACAGAACAACAGAGAAAAGAAATGATGGAGTCCTCTGAGTTAGGTGAAAGTGAGAGCGACTTCAAAGAAGTACCAGAAAGTTAAGACCCGCGATGACGATGGTGCCTTCTCCTACAAAGACACCCTCATGAATACATCAGAGTTTGATAGGGAAGAACCCAGCTATCCTAAGGATTCTTACTCCTCTGAAGACTCCATGTCCGACAAAGAAGATACAGAGGATTCTTTTGAACATTGCCCAGAGATCCGAGTCTCTCCACAAGAATTCGAGGAATGGAAGAACCTTGGCAAGATTCTCTTGTAGTCAGACTTCTTGGGAAAAAAATCTCCTTTCAAACCATGACGGTGCGTCTCCAGCACTATTGGGCTCGGGATGGACACGTAAATGTCGTTGACATGCCTAATGACTATTTCTTGGTCCAATTCTCGAATGAAGATTACAAGTATGCTCTGTTCGAAGGCCCCTGGATGATAGCGGACCACTATATCATTGTGCATCGCTGGTCACCTTTCTTTTTCCTTGAGAACCTCCCTATCTCCAAAGTTGCGGTGTGGGTTAGGATCCCTAACCTTCCTATCATGTTCTATCACCACCGGTTTCTTCGACGTGTGGGTAGGAAGTTGGGCCAGCTCCTGAAGGTGGATCGTACAACTTCTCTTCATTCTTGTGGTAAATTTGCCAGAATTGTGTTGAAGTCGACCTATTCTAAGAAGCTGATACCTAAGATGAAGGTAATGGGCCATGTTTTATTTTAGAATACGAGGGCTTACACCTTATTTGTTTCAGGTGTGGAAAATATGGGCACAAGCAAGAATCCTATCTTGAGCCTTTGTCCTCTACAGAATTCCAGCCTCGATTCACCGAATCGGATGAATCCTTGCCCATAGTTACAGCCTCGAAACCACCATCTATGGGTTCGGAAAAGAGTCCCCTTGGCCATGATTCCCAGAACCCCCACAACTCGACTCCTCCCGAAATCTCCTCCTCCGCCTAAGATGGCCTCTTTGGACCCTGGATGCTTGCAAAAAAGCCTCAAAGACGCCGTCCACCTCATCCATTTGGTAACGAGACCCAAAGCCCTCTGGTCGTTCAGGAAAAAGGATCGAGATTCTCCATCCTTAATGTCGAGGAGGATTCCTCTATGGATCGGCTACAAGACAACCTTATAGCCAATGACTCTATCTCTCCCACCCCCAAATCACCCTGCCCAGTTAAACCTTCGGTGATCAAGGTCCAAAATTCTCATGGAGGTAAAAATCCTCAATCTGGGCCATTAAAGAAGAAAGACCAAAGCCGTGAAATCAAACCCTCTGCTCCTCAACGGACGGCTTCTAAAGGAACCAAGCCCTCACCAAGCCTCCCAAGTAGCCAACCTAAACCTCAACCTATTAAAGATAACCAGAACTCTACGGTTGATAAATCAGCATAAAAAGGAGTTTTCGCATTAATGCAACATTTTCAGAAGCAAGCAAAGAATTCCTTTGAAGTCTCTCAATCCATTCTAAAATCGGAAATTATCCATCCGGATCAAGAGACCATACAGTTCCTCGATAGACATCAGAATCAATTGAGGTGCCATTCTCCCCCAAAGCCACCTGACCCTGGCCCTAACAATGTTGGTGCGCAGATACCAATCCCTCCAAAGGCACATTACTTTTTCTGAAAGCATGTTGGTGGATGAGCCAATGCCTGATAACCCAGCTTAGCCGGGTACTATCTTTCCCCTCTTTCTCAATGAATTTCATCGTTTGGAATTGTCGGGCATTAGAAACAAGACTTTTCCCAGGCTTATTAGAGACCTTCAAGGTTAATATCATGCTTCTCTATTATATCTTCTTGAAACTCATTGCCTTGAAAATCAAGCTATGTCTATTGTTAAAAGATTTGGTTTTAATGGTTATTTCTTTGTCCCCTCGGGTCACAGTGGTGGTCTTTGGTGTCTTTGGGACCCTCAGGTTTGGACCATTGGTATTTTGAATAATTCTAATCAATTTATTCATATGAAAGTTAAATGGCTCAATAATACCCCTTGGTTCCTCACTGCTGTGTATGCTAGTCCCAACCCCACTAGACGTAATTTTCTTTGGAATGATCTTAGATCCATTCACTCTCAATTATCTGGTCCCTGGCATTGTTGGGGATTTTAATTCTATTAGGTTCCCCCATGAGAAAGAAGGGGGCAGTGAGGCCTTTAATTTGAGAAGTAGCAATAATTTTAATGATATGATTTCTGACTGTCACCTTTTAGATGCTGGTTTTGTTGGATGGCCCTTCACTTGGAAAAGAGGCCATCTACATGAGCGCCTAGATAGAACCCTTATTAATATAGATGGGCGCCTTAGATTTCCCTCTGCATCTATTTTCCATTACCCTTTTTCAAGTCTGATCATTCCCCTCTTTGGATTTGTTTCAATGGACCTCCCTAAGCCTAATAGAGGTCGTAGACCCTTTAGGTTCATCGCTGCTTGGCTTAGCCATCCTTCCTTTAATAATGAGGTTAAAAACTCTTGGAACCATAATAGTGACTGGATTACTAATGTTGAAAATACAAAAAATCACCTTAAAGATTGGAATGAAAAGGAGTTTGGGAGTATTTTTAGGCGTAAAAAGAATTTGCTTAACAGATTAAATGGTATCTCTAGGAAGCTGGACTCTCCTTCTGGATCCAACCCCTTTCTTATTAACCTCCAAAACTCCCTTTGGAAAGAGTACGAATCAATCCTCCTCCAAGAGGAGCTTTTATGGTATCAAAAGTCTAGGTGTAAATGGCTCCAATCTGGGGATAGGAATACTAGGTATTTCCATGGTACTACCATTGTTAGGTGCAAAAAAAATAAAATTGAAGCCCTCCAAGATGAAAATGGGAATTGGATTCATGACCAAGAGACCTTAGAGCAGCTTGCCTTATCCTTTTTTAAGAATTTGTATCAACCCCAATCTCCCATTGAGCCCTTCATTATTCATGGTTGTTTCCCTCCCATACCTACTCCTCTTTTAGATAAGCTGTTGCTCCCTGTGTCAGATGCTGAAATTAAGCAAGCTATTTTTGACATGGGTGGGCTTAAAGCCCCTGGTAAAGATGGTTTCCATGCCTATTTTATCAAAGTCAATGGGATATTGTTGGCCCATCCCTTTGTTCTTTGCTTAAAAGCATCTTTCAGGATCCTACTAAGATTAAGGATATCAACAGCACCATTATTACTCTTATCCCCAAGACTGAGAATCCATGTACTCTTAAACACTTCCGGCTATTAGCCTTTGCAATGTTTCTTACAAAACCATCTCTAAGATTATTGCTTCTAGGCTTAAACCGGTTTTACCTTATCTTATTAGTCTAATCAAAGCAGTTTTGTTCCCCACCGATTTATGGGGACAATTATTATTACCCAAGAAATAATTCACTCCATGAGATTTAAAAAAGGGGAAAAGGGTTTTATGGCTATCAAATTGGATCTAGAAAAAGCTTTTGATAAATTAAACTGGAAGTTTATAGAAGACACTCTGCTTGATAGTGGTATCCCTTATTATTGTCTCGTATTATTTTGCATTGCATTTCCTCCCCTCACATGCAGATCAGCTGGAATGGTGAATTAACTGACTTTCTGGCCGCAGCAGGGAGTTAGACAGGAGACCCTATCTCTCCTTATATCTTTATTTTATGTATTGAGAGACTTTCTCAACTTATTTCTCTTTTGGTTGATCAGGATCTCTGGCACCCCATCCAATTATCCAAGAATGGCCCAAAGCTTTCTCATCTTGTTTTGCTGACGACATTGTGTTATTTGCTGAAGCCAGCCTGGACCAGGTGCAGGTTATTGCCCACTGTTTGTAAAGCTTCTGCGTCAGTTCTGGTCAATCAATTAACAAGGATAAAACCCGGATCTTTTCTCCAACAATGTTGATGAGTCCTTGAAGAACAGTATCAGCCTTGAATTTGACATTAAACCCACTGATGATCTCGACAAGTATCTGGGCGTTCCCCTCCTTCACTCTAGGACCTCTCATCATCATTTTAATCATATCATTGACAAGGTTCAGAGTAGACTGAGTTCCTGGAAAATAAATACCCTCTCCTTTGCGGGTAGACTTACTTTGGTGCAGTCAGTTATTCAAGCCCTGCCTGCGTACTCTATGCAAACTGCCAAGCTTCCTATCTCCATTTGTACCACACTGGATCGAATAACTAGAAGCTTTTTTGGGGGGGTCAGACTAATGTTAAGCACATCCACTCTGTTAGCTGGAACAAGAATTGTCAGCCTAAGCCCCTGGGCGGTTTAGGTCTTAAACCCTCTCATATTTTCAATGAGGCTTTTTTAATGAAAAACATTTGGAGACTCATCTCCCATAAGGATGATCTCTGGGCTCAAGTAGTTCGAAGCAAGTATAACCGTGGATCTGGGTTACTCCCTATTATTAATCAACGTCCCTGTGCCTCTAACCTTTGGCGTGGTATCTGCACTGTTTGGCCAGACTTCCAAATGCAAATAATCTGGAGAATTAAATCTGGAAACGACATCCTCTTCTGGAAAGATAATTGGGTTCCATCGCTGGGTGCCTTACAAGACCTTGTGCATTCTGATATGATAAACTCTCATACTGCCAAAGTCTCTGAGTACTTGGGAAATGATGGTAACTGGGACTCCATTAGGCTCCAAGGGTTCTCCCTCCCTCTATCCTTGCTAAAGTTCGTGCTATGCTTCCTCCATCCAGTACAAGTGGTCCTGATTTGATTGCTTGGAGCCATAATACTGATGGATCTTTTACCGTTGCTTCTGCTTACAACTTCCTCTCTGGTGCTAATAATTCCACCCCTATCCGTATCTTTAATCTTATTTGGCATTGGGTTGGCCCTCAACGTATTAAGCTCCTCCTTTGGAAGATTGCTCATAATGCTCTTATTACAAACGTTGAGCGATTCAGGAGACATTTATCAGACAATGTTGCTTGTCCTAGATGCAACGACTCAGATGAAGATATTCTGCATATTGTCCGGGACTGCAGTTTTGCTAAAAAGCTTTGGTCCCACTTTGTTCCTGATGCTGGTTGGATTGATTTTGCTCAGCAGGACCTTCATTCTTGGATGGAGAATAATCTTAGCAGTGCTAAGATGAGCTTATCCGAATCCTTATGGCCTCTTGTTTTTGGTATTGTTCTTGATAAGCTCTGCTTCGAGAGAAACAAGCTGGTTTTTTCTGGTTCGAATTCCTCTGAGGATGCAGTTTGGCATAGCACCCTTCATAGTATTGATGAAAGTACTGTTGCCTTTGGTATTGGTAAAAGGATTGATAACAGCAGATGTATGAACCACGACCTCTATATCAAGTGGATCCCTCCCCCCCATGACTGGTTCAAACTAAATTTGGATGGGGCTTTTAAACCCTCTGCTAACTTGGCTGGTTGTGGTGGAGTCATTAGAGACCACCTTGGAAACTTCACTGGTGCCTTTTCTGCTTTCCTTGGAGACTGTTCTATCATGTGTGCTGAGCTTAGAGCTTTTATTTTTGGTCTCAAACTTGTCATTCAAAAGCAAATTGCCAAAGTTATTGTTGAATCCGACTCCAGTTCCGCTGTTCGGTTTGTCAAAACCAATTGTCCTCCTACGCACATGTACTCGTCTTTGGTTGAAGAGATTCACAAGCTTGCTCTCCTCATCCCTGAAGTCATTTGGAGCCATTCCTTGCGTGAAGGGAACTACCTAGCTGATTCCTTTGCCAATTGCGACACCCTTAGTTTTACCACTAAGAACATCACATATGACACGTGACCATTGAACTTACCGTTTTTAGAAACGTCAAAATACGGAAATATTTTTTTTGAAAAGGGATCAGTCGTCATCAACCTATTACTTCTCTAATTCCCTTTTAAGTATATATGAAATATCCTTTCCTTAATTTCAAAACTTGTTTTCCAAAAACGTCTAGACGGTTACCACATCGCGCCCATATACACCATACATGCAGTTAAAAAATCAGCATAAGAAAGGGAAAATGACATGAAATATATGCATATAAACATAGCATCAGAGTATCTCTCAAGCCACCCAAATATCTACATCAAAATACGAGTTCTGCTAGTAGATCAAAATAATCAAGACCTCAAACAAAATACAAAAGAAGAGGCCGCTAACTCAGAGCTGCTGCTACCTAGACTCAAACCACACTAGTCCTACTCTGGTATAAACGGAAGTCCGGGATGAGAAATGATGACACGAACTTCCCCCGTGAACTCACATCTGCGAAGGATGTCTGTCACCCTCCAGGTGCCCCTGGGCATCCACCGTAGCCGCACTTGCATTGACGTCATAACTGAAGTCTCCGATACCGGCTATCGACGTAACGAGAAGAATACAACAACAAGAGATAGAAAGGAAGGGTGAGAACATCGCATGAACTCACAGCATGTAGGATATAATGAACTAGAGCACACACACAGAATTTCCACACAAATCAATCAACAAGCAATCACAAACACATCGTCATAGCACACTCATGTGAATGCGACCTTGCAACTATAATGCAATGACTAATGCATGAGGGGAAACATCACCATCACAGTGCACACAGCAACTGCCCGACCATATATGTACAACATATCAGGAGTTAGAGTCTGTACTAGCAATCAGTACAAGGAGCATTGCTCATTCATTTTCTTTTGGCCAAATCTTTTATGCGTCCTTCCAGACAATCTCCACTGACCCCGAAACCATGAGAGCGACATGATAGTCAAGCCTCCCCCCTTCGTACTCGACAGTAGGGAGCTAGCCTACATCTCATGATGTCCTTTCTGGAACTCGACTATCCTCAGGGCTGGCGTCCTTTACCGGACCCGCTGGCGTTCTTTGCAAAACCCAGTGCACCCTTCCCAACCAGTTTCACACTGTACCAAAGTGTCACTGCCATATAGGTCGTAAGGTTTTCAACCTTGAACATCAACAATGTTTTATGATGCATGTCACATAACATTGCCTACAGCATTCACATCCTTACAGGCAAAGCCCATCGAATCATTCAACGTCACCACATACCCATGGTATGGCCCGATTCAATGTCTTTCCTTAAAGGAAAACCAAACAATGCTTTCTCAGCATACACAGTCCTTACAGGCAAAGCCAATCGAATCATTCAACATCACCACTTACCCGTGGTACGGCCCGATTCAATGTCTTCCCTTCAAGGAAAACCAAACCCTATCTTGGGTTGGAACCGCACTCTCTCACTAAGCTTCTCAAGTCTTATGCAGAAAGAGTGTGTTGGTTATAATCTTTTAAGGTAGTTTGTACTAATATTCTTCTTTGAATCAATATTCATTTCCACTTGAGTCCTATAATTCACTAAGACTTATGATTGTGTCTTATGGATAGTATATCCTATCTTAATTTGTCTTGTATGTCTAATTAAGATTGGGTTTAACCCTTAATTAATTAGTCTTCATTAACTGAACTATAATCAATTTTAATCCTCCTTAATTAAGTCTTAATCCTTTCTTAAGGTCCTAATTATCCCTTAATCTCTTCATTAATCTTGGATTAAGCTTTTAATTATATTTGATTAAGGTTAATCATAATTAATTAGTTCTTAGTCATCATTAAGGCTTAATTACTTAATTAATACCTCATTAGTAATTAATGATTAAGATTAAGATTAATCTTCATTAAGGTTAATTAACTTTAGCCTTAATTAATTATTCTTCACTTAATTAAATTAAGTAGATTAGATTAATTAACTTGGATAATTAAATTAACTAAGCCCACTAATTAAATTCTAAGTTTTAATCTTAATAGCTTGGATTAGAGTTGAAGTCCAACTCTAACCTAAGCCCAATTTCATAAATTGTTTTTGGTTGACTTGCAATGAGTCCTTGACTCACTTTTTTGAAGGTTTTGGGTGTAAACCAAAGGCCCAAAGGTTGATAACTTTAGAAATTCATTTTTACTCATAACAACTCAAAACATTGACTTTTGGGTTGACTTTTACTTGGGTTAAGTTGGAAATCCGAATTTAGTTCTTTTATTATTGTAAAAGTTTTTCCCTTTTTGCACTTTAACCCTTTTGTTTGTAAAATTTTTCCTTAGTCCTTTTGGACCACCAAAGCCCAAAAACATGTTTTCCAAAACTTCTTGATCTTTTCAAGATCAAAAAGCATTCTTGATGAGTTTCATCAAGAACAACACAGAACATCAAGATCACCTTGAATGTTCATCAAAACTCCAATTTTTCCAACAACATCCACACATATTCAAGTTCATAACCATCATTTTTCAAGAATCAAACATTCAAAACAATTTCATAAATTCAACAACTTCATGCATGTTCATAAATCCATCATCAAACCACATTTCCAAGATCAACTAAAATTTTAGAAACATGCAGCCACACAAGCACATTAACAAGCAAGTTTTTCAATAAAATCCCAAAATAAACAGCCACTGTGCAGACCGAATATCTCCTAGCCTAGACATCGTATCAACGATCCGACCGTTCCAAATGAAGATTCAGGTGCTGTAAACCAGTCACTAAAATTTCAGCCCGATCCAACGGTTAACGAATTTGCAGTCTCCATTGTATGGTCGCTGCTCTATGTAAAACGGGAAACATTTCTTTCCAACCAATTTCACAAATTGCATACATTAACAACCACAATCCAAGCACTTTTGAAGCATCAAAATAAATTTCAAAACACACATACAACCTAGCTCAAGAAATCCAAAACATTTTACTCCAAAAAGAGGTTCCAAAAGTGATTTTTTTTTCAAGAGAAAAAGATGATCAAGACAAGGATCAAGGGCAATCCTTGAATCTAGTCACCAATCCTACTAGAGTTCAAGTTCTCCCCCCTTACCTAAGGAAATTTTTCAAGAATTAGGTGCAGCCACAACTTCAAAACAGCCCCTCTTTATGCTCCTTTTGATCACCCAAGTTTCTTCAAAGGATGTAGGCTAGATTTTGAGGTTTAAGGTTCAAAAATGGAACCTTTCACCAAGTTTGTGTAGGAAAGAAAATGAAGAAGTAGATGGAGAGAAAGTGATGAAGAGCTCACGGTTTGGAGGAGAGGAAAATGAAGAGTGAGAAGTGGTTTGCATGCAAATGAGGAGGTAAGGTGCAAGTGTAAGAAAGAATGATGGCTTTCTTACTTCTTTGACTAAGGAAATGTATAAGACAAGTAATGTGCCATACCATCACATGGCTCACGGTTTTGGAGTGTTTTAAGTGAGGGAATTGATGAAATGTTGCATATTTTTGTGATTCAAATCAAGGGCATTTTGGTCCGGTTCCAAAAAGTGTAGGGGTAAAAAGGTCATTTTGCACCAAAACTCCTAAAAATTCCCAAAAAATTCCTAAAAATCTAGAAAAATAGGAAATTCATTCCTAAACTCAAAAATATAAACTTTGATGATTAAAAATAATTTTAATCTCTCAAAATTCAATAAAACACACAATACGGCAAAACGGTAAAAACGCAGGTGTTACATCTCCCCTCCTAAAAAGAAATTTCGTCCTCGAAATTTGTGCGTACCTTCTTGAAATAATTGAGGATAGGACTTCTTCATGTGCTCTTCCAACTCCCAGGTTGCATTCCCTTCATCAGTTGTGCTCCAATTAACCTTTACCAACAGAATCTCTTTTCCTCTCAGCTGCTTAATCCTTCGGTCTCCGATTCGCACAGGCAATACTTCATAAGTTAAATTTTCTTTTAATTGTATTACGTCGGGTTCTATGACGTGCGAAGGGTCCGGAATATATTTTCGGAGTTGTGACACATGGAATACATTATGAAGATTAGAAAAAAAAGGCGGTGGTAAAGCAATTTAGTAAGCAACAAGAACGATTCTTTTCAAAATTTGGTAGGGACCAACAAATTTAGGTGTGACCCCAGTCATATGTGTAACTCTTAAACAGACATGGTCTCCTTCTTTGTATTCGAGGGGGTTTTCTCCTTCGATCATAGTAACTTTTCTGCCTGCTCTGTGATATTCTCATCCTTTCCTGAATCATCTAAATCTTGGTTCCTAATACTTGCTGCAGACTACCATAAAGTCTGAATGTAAATCTAGGGTCTCTATCTGTCACTATGCTAGACGGAATCCCATGTAATCCTTATTACCTCCTTAATGTACAACCAAGTTAACTCTTCTAAGGAAAACTTAATGTTGATGGGTAGAAAATGAGCAGACTTTGTTATCCTATCAACGATTACCCATATAGCATCAAAACCTGCCGGGGTTTTAGGTAAACCTACCACGAAATCCATAGATATGCTGTTGAGATATGTAGAGATATTCTGTTAGATATAACAGTTTATTCTCCCTTGTTTTATTGTATAGTTTCCTTATTTAGGTTGATCCTAATCCCAAAACTCAAGGGATTTGATTCTGTCATAGCATGTATATATATGTGTGTTGTATCTGTTATTCTTAATCAATCCAAATACACTTTTCAGTATTTCTATTTCAAGTTGGTATCAGAGCTCCCGATCCAGGGGGCTCTGCTTCCGCGTCTTCTAGGCAACCTTCATTGCTGCACATCATTTTTGTTCAGTCTCGTTTTTTCTCCAAAACAGCGTCCTTTTCCAGCACCGTCAGCCGCCAGCCGCCACAGTCCGCCGCCGACCACCGCGGATCCAATCTTCTGGTCCAGGAACCCTGTTTTAACCCCGTTGTCTACCTGGGTCACCGTCTTTTGTCAGCGACCGCCTGTCTGGACGACGCCAGAGTGTTCAGAGGTCGCTGATCTGCTTCCCCACAGCGCCGCCTCCGTAGCCTCCGTCACGCGCTGCCTTTCTCCGGTTCGCTCGCCGGCGCGTGAGGTCCACGCGTCGCCCTCCCGGCCTCCGTTCGCGACGCCGTTTGTTCAGTTCTGCTCATCGGCGCTTCCTCTTTCTGTTTTGACCCCCTTCAGGCTGTGGGTCACTCTTTTTGGTGGCTGTTCGGTCATTCTTGTTGTTGTTTGGTGGTTTCGGTCGCTGCAAGATCGTCTTTTGGTTGTTGTTTGGTGTTTCCGTTTCTGTAAGACAGTTTTCTGGGGTTCTTGTTGCTGTTTGGTTGTTTTTTGTTGCTGCCAGACTGTTTTTGGTGGCTGTTGGTTGTTCTCATTGCTGCCTATTGTTTTTGGTGGCTGTTTGGTCATTTTTGTTGCTTTCTGTTGGTCTTTTGTGGTGTTTCTGGTTGTTCAGTGTTGTTCTCATGGCGGATGTTTCCAAGGTTGTTATATCTGCGATGATTATAAAGAGTACCTTCAACTGAAAGCAACTCAACAGCCTTCTTACTCAGTCACTGTTGCTCACACTGGTAATTCTACAATCTGTCTCTCACACTCTACGCCTACTGGATCATGGGTTTTGGATTCCGGTGCTTCTGATCACTTAACTGGTAATGTCTCCTTTTTCTCTAATTTATCATCACCCGAAACTCCACATCATATCACCCTTGCAGATGGGTCAAAAGTCCAAGCCACTGGTATTGGGCAAGTTTCACCTCTTTCCTCGTTATCATTGAAATCAGTTTTACTAGTTCCTGGATGTCCCTTCAATTTAATTTCTATAAGCAAGTTGACTCGATCACTAAACTGTTTCATAACCTTCACTTCTGATTCATTCATGATACAGGACCGGAGTACGGTACGGACGATTGGAACCGATCTGAATCACATGGCCTCTACTACCTTCAGCCTTCTACTTCTACCATATGTGCATCCATTGAGTCTCCTGGTTTACTCCATCGTCGTCTTGGTTCATCCCAGCTTGAATAAATTAAAGAAAATGGTACCTCATCTCTCAAGATTGGAGTCCTTTGAGTGTGAGTCGTGTCAATTAGGTAAGCATGATAGAGCTTCTTTTCCTAGTAGTATTAATAGTCGAGTTGTCTCTCCCTTTTGATGTCATTCATTCTGATGTTTGGGGGTCCTAGTCGTGTTCCCTCTATTTTAGGGCATAAGTATTATGTCACCTTTATTGATGATTTTTCTAGATGCACTTGGATATTTTTAATGAAAATCGTTCAGAGTTATTCAATATTTTTCAAAGTTTCTATTCAGAAATAAAACACAGTTTGGAAAAGGAATTCGTATTCTACGAAGTGACAATGCTAAAGAATATTTCTCTGATTGCTTCAATTCATTTATGATTTCCCATGGCATTCAACATCAATCTAGTTGTCCTCATACACCTCAACAAAATGGTGTTAGCCGAACGAAAACATAGACATATTGTGGACACTACTGCTCGCACTCTTTTATTGAATGCCAACGCACCTCGAAAGTTGTGGGGGCCTGCTGTCCTTATTGCAGGATACTTAATAAATAGGATGCCATCCTCTGTTTTGAATGATCAGGTTCCTCATTCCCTATTATAACCCGTCGAACCCTCTTTTCTCTATTCCCCCTCGGTTTTTGGTTGTACTTGTTTGTCCATGATCTTTCTCCAGGACGTGACAAGTTGTCTGCTCGTGCTATCAAATGTGTGTTCTTGGGATACTCTCGTGTCCATAAGGGGTACCATTGTTACTCTCCCACTACACATCGATTCTACACCAGTGCAGATGTCACTTTCTTTGAGGACACACCATATTTCACTGCCTCAGATGTCTCTCCAGTTGACTCAGACCTCTATTCTCAGGTATTGCCTATTCCCTATCTTAATTCTGTTAAGTCTACACATGCTACTTTAGAGGCACCTGAGCCTTCTCTAGAGAGTCCTCCACCACTGCCTTCTCCAGAGAGTCCTCCACCTCTCCCAGGGTCTAACTGATGACACACTGCTAGAAGCTTGGACCTGCAAGACCTACATTAGAGGAAATGCACCAACTTTTGGCCTGAGCTTCAAGCAAGGAAGAGTAAGAGAAATTAGTGTCCTACAAATAAAGGGTCACTACCCTACAAAATAAAGGTCACTACGCTACAGAAGGACACCTTGACCCTGGATAGGACCCTTGTCCTATGGACCACCCCTTAATTAGGACTCTCTTATATTTTCTTTTTATTTGATTGTATTTTTCTTTTAATTTCATCCTACTTGGGTGATAATTGTATGGGTTTATTGGTTAGTAGGTTGCCTTGCTATAAGGCTTAAGAGGTCATGGGTTCTATTCCCACATAGGATAGAAATTTGACTCATCTTGTATTTTCCTACTTGTTTGGGCGCCTTTTTGGAGGTTTAATGGCTTAAGGCTTAGCTTATCCATAAGCCTTTAGGGGCATGGGTTCAAATCCCATGTAGGATGGGTTTTCACCCATCTTTTATTTTCTTCCCCTTTTATTTTCCTTTTTGGCCGCCCCCTCCCTCTCATTTTCCTATAAATAGGAGCCTCCCCTCATGTAATTGATAACTTTGATGAATAGTAAAGGCATTATGCCAAATTTTCTCCTCTCTTGAGAGTTGAGTGAGGCTTGGTGGTTGTTGCTTAAACCATGGTGAGACTTATCTAATTCTCCTGAATTAGTGGCGTCTGACGATTGGACTTATCTGCTGCAGGAGGATTCTTGCTTCAGTGGCGTCCCTCCATTTCTTTCCCCTTCACTTTTTCTTTCATTTTCTCTCATTTTCCTTCATTTTCTCACGTGGAATAGCTGCTGTTCCAGCACCTATTTTTGTGATTTAATTGCCCTAATTTTGGTTCTAATTGGTTTATTTTGCTCAATTCTAGATCCTGTGCAATTCCTGTCATCACTAACTGTCCCCCACACCGATTTAGGGTAACTTATGAGCGTCGGTCACATACTCTTGTTCCTCCTACCAGTGCACCGTGTGATTCCGCTTCGGCTCCAGTCTCTTCACCTACTCCGGCTCCACCTGTCTCAGTTGACTTGCCCATTGCTATTCGTAAAGGTAAACGTTCTACTTCTAATCCTCATCCCATTTATAACTTTCTCCCATATCATCGTTTGTCTCCTACCTATTATGCTTTTGTCTCTGCTCTTTCCTCTATTACCATTCCCAAGACAGTACAGGAAGCCTTAACCCATCTAGGATGGCGACAAGCTATGATTGATGAGATGACAACTTTAGAATCTAACCATACTTGGGCACTTGTTCCACCTCCGTTTGGAAATCCGTTGTTGGATGTCGGTAGGTCTTTAATGTTAAAGTGGGTCCTGGTGGACAGGTGGATCAATTGAAAGCTCGTCTTGTGGCTAAGGGATATACACAAGTATATGGTTTGGATTACAGTGACACTTTCTCTCCAGTTGCGAAGATGGCCTCAGTTCGCCTCTTCTTGGCCATGGCTGCTGTGAGACATTGGCCCTTATTTCAATTGGATATAAAAAATGCTTTCTTACATGGTGACTTGGAGGAGGAGATCTATATGGAGCAACCCCCGGGGTTTGTTGCTTAGGGAGAGTTTGGCCTTGTGTGTAAATTACGGAAGTCCTTGTATGGCCTTAAACAATCACCTCGAGCTTGGTTTGGTCGGTTTAGCAAAATCATACAGGAGTTTGGAATGATCCGCTGCGAGGCAGACCACTCTGTTTTCTTTAAACGCTCACTGACACATAAATTTATTTATCTTGTGGTTTATGTGGATGATATTGTAATTACAGGTGATGATCAGGAGGGCATCAAGGCTCTAAAGCAACACTTGTTTGAGAACTTTCAAACTAAGGATTTAGGTCCCCTGCGCTATTTCCTTGGGATTGAGGTTGCTCAGTCAAAGTCCGGTGTTGCTATTTCTCAAAGAAAATATGCTCTTGACATTCTGGAGGAGACAGGACTCACAGATTGTAAGCCAGTTGACACCCCAATGGATCCCAATGTGAAGCTTCTACCTAACCAGGGGGAGCCCTATTCTGACCCGGGGAGGTATCGAAGACTAGTGGGCAAGTTGAATTATCTCACCATGACCAGACCTGATATATCCTTTCCTGTCAGTGTTGTAAGTCAGTTCCTTAACTCCCTTTGTGAGAGCCATTGGCATGCAGTTGTGCGGATCCTCAGATATATCAAAGGATCACCTGGAAAGGGAATTGTTTACAGTGATAGAGGACATACATATATTGTTGGGTATTCCGATGCAGATTGGGCAGGTGATGCAAGTGATAGACGGTCAACAACATGTTATTGTGTTTTCTTAGGAGGTAATCTTGTTTCATGGAAGAGTAAAAAGCAAAGTGTTGTTGCCAGATCGAGCACAGAAGCAGAGTATCGTGCAATGGCTCACACCACATGTGAGATTTTGTGGCTAAAGTCTTTAACTCAAGAGTTGCAGTTTTGCAAGGTTGGTCCTATGGAACTAATGTGTGATAACCAGTCAGCCTTATACCTCTCCTCTAATCCGGTTTTTCATGAGAGGACAAAGCATATAGAGATTGATTGTCATTTTATCAGAGAAAAGATTCTCTCCGGTGTCATCAAGACTTCCTCAGTTTGCTCCAAGGATCAACTTGCAGATATCTTTACTAAATCTTTGCGGGGTCCTAGGATAACCTATATATATGACAAGCTGGATGCCTATGATATGTATGCTCCATCTTGAGGGGGAGTGTTGAGATATATAGAGATATTCTGTATATTCTGTTAGATATAACAATTTATTCTCCCTTGATTATTGTATAGTTTCCTTATTTCCTTATCACTAGGTATACATATCCTACCCTTGAATCTAATAATTCCATCAGTTCCCTTACAAACTCGGATTCTTCTTTCTTAGGGACTAGATCCTTCAAAACTTGTGAAGATCGATCCACTTCCGGTGCTACATGAACTTGTTCCAATAAATCATTTGAAATCGTCAAAGTTCATAATCTTACACTTTAGGACCAAATCCAATATCTAATTTCAGGTCTCTAAACTTCTTTATATCAATTCTAGTTCCTCTTAATTGATCCATCAAGTCGTCTATCCTAGGCAAAAGATACCTATTTTTTACCGTCACCTTATCAAGCTGACGATAATCTACGCAGAGCCTCATGCTACCGTCTTTCTTCTTAACTAACAAAACTGGTGCTCCCCAAGAGGACATACTAGGCCTAATAAACTGCTTCCCTAACAACTCTTCTAGCTGCTTCTTCAACTCAGCTAATTCTAATGGGGACATCTTATACGGAGCTATAGAAATAGGTCCGGTTCTAGGTACCAACTCTATGTTAAACTCTATCTCTTGCTCTGGTGGCACACCAGGAATATCTTCCGAAAATACCTCAACGAATTCTCACACTACAGACAGTTTACTGATGTCAGATTCCTGCTCTTCCTCCAAAGAAGAAAGTATCATGTAGATTTGAGCTCCTTCTCTCAAAGAAGCATTCACTTGGTTGGCGTACAAGAATCTCGTACTTACAGGATTAAGAGTAGAGGGAGAAGAAGGATCAAACACAACGGATTTATGATAAAGTCAAGTTGGACTCGATTGGAAGATAACCAGTCCATTCCCAAAACAATATCAAGCTGAGAAAGGGGTAAACAAATCAAATCAGCAGAGAAGGTTTTATCACCAGTGGTGATTGAATAGTTCAAACAGGCTAATGAAGTGATCACAGGTTTAGCAGTAGGAGTAGAAACAACAAGATCATAGGGTAATTTAACAACAAGCACTCTCAATTATTTCACACAATCCATAGAAATGAAAGAATGTGTCACCCCCGAATCATACAATACAACTAAAGGAACTCCACTTATGATACACTTACCTTGGATCAGATCCTCGGATTCAGCAGCTTCAGCACCGCTCATGGTGAACACTCTGCCTCTAGTTCTGGGTCTTCCAGCTTGTGCATTCAGATTCGACATAGGTGCACTTGCAACATTGCTACTACTTCCCTTCCAAGCAGGGCAATCTCTCTTGATATGGCCAGATCGTCCACAATGAAAGCATGCACGTTCGCTAGACTGGTTTTAAAATCGGGTTCGTGGTCGGACAATCCTTCAGGAGGTGATTCTTCTTACAGCGTGGACAACTAACATAGTTGTTACCAGTACTGCTTGCTGGACTTCCTCCACTAGAAATCATGGATTGCGGTCTCACCGCGCTTCCAGATGATGAACCAAAGTTATTCCTAGGAACGAAGTAAGGCGTTCTCCTTTCTTGTGTTACTTTGGGTTTGTTCCTCTGCGGGCCGGAATTCTTCCACTGAGCTTGCCTTGCCTTGGTATCATCCTCGAAGATACTACACATGTTGACCATCTTAGAGAATTCAGTGATCTGCTGATAGCCAATGGCTTGCTTGATTTCTAGCCTCAATCCACTTTCGAATTTAGAGCACTTGGATCCCTCATCTACGGTGTTCTGGAAGTATGGGCAGAACTTGGACAACTCCTCAAACTTCGCTGCATACTCCCCAACAGTCATGCTCCCTTGCTCCAATTTCAGAAACTCCACTTCCTTGTGTTTCCTCAGACCGGTTGGAAAATATTTCTGGAGAAAAGTTTCCTTGAACAGATTCCAGGTAATCAGCCTCCCAGTAGCCTCTAACTGACGTCTGGCATACTCCCACCAGTGCTGAGCTTCCCCAACCATCATGAACACAGCCAATGTTACCTTCTGCTCGTCAGGATAGCCCATAGCCAAGAAAATATTTTCCAATTCTTCTAACCACAGCTGAGATCCATCAGGGTCATGACCTCCTTTGAATTGCGGCGGGTTGTTCTTCTTGAAGGTAGACAGCCCACGGTAAGCGTCAGGAATGTTGTTTTGATTCTGATTACGAGCTTGATGAACGTCCGCGATTCTCCCTAGGAGATTGTTCATCACAGGGTTACCTCTTCCTGCCATGTAATCCTGCATTCACAGAGTACATCAATTTCTTCTGTTTCATGCAGAACCATTCAAGCAAGAACAAGTAACGCTACACAGATTCTCATATTACAAAGGTAGTAATATAAGAGCAACCAATTCACACAAAGCAAACAATCAACACAAACAAACAATCAACACAGAGTAAACACAGAAGGAAGGGTATTATAGACCATACCCGAGGCCAAAAGGAAAGAACAGCTCTGATACCACCTAAATGCGACACCCTTAGTTTTACCACTAAGAACATCACATATGACACGTGACCATTGAACTTACCGTTTTTAGAAACGTCAAAATACGGAAATATTTTTTTTGAAAAGGGTTTAGTCGTCATCAACCTATTACTTCTCTAATTCCCTTTTAAGTATATATGAAATATCCTTTCCTTAATTTCAAAACTTGTTTTCCAAAACGTCTAGACGGTTACCACATCGCGCACATATACACCATACATGCAGTTATAAAATCAGCATAAGAAAGGGAAAATGACATGAAATATATGCATATAAACATAGCATCAGAGTATCTCTCAAGCCACCCCAAATATCTACATCAAAATACGAGTTCTGCTAGTAGACCAAAATAATCAAGACCTCAAACAAAATACAAAAGAAGAGGCCGCTAACTCAGAGCTGCTACTACCTAGACTCAAACCACACTAGTCCTACTCTGGTACAAACGGAAGTCCGGGATGAGAAATGATGACACGAACTTCCCCTGTGAACTCACATCTGCGAAGGATGTCTGTCACCCTCCAGGTGCCCCTCGGCATCCACTGTAGTCGCACTTGCATTGACGTCATAACTGAAGTCTCTGATACCGGCTATCGACGTAACGAGAAGAATACAACAACAAGAGATAGAAAGGAAGGGTGAGAACATCGCATGAACTCACAGTATGTAGGATATAATGAACTAGAGCACACACACAGAATTTCCACGCAAATCAATCAATAAGCAATCACAAACACATCGTCATAGCACACTCATGTGAATGCGACCTTGCAACTATAATGCAATGACTAATGCATGAGGGCCCAGGGAAACATCACCATCACAGTGCACACAGCAACTGCCCGACCATATATGTACAACATATCAGGAGTTAGAGTCTGTACTAGCAATCAGTACAAGGAGCATTGCTCATTCATTTTCTTTTGGCCAAATCTTTTACGCGTCCTTCCAGACAATCTCCACTGACCCCGAAACCATGAGAGCGACAGGATAGTCAAGCCTCCCCCCTTCGGACTCGACAGTAGGGAGCTAGCCTACATCTCATGATGTCCTTTCTGGAACTCGACTATCCTCAGGGCTGGCGTCCTTTACCGGACCCGCTGGCGTTCTTTGCAAAACCCAGTGCACCCTTCCCAACCAGTTTCACACTGTACCAAAGTGTCACTGCCATATAGGTCGTAAGGTTTTCAACCTTGAACATCAACAATGCTTTATGATGCATGTCACATAACAATGCCTACAGCATTCACATCCTTACAGGCAAAGCCCATCGAATCATTCAATATCACCACATACCCGTGGTACGACCCGATTCAATGTCTTTCCTTAAAGGAAAACCAAACAATGCTTTCTCAGCATACACAGTCCTTACAGGCAAAGCCCATCGAATCATTCAACGTCACCACTTACCCGTGGTACGGCCCGATTCAATGTCTTCCCTTCAAGGAAAACCAAACCCTATCTTGGGTTGGAACCGCACTCTCTCACTAAGCTTCTCAAGTCTTATGCAGAAAGAGTGTGTTGGTTATAATCTTTTAAGGTAGTTTGTACTAATATTCTCCTTTGAATCAATATTCATTTCCACTTAAGTCCTATAATTCACTAAGACTTATGATTGTGTCTTATGGATAGTATTTCCTATCTTAATTTGTCTTGTATGTCTAATTAAGATTGGGTTTAACCCGTAATTATAATTAGTCTTCATTAATTGAACTATAATCAATTTTAATCCTCCTTAATTAAGTCTTAATCCTTTCTTAAGATCCTAATTAATTCCTAATTATCCCTTAATCTCTTCCTTAATCTTGGATTAAGCTTTTAATTATATTTGATTAAGGTTAATCATAATTAATTAGATCTTAGTCATCATTAAGGCTTAATTACTTAATTAATACCTCATTAGTAATTAATGATTAAGATTAAGATTAATCTTCATTAAGGTTAATTAACTTTAGCCTTAATTAATTATTCTTCATTTAATTAAATTAAGTAGATTAGATTAACTAACTTGGATAATTAAATTAACTAAGCCCACTATATAATTTCTAAGTTTTAATCTTAATAGCTTGGATTAGATTGAAGTCCAACTCTAACCTAAGCCCAATTTCATAAATTATTTTTGGTTGACTTTCAATGAGTCCTTGACTCACTTTTTTTGAAGGTTTTGGGTGTAAACCAAAGGCCCAAAGGTTTGATAACTCTTAGAAATTCATTTTTACTCATAACAACTCAAAACATTGACTTTTGGGTTGACTTTTACTTGGGTTAAGTTGGAAATCCGAATTTAGTTCTTTTATTATTGTAAAAGTTTTTCCCTTTTTGCACTTTAACCCTTTTTGTTTGTAAAATTTTTCCTTAGTCCTTTTGGACCACCAAAGCCCAAAAACATGTTTTCCAAAACTTCTTGATCTTTTCAAGATCAAAAAGCATTCTTGATGAGTTTCATCAAGAACAACACAAGAACATCAAGAATACCTTGAATGTTCATCAAAACTCCAATTTTTCCAACAACATCCATACACATATTCAAGTTCATAACCATCATTTTTCAAGAATCAAACATTCAAAACAATTTCATAAATTCAACAACTTCATGCATGTTCATAAATCCATCATCAAAACACATTTCCAACATTAACTAAAATTTTAGAAACATGCAGCCACACAAGCACATTAACAAGCAAGTTTTTCAATAAAATCCCAAAATAAACAGCCACTGTGTAGATCGAATATCTCCTAGCCTAGACATCGTATCAACGATCCGACCGTTCAAAATGAAGATTCAGGTGTTGTAAACCAGCCACTAAAACTTCAACCCGATCCAACGGTGAACGAATCTGCAGTCTCCAGTTTATGGTCGCTGCTCTATGTAAAACGGGAAAAATTTCTTTCCAACCAATTTCACAAATTGCATGCATCAACAACCACAATCCAAGCACTTTTCAAGCATCAAAATAAATTTCAAAACACACATACAACCCAGCTCTAGAAATCCGAAACATTTTACTCCAAAAAGAGGTTCCAAAAGTGATTTTTTTCAAGAGAAAAAGATGATCAAGACAAGGATCAAGGGCAATCCTTGACTCTAGTCACCAATCCTACTAGAGTTCAAGTTCTCCCCCCCTTACCTAAGGAAATTTTTCAAGAATTAGGTGCAGCCACAACTTCAAAGCAGCCCCTCTTTATGCTCCTTTTGATCACCCAAGTAAGTTTCTTCAAAGGATGTAGGCTAGATTTTGAGGTTTAAGGTTCAAAAATGGAACCTTTCACCAAGTTTGTGTAGGAAAGAAAATGAAGTAGATGGAGAGAAAGTGATGAAGAGCTCACGGTTTGGAGGAGAGGAAAATGAAGAGTGAGAAGTGGTTTGCATGCAAATGAGGAGGTAAGGTGCAAGTGTAAGAAAGAATGATGGCTTTCTTACTTCTTTGACTAAGGAAATGTATAAGACAAGTAATGTGCCATACCATCACATGGCTCACGGTTTTGGAGTGTTTTAAGTGAGGGAATTGATGAAATGTTGCATATTTTTGTGATTCAAATCAAGGGCATTTTGGTCCGGTTCCAAAAAGTGTAGGGGTAAAAAGGTCATTTTGCACCAAAACTCCCAAAAATTCCCAAAAAATTCCTAAAAATCTAGAAAAATAGGAAATTCATTCCTAAACTCAAAAATATAAATTTTGATGATTAAAAATAATTTTAATCTCTCAAAATTCAATAAAACACACAATACGGCAAAACGGTAAAAACGCAGGTGTTACACCAATTATGCTATTAGTAGCCAGGATCCTTTTGTTAACTTTGATTCTATTCCTTCCTTTGCTGCCCTTGCCTTTGTTGCAGACCTTTCGGGGACTGTTTTTAGGCGTGGAAGGGACTGTTTCTTGTAGTTTTTGTTGTTTCTTTTGGGGTTTTTCCCCCGTAATGCACCAAAAATATATATATATTCATCACTTAAATTTTTAATCTGGAAAATCATATTAAATTGTTATTTTTATTGAATTTTCAATTTCTTTTACCATCCCTGGTAATAATTTTTTTAAAAAATTGGAAAAACAATAAAATGCATTTAAAATTAAAACTGATAAAATCAAACAAAATGAACTTTGTTTTATTTTTATACAAAAATATATAAACCAAGGAAGATTAGATATCAACACACGTTGATCAGCTGGTAAGAGGCTGTCACAACTTGGGATTTGTTCGGGGTGGTTGTGTTTTTTCAGTTTTTGGTTTTAAAAATTTTAAATCAACTTTTTACAACTCAAAACAAAAAACAAAGTGAGATATTATTATTGCTGTAGTAACGAAAAACAGAGTCCTTCTCTGCCGCCCCTCTCTCACATCGTTGTAGTAACTAACTGACTGTTCTAACTTTCTACCACCTCCAACAGCTACTTCACCTAAAGCAGAATTATTATTGCTCCTGGAGAAATGTGAGATATTAATATGGAGTTTTTAATCCCCAATCCATATCTGCTTCAACCTCCCTCTAAGCGCAAAGGGTCACTATTATGTTTGAATCTCACAAACCCAAATCATTTACCTTTCTTATCAAACTTTTTAGAAATATACACATCAAGAACTTGCTCCCCCCATAATGAGAATACTTTCCAAAGAGCCTCTACATCATATGGATCTGGAAAATTAGTGAAGAAATACGAAACACAATCATCATACCTTTTGAGAGCCCGCAAAAGTTGCCGATCCCACACATTCACATTTCTTCTATTGTCCTTTGGTAGTCGAAAATCCTCTTGTATGTTAGCCAATCCCAATCTCCAAACTTTCCTCCTTCTTGATCTCACTAAGGTCCACTCTCGTTCTCTCTCACTCTCTGCCTCACCCATCTCTCGCTCTCTGCCGGCAATTTGTACTAAACTATTCTTTTAGAAAATCATATTAAATTGTTATTTTTATTGAATTTTCAATTTCTTTTATCACCCCTGGTAATATTTTTTAAAATAAATTGGAAAAACTATAAAATGCACTTAAAATTCAAACTGATAAAATCATACAAAATGAACTTTGTTTTTATTTTTATATAAAAATTATATAAACTGAGGAAGATTAGATATCAAGATAAGTCTGGAGGGGGGTCACTTGAAACCAACGTGGCAGCACTTATTTGGATTTGGAGAGGGCAATGTGTGAAGGAAAATCGAAGGTTGAAAAACTCGACGTGAGAGTTCAGACTTCTGAGTTTTGAGAGTTGAGTCACGGCCAGAATAATATCTTCTACAATGTTCCAGTGGCCATGTCTAAACCTTTTCTAAGTCCATTATACTAGATTTTCTTTCTCTCATATTTCCCATGACCACCCTTGTGCAATTCTCCATCAAATTTTCATACTTGAAGTACAACTCCTTCCATGATGGCGTATACAAGAGACCCGCTTTGTCTTTCTCTCAGTTAGAACCAAAGTTTAATCCTTTTCGTCGTAGTAGCTTCAAGCTGAGAGCATACAAGGAGAGGTGGTCCTTCTCGGGAGGTACAGTATTTAAAAATGGGATTTTTTTGGAAGAGAAGGTGTGCAAGAGGGAAAAGAGAGTGGTTTTGGTAAAGAATAATCAGGGGTTTGGCTTCGGTGGTGGTGGTGGAAGAGATGATGGTGCTACTGCTAGGCTTTTGGGAAATCTTGCTTTAGCTATTGGGTTAACTTATTTTTCAATGACAGGACAGCTTGGCTGGATTTTGGATGCTATTGTGTCCATTTGGGTATTGTTTTCTCTCCTGCTTTGCTTCAATTGGATCATGTTTAGTTTAATCAGCATATAAATGGTTCTGCATAAGCTAATTCTATATACTTCTATTCCATCTTCTTTTTGAGTTATCCATCTTTCTGACTTTCTGTGCTGACCGCTGAGTAATTTAGTCCATATTTTAGTGATTTTGTTGATGGAATTGGTTGGCATCTTGTCGTTTCTTTTAATGTATTAGTTTAATACTTAATCACGAATAGTTACCAAAATTTCTTCTGTTAATTATTAGCCTTGATTTTACTGCTAAAATTTAAGGATAGATTTCTACTTGTTCACTTTAGACACAAATAGCGTTGTTTGGTCTATGTAATTGACTTTGCCTCACAGGAAAAGGCTTTGATTGTTATTGTTGTTGTAATTTAGACACAACTCTTTTCAAAAGGAGCTTTTTCAGAGCATGAGGCTCCTCACCATTGGGAGGTTTATATAGCCATTACTGGTGAATGGACAAGCTGTTTTTACATGTTTTAAAATTGTAATCACATTGGAATCCTTAATATTGTGGAAAATTGCAGACAAATGCACAGATGCAGTCACAACTGCAGTCGTGATGTGATTGCAGAAATCACAAAACCTTGATGTTGCAACCGCAATTGCAGCCGCAACATCAAGGTTTAGGAGGTTTCTGCAACTACATCACAGCCATAATTGTGATTGCATCGGCCACATTTATCCGCAATTTCCCACAATAGAAAAGATCATGGTATAGCTGCAATTGCAATTTAAAACATTTCTTATTGTGGCAGAGGATGGCTGAACTGAACTACAGTGGTTACATTGCAATCCTTAATATTGTGGAAAATTGCAGACAAATGCACTGATGTGGTCACAACTGCAATCGCGATGTGATTGCAGAAATCACAAAACCTTGATGTTGCAACAATTGCGTCCACAACATCAGGGTTTTGAAGGTTTCTGCAACTTCATCACGACCATGATTGCGGCTGCATCAGCCACATTTATCCGCAAGTTACCACAATAGCAAAGAGCATGGCATAACTACAACTGCTATTTAAAACATTGCTTATTGTGGCAGAGACTGGCTGAACTGAACTAGAGCTAATCAAGTAGGTTTTCCAATAGAACCTTTTTACACTTCTTATAAAATTTTTCGCTCTCATGGTGCAGGCTTCCTGATTACGGAATTCTTCCATCTTCTGATTGAAGTTTGTTATAAATCCAGATGTTAGGCTTTTAAGCAATCAGTATGGAAATTGAATAAAGAATAGCTGAAGGATAAATTTCCATGCCTTTTAAAGCAATCAGTACCGGTTTACTTAATAAAGACTCCATGTTGTTAGGTTATTTATGTCTTTGTGGTCAGAGGAAGTCACCAAAGGGAAAAAGTGTTACATCAGCATTCAGCAGATTAAACATGTTAAGTGGTTAACCAGAATAAATAATTGAGTTCTGAATCTGTAAAGAAAAGCTTGTGAGATTATTTTAGTGATTACTCTCCTTGTAGGCCAAACCATTAAGATGGATTTAGATTTAAATAGTTTGTCATTAGACATGATTTATGATAAAATATCATGACGTATTTTGATCTGTGTAGCTGACTCTTGTGAAAAGGCTTTTTTGTTGTTGTTGTACTGTCCTTGGTCCTTATAAAATTTGAGACCAAATGCTGAAATAGGTTTCCACATCTAAGTCTAGATTGCCTGACAAACTTTGTGCTCCAACTCCTGATGCTTGCTTTCACATCATTTCTTGTTTTTCACTTGTGTAAACACCATCATTGTTTGATAGTACTTCATAAAAAAATGTGATGTAAATTCTTCCTATTCAATGTAAAGTATTTTTCAAAGAATTTTCTTTTTATCCCTTGGTGGTCTTTAATGTCTTCTAATAAACATATTCCTCCAAAATTAGTACATGTAAATTGATCATCTGACGGGTTTGATTTTTCTTCACTTTTTTCTTTTTTCATATGCAGATCTTTGCAGTTTTAATACCGATAGTAGGTCTTGGTGCTTTCCTTTGGTGGGCAGGACGAGATATAATGCAAGGCACTGTGAGGCTTCTTCAAAATTTAACTCTGAAACTTCTTGCTCTTTAACTTGCACTTATAAATTATTGGATATGTTGCTTACAATTGCTTTATTTTATTTCTTTTACACACTCCCATGGTTACACATAAAGTCATTTTTTCTAAACTGGGAAATTTGTACAGAAAATTATCTTAATAGGAAATTTAAGGAAAAAGTAAAATATTATAGTTACTTTATATCAAACTATCTCTTATATTCTACCAAAAAAAAAAACTCATATTATTTTACTATCAATTTCTCGATTTTTTGATATCCAGCTATTGTGAGTGCTTATTATCCTAAGGTTACTTGTAACTTTACTGAATACTGACTGGGTTTTAATTTGTGTGTTTGTGTTGTATATGCAGTGTCCAAATTGTGGAAATGATTTTCAGGTTTTCAAGTAAGATTTGTTTGTTACATCTTGTTAAGCCAATTATAGATTTATTTTGAATTAATTCACACTTGCCACCTTTACTTTATAATAGTTCATACTCTCATTATCTGTTTCAGATCCTCTCTAAATAATGATTTGCAGCTGTGCCCTTTTTGTGGTCAACCCTTTTCTGGTAAGTGTGGATAATTTTGCTTGTCTGTCCTTAAGTTCTTCATGTCGCATTCTGACCATATTACACTGAACTCTTTCTAGCGTGGCTAGAAAATTAAGTGTCACAAGTTTTATCACTGATTTTTAGTCTAGACTATTAATGGACATTCTATATGTTGTGTGATAGAGTCCCTTTAGTCCCCAAATTCGAGAGAGGGAACCAGCTCTCCAAAGAAGAAAGAAAATAATAACAGAATTGGAAATTGAAGATTTTCTGATTATTCCTTCTTTCTGTACCCTTAAGAAAAGGGGATTCAGTTACAGTGACAATGGATCTAATGCCACGTGTTTACATCAGCCTAAACAACAATATTCCTATTAACACTCATAGTCATTAAGCCACTGAGGCTTGCTAGCATTTCTTTTGGGCCTATCTCCTATGTTTCCTTCCTTTGCTGAAATTGGTCCATTTCCTTCATTTAAGTTCGTATCATTGCATGGCCCAGTAAGACAGACCTTGTCCTCAAGGTCCAGTTCAGGAAATTGGTTGGCAACGGTCAGAAGATTCTCCCAAGTAGCTTCACTTTCAGCTTGAGTGTCCCAGTGAACTAAAACTTGTGCCACGGGACCCTGTCTACTGGTGATAGTTCGGCGTCCCAAAATGCGCAGAGGAGAAAGAAGAGGATGAAGACCATGAGTTGTGGCCGGTAAGGGCAATGTTTGCTCGGCGGGTTGACCATGGCACTTACGGAGCAAGGAAACATGAAAAACATTATGTATCTGAGCTGTAGCGGGGAGGTCCAGTTCGTATGCAACTGCTCCAATTCTCCTTCGAATTTGGAAAGGCCCATAATAACGACGAGCTAACTTGTTGGAACGACGGCGAGCGACCGACATTTGCCGATATGGTTGCAATCGTAAATACACCCAATCACCTTCTGCAAAAGAGACCTCTGTGCGATGTTTATCAGCAGTCTGTTTCATGCGTTGACGCGCAGCGGTAAGATTCAGCTTGAGAGTCGTCAAAAGTTGCTGTCTCTGAGTCAAGTACTCATCCAAATTTGCAATCTTAGTACTGCCAGTGAGATACGATGGAATGGTGGGTGGAGCACGTCCATATAATGCTTCAAACGGGGTCATACCAATAGAAGAATGGAATGAAGTATTGTACCAGAATTCGGCAAGATGCAGAAACTGGGTCCAACGTTGAGGTTCCTCGCTAACGAAACAACGAAGGTACGCCTCTAAACACCGATTCAACACCTCAGTTTGGCCATCGCTCTGGGGGTGATATGCACTGGAGTAAGATAATGTAGTCCCTTGAATGTGGAAGAAAGCTTTCCAGAATTGACTAAGGAACAGGGGATCCCTATCGGTGACAATTGATTTTGGAAGGCCATGGAGCCTATAAATCTCCACCGAAAACAGTAAGGCAAGTGAGTGGGCCGTGTAGTGGGTGGGAAGAGCAAGAAAATGACCATATTTGGTGAGCCGATCCACCACCACCCAAATGACAGTTTTACCATGAGATGAGGGAAGGTGGGTGATAAAATCCATAGAAATAGCTTCCCATACTTGCGTAGGAACCGGCAGGGGTTGAAGCAATCCAGCTGGGGCTTGGGTCAGATACTTTTGTTGCTGACATGTGTGGCACTGTGTCACATACGTTTTAACTGACTGCTTCATGGCCGACCAATAAAAAGAAGCAACCAGGCGGGCCAATGTAGCTTTTATACCTGAATGACCCCCTAAAGGTGATGAATGGTACTCCTGCAACAAGGAAAGTTGAAGGTTTGACTCCTCCGGAATGTAAAGTCTGTCCCCAAAATACAATAACCCATCCTTAAGGGTAAACTGAGAGTGCATGCGAGGATCGTTGGCCCACTTCCGGAGAAGAGCTTGACCATCATCAGTTTGGGAATAAAAATGACGCAGCTGGTCCACAAATTGAAGCACCGGTGACGAAACAGCGAGCAAAAGAGCAGGGTGGTTCTCAAATTTCCTTGACAAGGCATCTGCTACACGATTAGAGGACCCCGGTTTGTAGTGGATTTCATAATTAAAACCCAACAGTTTAGTAAGCCACTTCTGTTGTTCAGGGGTTTGAATGGTTTGGATAATAAATTGCGCAAGCTTTGATGATCAATATAAATGTGAAATTTCCTGCCCAACAAGTAGTGTCTCCACTTTTTAACTGCCTCTGTGATTGCATACATCTCACGCACATAAGTGGAAGCAGCTTGCAACCTCGGACACATCTTCTTACTAAAAAATGCAATTGGGTGGGAGTTTTGGGACAAAACCGCACCAATAGCAACCGCAGAAGCATCGGTGTCCAATTGGAAGGGTAGTGAAAAATTGGGGAGCCTTAAAACGGGCAAGGAAGTCATAGCAGCTTGCAAATTGTGAAAAGCAGTCGTGGCCTCGGGAGTCCAGAGGAATTTATCCTGTTTGAGCAAATCAGTTAAGGGACTAGCAATGGTAGCATAATGACGAACAAAGCGTCGATAGTAACCCGTAAGACCAAGAAATCCTCTAAGAGCAGTGAGTGAGTTCGGTAGGGGCCAGTCCAAAATGGCTTGAACCTTAGAGGTATCGGCACTCACACCCATTGCTGAAATCACATGACCAAGATATTCCACATTAGGCACCCCAAACACGCATTTAGTCATTTTAGCATAAAAGTGAGAAGTGGCCAATAAGCATAAAACTTGGCGAAGATGAACCAGGTGCTCACTCCAAGTGGGGCTATAAACCAATATGTCATCGAAGAAAATAACCACAAACTTACGGAGAAAAGGCCGAAACAAATCATTCATGGAAGCCATAAAGGTAGAGGGTGCATTTGTCAAGCCAAAAGGCATGACTAAAAATTCGAAATGGCCATCAATGGTCCGAAAAGCCGTCTTATGCTCATCCCCAATAGCAATCCGGAGTTGATGATAACCGGAGCGAAGGTCAATTTTAGTGAAAACTGTAGCCCCAAACAATTCATCTAAAAGACCATCCACCGTAGGAATAGGATATCGATCCTTGACTGTAATAGCGTTTAATGCACGGTAGTCCACGCAAAAACGCCATGAGCCATCCTTTTTCTTTATCAATAAAACAGGAGAGGAGAAAGGACTGGTACTGGGTCGAATTATACCTTCAGCCAACATATCCTGGATCATTTGAGTCATGGCTTCCTTCTGGCAGTGAGGATATCTGTACGGTTTAATGTTAACAGGCACAACAGTAGGCACCAAATGAATATGGTGATCATGATCCCTTGGTGGAGGGAGGCCATGTGGCACCTCAAACACCACGTGAAATTCCTGTAACAACTGCTCTATGTCCGGGTGCATGGTGAAGGATGGGGATGTAGAGGGGGCAAGGCTCATGTAAGTGGGAGTGGTGGGGTCGGAGGTGACTAGGAAAATTGCAAATGTGGAGACTAAGGATTGGGTGACTAATGCACGGTTAAGCTGAGTGTGAGAAACAACAGGGGAAGGTAATTGGTTCTGACCAAGCAATGCAATGGGACGAGAATTGTGGGTAAAAAACAAGAATGGAATGGAAAAGTCAGAAATAACCATGCCCAATGAACCCAACCATTCCATACCCAAAACTACATCAGCTCCATGAATTGGTAGTAAGTAGAAAGGAACATCAAAGCGATGAGTCTGAATGCATATAGGTACGTCAGGACAACGCCCAGCGCACTGAATTTGAGCACCATTTCCCACCATAACCGAAAAAGGAGTCACCGGAGTAATAGACAAGTGCAAGAAGTCAGCTATGCGAGGCTGGATAATATTATGGGAGCTGCCTGTATCAATAAGAACACTAACTGGGTGGCCCATGATTGACCCCATTAAATGAAGAGTCTGGGGTGTGTGGTCCCCACACGACGCTGATGTGGAAAGGTGAAAGAAGCCAGGTTGCTCAGAAGGTAACAAGGTGACAGGAAGTGGTGGGGGGCCGGGGTCAGGAGGAAGCAAGGTTGGGTCATCCATGGTTAATGAAGTGTCAGGGTCAGGGGTCTCACTGAGGAGGAGAAGGAACTGTTTGGAAGCACACTTGTGGCCGGGGTGAAATTTGTCGTCACAATTAAAACAAAGGCCCTTGGCTCGTCTAGCTTGCATCTCTGAGGGGGACAAACGACGGATGGGGAATGGGGTAGTGTTTGAGTGTTGGTTAGGGTTTTGGGGTTTGGGTATCGAAGGAGAAAAGGGATGTTGGTGTTTAGAGGGAAGGGTGTGTGGAACGGGCTGTGGTAGGGGATGGCGTCGAGCTGGAACAGTCGAGGAATGTATTTTGGCTTCAATTAATTTGGCAAGACCCAATGCCTGAGGAAGGGAATGTGGTTGTAAGATGGCCAACTCTCGTTGAATATCAAGTCGTAACCCAGAAATAAAGCAATTAAGGAGAGTCTCAGCAGATAAACCCACAATGCGATTAGAGATTCGCTCAAAATCAGTTTGATACTCAACCACGGTACCCGTCTGTTGTAGTTTAAACAACGCAGCTTGATGATTTTCGAATGTGGAGGGCCCAAAACGAAGCTCCACCGCTCGAATGAATGCATACCAAGAAGATAACTGCCGATTTTGATACATCCATTTATACCAACTCAAGGCGTCACCCTGCATCGCGAAACTCACCAATTCCATACGCTGCTGAGGAGGAATGGAATAATAAACGAAATATTGTTCCGTCTGAAAAATCCAATTAAGAACGTTTGTACCATCAAAGGCGGGCAGCATTAATTTGGGTAATTTGAAACCAGTAGAAGACGACGTCGCCGCAAAGGGAGTAGGCGTAGGCTGAGGTTTCATGTCACCCAGGGCAGCCACCTTGTCCAACAGTCCTTGAATAACCCCCGTAAGTGCGTCGTGTCGAGCATCCATGGTGGCCTGCAAAGTGGCGTGCGTCGAAGAAAAACGGAGTTGGAGCTCCTCCATCTTAGCAGTCAGAGAAGCAACCGCTTCCTCCATAATTTGTGCAGGTTTAGGAGGCATAGAGAACAATGAAAGCACCAATGATAGAGTCCCTTTAGTCCCCAAATTCGAGAGAGGGAACCAGCTCTCCAAAGAAGAAAGAAAATAATAACAGAATTGGAAATTGAAGATTTTCTGATTATTCCTTCTTTCTGTACCCTTAAGAAAAGGGGATTCAGTTACAGTGACAATGGATCTAATGCCACGTGTTTACATCAGCCTAAACAACAATATTCCTATTAACACTCATAGTCATTAAGCCACTGAGGCTTGCTAGCATTTCTTTTGGGCCTATCTCCTATGTTTCCTTCCTTTGCTGAAATTGGTCCATTTCCTTCATTTAAGTTCGTATCATTGTGACTTTTCTTTTTAATCTTGAAACATAACTTTGGAACTGACTTTACTTCTTAGCAACATCCAAACCTATTGTTGCTTTCTAAAATTGTTACTATTCTTGGTTCCAATCTAAACTAAGGACTAAGTGAGACTTGAAAGAATGCCAAGCATGACAAAAGATGAGTATGTTTGATTGCTACCATTTTCTATATTTATTGCATATATGACACGATTCTTACTTGCATATACTCATACAATGTTTATGATGTCTCATTTATTTGATCTATTTGCTATGTTTTGTACTCTTGCATGAATAGGTGCTTGAATTTTCTGTATACTCTAGACAATAAATAGTTTTATTTTCTCCATCCCTTAGTTACTTGTGTCTCTCTTCTTAATGGATCTTGCTCTGTAAATAATTAACTCTTTTAGCTGGTTAATAAAGTATCGTCTCTGATTGTTGCTTCTTCTCTATGATTCTGACTTCTGAAGTACAACTTAGCTGCTTAACACTGACAACTGTGGATTTCTTCCCCTTGATTGAAATCTAGTTTTTTTCCTGTCTTTAATCATGTCAAAGTGTCAGTCTTGTAATTTTTGTCTTGTGTGAATTTTTCATTTAGCACGGTATTTCGGTCAAGTGAAATTGCAAAATCTACATGTTGCAGATGCCATGCAATCCTGAAATAGGGTGATTGATGAACTGATATCATTTTTCTGACTGTCAACTAATGTGTTGTTTTCATCATCTATTTATGTTCTGATAGCTTTAATTGCATGAGGATAATGATATTGATAACCTTTTCTTCTGTATGAGATAACTCCTTTTGATTCATAGAGATGCCCACCATCTATCTTTGTGGTACTTTAATGTAGCTTCCACGTGGTATTTTGGAAGTAGGAAATTGGACTGCTTTATATCATTCACCACCTTATTTTTCAGCACTATTTCATTTTTAAAATTAAACCGTGCATATTTGATATTTCTCACTGTTGAAAAAGTTTATTTTGATATCAGTTGTTGGCAATGAGTTTGTAAAGGACTCTGTGAAGTTTTCAAACCAATCTACAACATTTGGACAAGCATTCAATAATTTCTCCCGTTCTAAAAATGGTAATCTTTCACAAGGCTTGTTGCCTTTTCCCCTTAAAAATACATTTTTTTTTCATTGCAACTCTCTTCCTTATCACCTTTCTCTTTATTCCCCTTAACCTTTATTGATGATGCTGTGTACTGTTGTTTTTGTCATGGCAGAAAAAGATTCTGCTAGAGCAATTGATGTTGAAGCTGAAATTAAAGATGCAGACTGAGTCTTCACAGCTATAACTTATTGGTAAGTGTGATGTAACTAGCAAATATTGAGTTCACTACAGTTATCCTATCAACCATGATTTGTATGTCATTCCTCCAGGACCTCCACCTTTCTGGCATGTGTATGGTTTAACTAACCCGTTTACCGAATTTCAATTTGCCAAGTAATGTTAAGCAATCACATGAAAATATAAAATAACAGACGTTTCCTGTGTACAATATCCACCTTTAGGAAAAAAAGAAACATTTAGGATAAAGAATAGCTGATTTGATACTGATGCATTAGTCAACAATGTGACATTTTTTTTTTTGGTTTTCACCACAGGTATCCCCTATTACTAGGGGTAATCCTATTCGGGGCTTAATCACAGTTAAGGCTCCTCACCCTCCCTAAGAATGTGTTTTGTGGGGATCGAACCCGGGAACTCTTCCCACAAACTCAGTCTGCGTTGCCAACTGAGCCACAACTCTTTGGTAGTCAACAACGTGACTTAAGATGCCTTAGTATCTAGAGTTAGTAAATGAAATTAAAATTTCAGGATATATGATTTGAATCTATGATCTCATAAACTCCCCAACCCCAAGTGCCTCAGTCCTCACCACCAGCCCACACTCCTAGTGGCTCATACAAAATATTCCAGTGCATTTTAGAAATCAGACTAAAAGTTAATTTGATATTCTGCTAGTAATTTGCATATTTAGTTACTATGGTCATAGTCACAGTTAAGCACGTCATTAATATTAAGTAATAAATATTGTGAGTCTGTTTTCGTTCTAATAATTGTTTCTATCTCTTGCCACTAAGTAAACACTTCTTAAATTTATATTGCATTTTCAGGATGACAGTGCTGAAGACAAATCTATTCAGTTAAAGAGCAGGATGCAGCTTGCATTTACCATTGTTCTTGACACGTAATTAATAAATCATTCTAGAGGGGAGTATGGTGAGCAGAGTAACATTGCAATTGTAATTTAAGTTTTGACAGTGATGTTTCTCAGGTCACACCTCTATTATTTTGGTTTACCAAGATGCTTCAATTTTTGTTCTCGTTTTTTCTAAAAACAAGAGTTTAGATGGAATGAAGGTTGCCTAGGGCATGCCAAAAACAACTTTTTCGATTATTTACAACCCATTAGACGACAAGGAAATAAACTAACACATATTACTATCTCAATATTTCAATTTACTTAAAAATTGAAAAACAAAGGAGTGAAAATCTTGAAATGAGAGAAATAGTGACACAGGATAGAAGATGTTATAGAACTTGACATCAAAATAATTATTAGGAGCACAAGTCTATAACCTAATATAGAAACAGTATGTTTTGTAGATTCAGCTTGGTTTCTTGTGTCTCGGATGATGAATCGACTAATTATTTTGGTTTTATAACTAATTATGAAATTAACAAAGGGTTAAATATGTTTTTAGTCCCTGAAATATAGTTAAGATTTGGTTTTAGTCCCTGTAATTTAAAATCAATTGTTTTGGTCCTTTAAAATTTGAAATTACCTCAATTTAGTCCTTTTACATAGTTTAGCTGCAGATTTTGTTACGGATTAGCTATGAAAAATTATCGATAAGGACTAAAAATGGGTATTTTTACTTTTTGAGGGACCAATTCCATTAGTTTTAAATTATAGAGACTAAAATCAAATCTCGACTATATTTAAGGGACATATTTAATCCAATTAATAAATAATAAACTTGCAGTTAATTAAAAAAAGTGAAGATTTTCTTCCCTTCAACGTAAGCCCACCTGTTGGATTGGATTAATATCATGTTCGATTCCGTGTAACCTTTTTTTTGGTTACAAGGGAAAATAGAGAAACAGAAAAACAAAAAACAAACAAAGAAACAAGACTAAGGAGGCCTCAGAAAGGAAACTCCAACCGCATCTGCAAGCAAGGCAGAACTAAGGAAAGCAGGAGGACTATTCCAAGCAATGACATTATCCTCTTGGGTGACTCCAAATTTAGCAAGCTGGTCTGCACAGGCATTTCCTTCCCGAAGGATATGGGAGAGATGACAACTCCAACCAATGTTATTAAACCCGGACCGGTGGTCGACTCGGTCAAGCTACTGAGTTAATGGGTCACATGTCGAACCAGTGAGTTACTGGTTGAACCGGTTAAAATTAAAACTTGTATATTTTATACTCCCTCCGGTCCTATTTATAAGAACCTTTTAACTACTTCACACAGATTAAGGAAGTTGGTTAATTTAGTTGATTACAATAAATTTGTCATGAATGTGTATCACATTTACTAAACTATCCTTGAATTTATTGAGACCCATTATCTTTCTCTTTCTATTTAACTACTCAATTGTGTCATACTCTCTCTACTAATTAATTACTTGCCTACCTCCACTAATGGGGTATTTTTGTCAAATAATAATTAATGCATAGAATAATCTAAAAAAGATGTCTTCAAGATTTGGATTAAGTTGCTTCATTTGTTGATAACTTCTTATGCAGTAGTTGCATGGTTGCATTCTGTTGTCCTTCATAGTTAGGATTTCAGTGATGAGTAATTGGGATATATGACTTAGACCTATGATTAATAACTGTGAGGACTTGGGCTTTCTATATTGTTTATTTCATTTCATGAGTGTATTGCTTGCCATTACGGATTCCTACTCTGAATTTGCTTTGTTTCTCATTGAAGATGCATTATAATTGTAAGCATGAAAAATTATTGAGGCATTCTTTGTGTTTAATTAGCTAGTAGTCAAATAGCCCACCTTCCATAATGATCCTTCTTTTCACCCTTTGTGCCTTTAAGGCTTTAACTCTTCATTGTTGAGACCACATTAAGGTGTCAAATGTTTGGGTTCTGCACAAGTTTGGGGTTGTTTAATGACAAACAGCATATTAAAGTTTGTGGTGGGAAACCATGAGCTACTAGAATAACTTGGTCTAAAAAAATTAATTATGGTAGTACTTTACCATAAATAATGCAAATTTAATATTAAATAATTCATTAATATATATTATATAATTAATTTTACTTTTTATAGTAATAAAATTTGTATTTATGGTGGACTCAAACACCTTATAATCGCCCATGGACAATTGCTAAATAAGGAAAGTAATATGAGCAAAGCACAACTCAAGTCGTGGGGAAACAAGAAGAAAGTTGATAAGTTAAAAACCAAAATTGGAGGGTAATTTATTTGCAAGCAGATTTATATCCCACTAAATGCTTGAACTTATTACCAGAAACGATGCTACGCATTAATTATGATAATACCATGACAGTAATAGAAATCATAAAGTGTAATTATTCCTAAACCATTGCTTTAAGAGTCATGTAAAAACCACTAAGACTGCCCAAAACTAGCGTGTCTCATTACAGAGATAAAAAATTACAACCCGGAGAACTAATGCCAAGTGGGGGCAACTTATTAGCAGATGTTACAACTTATAACTACCTCAAGCCTTGTTTGATGCTCCAACTCCCTGCAGTAAGACATGGCAAACTAGAAATTATAAGAGTTCCATATTTTAAGATGCCAACAAAGTCATCTTGTAAAGTTAACAGTCAAGAAAGCATGTACTTTGTTTGATGCACAAATAATATCAAAAAAAAATTTCGATGCATGTAGCCTTATCCAGCTAGTCACATTTGCATATTTTATTACCTAATGAACAGTAATACAATTACAAGGGTTGCTTGATAACCAGAATGAACTGAAGAAAGAGAATATGATTATCTCAGATAGGATTTGCAGAGATTTGGAAGTAGCAAGCAAAAAGCTATCTTGGCTGCTATTGTTTAATATGTAAGCATATTTAATCAAACAAGCATGAGTTTTATCAAGTAAAATCATGAGAAGGCAGTGCATGACCCTTGCTAATCCAGACGGAAAGAAGCAGCCATAAAACTCATATCCAACTTCCTATAAGTTAAATTACATACCTCTTCCTTCTTGTCCTTGCCTCTAGTGAAGAACTTGTAACCGCTATAGAAGAGTACACCCCATCCAGTCAAAGAAACAATCACAAACTGCAACAGCAGAAGGCTCAGTGAAAAATTTAATATTTAAGTATGACCAAATCTCAGAGAAACACGCTTATGAAGTCATGAGGTGACCAAGATATTTACAAGGATATTTACAAGTGGCATTACTCAGCCATATTCCTTACTAGTAGTTCAATGGAAAATCAGTTTTCTCAGCATGACGTGAAATACCAGTTTATGTTCTTCTATATCCTGTGTTTGTGTGTGTGTGTAATGTTCAACTGGAGGCAAGTTCCCTTAGGGTGTGTGTGCGAGTTGGAAAATCAAGAGGAAGGGAGAGGGCAGAGAGATTTGCAGGAAGCCCTTCCCCCCTTTATGTTTGTGAGTGTAGTTCTCTTCTCCTATGCTTTACAAAGCCCTCCTCCTTCTTCCTTCCCCTCCCTTCCCCCCTTAACCCTCCCATTTTCTCCAAACTCCCAAACACACCCTTAAATTTCAATTTCAATATAAACTTGAACAGAGAGAATGGTTTTAGTTACAGGACTTCCTCAAAAAGCTATTCAGCAGTAGCTCACGTGCAAAGATACTATCACAATTACAGCAGAATATTCTTGCCAATACCAAAATGACAGCATCAAAATGTGGTCAATCTGAAAGATTTTAAACTAGCATAAGAGAGAGATTCTAAAATCATAAAATGACTCACATGTTCTTCTTTCCACTTAGATGGGCTCATCGGGTCCTGCCAAAAGTTCACCTTTGGAGGTCCATGATGATCTGCAACATGTTATAGTAATATAAGCATGTGATTCTAAAATAAAGAAGGATACAATATTTCACTTCATAATCATCTTCCAGGGGAAAATATTCCATCTTAACCAATTTTTAGCACATGAAGTCCAATAGCCTCAGAAACAATATTACACAATTTATCAATCTGTGAACTTTCCTCTTTGTTGCACTATCATATAAGGCCATTCAATTCAGCTACCATGGCATCACACTTTAATAGTTCAATGGCACAGCAGAATATAAAACAAATGTTCTTTCCACAAAATACAGCCTAAAGTGCAACATCTTACTAAACACATCACGAGTATCATTCAACATAGCACTGAAATGGACAAGTCTGACAGTCCCTTCAATTATCTTCTTCCTTTAGATTTTTTTTTCCTATCCACAGCTAGGATCACACTCAAATACATAGCATGAAACCAAAACTTAAGATGAAACAACTACGAAACCGATGATTTAGGATCTTTATCTATGAAGTCATACATCAAATTAGGAATTATCGAATGTTCATTTTACTAGGATAATTAGATTCAAAGATTTGAACTTTTCAGTAATGAGGGAAAACCCTTTTTGCGGCAATGAAGGTAGAACAATTTACAGTTACACACAACCATAAGCAAGGGTGGGGAATAAGAGAAGAGAGGGGGGAAATACCAGCGGCGCCAGCCAAGCCGCGGCGATGAAGGAGGGAAGCGGATTTTGGTGAGGAGAGGCGAGCGAGACTGGTGGCTTGCCGGGCCGCAGCTGTCCACGCCGCCATGCTTCGGTTCGGTGCTGATTGATTCACAGCAACAAAGAAGGCTCAAGAAGATGCCACAGCCAAACAAAACAAAAACAGGTTTACGAGACAAGTGTCGAGTGCTGTCTTAACCTTACTATTGATTGAAGAAAGGAAAATATTTAACAACAAAATATATGTATTATATTAAAAATATAAGTTTTTGAACAAATAAAAATTATTTAATAGAATATATTGAATATTTTTTAATTAATATTCTTTAGACATTCATTATTTCTTTAATTTCAATAATCAAAACGGTTGGTATGTATGTACTCATCAATCGAAATATAGATTGGTTTTAACTTATTTTGATACCTTTTTTTAAAACTCGAATTAATCAATGTAACTAAAGTTAAATTTATCTTCTTCTTACATTGAATTAAAATCGATATTTGATTTTTGGTGTAATATTCCTAGGCACATTCTTTCTTCTAGGATTATTTTGTCGGGCATTGGTAAGTTCATGAAGTTTGGAAAGAAACACACTTTAAGGTTGATTCCACTTTCATTCTGCTTCCGGAAAGATTTGAGGTCAATCATATTAGCCTTTAAAAGATGGAAATTACAGTTTTATACCTGAAAGATGAAAAGGTCATTTAAATTAGTCACTTTCAGGGATTAAATTGATATTAAAAAAATCTTTCAAGAATTAAATTGAACGACTTTACATTTTTTAAGGACTAAATTGAGGAACTTTATATCTTTCATAGATGAAAATGTAATTTCCATATTACAGAGACTAATATGATCGACTCCAAATCTTCCTAAGGGCCGAAACGAATCGTTTAAGGTTTTAAAAGAATTTTGTGAAGTTCACCTATGTTCTTTGCTCTAAACATAACTCGTGCTAAAAACCTTAAGGCCAAAATTTGAGTTCTGTGAACATAAATCAAATGTACTTGGGAATTGCTTTTCTCATCCATAGTTTAACTTTTCTCACCCCTTTCTTTTTTTATAATATCCCTATTCACTTTAAAAAATCACCTTTCGAAAAGTAAACTTATTAAAAATGTTCTCTTTCCAGAATCCAAATTGTCAAAAATACTTTCGGAAATTACCAGAAACTAATTTATGAAAATATAAAAATTTTACTATGAATTTTTTCATGTATTAGATATGGAAATTGTCTCCAAACCCATATAACCAAGTGAAATAGGGAAAAAAAAGAAAAAAACAAAAGAGGGAGAAAGGGGAAGTGGTGAGTGGGTTACGATGATGGTGGGGAAAAGGAGGTGGGAGTGGGGTTACGAGATGGTGGAGAGGGAGAAGGGGGAATAAGACTGTAGGGAGTGGGGGTGGGTGGGTTGGGTTACAATAGGGATGACAAAGAGAAGAATGGGTGAGGGTGGAGGTGGAGTTGGGGGAAAGGGAGACAGATGGGGGGTCAGGGTGGTTATGGGATGGCAAAGGGAGAAAGGGGTGGGAGGAGAAGAAAGAAGGGGGAAAGGGTGGGAGGGGTACTTTTTGAAAAGAGAGTTTAAAAAGGGGGAGGCGGAGGGTGGGAAAAATAAAAAAGGAGTGGAAAAAGTAATACCCTTTGATTGTACCACACGTAGGTTACACTTTGTTGGGCACTAAATATAGGGCAATTTTAGGATTGACCTTCTATCTTTTGGGTCTATGGTAGACCCAATATTTTTTACCATAGTAAAAATAAAAATTGACATTTACTTTCAAAATTTCTAAATTCAAAATTTTCCCCTTCACTTCTTTTTTTTTACAGTTGTGACCCTTTTTTTCATTGTGCATTCCACCAGAATTCGAAATCCCTAATTCCCCTTTTCATTAATTGTGCATTCCACCGTCTAGACTCAATCCCTTCATTTTTCTCCAATCTTCCTAAAGGATTGTGACTAGGTTCGTTGTCACAAGGGTCACACGGCGGTAGGTGGCTTTGGATTGGTGATTGCATTCGAAAGCAAATCTATCTTTTCTGCCATTCCTGGCCTTTACACTTGGTGTTATAGTGGATGTTGGAGGTGGTGCTACTAATAGATGAAGGCCAAAAGTGTATGCTCCCCAACTCGTACACAAGCTTTAGGGAAAAGGACAAAAATTTATCTAAACATAAGTTTAATGATGGTATAAACTATGAAAACCTTTGTCCATTATCCGTGTTCCTTACCACTATAACAAATCAGCGATAAGATGCGAATGGGTAGCGTCGACCACGACACCGTCGCTAGTAGTATCAGCCAGGCCGACGCTAACTAATGGTAAAATTAATTTTTTTTAATTTTTTATTTAGCATCGGCTAGACTGACACTAAAGGCAAAAAGAAATTTAAAAATAAAATTTATTTAACGCCGGCCTTCGTAAAGTATGTATCGGCCTGACCGACGCTAATTCCTTGTTATTTTTTCATTATGTATATAATGAAGTTGGTTGGATGTCTCTAGAAGGGGGGTTGCATAGAGACTTTTGAAAATTGGTTCCTGGAAAACTTAAGGTCAAGCTGAGCTTAACTCTCAAGCTTAGCAGCTTGGAATCACAGATTAACTTAGAGAACACAAATTAGAAAAACTCAGATTATATTTAAATGAAAGGTGTAGAGATAAGCTTGACAATTTAGATGTGATTATTATTAAGATCAGTTATGTAAATTAGGTGAGTCAAGCTAAGCTTCAGATATTTGTAAATGCAGTTGTAAGTGAGTAGGATGGAGATAAAAGATGCATAGAGATTTATCATGGTTCACCCACTCCTTCGACTATGTCCAGTCCCCACAAACTTGTGAGATTTCCACTATGACAACCTTGTCAATTACAAGTATTCTTTTCCCGCCTCTACAGGCTCACCCTCACACCAAGCTTAGGCACCTCCTAACCTAGTTGAGCTTCAAGTATTCTTTCTCTGCCTCTTCAGGCTTCACCCTAAGCTCAGGTACCTCCTGACTTAGGTGAGATACATGTATTCTTTTACCTTGCCTCTTCAGGCTCTACTTTTGCTCGCACTTAGTCTAGGCTCCTCCTAACTAAGTTGAGACTGTTACAATAATTGATAGGATTGAGACGATACGGTTCTAGCTTAGACTACATACACAATAAGAGTATACATTGAACTCAGTTAGGTATCACTCTAAGAGTTACAAACAAAGAACTAATGTGAGAGATGATTAATGATACAGACTTAAGATTTACTCAAATAGGTAAGATTGACTTGAGCTTGGCTTGAGACTGATTTGTCAGGAATATTCAGTATGGTCTCTCATCCATCAGCATACTTGAGATTCATCTTTTATATCAAAGAAAAGTAGTCGTTAGCTAGTCGTTGGGAAGAAAGAGATTGCCTGATGCTTTTCTGACACAAGTACAAGCCTTTTTATGCGGGCTCAGCAATGGCAGTGTACTCGCGTTGACTTGCCTTGCTTGTTGGGACTCATGTCTGAGTTTGAATCTCAACATGAGTCTCACTTGCCAGGCTCAATCTTACTTGCTCATTTGAGTCTCAGTCTTAAGTCTTCATGTTTCTTCAATCATTTAGACTTTTGCAATCAAGTTGTCTTCATCCTTGACCTTGT
Source organism: Sesbania bispinosa (assembly GCA_026901365.1). Classification (NCBI taxonomy): domain Eukaryota; kingdom Viridiplantae; phylum Streptophyta; class Magnoliopsida; order Fabales; family Fabaceae; genus Sesbania; species Sesbania bispinosa. Next base: position 363,093 of record QLOH01000515.1, on the reverse strand, counting down.
CTTAGTGTGTGCATCTTGTAACTCTTAGTCTTATGATTTTTGCACATATTGTAGCTTTATTTTTCTTGAATATTAAGTGTTGATCTTTTGGATGCAGCTTAGATCAGCGTCGCAGCTTGCTTTGTCTCATTAGAAACTTAACCTGCACCATATGAGTCTATTGTCTGCAAATACTTAAGCACACAGTTAGTAAAAACATAACTTCTTAGATATGCTTATTTGCTTTCACACTTTTGTTGGTTTGATTTCATTAAAACCCTTAGGGAGTGAGTTTGTCTTGACATATAACATTTTGCACTATATATATTTCAAGAAACAAACTTAGCGTCGACCTTTAGTAACAGTCAGGCCGACGCTATGTAGCGTCGTAAAATGTTGTCGCTACTGCATTAACGACAAGGATTTTATTGACAGCTGGTGGGCTATCGCTAATTATTAAATAGCGACGGTTTCCCCCTATAGCGACGACCAAAAACAGTTTTTCTTGCCGTTGATACAATTTGTGTTGTACCCAGAGAATTATAATCCTACTTACCAATCAAGAAAAAAATTGGATATGAAGCATCATTTCTTCAAAAAAAAAAAACCACCGTATCGTATTTTTTGGAACCACTTTACAATTATTTAAATAATTATTTTTGGGAAACTTTCATAAAAAAATTGAATTCATGGAGGAAAAACAAAAAATAAGACAAAATAAAAATGGTAAAATAATAATTTGTGACAAATTTTCTCAACAACCTTATATATAAGAAGTACACAATTAATATTACAATCAATACACTCTGACTTGTTATTTATATTTTTTTTAAAACTTATTGCAAGCCATTATTTATTCATTTTAGGGTCGTTCTAGGGTGTTTCATCTCACGGGTGAAATACTGGTGTTTCACTTCTTTTTCAAGGAGATGACCTGCTACTATAGGTAAAGTATATGTTTTAATATTTGCTTATAAGGGCCTATTGTCTTTGTTTTTGAAGGATTGAATAAACTTTTATTAATTTATTATATAAAATTTATAGATCGAATTGCTTTTCAAGGGACGGGATCACATTTGATTTGAGATGATATTTTAATTAAACATTTTATTTATTTGTCGACTTAACTTTTCATTACAAACCCAATATTTTTATTTTTATTTATTATACTAGAGTTGATAAGCTTTTTGTTCCCGTAGTTTGAAAATCTCAGTAAAAGATCATAAATAATTTTAATAATCAAGTAATTAATCGAAGATCTGAATGATTTCAAACTAACTTTCGGTGTAGATAAAATTTAATAATAGGTGAAACATTGCATTCTTCTTAACTTTAATAAGAATTTCTTAACAAAATTTCCTTAATTGACTTAACATCATCTTAACCTATTCTTCATTCAGCATTACACTATTTTAAAAGTAAAAATAATTTTACTTTTTAAGTTCACAATTTTAAAATCACATTTGGTAATTTTAATTGCAAAATTGTCACTATTTTTTCCTGAAATTAAGCAAAAAACAATTAAAATGACTGTGTTATTTTCATTTAGCAACATTTTAAAAATTAGTTAATTTAATATTTATAATAAATAATGAAATTATATTTAACAAACAAATAATTAATACATACTAATTACCTATTTTGAATATATTATCTAATTAAAGCAAACATAATAATATACTTTTCTCTTTTATGATCTTATTGATATATTTTTAAACACTAGCAAAAAGTGGTTTTTAGTTTTTGTTTGTAAAAATGTGATTGAATTTTTTTTTAAAACTATAAATTGAAAACTCGTTACCATCTCAAATAGGGCCAACATAAGTGTTTGTGTAAATCTTGAGTGATTGTCATGTCATGACCTTATATTAATCGCAGATATTGTTTGATGACCCATCCCACAACCATGGGACACCCTCCTAACCCACCAAGTGAGCTTTGATGATTTTTCTACATAAAACACATTTATTATAATTTTTTAAAAAAATATAAAAAAATTAAATTAAAAAAGCACAAATAAAAATTTTGAAAAAGTCATTTTAACTATTCTTCATTTTAATGTTAAACTACCAGCTCAATTCTCCATAAAATATATTTATTATGATTTTTGTAAAAAATACTAAAAGATCAATTAAAAAAGATAAAAATAATTTTGAAAAAAAATGGTAAACAAATGGACATGTTAATAAATTGGGCAATCTAGGGTTAGATTGTATGTAAAAAGCATAGATCGAATAATTTTTTTAAAAAAAGCATTTTTTAATAAAAATATTAAAAAACTATTAAGGAATTAAATTTAAAATATTAAATGAAAACATAAATATTTATCTTAAAAGCTGATAAAAAAGTTTATTTTTCTTCAATTAATCAAGATAATTTAATTTAAAATATTTTTTTTTAACCCACTTTTAACAAGAAAATAAAATGAAATCGAATTGAGATATCCATCAATTGTCAAATAAGGATGACATTTTAAAAAAAAGAAAGAAAAAGAAAACGAAAAGCTACAAAAGATAGGGAAATTTAAAAACAAACAGTAAAAAACATTGAAAGAAAAACACTTGATCAATTATAGGGACTAAAAGCAAATCTTAATTATATTTCAATGACTAAAAACATATTTAACCTTTTTTTTTTATTTTACCACAACTTTGAGCAAGATGCTCTTGCCGAAGCCAAGGCCCTGCTTTGGACAACGAAAATGACAAAAGGATCATGGGTATTAGGGTAATATTGGAGACTGATTCGCTTAATGTCCGCAAAGCATGGAGGCACAGAGATCATGCCCTTCAACCATGGAGGCGGTCCCCTGTGAGCAAAAAGGCATAAATAGCGAGATCAAGTATGAAAATAAAAGGATTAGATTTACCTTGTTGTTACCGATCCAATCACCATAGAATAAAAAATAATAAATCTACTACTATTATTAAATGGTCTACTAAAATTTTGGGGTCTATCCTAAATGCGGCACTAAATATAACAAATCACGCCTACTTTAGTTTTTGTTGGGCCTTGGTGAATAATATCGAGGGAATTTCTTCACACATTCTTTTTATTCCCACACAACCTCCTCTTCTTTTATTTCTTGAAATACCCTCATATGATGTTCATATCAAATTCAATTCATTTCAATGTAAACCATATAAACTGAACCGAAAAATAAAAAATCATAAAAATTAAATTTTTTATTGGATTGGATTGATTTTTTGGATCCTATGTTGAAAATCAATCCAATCCAAATCGAACCTATATATACATATATTATAACTAAAATAATCATATATTTATAATTGTACACACACATATGTGAAATTATTTATACTAATATACTTTTTATGATTGTATTATCTAATATCATGTTAATATTTCTATAAATATATCAATTTAAAACTATTTTTAAATTAGTTTCCATGTCTCATATCCTTCCCTTTATATAATTTTATATTTATTTAATAAATATAAGTTTCAATAAAAAATGATTACTATTATTTCATAATTTTATCACTTTAATCTAATATTTATTGTCTTTTTAAAAAATTGAAAAACTAATCCAATCAATTTAAATAATATCGAATTGCATCGAATTTAAAAAATAATAAAAATTGATCGGATGATGAAATGATAAAAAATGATTGGAACATATGACTTTTTGCCTAAAAAAATCGATCCAAACCGAACCGCGAACACCCCTACTAATTTTCATGCTTGGAACCCATCTCTCTCCTCACCACACCTCCTTCTCTCTCACTTTTCTGGAAACAAATTTGTGGATGTTACTGAAAATTAATCTTCAGTGGTAGCTGGATGGAAGCTCATAGGCTCCGTCACAATAAGTGATTTCTCCGATGAATGAGGAGAGAAACAATCTGTGGTAGGGACAATAGGATTAACGTTGTGGATTTAAAGCTTAGGATAACCAAATAGTGGTCCTGCAGTGAGGCCTGTAATGTCACAACTATGATTGGAGGATGTGGAGTTGTGACTTAACGACAACAATCAATGGTGGTGAAGGTAGGTGTAATTTCCAAGACCCCCCAGAAGCTTGTTTAAATGAAAACAAATTTTCAAAACAAGTTTTGCTATTGACATATTAATCTTGTTTTGTTGTGATGCTAATAACATGTGCCCTAGGTATTGTTAGGGTTTTAGGAAATATGCTTGGAATGACTATACACTCATGTTTATCTTCATGTTCATGTGTTTACTGATGATGATTCACATTCCTAACCCTAATCATGATAAAGAAGAGGTTTTGGGTCTTAGAACCTCATAAAAGTACTTTGGGTCTTAAGGCCTCATGGAATGATTTTGGGTCTCTGGACCTCATGTTAATAATCAAGATTTTGGTCCATGGAATCATGTTCTAAGACTCTGTCTTCGGTACATCGAGTCAGGATAAAATTAAGCAATCATGTTTGAATCTATAGGATTAATTGGGTAAGGTCTTAGGGCCTTCAAGAACAACGATTCCTGTTAGTCTGAGCTTAGTATAGCCTCATGTAAAGTGAAAAGAACCCTTGGGTGTTGGGTAAAACACTTCATAACTAACTTTGAATTTGTGATTGTTATGTGTATTTTATGAGATATTGAATGGTTATATGTGTTGCATACCATTGATTGTTCCCCCTACATATGTACGTTTTGTCACCTCACTAGGACGTTAGTCACATCCCACGTGGTGGGAATTTACCTTCAGATGTGCAGGGATCCTGCCAGGGCAATGAAGGTCAGTAGCGGTTGTTGAGGTCCAGTGATGGCCACTTTGTTTTGACACTATTATGATGTATTTTTCACCCCCTTTTGTATAGGCATAGATTTGACTTATTTTGATAGGATAAAATTGTACATATGGGGCCTCAAGGATCCAGTTATCTTCCAGGACATATGTATAGTTATATCCTGTTATGCCCTTTTTACTATGGTGTATTTGAGCCCTCTGTGGCATCTATGACATTGTTATTAATGTTCTTCATGTGCCTCGAGATTGTTGCTTATGTAAGTGTGGGATTACTTAAGCGGTTAATTGTATGTGAATGACGATACTATAAATGCGCGAAATAATTTCACGAATTTGGAAATAGTGCTCCCAACAGGCATTATTTCTGAATTTAGAAATTAGGACGTTGCATTTTGGTATGAAAGCAGTTCAATCCAATTGGACTTTGGATATTGTCACTCCTCAAGTTAGTTATTGTCTTGTATGCATTATTATGAAATTGATAGACTAATCACCTGGATATTTCTTAATGATGTGTAGAGGACTATGGCTAGCGGCAGGAGAGGCCATCCCCGTGCCAACCAGTCTTCTCCTCCACGGGATCAACCTCAGGATCCAGTGGCAGCTGCCCTCGGAATGCTCACTCAGATTATGGGAGAGAAAATGGCTTCCAACGCCGCTGTACTCCAGGCCTTACAAAGGCAATCCACCAGTACTCCTCCACCGGTGGTGATGACGGACCCTTTCCTTTAGTGACTAGTTGAATTAAGGAAACATCATCCCCCAGCCTTCACCGGGGCTTACGATCCAGCTGCAGTGGATGCATGGCTTAATGCCATGAACAAAATTTTTTAGATGATGGCATGCACAAATGATTTAAAGGTGATGTTCGCCGCCTACATGCTACAGGGTGAAGTAGAAAACTGGTGGAAGAGCGTGAGGGCGGGTATTGCTACTTTAGGTGTAACATCCCCTTAAACTGGGATGTTGTAACGCCCTAATTTCTGGACTCAGAAATAATGCCCATTGGAGACACTATTCCTGAATCTATGAAATTAATTCGCTTCGATCTCGATATCGTCAAACAATCGCTTAGGCTATCCAACGATTTGCTTAAGCTGGTACTAATTACATACATGAATATCTCCAATACAAATAATAATTAGAACAAAGCCTCCATGGCTAAACATAATTCAAATACAATGCAAACATAGTTAACTATCATTAACAAAAGAAACTACTCCTACTAAGCATTTCTTCTCATTAACAGTAGAGTTCCTATCCAAGGTTCCATCCATTCCTTCACCTTAACCTGTGATTTCCCTGCACACACTAGAGTATATCCCCGGAACGTGGGGTGAGACTACAGTCTCAGCGAGCAAAGCATACAACATGCAATGTGAAGAACAATCATATACAATGCAACACTTAATACAATTCATAACACCTACCTAACTATTCTAATCACTTGAATCATAATGTCCTAATTAATTCAATTGGCATGTTATATAAATTTAACTTAACACTTAGTAACTTAACAGGATAGAAAACTTAAACATAAAACACATAATCGGCATAACCCAGCCGACGAGCTGAACTTGGCGCACACGCCCTCACTGAAACTCAGTGCATACACCATCAACTGGACTCAGTGCATACACCATCAACTGGACTCAGAGCATACTCCCACAACTGAAATCAGAGCACACTCCCACAACTGAAATCAGAGCATACTCCCACAACTTAAATCAGAGCATACTCCCACAATTGAACACGGCGCATACGCCCACAACATGAACACGGCGCATACGCCCACAAGCATTAATCGAACTTTGTAAGAAAAACCTAACATCAATTATTCCATTCCAATACAAACATCACCATTCCTATAAACATAATCATATAGAAAGGGAATTAAAGGGGTGGGGATCATACAATGAGCATTTCGTCATTTTCGTCAATTTCGCTAGTTTCGTAAATCTCGCTACCCTAAGGTTTTCGATGAAAATCTAACAACTACTACTCAATCTCATGCAATCAACATTAATCTAACCACAATACTCAAATAGAAAGGGAAATTGGAGAATAGGGTTCATACATTGGGGAAAACTCAAAATCACAAGGGAGTGTGTGGGTGAACTTTACTCACCAATCTTGAAGATCAAGAGAAGAATAAGAAGTAGGAGTGGTCCACTAGAGATTCCTTGCTTCAAATCCCTTCCCAAGCCACAAAATTGAACTCTCTCTAAAACCCCCCTCTCTCTAGGCGAAGAAGGAAAAGAAAGAAAAATGGTGAAATCTGATTTTTGCATGTCCGATTATTTATACTGGACAGCTGGTAATCGATTACCAGAATGCTGTAATCGATTACCAGAGGTAAAAATTACACTAAAAAACGTTTCTGGGAAACTGGTAATCGATTACAACCCTTGGTAATTGATTACCAAAAACTCAGCCCTCAGGTAATCGATTACAACCTATGAGTAATCGATTACCTAAAAACTAGCTCTCGAGTAATCGATTACAGACCCTCTGTAATCGATTACCAGTAACCCAAAACTCTTCATTTTTACCTGAATGGAATTCTAACTTAGTTTTTAATAATCCACTTCCAACCTTTAATTCCTCAACTCACTTTCCCTCAATTACCAATACATGCTTATCTTATTTTTAGCCTAATGAGTTATTAAAGCTCCTAATTTTGCGGGATGTTACAGATGTTAACTTACTAAGCTTGTCCACCCCCCTCAAGTGGATATCCCCCCACTAAAGGGGACCTTCCGTGGGTTCGAACCCATGACCAAGGGGACTTATAGTCATAGATTCCTTAAACCCACTACACTTGAGGGGGGGGGGGGTGGAGAAGCTTAGTAAGTTAACATCCCGGTTTAAGGGGATGTTACACAAGAGCTCAATTGGTAGTGGGTTTAAGGAATCTATGACTATAAGTCCCCTTGGTCATGGGTTCGAACCCACGGAAGGTCCCCTTTAGTGGGGGATATCCACTTGAGGGGGGGGGTGGAGAAGCTTAGTAAGTTAACATCCCGGTTTAAGGGGATGTTACACCAGAGGCACTATCCTCTTGGGACGTGTTCCAAACCGTGTTCCTCGAGAAGAACTTCCTGAAGCCAGATAGGAAGCAGAAGGAGTTAGAATTTCTCCAACTGAAGCAAGGCAACATGACCGTGGGCCAATATGTGGCCAAATTTGAGGAACTCTCTAAGTACCACACCCTACTCCAAGCCAATCCTAATGAGGGTTGGAAATGCTCACACCTGGAGGCGAGACTCAAGCCCGAAATCAAGAAGATCGTGGCAACTTTTCAGCTCAGGGAATTCTCAGCTTTGGTGACCAAGTGTTTGGTTGTGGAGCAAAGTCTGGTGGATGAGGTACCCAAGCCTGCGGCGAAGACTTGGGTTGATGGAAATAGGACGAGGGAGGACGTACCAACCGGAAGGAATCTCCGACCACAGTTTCAAGGAGCAAAGGGCAAGCAGGTCGCCCTTCCCTCCACTCCAGCCCTCCCCACTATGCTTGCAAGCAGAGTTGTACTCACTGAGACATTAGTCTCACCCTTTGTTTGTGGGATACATTTTAGATATACAAGATTGTTTGGCTAGATGCATGGACGACGAGCTTAAAGCTCTTAGAGTGGAACATTCCACCTCTAGTTGTAGTTTAAATCCCGAGAGGGAAACTGATATATTGAGTTATGCTATGTTGAGTCAGGATAGGAATTTTGTATCTATGAATGATGGTTTTCTTGAGCCACAGAGTGGCAATTGTATTATAGGATTTATGGTATTTAATGATTGCTTGGACTTATATAATCATTGGAATTACTTAAGCATTTGATGATTATGTATGTAAAAATATCGGTAATGGAGCGAAACAATTTCAGGAATTTAGGAATAATGTCTCCAGTGGACATCATTCTTGAATCTAGAAATTAGGACGTAACAACCTCTTTTGCCAATAGTAAATGAAAGAGCCTTATAACTTCATCCTAGAAAGATGTCACTCCCATTGTCTAATATATTGCTTATAATAAAAGTTACTCATAACATTAACTTATAATTCTAACAAATGGAGTTTAAATTAAATTATTCATATTTCTAACAAACACATAAATCAAATGCTTGTAACCTTAATAATAAAAGACTTAAAACTTATCAATATCAATATGAAAATATTCATTGTAATTGATGCACTTTGAAGAATAGAGTCCGGAGATGGTGTCAAATAATTTCCCATAATAAAAGAAATGATTATGAATACATACAAAAAATTATAAACTCTTATTCATAACTGAACTTACATATATTCATAAAAAAGTTATTATTATGGAGAAAATAGACTTCATATTCACCAAAGGCATAAGTTCCATGAAATTGATGTAACCATTCAGAGGATTTGCTTAATACAAATAACATGACCATAAATCCTCAGGTAGTTGGAAAGAGATGCCCTTACACTAATACAATTTACAATATCGTGCAATAAAAAAAATAACGTAAGGGTTGTGACTAATATTGACACTTTTTCAAATAAAAGGGATTAGAGAAAAATGGTTCATCTTACCAAATTTTTTGGAATTGTAGGGGCACTTGTAGAACATGAAGTATTTGACTTGCATTGCAGTTGGACACAAGCACGATTTGCAGCAAGGGTTTGTTCCAAAGGTATTCAATTGGATGATACATCTAATGGTATTGCTCAATGTGAGGTTATGTGATTGATTAATTCCACACGGTGGATGAGAAAGAGTAACATTACGCGATTGTGACTTGGAGTAATGATGACAGTGGTTTCGTGGAGACATGGTTCTATTTTGGGATTGATTTGGCCATTCAATTCGATGATACATCTAATGGTAGTGCTCAATGTGAGGATGTGTGATTGATTGATTCAATTTAGTTGATGAGAAAGAGTATGACAGCAGGATAGTTGTAGGATCTAGAATTGAGCAAAAATCACCGATTAGAATCAACAAATAGCAATTAAATTGTGATTTATAGGTGCTGGGCAGCCACTATAAATGCGCAAGAAAGTGATAGAAAATGAAAGAAAAAGTGGAGAGGAAGAAATGGAGAGGACGCCACTGAAGCAGGAATCCACCCACAGCAGATAAGTCCAATGCCAGACGCCACTAATTCAGGAGAATTAGATAAGTCTCAGTACGGTTTGAGCAACAACCACCAAGCCTCACTCAACTCACCAAGGGAGGAGAAATTTTGGCATAATGCCTTTACTAAAATCATGAATGTGTTACAAGTGAGGGAAGCCTCCCTATTTATAGAGTTTTGGGCGGCCACCCAAAGAAAAAGGAAAAAAAGATGACTAAAAAACCACCTAAGTTGGGTGTTGAACCCATGACTCCTACCCCAACTAGCCTAGCAACCTCCCAACCAATAAAACCACTAAAAATAGCGCCCATCTAGGAGGAATTAAAAGAAAATACAAAAAAATAAAAAGAAAATACAAGAGAGTCCTAATTAAGGGTGGTCCATAGGACAAGGGTCCTATCCAGGGTCAAGGTGTCCTTCCGTAGGGTAGTGACCCTTATTTTGTAGGGTAGTGACCTTTATTTGTAGGACACTAATTTCTCCAACTCTTCCTGGCTTGAAGCTCATGCTTGAAGTTGGTGCATATCCTCCAGTGTAGGTCTTGCAGGTCCAAGCTTCTAGCAGAGTGCTATCATTCCCTCCCCCTTGAAAAGAATTTGACCTCAAATCTGAAAATTCAGAAAGAAGCCATAAGAATAATGAACTGGGTAGAAGAAGGAGATGGATGACAAAATTTAGGAAGTAAGAAGATACTTCCCTTAGCTCTTGGAGAGTAGAGTTAGAGGTCTACAAGTTGAACATCTTCCTTGAGCCTAGACAACAAGAAGATCCAAGAGTATTATTCCCAAGCAAGAAAGTGAAGACTCATAACAAAAACACTTGGGAATCATAAAGATAGGTAGTATAAAAACATAAGAAATGAACAAGTGGTAATTGAGATAAGGGTTATGAAACTCCCTCAATAAAGAATGAACCATCTTGTCCATGTAATCTGTAGGACGAGATCCTGGGTCAAAGACCATTTTTTTGAAGCCTTTCCTAGAAAGTAATTGAAACAGGTAATTATAAGGAAGACTTAAGAAGTGGTCATCACAACAAGAAATTTTTATTTCATCAAAATATTCCACAATATGCTTCCAAATGAATGCACATGTGAAACTATGTGGCATAAACCTGTTAATATGTTTCAGTGTCATCCCAACATGCCCTTTGATTTTATCACATGCACCTTGGTTGTAATTGTTAGGAGCATATTGCATATGATCATGCCATGAATTATTTTTACAAGTTATTTTAAGAGGCATATCAATATCATTGTACTTACTCAAATAGAAAGATGATATCACCTTAAAAGTATCATGATATTGCATGCAAGGTGAAACAATTAAGGATCCATATTGAGCAAGTATATGAGGTATTTCATCATGTGATGCATTTGACATACAAGTATTTTTACATGTGATAACCTTATCCATGTTTCTATCATTTTTCAAAACTAGTTCAAGAGCATCATACACATCTTTATGAGATAAAGAGATTAGTATAGAATGTGTATGCAAGTCAAGTATACAAACCAATTGTTTTTGCACATCCAATCTATCATGCAAGGCATGCAAGTCAACATGTCTAATTGGATTGGGTAAACATGCATTTTCAAAAGGTTTTAAAGCACTCTCAAACTGAATTGGCTTTTCTAAACATGCAATTTGTTTCAAAGCATTATCAAAATTGTTAAATTCCTTTGGACATGTAATGCTTTGTGGCATATAATTGTGCATAGAAGAAGGAATATCATGCATAAAGAAAGTTAATTTAGGAAACTCCCTTTCAATAGCTTGAGTTGTCCTCTTTGCAACACTAGATGTATTCTCCATCAACCTATTCATGCTTTCACTAGAAGAGTCAGCATTCAAATGATCACAAGATAAACATGCTTTCCCTTCTTTCACTCTTAATTTATTTTCCTTACTTTCTCTTTTTCTAATTGTTCTCTTTTTCTTGTTCTATTAACCTTTTAAGTTGGATTTGGTCATCCCTAACTTCTCTTGAGGTCATAGGCATGAGTGTGAATTTTATACCTTGGTGGAGGAACCTATAGGTATTGGAAAACCCATCATATTTTACCCTTCTCTCATATTGCCATGGTCTTCCTAAAAGGATGTGAGAGGCTTCTAAGGGTACAACATCAAAGGTCATTTCATCTTGGTAATCCCCAATTTTGAACCATAAGTTCACTTGCCTATCCACCATAAATTCTTCCTCATCACTCACCCATTGAAGTGTATAAGGTTCTGGATGTGGGGTAGTAGATAAGTTTAGCCTGTTAACTAACCTAAGGCTAGCTAAGTTGCTACTACTTCCTCCATCTATGATCACTAAACAAACCCTATCTTCAATATGGAACCTAGTGTGGAATAGGTTCTCTCTTTGGCTCTCTTCTTCACCCAAAGGTGTTTCTAAGGCTTTCCTAGACAACATGGTTGCCCTTTCCCCTTGCCTCCTTCCTTCCATTCTCCTAAATTAATTTTAGTTTTTAAGTTTTATGGACCTTTCCACTCAACTAAGTGTTTACTCTCAATGGAATGCAACACTCGTGTATGTCACTCTTTTTAGGCTTTTTCTATAATGAGACGCTCTTGCCTCTTCTACTCTGTTGGAGGTTGGTTAGATCTTTCAAAGACCAATGTGAGACTAAGTCTTAACCCTTACCCAAAATAGAAGCGCACTAACAAAGAAAATACCTACTGAAAGAAGATTGGAAAATCCTAAGACAAGACAAGGAGTTGATATGACAAGCAAGAAAAGCTGGCACTCAAACAAGCTTATACACAAGAACAGACAACAAACAAGACAAGACGGAAGAAATTGCAAAGAGAATTGTTTTTGGTGATTTTTGAAAAAGAGTTGCCAAAATTGTCGTTTTTAGGAAAAACAACAAATACAACTCAATTACGGTATACAGGGAAATGAAAAAGATAATTACAGTAAAATTGTCACTGTATTGTTGGGACAACTTTTTGTTTTTGAATTTTCTATTTTTCTGAATTTTTTTGAATTTTGACTCTTTTTGGGTGTCTTTTGACTTTTTCTTCCTTGTTGTTGACTTTTGCACCCTTTTCGCTTTTTACACCTCTTTTTGTATTTTTGGCACGTACGTACTTTTTATATTTTTCTCGCCTTTTCTTTCTTTTTTTGTATTTTTCCCCAACAGAAAATTACAAAAATTTGTACACAATGAAAAGAAAATAAACTGTAACTACTGTAATAGTTTTGGAAATTTCTGACAGTAAACTGGTCCAAGTGGTACCAGAAAAGCAAAATAATGAATAAACTGATTTCTAAAAATGTGAAAACGTAATGGCAACTTGATTTAAAAAATGGCCAAAAAAATTGCTTAGCACTCCCTTGTTGATTATACAATATCGGTACGGTCACAGAAACGCGCTTGGTTCAATTTTAATATTGGAATTAAAATTTGAAGGAAAATCAACAATTAGAATTTGTTGATCTTCTTCCAATACTATGAACCAAAAGAAAGCCTATAGGTGAGCGTTTTGCACAATCAAACAGAGAAAGTCCAAGGTAGAGATAGCAATCAATCCAAATTTGCAATCAGAATAAAACAGACAGACATAACAGGAGTAGAAAATTGAACAAAACAAGAGTTAAAAAATGCGCATAAAATGGAAAAAATAAGAAGGAAAAATGCGCAAAATTAAATGGTACGAAATTAAAAGGGGGAAACTGAAATTAAAAGGATGGGGATGACAGAAATGTAAATGGCAGAAAGTAGAAGGGGATGGCAGAAAGTAAAAGGATGGGGAGAGCATAAATGTAAATGACTGAAATGTAAAGGGGGTGGCAGAAATTAAAAGGATGGGGAGGACTGAAAATAAATGACTGAAAGTAAAGGGGGAAGCAGAAAGTAAAAGGATGGGGAGAGCAGAAATGTAAAGGGCATAATGTAAAGGGGAGAGCAGAAATTAAAAGGATGAGGAGAAGCGGTAATTAAATGGCAGAAAATTAAAAGCGGAAAGTAAAGAGATGAATATGGGGGATGAAAAATTAATGGTGAAGGGGAGAAAATGTAGGTGAACGATCTTTGGAAAAATGAAGACAACAATGCCTCCTCTTACCACACTTCACCAACAAACAAGCAATTATATCAATTAATTTGCAAGAATCACTTAAGAACAAGTATGAGCAATTAAAGATGCATTTTATCAAACACCTAGGGGGTGGGATTAGCGGCCCAAAAACAACCCCATACTAGCAAGAATTCAAGAAAATCAGTCAAGACAGACAAGTGTTGATAGCAGCAGAAAAGCACCTTGGGCCCGGGAAACAGTCCAAGTCCAAATTACAATTGAAAAGAGGGATGGAAATACACTAAAATGAATGAAAATTCTGCACCTAGGACAGCCAAGTGCAGCGCCCAAAACAGCCCCAATTCAACTCCAAATTACTCAATTCAACAAAGCTCTGATACCAATTGATAGCAGGATAGTTGTAGGATCTAGAATTGAGCAAAAACCACCGATTAGAATCAACAAATAGCAATTAAATTGCGATTTATAGGTGCTGGGCAGCCACTATAAATGCGCAAGAAAGTGATAGAAAATGAGAGAAGATGAAAGAAAAAGTGGAGAGGAAGAAATGGAGAGGACGCCACTGAAGCAGGAATCCACCCACAACAGATAAGTCCAATGCCAAACGCCACTAATTCAGGAGAATTAGATAAGTCTCAGTATGGTTTGAGCAACAACCACCAAGCCTAACTCAACTCACCAAGGGATGAGAAATTTGGGCATAATGCCTTTACTAAAATCATGAATGTGTTACAAATGAGGGAAGCCTCCCTATTTATAGAGTTTTGGGCGGCCACCCAAAGAAAAAGGAAAAAAAGATGACTAAAAAACCACCTAAGTTGGGTGTTGAACCCATGAATCCTACCCCAACTAGCCTAGCAACCTCCCAACCAATAAAACCACTAGAAATAGCGCCCATCTAGGAGGAATTGAAAGAAATTACAAAAAAATAAAAAGAAAATACAAGAGAGTCCTAATTAAGGGTGGTCCATAGGACAAGGGTCCTATCCAGGGTCAAGGTGTCCTTCCGTAGGGTAGTGACCCTTATTTTGTAGGGTAGTGACCTTTATTTGTAGGACACTAATTTCTCCAACTCTATCCTCCAGTGTAGGTCTTGCAGGTCCAAGCTTTTAGCAGAGTGCTATCAGATTGGCATCACACGATTCTGACTTGGAGCGGTGATGACAATGGTTTCGTGGGGACATGGTTCTATTACACCTTCAATAATATTCTTCCTTGACTTGATAAAACTGAAAAAGAAAATTCATACTAATTTAACCAAATGAACCACATGGTACATAGATAATCAAATCAATCGTCAAATTTCTTGTTACTTTTTACTATATATCACACTTTGTTCCATGAAAATCACCTAACCATCAATGTTAAACATGCATCTAATGCAAAGATATAGAAGAAAAAAACATGTGGGTAGTATCTTATATGGATTAGTTGCAACATGGGCATGCTAATTTCCCATGAAAAGCCCCTACCGTTAAGGGTGCTATGTTTATCTAGAATTAAAAAAAAACTTTGATTGCTCGCATAATCACTCAAAGATAATGAATTTTTGCATTGACTCAATATCACTTGTGCAATAATTATTTGCAATTCATTTTCATCCATCTTCCTAATTTTGGTGCAGTATAGACGGGTTGACCAAGAGTAATAAGTTGTTGTATAGCTCCACTTCTCACCCAAAAAATATTCTCCTATTATGAAGTTCCCATTGTCATTCATCATCACACCAGTCCCCATCTGACCTCCTTCGCCAATGGTAAATGAAAGAGCCTTATAACTTCATTCTAAAAAGATGTTACTCTCATTGTCTAATCTAATCCTTATAATAAAAGTTACTAATAACATTAATTTATAATTATAACAAATGGAGTTTAAATTAAATTATTCATATTTTTAACAAACACAGAAATCAAATGCTTGTAACCTTAATAATAAAAGACTTAAAACTTATCAATATCAATATGACAATTTTCATTGTAATTATTGCATTTTGAAAATTAGAGACGAGAGTTAATTGGTGTCAAATAATTTCCCATAATAAAATACATGATTATGAATACAAACAAAAAATTATAAACTCTTATTCATAACTATATATTCATAAAAAAAGTTATTATTATGGAGAAAATAAACTTCATATTCACGAAAGGCATAAAGTGTCATCAAATTGATGTAACCATTCAGAGGATATGCTGAATACAAATAACATGATCATAAATCCTCATGTAGTTGGAAACATAATCTCTTACACTATTAAAGTTTTCCAATATCGTACAATATAAAAAATAACGAAAGGGTTGTGACTAATATTGACAATTTTTAAATAAAAGGGATTAGAGAAAAATGATTCATCTTACCATATTTTTTTTGGAATTGTAGGGCACCAGTAGCACAGGAAGCATTTGACTTGCACTGCAGTTAGACACACGCACGGTTTGCAGCAAGGGTTCTGGCCAAAGGCATTCAATTCGATGATACATCTTATGGTAGTGCACAATGTGAGGATGTGTGATTGATTGATTCCACATAGTTGATGAGAAAGAGTGACATCACATGATTGTGACTTGGAGTGGTGATGACAATGGTTTCGTGGAGACATGGTTCTATTTTGGGATTGATTTGACCAAATGATACATCTAATGGTAGTGCTCAATGTGAGGACGTGTGATTGATTGATTCCATACGGTGGATGAGAAAGACTGACATCACACGATTGTGACTTGGAGCGATGATGTCAGTTGTTTCGTGGAGATATGGTTGTATTTTGGGATTGATTTGACCATTCAATTCGATGATACATCTAATTGCAGTGCTCAATGTGAGAATGTGTGATTGATTGATTTCACACGATGGATGAAAAAGAGTGACATCATGCGATTATGACTTGGAGCAATGATGAGAGTGATTTTGTTGAGACATGGTTCTATTTTGGGATTGTCTTCAACAATGAAGATGGTTCGATTTTGAGTTTATATCGTTAGCATCACCATGGAGTTAAAGATTTAAAGCTATGAAAACATAATGTGTGGGAATTGTAAGAGAGGGGGCATAATACCAGAGAAGGTGAATGTTGTGGGCAAGCTGGCATAGATATTGAATGGGTAACGGTGCATGTTGGTATTTAGTAATATTGTATTAGTGAAAGGGTAGAATACTTGTGGGTGGGTGGGTTATGATTTTTATACAAATCTTTTAAGATACAAGGGTGGGTCTCAATAGAAAGTGATCTGGAAAAAATAGATTTACATAGCAAAAAAATGAATGTGATGGCAAGCCATCATGTTTCAATTCAACTTCAATATATTATGTAGATAAAGCTTTTCTAGATCAAATTGTGTCCTATGTAACACTTTTGCTTTCATAGAATATAGGTGCTACCAGAGTCTCGAGAATTGAATAATCAATGGATTTTTTTTAAACCAAGGTGTCTTCATAAACTTATTAGAAACAAGAACATCAATATGACAAATTGTAAAACGCAACCAAACCGTACTATCAACGCCCTCCAAATTTTGGTGGCCTTTGGCTAACCGTACCGGTGTGGCCAAGAGTGTTGTCATTTGGTACAACTTTAAGAAATGTAAACGAAAACAATGCAGGGAATAAGCATGCTTTAACTATAATGGAATATTAGACAGAATCAACAATTTTTAGGTTATACTGAGCAGTCAGGACATGTATACATACATACATCTTTGGGAAGGGGGAGTTGGGGTTGGGGTTTGGAGAAAAGCTGCATATAAGGCCTGAATCCTAATCTATTGGCCACAAAATGGCCCTGTGTTTAACATTAATCATTAGAATAGTTGATTCCTTTCATTATCTCTTTACATTTATGTACTAGCTGGATATGGGAAGCCAAGACTAGTTTGCTTCCTGACATGGTCCGGGATGAGTTTTTGGACCACTTCAGGGGGTGCTCCAGCTAACTGCAGTCATAGTTTTCATTAGAATCATTAACATATAGATACCACACAGACTATTTTGGTAATTAGACACCTACTTCTTGTTTAAATTTGAAAAGGGGAGGCAGTGAACGACCATTAGGTAGTTGGGCATTGGGCTCACGAAGTTCATCAAAGAAAGGTTGTGCACATGCTTCCAGCTGAAAAATAAAATCCACTAGTAAAAACTATGCTAATTATATTAATATTTTAAAATAACATATAAACAATAAGTATAATGAAACCTCATTTGTAGAAAACCTTATCAAATTAATGACCATACTAAAACATGACATGCCAAGGCATGCTGATATAATATCAGAACACCAAGATAGGAAATAAGAACTTCTTATGTTAATGTAGATAATTTTCGTATCAAGACTTGTTTAATATACTATAGTGATTCTGCTGTGTGTGCCTTGCTTTTTAAGGAAGTAGAGAAGATATAAGGGTTTGCCCTACTTACTGCACTACAACGAAGACTTGGTGAACATTGGAGAAGCCTTGATGCAAGGTCAATTGCTTCAAGAGGCTTTCGCTTGTGAAAAACCTGATCCATGGATTGTTGCCCCAACTGCGTCACTTTACACAAAAAAGTGGCACCCAGAAAAAGCCATTGTTATAATGAAAAAGGAGGATAGGGAAGGAATGCAATCACCTTATGCCAAGGATGAGCTTTTATCTGTGGGAATCGAAAAACTGTATAATCAGGGTTCATGCAACGAATTTCTTCTCGAGTCGGAGTACCAAGAACCTGTAAGGAGAAAAATTAGATAATTCTCTCTCTCTGTAACTGGATTCATGCAATCTCAAGTGATATCAACATAATAAACAAGGCATCACCTTAATAATCTCCACAAGTTAGTCCACCTGATTTTCTCCCATGAACAATGGTTAATGAAACATTTGAAACTATGAGAAGTCAGTATAACATATCTCAAAAATAAAGAGAAAAATCTCATTATGTATGAGCAAGTAGGAACATTAGGGCATAATTTGCCAAGAGTGTTTAACCTGGCCTAGAAGATGTTCTGCAAGGACACAACTAGATGACCAAATATCAATAGAAGTTGTGTATTCTGTCGCACCAAATATTAGTTCTGGGGACCTATAGTATCACGAACTTATGTACGAAATGTTTTATTCATGTCAACAAGATACACAACCCAGGGGTGTGACACAATATGAGATACTTGACAACAAAGAAAGCTTAGTAGGAAAAGTTATCAACTGAAGAGTTTATTTGTAACGTCCTAATTTCTCAATCCAAGAATAATGCTCGTTGGAAACACTATTCCGAATTTCTGAAATTATTTCGCGTCATCTCAAGTATCGTCATCCAATCAAATAATTGCTTAGGCAATCCAACGCTTGCTTAAACGAAATACATCAATTACTCAACATAATTCATACAAATACATGCCACTCTGTGGCTCTCAAAAGTAATCCAATTCTGGACGCAAATCTAATTCATTACAACATGACGTAATTTAATTATATCTAAATGTCCTAGAGGTCAATCTAGCAGCTGAGGGGCAGGTGAATCTACCAAAGAACTCCAATCTCTTTATCCATTGCTAAACAATTCTTCCTGCACAACTGAAATATAATTCCCATATCGTGGGATGGGACTACGTCCCAGTGAGCGTAACAAGTGTGTGCGGTGTGGGGGAAAACAATCAAGAATCATCACAATTACACATATCTATCTAGAGCATCATGAATAATTGAATTATACATAATATATCATCATTGAAATAATGTTTATGATGCAATGCATGACTGTGAGGTGTTGTTACCTGACACCCGGGGTCTTTACACTGTAACTTGACTATGATGAGCGCTCGGCCTGAGAATCCAAGGACCGTCGTCCAGGGAAACCTGAGATTAAGTCTTATTTGAACATGGATGGCACATTACTTGATTATTTTTAATAATTGAGGATCCCCCATCTTCCCCTTGGCCGAGGGTTAGATGAGATCACCTCGTCTTTCTTAAACATGATTGCCCGAAGGCCTGTGACGGTCAATGACCCTGTGATAGCCCGGAGGCTTTGTGATGGCTATAAGCCCTGTGATATCTTAATTCATAATTCATGACTGTGATGGCCAAAGGCCCATGATTTCATAATAAAATATTCAAGGTTCATAATACATAATCACTCAAGTCATCTACCCTATGGTTTTGCAATTCTAGACATCCAATCATCAATACATTAATAATTCATAAACTTATCTCATACATACATCATTATTCCATGGAAGAAAGGGAAAAAGAATGGGGAACATGTTGTGAGAACAATCAAGACAAACAAGTGAGAGTCACACCCACCTGAGAGTCGAGAAAACGGAGAAAGAACGGAGAGTAGGTAGCGTTGAAGGAGGAAAGATTGATGAAAGATTCGTTCTTGGAGCGTAGGAGTCGTTCTTCATCCTTGCTGGGATGTTCTCTCACTAGAACCTCTCTTTCTCTCTCTAAAAATGCGAAGAAATGGAATAGAAACTGAGCGAAACTGACTGGACTCGTATTTTAAAAGTGCAGTAACTGTCAAATTCGCTCGAGCTAAATAAATTCGCTTGAGCGAATTTACTGAAGCCACGTTCCCCTTCGAAATTCGCTCGAGCTAATTAAATTCGCTTGAGCGGATTTCGTCCAGAGAGCACTCTAAAACCCCCCATTTTTCGCTTGAGCGAATTAAATTCACTTGAGCGAAAATGAGTCTTTTTGAAGGTGCGGTTTTCATCAAAACCTTATCATATAACCTATCAAACTGAAGCCCCAGAAATAAGCTTTCTAATGAGAGTGGAATCACCTCAATCGGACATCTAAAACTCTAGATATTTTCAATTTAGTGCACCAAGGTCATTAGGCTTAAAACCTAAATCAAGCAACAACCTTAGTTTTTGCCTCTTAAGTTTTTCCTTATCCATCTACATTCAAATTCGAATTCGAATCTTATATTTAAACATTATCCTAAACTTGATATTACTCTCTTATCTCTATTTCTTGTGATGTTATCATTCCTATTTTGAAATATGATCTTTAAATTAAAATGCTAAAGCATATCTCTTTCCTGAGGATATCCCAATCGGTTCTGATATTATTATATTAATATTAATAATATAATAACTACTACATTTATAACAATTAAGGTTAATTGAAACATTAATAATATAATTTATCTTATAATAATTTTATTATTATCTTGTTATATTAATAACATTTATTATATTATTATATCTTCTAATATCAAATTCTATATCTCTTTTTTAGTATTCATATTATCGTGCCATTATTATATCATTAATATTATAATATTATTTTATTAATAGTTATTGTTATTATTATAAAGATTCTCTTTTTATCACCAATATTGTCGAAATACAATTATAAGTATTTTAATTTTATTATCATTATTATTTTTGTTATAATTTTATTATCATATCACCGCGATGCGTGATATGGTGTAGTAGGGTCTATAGGCTTACGTGGAGAGTCGAAGGGTACAAGGATCACATGAACCTCCAAAATTTGCAATTACGAGATATATGTATTGGGGAACAATGACGTCTGAGAAGTGAGAACAACATAAAATACATACTCGGGTTTAATACTTTACTTATTTAATAAATCAAAATTCATAATGGTGGGTGGGTTTGGATATTCAATATAACATATAATAATAGTTTTATAGCTAAATATGATTTTAATATTTTTTCCCATGATTTTATTCTTTATTTTTTAAAATTATATGTTTTTAGTCATTGTTATTTAATAATTATTATATATTTCACTACCTCAAATTTATAGACTTTCTGTGAATTTTTTAGATAAAATTTTATAAAAATTTCCAAAATAATCACTAAATACTAGAAAGAATGTTGTTGTAGAATTTCCTATATTTTGTTGCAAAAGGAAATCATAGAAAAATTGATACGAATATCTGTAAAAAAAACATTATTAGATTATGCATGCTGAGGAATTAACCCAACTTCTAGGTGACTAAAAGTATTATATATTTTGGATGAATCCTTAATAAAAAGGGGATTTTTAACTTGATTATCCAACCCACGAATATAGTCCCACGCTGTCCCAAAAAGTAAATAAATTGATATCTGAAATACAAAATAAATTTAAAAAAACAAGAATTTGAGAATGAAGAAGATTAGAACACACACGCACCTATTTAGGTTCACCATTTTCCCCTCCCATTGTGGTTGATATTATGTGACCAGAGTCTGCATCATTACCCTTCGAGACGCTAGCTGACAAGTCCTACAATTTATAGCAATAAACAAATATTCAATATGGTAAACCCATTCTCCTAATATAGAAATAGAATATAAGACTATTTGATACAATATCTGTGATTGCTTATTGAGTTATTACAATTAACCGACTGTTAAAATTGACTAAATAGAAATTACCATCAATAATTTGGATTAAAAACATTTATTTAAATGCTAACATCATATGGTTATCAGGTATTGTATATGTGACTCAATAAAGTCACTAACGGACATGCCTATATACACCTGCCAATTTAGCATTATAACATCATATGCCTATCAGGTACGATATGCATGACTTAGCAAAGTCTCTAACGGACATGCATATATACACTAGCCAATTTAGCAGACGATATTTTGGACTCCTACTCTTGTGCTGCATATTAAGATTAGATCGATGTGGCAAGTTTAAGAAAACAAACTGTAGAATCCTACATGGATTAAAAGTGCTATACGATAAGAAAAACAAACACCGATGCCGCATAATCAGCACAAATGGACAATAGCTACCGATCAGAATGTGATGTTGAAGAAGAAAGGTTAAGTATACAAAGCTCAAAGGTATATGCACATATAAAGCTAAATCAGGTAACCATGGTTCACAAGAAAGCATCACACGTCAAATAAAAGCTTTAATATCAATTAAGAGATAATGCAGGGAGAGAAGTTAAGGACACTAATCCCTGAAGCAAAATAAAACTGCAGGAACATCTATCCACCAACAAATCAAGGAAAACCCATAAGCAAGGAACCAGATCTATAAATAGAAATCGTATGAAAATAATAGAGCAAATAATACACGACCAACTCTAAAATAAAATCTACAAAATTGCTGAAGTCAATATAATTTTATAGTAGATTAGAGATTAAGTAAAAGCAATATGGATCGTTTGAAAAAAAAACAAGGGAAAATTTACAAAAATCCGGGAGATAAATTAAGAAATATTCCAACCCCTTAAAGTTAAAGTGGGAAAAACTTCTAGAAGTGAAAGAATCTGAGGGATAAAAAATTTTTGTATACACCACCTAAAGGATAAGTCAAGTTGATGTTAAACTAAGTACCTAGTCAGATTCTGTCCCTCTCCTGTGCATTTAAATGGAGGAAAAGGTTAAATTAAGGAACAAGATTCCATATTTGCACTCCATTTGATTCCCTTTCTCTCTAATGGACCACCGAATTGAAATCCCCAAAAGCATCAAATTTTCAACACTAAGATCTCAACCATGAAATCACAAATAAAAAAATTAAAAAAAAGAAATAGAAAAGAAAAACCAATTTCTCCATGCTTACAAATTTCGAATTCCTTAAGAAGGAAAAAACTGCCATTTAAGGCCATCGTAGAACAAGTTTGATCTTCGGAGGAGAAAATTTCTGATGAGCTAAGTCGAGCCTCTGAACGAAGGAAAACTGGTCGGAAATTGGCAGATCGTCGAAACCTATGCTAAAATGGAGGGTTATTCGGTGAACCAACGAAGATCCAAGCACAGTTTAAAATGGTGTGTTGCATACAATGAGAGAATGGTACAGAGCGGGAAATTACCTTATCGGTCTCCATGCTAGAGACGTCGTTAGTCACCCCTTCAGTGGATCATTCTCGTATTGCGGTTGTGGCAGCAACTACAGTTGTTGCTGCTGAGGTGGCGGTGGCGGCAGAGGTACTGGTTGCGGTGGTTGAAGGTGGTGCAGCTCCAATGGCATAAAGGCCATGTAAGAAGTCAAGCACAAAAAAACTCTATTTCTCTCTCACTCTCTCTTGTTTATCTCTCTAACACTCTCATACTCTCTTCTCTCTCTCTCTCTCCTTTGTGTTTCGAGGGAATAATGCTTAGGTCCAACACCGTTCAGGCTTTGGTTAGATAAATGAGTGACTAAGGGAAAGAGAGTATGGTTTTTGTGCTCTCTATCACGCACGTTTTACAGGGCATAAATTCACATTTCGATCTAAGCGGTTTAATATTTAGTACCGAAGACCGCGATGCGTGATCTGGTGTAGGAGGCTCCATGGGAAAAGTGTATTACATAGGCTTACGGGGAGAATTGAAGGGGACAAGGATCATATGGACCTCCAAAATTTGCAATACGAGAAATATGTATTGGGGGAACAATGACGTTTGAGAAGTGAGAACAACATAAAATACATACTCGAGTTTAATACTTTACTTATTTAATAAGTCAAAATTCATAATGGTGGGTGAGTTTGGGTACTCACTATAACATATAATGATAGTTTTATAGCTAAATATGACTTTAATATTTTTTCTATGATTTTTTTCTTTATTTTTTAAAATTATATGTTTTTAGTCTTTGTTATTTAATAACTAGTATATATTTCATTACCTCAAATTTATAGACTTTCTGTGAATTTTTAGATAAAATTTTATAAAAATTTCCAAAATAATCGCTAATTACTAGAAAAAATGTTATCGTAGAATTTCCTATATTTTGTTGCAAAAGAAAATCATAGAAAAATTGATATGAAAATCTGAAAAAAAAACATTATTAGATTATGCATGCTGTGGAATTAAACCAACTTCTAGGTGACTAGAAGTATTATATATTTTGGATGAATCCTTATTAAAAAGGGGATTTTTAAATTGATTACCCAACCCACGAATATAGTCCCACGCTGTCCCAAAAAGGAAATAAATTGATATCTAAAATACAAAATAAATTTTAAAAAATAGGAATTTGAGAATGAAGAAGATTACAACACACACGCACTCGTTTAGGTTTGTAACATCCCAAATCTAGAGCTTAGGAATTGTAATAGGAGCTTGGATTATGGTTTTAGCCAAGGGTCAGAGGATAGGGAATAGTATGAGGAATTGGAGTTGGAATGTGAATTTAGGAAGGAAATTGGTTATCTAATGAGATTAGGAAGTATGTGGTTGGTAATAATTGGGGACGAGTGCATTATCATAGGTTTTGGCTATTTAGTGGAATAAGTCAACAATGGAGACAATCCAAGGAATAATGGAATTGTATAGCAAGATATGAATGAGGGAAGGCTTTAGATGAGAAGAACTAAGTTAGAAGGTTTTGGAGGAGAGAGATTAGGTTTGAAAAGGAGAGGATTGAGTTGGAAATCTAAGAGGGGCAAAAACCAATATTGTTGCTTGATTTCAGTTTTAAGCCCTATGACCTTTGCTCACTAATTCGAGAATATCTAGAGTTGTCTATGTCCAATTGAGGTGATTCCACTTGCAATAGAAAGCTAACTTCCAGGGCTTCAGTTTGATAGGTTATATGATAGGGTTTCGATCATAATTGCACCTTCAAACAGAAATGAGCTCGCTTGAGCGAATTATGCAGAAAAATCTTGTATTAGTTTTTGCTGTCAAATTCGCTTAAGCGAGTAGGATTCGCTTAAGCGAAATTTGTCCAGAGAGCATGCATTTTCAGGGCACTACAGGCTCGCTTAAGCGAGAATATCTCGCTTAAGCGAAAAGTCACTTTCAGAATCATAAAACACATTTAGGGCTCGGTTTTCATTCATTTTTCTTCTTCCCCTTTGCGTTTTAGAGAGAGAGGCCGAGAGCTTTTAGAGAGAGGAAGAGGTTTCTTGTTAGGATGAGTGGTTGTGGAGCTTGGAGGAAGAAAAGGGGGCCATGGATCTTCACCTTCCACCTTCTCCAACTTCTCTTCTCTTCCCTTTGAGTTCCATTGAGGTGAGTACAACCCAAACACCCTCACTTCCTCTGGTCGAGTATCTTATATATGAACCCAATCCTTTAATTCCCTTTCTTCTTGGTGATGAATGTTGATTGATAGTGATCATGCGTAATTGGTGAGTTATGGAGATTCTTGCATGATTATGTAAAACCCTAGGTTGTGAAACTTAGGGAAATAAGGTTTTATTTACATGACTGTATTTTACTCACATGATTCTTGACGTCTAATAATTTATTGAGTTTGTGTTGATTTATTTTATTGACGTGATTCTTATTATTGTTAATTCATTTACGATTATAAGTATTTGATAATTGAGTTCTCATGGAGCATATTTAGCATTGTAACATTTTAAGCCAGTTTCGACCGTGAGTAATTCAAGCCGGCATTTGCGCTGTGAGTAAAAACTAAATAATTAAGTAAAACACGACTTCGGTCCAGTATGGGTGGGATTCGTCCCCGGGAAAGCCGGTTCCCGTAGCCTGAGCTCAGGTCTAACTCCAGAAAGTGATAAGATCATGCCTGCTGGGCACATCAGAGTGCATCATGAGCATCATAATTTGCATCATTCATCAGTTCATATTAATTAAGTTACATATTGCTTTTAGTATGCTGTTAGCTATTGGTAAATATGCTTTATGTATTTAGTTTGTGAATATGTCACATGTGATGTTTGATAAATGTTGTTTGACTTCCACACTTTATATGCTTGGTTGTACTTGCTGAGACTGTAGTCTCACCCCACGTTTCGGGGATCTTCTCTAGTTGCGCAGGGGAACCCTAGATATTGATAGAGTAGGAAGATGATGTGTGGAGTCGAGTTCTTCTTCAGATGGAGTTTGATTCATTATAAGTAGATCCCGATGTAATTAAGTTTTAGTGGATCATTGATGTATTTTATATATGTATATTTGTTTCCGGAATGGGCAATAGGCTTAATTCTGATGTTATGGTATTTATGTTTTTGAACTGTATTGGTTTTTACTGAGTTTCAGGTTTTTCTTGAGATTTGGTGATGTCCAGTTTTTAAGGGAGACTCTGCCGGATTTCCGGTATGAGTTCATTGAATCACACTCCTCCAAGTGTGGATTCTTCCCTAAGTTTAAGTAAGATTTATACTTATTTAGGGATTTTGATGCTTGTAATGTAATTGCTTAAGCTAATCGTCGGGGAGTTTAAGCGAATGTATGACAATATCGGAAATTTAATGAAATGATTTCAAGGAATGCAGGGATAGTGTCTCCAACGGGCATTATTCTGAGTTTAGAAATTAGGGCGTTACAAGGTTCACCATTTTTCCCTCCGATTGTGGTTGACATTATGTGACCAGAGTCTGCATCATTACCCTCCGAGACACTGGCTGATAAGTCCTGGAATTTATAGCAATAAACAGATATTCAATATGGTAAACCCATTCTCCTAATATAGAAATAGAATATCAGACTATTTGATACAATATCTGTGATTTCTTATTGAGTTATTACAATTAACTGACTTTCAAAATTGACTTGATAGAAATTATCATCAATAATTTGTATAAAAACATTTATTTAACATGCTAACATCATATGATTATCAGGTATCGTATACGTGACTCAGCAAAGTCACTAACGGACATGCCTATATACACATGCCAATTTAGCATTCTAACATCATATGCCTATCAGGTACGATATGCATGACTCAGCAAAGTCACTAACCGACATGCATATATACACTAGCCAATTTAGCAGACGATATTTTGGACTCCTACTCTTGTGGAGCATATTAAGATGAGATCGATGTGGCAAGTTTAAGAAAACAAACTGTAGAATCCTGCATGGATTAAAAGTGCTATACGATAAGAAAAACAAACATTGATGCCGCATAATCAGCACCAATGGACAATAGTTACAAATCAGAATGTGATGTTAAAGAAGAAAGGTTAAGTATACAAAGCTCAAAGGTATATGCACAGATAAAGCTAAATCAGGTGACCATAGTTCACAAGAAAGCATCACATGTCAAACAAAAGCTTTAATATCAATTAAGAGATAATGCAGGGAGAGAAGTTAAGGACACTAATCCCTGAAGCAAAATAAAGTGCAAGAACATCAATCCACCAACAAATCAAGGAAAACCCATAAGCAAGGAACCAGATCTATAAAGAGAAATCGTACCAAAATAATAGAGCAAATAATACATGACCAACTCTAAAACAAAATCTACAAAATTACTGAAGTCAATATAATTTTATAGTAGATTAGAGATTAAGTAAAAGCAACATGGATCATTTAAAAAAACAAGAGAAAATTTACAAAATTCTGGGAGATAAATTAAGAAATATCCCAACCCCTTAAAGTTGAAGTGGGAAAAACTTGTAGAAGTGAAAGAATCTGAGGGATGAAAAATTCAGGTATACACAACCTAAAGGCTAAGACAAGTTGATGTTAAGTTAAGTACCTAGTCAGATTCTGTCCCTCTCCTGTGCATTTAAATGGGGGAAAAAGCTTATATTAAGGAACAAGATTCCATATTTTCACTCCATTTTATTCCCTTTCTCTCTTATGGACAACCGAATTGAGATCCCCAAAAGCTTCAAATTTTCAACACTAAGATCTCAACCATGAAAGCACAAATGAAAACAAGAAAAAAAAGAAATAGAAAAGAAAAACCAATTTCTCCATGCTTACAAATTAAGAATTTCTTAAGAAGGAAAAAACTGCCATTTAACGCCACCGTAGAACAAGTTTGATCTTCGCAGGAGAAAATTTCCAATGAGCTAAGTCGAGCCTCTAAACGAAGGAAAACTGGCCGGAAATTGGCAGATCATCGAAACCTAGGCTAAAATGGAGGGTTGTTCGGTGGACCAACGAAGATCCAAGTATGGTTTAAAATGGTGTGTTGCATACAATGAGAGAATCGTACAGAGCGGGAAATTACCTTATCGGTCGCCATGCTAGAGACGTCGTTAGTCACCCACTTCAGTGGGTCATTCTCGTATTGCGGTTATGGAAGCAACTGCAGTTGTTGCTGTTGAGGTGGCGGTGGCGGCCGAGGTACTTGTTGCAGTGGTTGAAGATGGTGAGGCTCCAATGGCATAGAGGCCATGTAAGAAGTCAAGCACACACAAACTCTATTTCTCTCTCACTCTCTCTTGTTTCTCTCTCTCTAACACACTCACACTCTCTTCTCTCTCTCTCTCTCTCCTTTGTGTTTCGAGGGAATAATGCTTGGGTCGAACACCGTTCAGGCTTTGGTTAGATAAAGGAGTAACTAAGGGAGAGAGAGTGTGGTTTTTGTGCTCTCTATCACGCGCGTTTTATAGGGCATAAATTCACATTTCGAGCTAAGCGGTTTAATATTTAGTTCCGAAGACCGCGATGCATGATATGGTGTAGTAGGGTCCACGGGGAAAGTGTATTACATAGGTTTACGTGGAGAATCGAAGGGGACAAGGATCACATGATCCTCCAAAATTTGCAATTACGAGAAATATATGTTGGGGAACAATGACGTTTGAGAAGTGAGAACAACATAAAATACATACTCAAGTTTAATACTTTACTTATTTAATAAATCAAAATTCATAATGGTGGGTGACTTTGGCTGCTCAATATAACATATAATAATAGTTTTATAGTTAAGTAAGACTTTAATAGTTTTTTCTATGATTATTTTCTTTATTTTTTAAAATTATATGTTTTTAGTCATTGTTATTTAATAACTATTATATATTTCATTACCTAAAATTTATAGACTTTCTGTGAATTTTTTAGATAAAATTTTATAAAAATTTCCAAAATAATCACTAATTACTAGAAAAAATGTTGTCATATAATTTCCTATAGTTTGTTGCAAAAGAAAATCATAGAAAAATTGATATGAAAATCTGTAAAAAAAACATTATTAGATTATGCATGCTGAGGAATTAACCCAACTTCTAGGTGACTAGAAGTATTATATATTTTGGATGGATCCTTAATAAAAAGGGAATTTTAAACTTGATTACCCAACCAACGAATATAGTCCCACGATGTCCCAAAATGGAAATAAACTGATATCTGAAATACAAAATAAATTTAAAAAAATAGGAATTTGGGAATGAAGAAGATTAGAACACACACTCAGTCGTTTAGGTGCACCATTTTCCCCTCCGATTGTGGTTGATATTATGTGAACAGAGTCTGCATCATTACCCTCCGAGACACTGGTTGACAAGTCCTGCAACTTATCACAATAAACAGATATTCAATATGGTAAACCCATTCTCCTAATATAGAAATAGAATACCAGACTATTTGATAAATATCCGTGATTGCTTATTGAGTTATTACAATCAACTGACTGTCAAAATTGACTTAATAGAAATTATCATCAATAACGAACATGCCTATATAAACCTGCCAATTTAGCATTCTAACATCATATTCCTATCAGGTACGATATGCATGACTCAGGAAAGTCACTAACGGACATGAATATATACACTAGCCAATTTAGCAGATGATATTTTGGACTCCTACTCTTAGGCTGCATATTAAGATGAGATCAATGTGGCAAGTTTAAGAAAACAAACTATAGAATCCTACATGGATTAAAAGTGCTATACGATAAGAAAAATAACCACCGATGCCGCATAATCAGCACAAATGGACAATAGCTACCGATCAGAATGTGATGTTGAAGAAGAAAAGGTTAAGTATACAAAAGCTCAAAGGTATATGCACAGATAAAGCTAAATCAGTTGACCATAGTTCACAAGAAAGCATCATATGTCAAACAAAAGCTTTAATATCAATTAAGAGATAATGCAGGGAGAGAAATTAAGGACACTAATCCCTGAAGCAAAATAAAACAGTAGGAACATCAATCCACCAACAAATCAAGGAAAACCCATAAGCAAGGAACCAGATCTATAAATAGAAATCATACCAAAATAATAGAGCAAATAATACACGGCCAACTCTAAAACAAAATCTACAAAATTGCTGAAGTCAATATAATTTTATAGTAGATTAGAGATTAAGTAAAAGAAATATGGATCATTTTAAAAAAAACAAGGAAAAATTTACAAAAATCTTGGAGATAAATTAAGAAATATTCCAACCATTTAGAGTTGAAGTGGGAAAAACTTCTAGAAGTGAAAGAATCTGAGGGATGAAAAATTCAGGTATACACCACATAAAGGCTAAGACAAGTTGATGTTAAACTAAGTACCTACTCAGATTCTGTCCCTCTCCTTCAGTGGATCATTCTCGTATTGCGGTTGTGGCAGCAACTGTAGTTGTTGCTGCTGAGGTGGCGGCAGAGGTACTGGTTGTGGTGGTTGAATGTAGTGCGGCTCCAATGGCATAGAGACCATGTAAGAAGTCAAGAACATACAAACTTTATTTCTCTCTCACTCTCTCTTGTTTCTCTCTGTAACACACTCACACTCTCCTCTCTCTCTCCTTTGTGTTTTGAGGGAATAATGCTTGGGTCCAACATCGCTCAAGCTTTGGTTAGATAAAGGAGTGACTAAGGGAGAGAGAATGTGGTTTTTGGGCTCTCTTTCCACGCGCGTTTTACAGGGCATAAATTCACATTTCGATCTAAGCGATTTAATATTTAGTTCCGAATACCGCGATGCATGATATGGTGTAGTAGGGTCCATGGGGAAAGTGTATTACATAGGTTTACGTGGAGAATCGAAGGGGACAAGGATCACATGATCCTCCAAAATTTGCAATTACGAGAAATATGTATTGGGGAACAATGACGTTTGAGAAGTGAGAACAACATAAAATACATACTCGAGTTTAATACTTTATCTATTTAATAAATCAAAATTCATAATGGTGGGTGAGTTTGGCTACTCAGTATAACATATAATAATAGTTTATAGCTAAATATGACTTTAATATTTTTTTCTATGATTTTTTCTTTATTTTTTAAAATTATATGTTTTTAGTCATTGTTATTTAATAACTATTATATATTCCATTACCTCAAATTTATAGACTTTCTGTGAATTTTTTAGATAAAAGTTTATAAAAAATTCCAAAATAATCACTAATTACTAGAAAAAATGTTATCGTAGAATTTCCTATAGTTTGTTGCAAAAGGAAATCATAGAAAAATTGATATGAAAATATGTAAAAAAAACATTATTAGATTATGCATGCTGAGAAATTAACTCATCTTCTAGGTGATTAGAAGTATTATATATTTTGGATGGATCCTTAATAAAAAGGGAATTTTAAACTTGATTACCCAACCAACGAATATAGTCCCACGCTGTCCCAAAAAGGAAATAAACTGATATCTGAAATACAAAATAAATTAAAAAAATAGGAATTGGGGAATGAAGAAGATTAGAACACACACTCACTCGTTTAGGTGCACCACTTTTCCCTTCGATTGTGGTTGATATTATGTGACCAGAGTCTGCATCATTACCCTCCGAGAAGCTGGTTGACAAGTCCTGCAACTTATAACAATAAACAGATATTCAATGTGGTAAACCCATTCTCCTAATATAGAAATAGAATATCAGACTATTTGATACAATATCCGTGATTGCTTATTGAGTTATTACAATTAACTGACTGTAAAAATTGACTTAATAGAAATTATCATCAATAATTTGGATTAAAAACATTTATTTAACATGCTAACATCATATGCTTATCAGGTATCGTATACGTGACTCAGCAAAGACACTAACGGACATGCCTATATACACCTGCCAATTTAGCATTCTAAAATCATATGCCTATCAGGTACGATAAGCATGACTTGACAAAGTCACTAACGGACATGCATATATAAACTAGCCAATTTAGCAGACGATATTTTGGACTCCTACTCTTGTGCTACATATTAAGATGAGATCGATGTGGCAAGTTTAAGAAAACAAACTGTAGAATCTTGCATGGATTAAAAGTGCTATACATAAGAAAAACAAACACGGATGTCGCATAATCAGCACAAATGGACAATAACTACCGTTCAGAATGTAATGTTGAAGAAGAAAGGTTAAGTATACAAAGCTCAAAGGTATATGCACAGATAAAGCTAAGTCAGGTGACCATGGTTCACAAGAAAGCATAACATGTCAAACAAAAGCTTTAATATCAATTAAGAGATAATGCAAGGAGAGAAGTTAAGGACACTAATCCCTGAAGCAAAATAAAATTGCAGGAACATCAATCCACCAACAAATCAAGGAAAACCCATAAGCAAGGAACCAGATCTATAAATAGAAATCGTACCAAAATAATAGAGCAAATAATACACGACCAACTCTAAAACAAAATCTACAAAATTGTTGAAGTCAATATAATTTTTTAGTAGATTAGAGATTAAGTAAAAGCAACATGGATCATTTGAAAAAAAAAACAATGGAAAATTTACCAAAATCTGGGAGATAAATTAAGAAATATTCCAACCCCTTAAAGTTGAAGTGGGAAAAACTTTTAGAAGTGAAAGAATCTGAGGGATAAAAAATTCAGGTATACACCACCTAAAGGCTAAGACAAGTTGATGTTAAACTAAGTACTTAGTCAGATTTTGTCCCTCTCCTGTGCATTTAATTGGGGGAAAAGCTTAAATTAAGGAACAAGATTCCATATTTTCACTCCATTTGATTCCCTTTCTCTCTTATGGACCTCCGAATTGAAATCCCCAAAAGCTTCAAATTTTCAACACTAAGATCTCAACCATGAAAGCACAAATGAAAATAAGAAAAAAAAAAAAGAAATAGAAAAGAAAAACCAATTTCTCCATGCTTACAAATTTCGAATTCCTTAAGAAGGAAAAAATTGCCATTTAAGGCCACCGTAGAACAAGTTTGATCTTCGTAGGAGAAAATTTCCGATGTGCTAAGTCGAGCCTCTGAACGAAGGAAAACTGGCCGGAAATTGGCAGATCGTCGAAACCTAGGCTAAAACGGAGGGTTTCTCGGTGGACCAACGAAGATCCAAGCATGGTTTAAAATGGTGTGTTGCATACAATGAGAGAATGGTACAGAGCAGGAAATTACATTATCGGTCTCCATGCTAGAGACGTCGCTAGTCACCCCCTTCAGTGGATCATTCTCGTATAGTAGTTGTGGTAGCAACTGCAGTTGTTGCTGCTGAGGTGGCGACAAAGGTACTAGTTGCGGTGGTTGAAGGTGGTGCGACTCCAATGGCATAGAGGCCATGTAAGAAGTCAAGCAGAAACAAACTCTATTTCTCTCTCACTCTCTCTTGTTTCTCTCTCTAACACACTCACACTCTCTTCTCTCTCTCTCTCCTTTGTGTTTCGAGGGAATAATGATTAAGTCCAACACCGTTCAGGCTTTGGTTAGATAAAGGAGTGACTAAGGGAGAGAGAGTGTGGTTTTTGTGCTCTCTATCACGCGCGTTTTACAGGGCATAAATTCACGTTTCGATTTAAGCGGTTTAATATTTAGAACCGAAGACCGCGATCCATGATATGGTGTAGTAGGGTCCATGGGGAAAGTGCATTACATAGGCTTACGTGGAAAATCGAAGGAGACAAGGATCACATGAACCTCCAAAATTTGCAATTTCGAGAAATATGTATTGGGGAACAATGACGTTTGAGAAGTGAGAACAACATAAAATACATACTCGATTTTAATACTTTACTTATTTAATAAATCAAAATTCATAATGGTGGGCGACTTTGGGTGCTCAATATAACATATAATAATAGTTTTATAGCTAAATATGACTTTAATATTTTTTTTTCTGTGATTTTATTCTTTATTTTTTAAAATTATATGTTTTTAGTCATTGTTATTTAATAACTATTATATATTTCATTACCTCAAATTTACAGACTTTCTGTGAATTTTTTAGATTAAATTTTATAAAAATTTCCAAAATAATCACTAATTACTAGAAAAAATGTTGTCATAGAATTTCCAACCCCTTAAAGTGGTAGTGGGAAAAACTTCTTGAAGTGAAAGAATATGAGGGATGAAAATTTCAGGTCTACAACACCTAAAGGCTAAGACAAGTTGATGTTCAACTAAGTACCTAGTCAGATTCTGTCCCTCTCCTGTGCATTTAAATGGGAGAAAAGCTTAAATTAAGGAACAATATTCTTCATTTTCACTCCATTTGATTCCCTTTCTCTCTTATGGACCACCGAATTGAAATGCCCAAAAGCTTCAAATTTTCAACACTAATATCTCAACCATGAAAGCAAAAATGAAAACAAGAAAAAAAAAATTGAAAAGAAAAACCAATTTCTCCATCCTTAAAAATTTAGAATTCCTTAAGAAGGAAAAACTGCCATTTTAGGCCACCGTGGAACAAGTTTGATCTTCGCCGAAGAAAATTTCTGACAAGCTAAGTCTAGCCTCTGAACGAAGGAAAACTGGTCTGAAATTTGCAGATTGTCGAATGCCAGGCTCAAACGGAGGGTTGTTCAGTGGATTAACGAAGATCCAAGCCTGGTTTAAAATGGTGTGTTGCATACAATGAGAGAATTGTATAAAGCGGGAAATTACCTTATCGGTCTCCATGCTAGAGACGCCGTTAGTCGCCCCCTTCAGTGTATCAATCTCGTATTGCGGTTGTGGCAGTAACTGCGGTTGTTGCTGCTGAGGTGGCAGTGGCGGCAGAGGTACTGGTTGCAGTGGTTGAAGGTGGTGCGACTCCAACGGCATAGAGGCCATGTAAGAAGTCAAGCACAAACAAGCTCTCTTCCTCTATCACTCTCTCTTGTTTGTCTCTCTAACACACTCACACTTTCTTCTCTCTCTCTCCTTTATGTTTCGAGGGAATAATGCTTGGGTCCAACACCGTTCAGGCTTTGGTTAGATAAAGGAGTGACCAAAGGATAGAGGGGGTGGTGTTTGTGCTCTCTATCACACGCGTTTTACAGGGCATAATTTCACGTTTTGATCTAAGCTATTTGATATTTAGTACCGAAGATCGCGATGCGTTATATGATGTAGTAGGGTCCATGGGGAAAGAGTATTACATAGGCTTACGTAGAGAATCGAAAGGGGACAAGGATCACATGAACCTCCAAAATTTGCAATTACGAGATATATGTATTAGGGAACAATGACGTCTAAGAAGCGAGAACAACATAAAATACATACACGGGGTTAAATACTTTACTTATTTAGTAAATCAAAATTCATAATGGTGGGTGAGGTTGGATATTCAATATAACATATAATAAATGTTTTATAGCTAAATATGATTTTAATGTTGTTTCTATGATTTTATTCTTTATTTTTTAAAATTATATGTTTTTAGTCATTGTTATTTAATAACTTTTATATATTTTATTACTTCAAATTTATAGACTTTCTGTGAATTTTTTAGATAAAATTTTATAAAATTTTCCAAAATAATCACTAATTACTAGAAAAAATATTGTCGTAGAATTTCTTATATTTTGTTGCAAAATTTCAGGTATACAACACCTAAAGGCTAAGACAAGTTGATGTTCAACTAAGTACCTTGTCAGATTTTGTCCCTCTCCTGTGCCTTTAAATGTGGGAAAAGCTTAAATTAAGGAACAAGATTCCATATTTTCACTCCATTTGATTCCCTTTCTCTCTTATGGACCACCGAAATGAAATCCCCAAAAGTTTCAAATTTCCAACACTAAGATCTCAACCATGAAAGCACAAATAAAACCAAGATAAAAAATAGAAAAAGAAAAGAAAAACCAATTTCTCCATGCTTACTAATTTAGAATTCCTTAAGAAGGAAAAAACTGCCATTTAAGGCCATCGTAGAACAAGTTTGATCTTCGCCGGATAAAATTTCCGACGAGCTAAGTCGAGCCTTTGAACGAAGGAAAAGTTGCCGGAAATTGGCAGATCGTCGAAAGCCAGGCTCAAACAGAGAGTTGTTCGGTGGATCAACGAAGATCCAAGAATGGTTTAAAATGGTGTGTTGCATACAATGAGAAAATGGTATAAAGCGGGAAATTACCTTATCGGTCTCCATGCTAGAGACGTCGTTAGTCGCCCCCTTCAGTGGATCATTCTCATATTGCGGTTTTGGCATCAACTGCAGTTGTTGCTGCTGAGGTGGCGGTGGGGCAGAGGTACTGGTTGCGGTGGTTGAAGATGGTGCGACTCCAATGGCATAGAGGCCATGTAAGAAGTCAAGCCCTAAGAAACTCTCTTCCTCTCTCACTCTCTCTTGTTTCTCTCTCTAACACACTCACTCTCTCTTCTCTCTCTCCCCCCTTTGTGTTTCGAGGGATTAATGCTTGGGTCCATCACCGTTCAGGTTTTTGATAGATAAAGGAGTGACCAAGGGAGAGAGGGGTTGGTGTTTGTGCTCTATATCACGCGCGTTTTACAGGGCATAATTTCATGTTACGATCTAAGCGGTTTGATATTCATTACCGAAGACCACGAAGCGTTATATGGTGTAGTAGGGTCCATGGGGAAAGAGTATTACATAGGCTTACATGGAGAATCGAAAGGGGACAAGGATCACAAGAACCTCCAAAATTTGTAATTACGAGATATAAGTATTGGGGAACAATGACATCTGAGAAGTGAGAACAACATAAAATACATACTCGGGGTTTAATAATTTACTTATTTAGTAAATCAAAATTCATAATGGTAGGTGAGTTTGGATATTCAATATAACATATAATAATAGTTTTATAGCTAAATATGATTTTAATATTTTTTTCTATGATTTTATTCTTTATTTTTTAAAATTATATGTTTTTAGTCATTGTTATTTAATACTCCCTCCGATCTCAAATATAAGCAAAAAAAAACTAACTCACGCTAATTAAGAAATGTTAGTTAACTTCATTAAATTTCCTTGATGTCATCTAAAAATGAATTGTATTCTCTAAATTGCCCTTTATAGGAGACTCCAATTTTATTGAAACTTGTTCCAAGTGGAAACACTATATCTACATGGTTCATTAAATAGGGTCATTGGATAGAACAATTTGAATTTAAGTAAAGGATATTTTAGTCCAATTTCATTAAATAAGGCAAAGTTAGTTGAAATTTGCTTATATTTGAGACCAACATAAGTGGATTTTTTTTTGCTTATATTTGAGACCGGAGGGAGTAACTATTATATATTTCATTACTACAAATTTATAGATTTTCTGTGAATTTTTTAGATAAAATTTTATAAAAATTTCCAAAATAATCTTTAATTACTAGAAAAAATGTTGTCGTAGAATTTCTTATATTTTGTTGCAAAAAGAATTCATAGAAAAATTGAAATAAAAATCTATAAAAAAACATTATTAGATTATGCATGCCGAGGAATTAACCCAACTTCTAGGTGACTAGAAGTATTATATATTTTGGATGGATCCTTAAAAAAAAGGGGATTTTTAACTTGATTACCCAACGCACGAATCTAGTCCTACGCTGTTCTAAAAAGGAAATAAATTGATATCTGAAATACAAAAGAAATTAAAAAAATAGGAATTTGAGATTGAAGAAGATTAGAACACACACACACACCCGTTTAGGTTCACCGTTTTCCCTCTGATTGTGGTTGATATTATGTGACCAGAGTCTGCATCATTACCCTCTGAGACACTAGCTGACATGTCCTGCAATTTATAGCAATAAACATATATTTAATATGGTAAACTCATTCTCCTAATATAGAAATAGAATATCAGACTATTTGATACAATATCTATGATTTCTTATTGAGTTATTACAATTAACTGACTGTCAAAATTGACTTAATAGAAATTATCATCAATAATTTGGATTAAAAACATTTACTTAACGTGCTAACATCATATGCTTATATGGTATCGTATACGTGACTAAGCAAAGTCACTAACGGACATGCCTATATACACCTGCCAATTTAGCATTCTAACATCATATGCCTATCAGTTACCATATGCATGACTCAGTAAAGTCACTAACGGACATGCATATATACACTAGCCAATTTAGCGGACGATATTTTGGCCTCCTACTCCTGTGCTGCATATTAAGATGAGATAGATGTGGCAAGTTTAAGAAAACAAACTGTAGAATCCTGCATGGATTAAAAGTGTTATATGATAAGAAAAACAAACACTGATGCCGCATAATCAACACCAATGGACAATAGTTACCGATCAGAATGTGATGTTGAAGAAGAAAGGTTAAGTATACAAAGCTCAAAGGTATATGCACAGATAAAGCTAAAGCAGGTGACCATGGTTCACAAGAAAGCATCACATGTCAAACAAAAGCATTAATATCAATTAAGAGATAATGCAGGGAGAGAAGCTAAGGACACTAATCCCTGAAGCAAAATAAAAGTGCAGGAACATCAATCCACCAACAAATCAAGGAAAACCCATAAGCAAGGAACCAGATCTATAAATAGAAATCGTACCAAAATAATAGAGCAAATAATACACGACCAACTCTAAAACAAAATCTACAAAATTACTGAAGTCAATATAATTTTATAGTAGATTAGAGATTAAGTAAAAGCAACATGGATCATTTAAAAAAACAAGAGAAAATTTACAAAAATCCGGGAGATAAATTAAGAAATATTCCAACCCCTTAAAGTAGAAGTGGGAAAAACCTCTAGAAGTGAAAGAATCTGAGGGATGAAAAATTCAGGTATACACCACCTAAAGGCTAAGACAAGTTGATGTTAAATTAAGTACCTAGTCAGATTCTATCCCTCTCCTGTGCATTTAAATGGGGGAAAAAGCTTAAATTAAGGAACAAGATTCCATATTTTCACTCCATTTTATTCCCTTTCTCTCTTATGGAAAACCGACTTGAAATCCCCAAAAGCTTCAAATTTTCAACACTAAGATCTCAACCATGAAAGCACAAATGAAAACAAGAAAAAAAATAGAAAAGAAAAACCAATTTCTCCATGCTTACAAATTTAGAGTTTCTTAAGAAGGAAAAAACTGCCATTTAACGCCACCGCAGAACAAGATTGATCTTCGCAGGAGGATTTTCCAATGAGCTAAGTCGAGCCTCTGAACGAAGGAAAACTGGCCGGAAATTGGCAAATCATCGAAACCTAGGATAAAACGGAGGGTTGTTCGGTGGACCAACGAAGATCCAAGCATGGTTTAAATGGTGTGTTGCATACAATGAGAGAATCATACAGAGCGGGAAATTACCTTATCGGTCTCCATGCTAGAGACGTCGTTAGTCACCCACTTCAGTGGATCATTCTCGTATTGCGGTTGTGGCAGCAACTGCAGTTGTTGCTGCTGAGGTGGCGGTGGCGGCAGAGGTACTGGTTGCGGTGGTTGAAGGTGGTGCGGCTCCAATGGCATAGAGGCCATGTAAGAAGTCAAACACAAACAAACTCTATTTCTCTTTCACTCTATCTTGTTTCTCTCTCTCTCTCCTTTGTGTTTCGAGGGAATAATGCTTGGGTCCAACACCGTTCAATCTTTGGTTAGATAAAGGAGTGACTAAGGGAGAGAGAGTGTGGTTTTTGTGCTTTCTATCACGCGCGTTTTACAAGGCATAAATTCACGTTTCGATCTATGTGGTTTAATATTTAGTACCGAAGACCGCGATGCGTGATATGGTGTAGTAGGGTCCACGGGGAAAGTGTATTACATAGGATTACGTGGAGAATCGAAGGGGACAAGGATCACATGATCCTCCAAAATTTGCAATTACGAGAAATATGTATTGGGGAACAATGACGTTTGAGAAGTGAGAAAAACATAAAATACATACTCGAGTTTAATACTTTACTTATTTAATAAATCAAAATTCATAATGGTGGGAGACTTTGGATGCTCAATATAACATATAATAATAGTTTTATAGTTAAGTAAGACTTTAATATTTTTTTCTATGATTTTATTCTTTATTTTTTAAAATTATATGTTTTTAGTCATTGTTATTTAATAACTATTATATATTTCATTACCTCAAATTTATAGACTTTCTATTAATTTTTTAGATAAAATTTTATAAAATTTTTAAAATAATCACTAATTACTAGAAAAAATGTAGTCGTAGAATTTCCTATAGTTTGTTGCAAAAGAAAATCATAGAAAAATTGATATGAAAATCTGTAAAAAAAAACATTATTAGATTATGCATGCTAAGGAATTAACCCAACTTCTAGGTGACTAGAATTATTATATATTTTGGATGGATGCTTAATAAAAAGGAAATTTTAAACTTGATTACCCAACCAACGTATATAGTCCCACGCTGTCCCAAAAAGGAAATAAACTGATATCTGAAATACAAAATAAATTTAAAAAAACAGGAATTAGGGAATGAAGAAGATTAGAACACACACGCACTCGTTTAGGTGCACCACTTTTCCCTCCGATTGTGGTTGATATTATGTGACCAGGGTCTGCATCATTACCCTCTGAGACACTGGTTGACAAGTCCTGCAATTTATAACAATAAACAGATATTCAATATGGTAAACCCATTCTCCTAATATAGAAATAGAATATCAGACTATTTGATACAATATCCGTTATTGCTTATTGAGTTATTACAATTAACTGACTTTCAAAATTGACCTAATAGAAATTTTCATCAATAACGGACATGCCTATATAAACCTGACAATTTAGCATTATAACATCATATGCCTATCAGGTACGATATGCATGACTCAGCAAATTTAGCAGACAATATTTTAGACTCCTACTCTTGTGCTGCATATTAAGATGAGATCGATGTGGCAAGTTTAAAAAAACAAACTATAGAATCATGCATGGACTAAACGTGCAATACGATAAGAAAAATAACCACCAATGCTGCATAATCGGCACAAATGGACAATAGCTACCGATCAGAATGTGATGTTGAAGAAGAAAGGTTAAGTATACAAAAGCTCAAAGGTATATGCAAAGATAAAGCTAAATCAGGTGACCATGGTTCACAAGAAAGCATCACATGTCAAACAAAAGCTTTATTATCAATTAAGAGATAATGCAGGGAGAGAAGTTAAGGACACTAATCCCTGAAGCAAAATAAAAGTGCAGGAACATCAATCCACCAACAAATCAAGGAAAACCGATAAGCAAGGAACCGGATCTATAAATAGAAATCGTACAAAAATAATAGAGCAAATAATACACGACCAACTCTAAAACAAAATCTACAAAATTACTGAAGTCAATATAATTTTATAGTAGATTAGTGATTAAGTAAAAGCAACATGGATCATTTAAAAAAACAAGAGAAAATTTACAAAAATCCGGGGGATAAATTAAGAAATATTCCAACCCCTTAAAGTAGAAGTGGGAAAAACTTCTAGAAGTGAAAGAATCTGAGGGATGAAAAATTCAGGTATACACCACCTAAAGGCTAAGACAAGTTGATGTTAAATTAAGTACCTAGTCAGATTCTGTCCCTCTCTTGTGCATTTAAATGAGGCAAAAACTTAAATTAAGGAAAAAGATTCCATATTTACACTTCATTTGATTCCCTTTCTCTCTTATGGACCACCAAATTGAAATCCCCAAAAGCTTCAATATTTTGAACACTAAGATCTCAACCATGAATGCACAAATGAAAACAAGAAATAGAAAAGAAATAGAAAAGAAAAACCAATTTCTCCATGCTTACAAATTTAGAATTCCTTAAGAAGGAAAAAACTGCCATTTAAGGCCACCGTAGAATAAGTTTGATCTTCGCAGGAGAAAATTTTCGATGAGCTAAGTCGACCCTCTGAACGAAGGAAAACTGGTCGGAAATTGGCAAATCGTCGAAACCTAGGCTAAAATAGAGGGTTGTTCGGTGGACCAACGAAGATCCAAGCATGGTTTAAAATGGTGTGTTGCATACAATGAGAGAATGGTACAGAGCGGGGAATTACCTTATCGGTATCCATGCTAGAGACATCATTAGTCACCCCCTTCAATGGATCATTCTCGTATTGCGGTTGTGGCAGTAACTACAGTTGTTGCTGCCTAGGTGGCGGCAGAGGTACTGGTTGCGGTGGTTGAATGTAGTGCGGCTCCAATGGCATAGAGACCATGTAAGAAGTCAGGCACAAACAAACTCTATTTCTCTCTCACTCTCTCTTTTTTCTCTCTCTAACACACTCACACTCTCTTCTCTCTCTCTCCTTTGTGTTTTGAGGGAATAATGCTTGGGTCCAACACCGTTCAATCTTTGGTTAGATAAAGGAGTGACTAAGGGAGAGAGAGTGTGGTTTTTGTGCTCTCTATCACGCGCGTTTTACAGGGCATTAATTCACATTTAGATCTAAGCGGTTTAATATTTAGTTCCGAAAACCACAATGCATGATATGGTGTAGTAGGGTCCATGGGGAAAGTGTATTACATAGGTTTACGTGGAGAATCGAAGAGGACAAGGATCGTATAATCCTCCAAAATTTGCAATTACGAGACATATGTATTGGGGAACAATGACGTTTGAGAAGTGAGAACAACATAAAATACATACCCGAGTTTAATAATTTACTTATTTAATAAATCAAAATTCATAATGGTGGGTGAGTTTGGGTACTCAATATAACATATAATAATAGATTTATAGCTAAATATGACTTTAATAATTTTTTTCTATGATTTTATTCTTTATTTTTTAAAATTATATCTTTTAAGTCATTGTTATTTATTAACTATTATATATTTCATTACTTCAATTTTATAGACTTTATATTAATTTTTTAGAGAAAATTTTATAAAAATTTCCAAAATAATCACTAATTACTAGAAAAAATGTTGTCGTAGAATTTCCTATAGTTTGTTGCAAAAGAAAATCATAGAAAAATTGATATGAAAATCTGTAAAAAAAAAAACATTATTAGATTATGCATGCTGAGGAATTAACCCATCTTCTAGGTGACTAGAAGTAATATATATTTTGGATGGATCCTTAATAAAAAAGGGATTTTTAACTTGATTACCCAACCCCGAATATAGTCCCACGCTGTCCCAAAAAGGAAATAAATTGATATTTGAAATACAAAATAAATTTAAAAAAACAGGAATTTGAGAATGAAGAAG
Source organism: Sesbania bispinosa (assembly GCA_026901365.1). NCBI lineage: Eukaryota > Viridiplantae > Streptophyta > Magnoliopsida > Fabales > Fabaceae > Sesbania > Sesbania bispinosa. The sequence goes on along the minus strand of QLOH01000515.1, from coordinate 319,373 downwards.
ATTAGAACACACACGCACTCGTTTAGGTTCACCATTTTTCCCTCCGATTGTGGTTGATATAATGTGACCAGAGTCTGCATCATTACCCTCCGAGACACTAGCTGAAAGGTCCTGCAATTTATAGCAATAAACAAATATTCAATATGGTAAACCCATTCTCCTAATATAGAAATAGAATATCAGACTATTTGATACAATATTTGTGATTGCTTATTGAGTTATTACAATTAACTGACTGTCAAAATTGACTTAATGGAAATTATCATCAATAATTTGGATTAAAAACATTTACTTAACATGCTAACATCATATGCTTATCAGGTATCGTATACGTGACTCAGCAAAGACACTAACGGACATGCCTATCAGGTACGATATGCATGACTCAGCAAAGTCACTAACGGACATGCATATATAAACTAGCCAATTTAGCAGACGATATTTTGGACTCATACTCTTGTGCTGCATATTAAGATGAGATCGATGTGGCAAGTTTAAGAAAACAAACTGTAGAATCCTGCATGGATTAAAAGTGCTATACAATAAGAAAAACAACACCGATGTCGCATAATCAACACAAATGGACAATAGCTACCGATCAGAATGTGATGTTGAAGAAGAAAGGTTAAGTATACAAATCTCAAAGGTATATGCACAGATAAAGCTAAGTCAGGTGACCATGGTTCACAAGAAAGCATCACATGTCAAACAAAAGCTTTAATATTAATTAAGAGATAATGCAAGGAGAGAAGTTAAGGACACTAATCCCTGAAGCAAAATAAAATTGCAGGAACATCAATCCACCAACAAATCAAGGAAAACCCATAAGCAAGGAACCGGATCAATAAATAGAAATCGTACCAAAATAATAGAGCAAATAATACACGACCAACTCTAAAATAAAATCTACAAAATTACTGAAGTCAATATAATTTTATATAGATTAGAGATTAAGTAAAAGCAACATGGATCATTTAAAAAAACAAGAGAAAATTTACAAAAATCCGGGAGATAAATTAAGAAATATTCCAACCCCTTAAAGTAGAAGTGGGAAAAACTTCTAGAAGTGAAAGAATCTGAGGGATGAAAAATTCAGGTATACACCACCTAAAGGCTAAGACAAGTTGATGTTAAATTAAGTACCTAGTCAGATTCTATCCCTCTCCTGTGCATTTAAATGGGGGGAAAAGCTTAAATTAAGGAACAAGATTCCATATTTTCACTCCATTTTATTCCCTTTCTCTCTTATGGAAAACCGAATTGAAATCCCCAAAAGCTTCAAATTTTCAACATTAAGATCTCAACCATGAAAGCACAAATGAAAACAAGAAAAAAAAATAGAAAAGAAAAACCAATTTCTCCATGCTTACAAATTTAGAGTTTCTTAAGAAGGAAAAAACTGCCATTTAACGCCACCGTTGAACAAGATTGATCTTCGCAGGAGGATTTTCCAATGAGCTAAGTCGAGCCTCTGAACGAAGGAAAACTGGCCGGAAATTGGCAAATCATCGAAACCTAGGCTAAAACGGAGGGTTGTTCGGTGGACCAACGAAGATCCAAGCATGGTTTAAATGGTGTGTTGCATACAATGAGAGAATCATACAGAGCGGGAAATTACCTTATCGGTCTCCATGCTAGAGACGTCGTTAGTCACCCACTTCAGTGGATCATTCTCGTATTGCGGTTGTGGCAGCAACTGCAGTTGTTGCTGCTGAGGTGGCGGTGGCGGCAGAGGTACTGGTTGCGGTGGTTGAAGGTGGTGCGGCTCTAATGGCATAGAGGCCATGTAAGAAGTCAAGCACAAACAAACTCTATTTCTCTTTCACTCTATCTTGTTTCTCTCTCTCTCTCCTTTGTGTTTCGAGGGAATAATGCTTGGGTCCAACACCGTTCAGGCTTTGGTTAGATAAAGGAGTGACTAAGGGAGAGAGAGTGTGGTTTTTGTGCTTTCTATCACGCGCGTTTTACAAGGCATAAATTCACGTTTCGATCTATGTGGTTTAATATTAGTATCGAAGACCGCGATGCGTGATATGGTGTAGTAGGGTCCATGGGGAAAGTGTATTACATAGGATTACGTGGAGAATCGAAGGGGACAAGGATCACATGATCCTCCAAAATTTGCAATTACGGGAAATATGTATTGGGGAACAATGACGTTTGAGAAGTGAGAAAAACATAAAATACATACTCGAGTTTAATACTTTACTTATTTAATAAGTCAAAATTCATAATGGTGGGTGACTTTGGCTGCTCAATATAACATATAATAATAGTTTTATAGTTAAGTGAGACTTTAATATTTTTTTCTATGATTTTATTCTTTATTTTTTAAAATTATATGTTTTTAGTCATTGTTATTTAATAACTATTATATATTTCATTACCTCAAATTTATAGACTTTCTATTAATTTTTTAGATAAAATTTTATAAAATCTTTAAAATAATCACTAATGACTAGAAAAAATGTAGTCGAAGAATTTCCTATAGTTTATTGCAAAAGAAAATCATAGAAAAATTGATATGAAAATCTGTAAAATAAAACATTATTAGATTATGCATGCTAAGGAATTAACCCAACTTCTAGGTGACTAGAATTATTATATATTTTGGATGGATGCTTAGTAAAAAGGAAATTTTAAACTTGATTACCCAACCAACGTATATAGTCCCACGCTGTCCCAAAAAGGAAATAAACTGATATCTGAAATACAAAATAAATTTAAAAAAACAGGAATTAGGGAATGAAGAAGATTAGAACACACACGCACTCGTTTAGGTTCACCACTTTTCCCTCCGATTGTGGTTGATATTATGTGACCAGGGTCTGCATCATTACCCTCCGAGACACTGGTTGACAAGTCCTGCAATTTATAACAATAAACAGATATTCAATATGGTAAACCCATTCTCCTAATATAGAAATAGAATATCAGACTATTTGATACAATATCTGTTATTGCTTATTGAGTTATTACAATTAACTGACTGTCAAAATTGACTTAATAGAAATTTTCATCCATAACGGACATGCCTATATAAACTTGCCAATTTAGCATTCTAACATCATATGCCTATCAGGTACGATATGCATGACTCACCAAATTTAGCATACGATATTTTGGACCCCTAATCTTGTGCTGCATATTAAGATGATAATGATGTGGCAAGTTTAAGAAAACAAACTGTAGAATCCTGCATGGATTAAAAGTGCTATACGATAAGAAAAAGAACCACCGATGCCGCATAATCGGCACAAATGGGCAATAGCTACCGATCAGAATGTGATGTTGAAGAAGAAAGGTTAAGTATACAAAAGCTCAAAGGTATATGCAAAGATAAAGCTAAATCAGTTGACCATAGTTCACAAGAAAGCATCATATGTCAAAAAAGCTTTAATATCAATTAAGAGATAATGCAGGGAGAGAAGTTAAGGACACTAATCCCTGAAGCAAAATAAAACTGCAGGAACATCAATCCACCAACAAATCAAGCAAAACCCATAAGCAAGGAACCAGATCTATAAATAGAAATCGTACCAAAATAATACAGCAAATAATACACGACCAACTCTAAAACAAAATCTACAAAATTGTTGAAGTCAATATAATTTTATAGTAGATTAGAGATTAAGTAAAAGCAACATGGATCATTTGGAAAAAAAACAAGGGAAAATTTACAAAATCTTGGAGATAAATTATGAAATATTCCAACCCCTTAAAGTTGAAGTGGGAAAAATTTCTAGAAGTGAAAGAATCTGAGGGATGAAAAATTCAGGTATACACCACGTAAAGGCTAAGACAATTTGATGTTAAACTAAGTACCTACTCAGATTCTGTCCCTCTCCTGTGCATTTAAATGAGGCAAAAACTTAAATTAAGGAAAAAGATTCCATATTTACACTTCATTTGATTCCCTTTCTCTCTTATGGACCACCAAATTGAAATCCCCAAAAGCTTCAATATTTTGAACACTAAGATCTCAACCATGAAAGCACAAATGAAAACAAGAAATAGAAAAGAAATAGAAAAGGAAAACCAATTTCTCCATGCTTACAAATTTAGAATTCCTTAAGAAGGAAAAAACTGCCATTTAAGGCCACCGTAGAATAAGTTTGATCTTCGCAGGAGAAAATTTTCGATGAGCTAAGTCGACCCTCTGAATGAAGGAAAACTGGTCGGAAATTGGCAAATCGTCGAAACCTAGGCTAAAATAGAGGGTTGTTCGATGGACCAACGAAGATCCAAGCATGGTTTAAAATGGTGTGTTGCATACAATGAGAGAATGGTATAGAGCGGGGAATTACCTTATCGGTATCCATGCTTGAGACATCATTAGTCACCCCCTTCAATGGATCATTCTCGTATTGCGGTTGTGGCAGTAACTACAGTTGTTGCTGCCTAGGTGGCGGCAGAGGTACTGGTTGCGGTGGTTGAATGTAGTGCGGCTCCAATGGCATAGAGACCATGTAAGAAGTCAGGCACAAACAAACTCTATTTCTCTCTCACTCTCTCTTTTTCTCTCTCTAACACACTCACACTCTCTTCTCTCTCTCTCTCCTTTGTGTTTTGAGGGAATAATACTTGGGACCAACACCGTTCAATCTTTGGTTAGATAAAGGAGTGACTAAGGGAGAGAGAGTGTGGTTTTTGTGCTCTCTATCACGCGCGTTTTACAGGGCATTAATTCACATTTAGATCTAAGTGGTTTAATATTTAGTTCCAAAGACCGCGATGCATGATATGGTGTAGTAGGGTCCATGGGGAAAGTGCATTACATAGGTTTACGTGGAGAATCGAAGGGGACAAGGATCATATGATCCTCCAAAATTTGCAATTACGAGACATATGTATTGGGGAACAATGACGTTTGAGAAGTGAGAACAACATAAAATACATACTCGAGTTTAATAATTTACTTATTTAATAAATCAAAATTCATAATGGTGGGTGAGTTTGGGTACTCAATATAACATATAATAATAGATTTATAGCTAAATATGACTTTAATAATTTTATTCTATGATTTTATTCTTTATTTTTTAAAATTATATCTTTTAAGTCATTGTTATTTATTAACTATTATATATTTCATTACTTCAATTTTATAGACTTTATATTAATTTTTTAGAGAAAAATTTATAAAAAATTCCAAAATAATCACTAATTACTAGAAAAAATGTTGTCGTAGAATTTCCTATAGTTTGTTGCAAAAGAAAATCATAGAAAAATTGATATGGAAATCTGTAAAAAAAAAACTTTATTAGATTATGCATGCTGAGGAATTAACCCATCTTCTAGGTGACAAGAAGTAATATATATTTTGGATGGATCCTTAATAAAAAAGGGATTTTTAACTTGATTACCCAACCCCGAATATAGTCCCACGCTGTCCCAAAAAGGAAATAAATTGATATTTGAAATACAAAATAAATTTAAAAAAACAGGAATTTGAGAATGAAGAAGATTAGAACACACACGCACTCGTTTAGGTTCACCATTTTTCCCTCCGATTGTGGTTGATATAATGTGACCAGAGTCTGCATCATTACCCTCCGAGACACTAGCTGAAAGTTTCTGCAATTTATAGCAATAAACAAATATTCAATATGGTAAACCCATTCTCCTAATATAGAAATAGAATATCAAACTATTTGATACAATATTTGTGATTGCTTATTGAGTTATTACAATTAACTGACTGTCAAAATTGACTTAATGGAAATTATCATCAATAATTTGGATTAAAAACATTTACTTAACATGCTAACATCATATGCTTATCAGGTATCGTATACGTGACTCGGCAAAGACACTAACGGACATGCCTATCAGGTACGATATGCATGACTCAGCAAAGTCACTAACGAACATGCATATATAAACTAGCCAATTTAGCAGACGATATTTTGGACTCATACTCTTGTGCTGCGTATTAAGATGAGATCGATGTGGCAAGTTTAAGAAAACAAACTGTAGAATCCTGCATGGATTAAAAGTGCTATACAATAAGTAAAACAAACACCGATGTCGCATAATCAACACAAATGGACAATAGCTACCGATCAGAATGTGATATTGAAGAAGAAAGGTTAAGTATACAAATTTCAAAGGTATATGCACAGATAAAGCTAAGTCAGGTGACCATGGTTCACAAGAAAGCATCACATGTCAAACAAAAGCTTTAATATTAATTAAGAGATAATGCAGGGAGAGAAGTTAAGGACACTAATCCCTGAAGCAAAATAAAATTGCAGGAACATCAATCCACCAATAAATCAAGGAAAACCCATAAGCAAGGAACCAGATCAATAAATAGAAATCGTACCAAAATAATAGAGCAAATAATACACGACCAACTCTAAAAAAAAATCTACAAAATTACTGAAGTCAATATAATTTTATAGTAGATTACAGATTAAGTAAAAGCAACATGGATCATTTAAAAAAACAAGAGAAAATTTACAAAAATCCGGGAGATAAATTAAGAAATATTCCAACCCCTTAAAGTAGAAGTGGGAAAAACTTCTAGAAGTGAAAGAATCTGAGGGATAAAAAATTCAGGTATACACCACCTAAAGGCTAAGACAAGTTGATGTTAAATTAAGTACCTAGTCAGATTCTATCCCTCTCCTGTGCATTTAAATGGGGGGAAAAGCTTAAATTAAGGAACAAGATTCCATATTTTCACTCCATTTTATTCCCTTTCTCTCTTATGGAAAACCGAATTGAAATCCCCAAAAGCTTCAAATTTTCAACATTAAGATCTCAACCATGAAAGCACAAATGAAAACAAGAAAAAAAAATAGAAAAGAAAAACCAATTTCTCCATGCTTACAAATTTAGAGTTTCTTAAGAAGGAAAAAACTGCCATTTAACGCCACCGTTGAACAAGATTGATCTTCGCAGGAGGATTTTCCAATGAGCTAAGTCGAGCCTCTGAACGAAGGAAAACTGGCCGGAAATTGGCAAATCATCGAAACCTAGGCTAAAACGGAGGGTTGTTCGGTGGACCAACGAAGATCCAAGCATGGTTTAAATGGTGTGTTGCATACAATGAGAGAATCATACAGAGCGGGAAATTACCTTATCGGTCTCCATGCTAGAGACGTCGTTAGTCACCCACTTCAGTGGATCATTCTCGTATTGCGGTTGTGGCAGCAACTGCAGTTGTTGCTGCTGAGGTGGCGGCGGCGGCAGAGGTACTGGTTGCGGTGGTTGAAGGTGGTGCGGCTCTAATGGCATAGAGGCCATGTAAGAAGTCAAGCACAAACAAACTCTATTTCTCTTTCACTCTATCTTGTTTCTCTCTCTCTCTCTCCTTTGTATTTCGAGGGAATAATGCTTGGGTCCAACACCGTTCAGGCTTTGGTTAGATAAAGGAGTGACTAAGGGAGAGAGAGTGTGGTTTTTGTGCTTTTTATCACGCGTGTTTTACAAGGCATAAATTCACGTTTCGATCTATGTGGTTTAAAATTTAGTAACGAAGACCGCGATGCGTGATATGGTGTAATAGGGTCCATGGGGAAAGTGTATTACATAGGATTACGTGGAGAATCGAAGGGGACAAGGATCACATGATCCTCCAAAATTTGCAATTACGGGAAATATGTATTGGGGAACAATGACGTTTGAGAAGTGAGAAAAACATAAAATACATACTCGAGTTTAATACTTTACTTATTTAATAAATCAAAATTCATAATGGTTCGTGACTTTGGCTGCTCAATATAACATATAATAATAGTTTTATAGTTAAGTAAGACTTTAATATTTTTTTCTATGATTTTATTCTTTATTTTTTAAAATTATATGTTTTTAGTCATTGTTATTTAATAACTATTATATATTTCATTACCTCAAATTTATAGACTTTCTATTAATTTTTTAGATAAAATTTTATAAAATTTTTAAAATAATCACTAATGACTAGAAAAAATGTAGTCGTAGAATTTCCTATAGTTTGTTGCAAAAGAAAATCATAGAAAAATTGATATGAAAATCTGTAAAAAAAAAACATTATTAGATTATGCATGCTAAGGAATTAACCCAACTTCTAGGTGACTAGAATTATTATATATTTTGGATGGATGCATAATAAATAGGAAATTTTAAACTTGATTACCCAACCAACGTATATAGTCCCACGCTGTCCCAAAAAGGAAATAAACTGATATCTGAAATACAAAATAAATTTAAAAAAACAGGAATTAGGGAATGAAGAAGATTAGAACACACACGCACTCGTTTAGGTTCACCACTTTTCCCTCCGATTGTGGTTGATATTATGTGACCAGGGTCTGCATCATTACCCTCCGAGACACTGGTTGACAAGTCCTACAATTTATAACAATAAACAGATATTCAATATGGTAAACCCATTCTCCTAATATAGAAATAGAATATCAGACTATTTGATACAATATCTGTTATTGCTTATTGAGTTATTACAATTAACTGACTGTCAAAATTGACTTAATGGAAATTATCATCAATAATTTGGATTAAAAACATTTACTTAACATGCTAACATCATATGCTTATCAGGTATCGTATACGTGACTCAGCAAAGACACTAATGGACATGCCTATCAGGTACGATATGCATGACTCAGCAAAGTCACTAACGGACATGCATATATAAACTAGCCAATTTAGCAGACGATATTTTGGACTCCTACTCTTGTGCTGCATATTAAGATGAGATCGATGTGGCAAGTTTAAGAAAACAAACTGTAGAATCCTACATGGATTAAAAGTGCTATACAATAAGAAAAACAAACACCGATGTCGCATAATCAACACAAATGGACAATAGCTACCGATCAGAATGTGATGTTGAAGAAGAAAGGTTAAGTATACAAATCTCAAAGCTATATGCACAGATAAAGCTAAGTCAGGTGACCATGGTTCACAAGAAAGAATCACATGTCAAACAAAAGCTTTAATATTAATTAAGAGATAATGCAGGGAGAGAAGTTAAGGACACTAATCCCTGAAGCAAAATAAAATTGCGGGAACATCAATCCACCAACAAATCAAGGAAAACCCATAAGCAAGGAACCAGATCTATAAATAGAAATCGTACCAAAATAATAGAGCAAATAATACACGACCAACTCTAAAACAAAATCTACAAAGTTGTTGAAGTCAATATAATTTTATAGTAGATTAGAGATTAAGTAAAAGCAACATGGATCATTTGGAAAAAAAACAAGGGAAAATTTACCAAAATCTGGGAGATAAATTAAGAAATATTCCAACCCCTTAAATTTGAAGTGGGAAAAACTTTTAGAAGTGAAAGAATCTGAGGGATGAAAAATTCAGGTATACACCACCTAAAGGCTAAGACAAGTTGATGTTAAACTAAGTACCTAGTCAAATTCTATCCCTCTCCTGTGCATTTAAATGGGGGAAAAGCTTAAATTAAGGAACAAGATTCCATATTTTCACTCCATTTGATTCCTTTTCTCCCTTACGAACCACCGAATTAAAATCCCCAAAAGCTTCAAATTTTCAACACTAAGATCTCAATCATGAAAGCACAAATGAAAACAAGAAAAAAAAGAAATAGAAAAGAGAAACCAATTTCTCCATACTTACAAATTTCGAATTCCTTGAGAAGGAAAAAACTGCCATTTAAGGCCACCGTAGAACAAGTTTGATCTTCGCACGAGAAAATTTCCTATGTGCTAAGTCGAGCCTCTGAACGAAGGAAAACAGGCCGGAAATTGGCAGATCGTCGAAACCTAGGCTAAAACAGAGGGTTGTTCGGTGGACCAACTAAGATCCAAGCATGGTTTAAAATGGTGTGTTGCATACAATGAGAGAATGGTATAGAGCAGGAAATTACATTATCGGTCTCCATGCTAGAGACGTCGCTAGTCACCCCCTTCAGTGGACCCTTCTCGTATAGCGGTTGTGGCAGCAACTGCAGTTGTTGCCGCTGAGGTGGCGGTGGCGGCAGAGGTACTGGTTGCGGTGGTTGAAGGTGGTGCGGCTCCAATGGCATAGAGGCCATGTAAGAAGTCAAGCACAAACAAACTCTATTTCTCTCTCACTCTCTCTTGTTTCTCTCTCTAACACACTCACACTCTCTTCTCTCTCTCTCCTTGTGTTTCGAGGGAATAATGATTAAGTCCAACACCGTTCAGGCTTTGGTTAGATAAAGGAGTGACTAAGGGAGAGAGAGTGTGGTTTTTGGGTGACTTTGGGTGCTCATTATAACATATAATAATAGTTTCATAGCTAAATATGACTTTAATATTTTTTCTATGATTTTATTCTTTATTTTTCAAATTAGATGTTTTAGTCATTTTTATTTAATAACTATTATATATTTCATTACCTCAAATTTATAGACTTTCTATGAATTTTTAGATTAAATTTATAAAAATTTCCAAAATAATCATTAATTACTAGAAATAATGTTGTCGTAGAATTTCCAACCCCTTAAAAGTGGTAATAGGAAAAACTTCTAGAAGTGAAAGAATATGAGGGATGAAAATTTCAGGTCTACAACACCTAAAGGCTAAGACAAGTTGATGTTCAACTAAGTACCTAGTCAGATTCTGTCTCTCTCCTGTGCATTTAAATGAAGGAAAAGCTTAAATTAAGGAACAATATTCCTCATTTTCACTCCATTTGATTCTCTTTCTCTCTTATCGACCACCAAATTGAAATCTCCAAAAGCTTCAAATTTTCAACACTAACATCTCAACCATGAAAGCAAAACTAAAAACAAGAAAAAAATAAAAATAGAAAAGAAAAACCAATTTCTCCATCCTTACAAATTTAGAATTCCTTAAGAAGGAAAAACTGCCATTTTAGGCCACCGTAGAACAAGTTTGATCTTCGCCGGAGAAAATTTTCGATAAGCTAAATCGAGCCTATGAACGAAGGAAAACTGGCCGGAAATTTGTAGATTGTCGAACGCCAGGCTCAAACGGAGGGTTGTTCAGTGGATTAACGAAGATCCAAGCCTGGTTTAAAATGGTGTGTTGCATACAATGAGAGAATGGTAAAGAGCAGGAAATTACCTTATCGGTCTCCATGCTAGAGACGTCGCTAGTCACTCCCTTCAGTGGATCATTCTCGTATAGCGGTTGTGGCATCAACTGCAGTTGTTGCCGCTGAGGTGGCGGTGGCGGTGGCGGCAGAGGTACTGGTTGCGGTGGTTGAAGGTGGTGCGGCTCCAATGGCATAGAGGCCATGTAAGAAGTCAAGCACAATTAAACTCTATTTCTCTCTCACTCTCTCTTGTTTCTCTCTCTAACACACTCACACTCTCTTCTCTCTCTCTCCTTTGTGTTTCGAGGGAATAATGATTAAGTCCAACACCGTTCAGGCTTTGGTTAGATAAAGGAGTGACTAAGGGAGAGAGAGTGTGGTTTTTGGGTGACTTTGGGTGCTCATTATAACATATAATAATAGTTTTATAGCTAATATGACTTTAATATTGTTTTTCTATGATTTTATTCATTATTTTTCAAATTAGATGTTTTTAGTCATTTTTATTTAATAACTATTATATATTTCATTACCTCAAATTTATAGACTTTCTGTGAATTTTTTAGATTAAATTTTATAAAAATTTCCAAAATAATCCCTAATTACTAGAAATAATGTTGTCGTAGAATTTCCAACCCCTTAAAGTGGTAATAGGAAAAACTTTTAGAAGTGAAAGAATATGAGGGATGAAAATTTCAGGTCTGCAACACCTAAAGGCCAAGACAAGTTGATGTTCAACTAAGTACCTAGTCAGATTTTGTCCCTCTCCTATGCATTTAAATGGGGGAAAAGCTTAAATTAATGAACAATACTCCTCATTTTCACTCCATTTGATTCCCTTTCTCTCTTATGGACCACCAAATTGAAATCACCAAAAGCTTCAAATTTTCAACACTAAGATCTCAACCATGAAAGCAAAAATGAAAACAAGAAAAAAAATAAAAATAGAAAAGAAAAACCAATTTCTCAATCCTTACAAATTTAGAATTCCTTAAGAAGAAAAACTGCCATTTTAGGCCACCGTAGAACAAGTTTGATCTTCGCCGGAGAAAATTTTCGACAAGCTAAGTCGAGCCTATGAACGAAGGAAAACTGGCCGGAAATTTATAGATTGTCGAATGCCAGGCTCAAACGGAGGGTTGTTCAGTGGATTAATGAAGATCCAAGCCTGGTTCAAAATGGTGTGTTGCATACAATGAGAGAATGGTATAGAGCAGGAAATTACCTTATCGGTCTCCATGCTAGAGACGTCGTTAGTCGCCCCCTTCAGTGTATCAATCTCGTTTTGCGGTTGTGGCAGCAACTGCAGTTGTTGCTGCTGATGTGGCGGTGGCGGCAGAGGTACTGGTTGCGGTGGTTGAAGGTGGTGAGGCTCCAACGAAATAGAGGCCATGTAAGAAGTCATGCACAAACAAACTCTCTTCCTCTATCACTCTCTCTTCTCTCTCTCTCTAACACACTCACACTCTCTTCTCTCTCTCTCCTTTATGTTTCGAGGGAATAATGCTTGGGTCCAACACCGTCCAAGCTTTGGTTAGATAAAGGAGTGACCAAGGGATAGAGGGGGTGGTGTTTGTGCTCTCTATCACACGCGTTTTACAGGGCATAATTTCACGTTTCGATCTAAGCTATTTGATATTTAGTACCGAAGACCGTGATGCGTTATATGATGTAGTAGGGTCCCTGGGGAAAGAGTATTACATAGGCTTACGTGGAGAATCGAAAGGGGACAAGGATCACATGAATCTCTAAAATTTGCAATTACGAGATATATGTATTAGGGAAGAATGACGTCTGAGAAGTGAGAACAATATAAAATACATACATGGGGTTTAATACTTTACTTATTTAGTAAATCGAAATTCATAATGGTGGGTGAGTTTGGATATTCAATATAACATATAATAATAGTTTTATAGCTAAATATGATTTAATAATTTTTCTATGATTTTATTCTTTATTTTTAAAATTATATGTTTTTAGTCATTGTTATTTAATAACTACTATATATTTTATTACTTCAAATTTATAGACTTTCTGTGAATTTTTTAGATAAAATTTTATAAAATTTTCTAAAATAATCACTAATTACTAGAAAAAATATTGTCATAGAATTTCTTATATTTTGTTGTAAAAATTCAGGTATACAACACCTAAAGGCTAAGACAAGTTGATGTTCAACTCAGTACCTTTTCAGATTTTGTCCCACTCCTGTGCATTTAAATGTGGGAAAAGCTTAAATTAAGGAACAAGATTCCACATTTTCAATCCATTTGATACCCTTTCTCTCTTATGGACCACCGGATTGAAATCCCCAAAAGTTTCAAATTTCCAACACTAAGATCTCAACCATGAAGCACAAATAAAACCAAGAAAAAAAAAATAGTAAAAGAAAAGAAAAACCAATTTCTCCATGCTTACAAATTTTGAATTCCTTAAGAAGTAAAAAACTGCCATTTAAGGCTATCGTAGAACAAGTTTGATCTTTGCCGGATAAAAGGCGCCTTTTGTGTAACATCCCCTTAAACCGGGATGTTAACTTACTAAGCTTCTCCACCCCCCTCAGGTGGATATCCCCCACTAAAGGGGACCTTCCGTTCGAAACCCATGACCAAGGGGACTTATAATCATAGATTCCTTAAACCCACTACCAATACTAGCTCAATTGGTAGTGGGTTTAAGGAATCTATGACTATAAGTCCCCTTGGTCATGGGTTCGAACCCACGGAAGGTCCCCTTTAGTGGGGGATATCCACTTGAGGGAGGGGGGTGGAGAAGCTTAGTAAGTTAACATCCCAGTTTAAGGGGATGTTACACCAGAGGCACTATCCTCTTGGGACGTGTTCCAAACCGTGTTCCTCGAGAAGAACTTCCTGAAGCCAGATAGGAAGCAGAAGGAGTTAGAATTTCTCCAACTGAAGCAAGGCAACATGACCGTGGGCCAATATGTGGCCAAATTTGAGGAACTCTCCAAGTACCACACCCTACTCCAAGCCAATCCTAATGAGGGTTGGAAATGCTCACACCTGGAGGCAGGACTCAAGCCTGAAATCAAGAAGATCGTGGCAGCTTTTCAGCTCAGGGAATTCTCAGCTTTGGTGACCAAGTGTTTGGTTGTGGAGCAAAGTCTGGTGGATGAGGTACCCAAGCCTGCGGCGAAGACTTGGGTTGATGGAAAGAGGACGAGGGAGGACGTACCAACCGGAAGGAATCTCCGACCACAGTTTCAAGGAGCAAAGGGCAAGCAGGTCGCCCTTCCCTTCCCTCCACTCCAGCCCTCCCCACTATGCTTGCAAGCAGAGTTGTACTCACTGAGACATTAGTCTCACCCTTTGTTTGTGGGATACATTTTAGATATACAAGATTGTTTGGCTAGATGCATGGACGACGAGCTTGAAGCTCTTAGAGTGGAACATTCCACCTCTAGTTGTAGTTTAAATCCCGAGAGGGAAACTGATATATTGAGTTATGCTATGTTGAGTCAGGATAGGAATTTGTATCTATGAATGATGGTTTTCTTGAGCCACAGAGTGGCAATTGTATTATAGGATTTATGGTATTTAATGATTGCTTGGACTTATATAATCATTGGAATTACTTAAGCATTTGATGATTATGTATGTAAAAATATCGGTAATGGAGCGAAACAATTTCAGGAATTTAGGAATAATGTCTCCAGTGGACATCATTCTTGAATCTAGAAATTAGGACGTAACAACCTCTTTGCCAATAGTAAATGAAAGAGCCTTATAACTTCATCCTAGAAAGATGTCACTCTCCATTGTCTAATATATTGCTTATAATAAAAGTTACTCATAACATTAACTTATAATTCTAACAAATGGAGTTTAAATTAAATTATTCATATTTCTAACAACACATAAATCAAATGCTTGTAACCTTAATAATAAAAGACTTAAAACTTATCAATATCAATATGAAAAATATTCATTGTAATTGATGCACTTTGAAGAATAGAGTCCGGAGATGGTGTCAAATAATTTCCCATAATAAAAGAAATGATTATGAATACATACAAAAAATTATAAACTCTTATTCATAACTGAACTTACATATATTCATAAAAAAGTTATTATTATGGAGAAAATAGACTTCATATTCACCAAAGGCATAAGTTCCATGAAATTGATGTAACCATTCAGAGGATTTGCTTAATACAAATAACATGACCATAAATCCTCAGGTAGTTGGAAAGAGATGCCCTTACACTAATACAATTTACAATATCGTGCAATAAAAAAAAATAACGTAAGGGTTGTGACTAATATTGACACTTTTTCAAATAAAAGGGATTAGAGAAAAATGGTTCATCTTACCAAATTTTTTGGAATTGTAGGGGCACTTGTAGAACATGAAGTATTTGACTTGCATTGCAGTTGGACACAAGCACGGTTTGCAGCAAGGGTTTGTTCCAAAGGTATTCAATTGGATGATACATCTAATGGTATTGCTCAATGTGAGGTTATGTGATTGATTAATTCCACACGGTGGATGAGAAAGAGTAACATTACGCGATTGTGACTTGGAGTAATGATGACAGTGGTTTCGTGGAGACATGGTTCTATTTTGGGATTGATTTGGCCATTCAATTCGATGATACATCTAATGGTAGTGCTCAATGTGAGGATGTGTGATTGATTGATTCAATTTAGTTGATGAGAAAGAGTATGACAGCAGGATAGTTGTAGGATCTAGAATTGAGCAAAAATCACCGATTAGAATCAACAAATAGCAATTAAATTGTGATTTATAGGTGCTGGGCAGCCACTATAAATGCGCAAGAAAGTGATAGAAAATGAAAGAAAAAGTGGAGAGGAAGAAATGGAGAGGACGCCACTGAAGCAGGAATCCACCCACAGCAGATAAGTCCAATGCCAGACGCCACTAATTCAGGAGAATTAGATAAGTCTCAGTACGGTTTGAGCAACAACCACCAAGCCTCACTCAACTCACCAAGGGAGGAGAAATTTGGGCATAATGCCTTTACTAAAATCATGAATGTGTTACAAGTGAGGGAAGCCTCCCTATTTATAGAGTTTTAGGCGGCCACCCAAAGAAAAGGGAAAAAAAGATGACTAAAAAACCACCTAAGTTGGGTGTTGAACCATGACTCCTACCCCTACTAGCCTAGCAACCTCCCAACCAATAAAACCACTAAAAATAGCGCCCATCTAGGAGGAATTAAAAGAAAATACAAAAAAATAAAAAGAAAATACAAGAGAGTCCTAATTAAGGGTGGTCCATAGGACAAGGGTCCTATCCAGGGTCAAGGTGTCCTTCCGTAGGGTAGTGACCCTTATTTTGTAGGGTAGTGACCTTTATTTGTAGGACACTAATTTCTCCAACTCTTCCTTGCTTGAAGCTCATGCTTGAAGTTGGTGCATATCCTCCAGTGTAGGTCCTTGCAGGTCCAAGCTTCTAGCAGAGTGCTATCATTCCCTCCCCCTTGAAAAGGATTTGACCTCAAATCTGAAAATTCAGAAAGAAGCCATAAGAATAATGAACTGGGTAGAAGAAGGAGATGGATGACAAAATTTAGGAAGTAAGAAGATACTTCCCTTAGCTCTTGGAGAGTAGAGTTAGAGGTCCACAAGTTGAACATCTTCCTTGAGCCTAGACAACAAGAAGATCCAAGAGTATTATTCCCAAGCAAGAAAGTGAAGACTCATAACAAAAACACTTGGGAATCATAAAGATAGGTAGTATAAAAACATAAGAAATGAACAAGTGGTAATTGAGATAAGGGTTATGAAACTCCCTCAATAAAGAATGAACCATCTTGTCCATGTAATCTGTAGGACGAGATCCTGGGTCAAAGACCATTCTTTTGAAGCCTTTCCTAGAAAGTAATTGAAACAGGTAATTATAAGGAAGGCTTAAGAAGTGGTCATCACAACAAAGAAAATTTTTATTTCAATCAAAATATTCCACAATATTCTTTCCATGAATGCACATGTGAAACTATGTGGCATAAAACCTGTTAATATGTTTCAGTGTCATCCCAACATGCCCTTTGATTTTATCACATGCACCTTGGTTGTAATTGTTAGGAGCATATTGCATATTATCATTGCCATGATTATTTTTACAAGTTATTTTAAGAGGCATATCAATATCATTGTACTTACTCAAATAGAAAGATGATATCAACCTTAAAAGTATCATGATATTGCATGCAAGGTGAAACAATTAAGGATCCATATTGAGCAAGTATATGAGGTATTTCATCATGTGATGCATTTGACATACAAGTATTTTTACATGTGATAACCTTATCCATGTTTCTAATCTATTTTTCAAAACTAGTTCAAGAGCATCATACACATCTTTATGAGATAAAGAGATTAGTATAGAATGTGTATGCAAGTCAAGTATACAAACCAATTGTTTTTGCACATCCAATCTATCATGCAAGGCATGCAAGTCAACATGTCTAATTGGATTGGGTAAGCATGCATTTTCAAAAGGTTTTAAAAAAAACTTAAAGCACCTCAAACTGAATTGGCTTTTCTAAACATGCAATTTGTTTCAAAGCATTATCAAAATTGTTAAATTCCTTTGGACATGTAATGCTTGTGGCATATAATTGTGCATAGAAGAAGGAATATCATGCTAAAGAAAGTTAATTTAGGAAACTACCTCCCGTTCAATACTTGAGTTGTCCTCTTTGCAACACTAGATGTATTCTCCATCAACCTATTCATGCTTTCACTAGAAGAGTCAGCATTCAAATGATCGACAAGATAAACATGCTTTCCCTTCTTTCACCTCTTAATTTATTTTCCTTACTTTCTCTTTTAAGTTTCTCTTCTTTCTCTTTTCTAATTGTTCTCTTTTTCTTGTTCTAATTAACCTTTAAGTTGGATTTGGTCATCCTTAACTTCTCTTGAGGTCATAGGCATGAGTGTGAATTTTATACCTTGGTGGAGGAACCTATAGGTATTGGCAAACCCATCATATTTATACCCTTCTCTCATATTGCCATGGTCTTCCTAAAAGGATGTGAGAGGCTTCTAAGGGTACACATCAAAGGTCATTTCAATCTTGGTAATCCCCAATTTTGAACCATAGTTCACTTGCCTATCCACCATAAATTCTTCCTCATCACTCACCCATTGAGTGTATAAGGTTTCTGGATGTGGGGTAGTAGATAAGTTTAGCCTGTTAACTAACCTAAGGCTAGCTAAGTTGCTACTACTTCCTCCATCTATGATCACTAAACAAACCCTATCTTCAATATGGCACCTAGTGTGGAATAGTTCTCTCTTTGGCTCTCTTCTTCACCCAAAGGTGTTTCTAAGGCTTTCCTAGACAACATGGTTTGCCCTTTCCCCTTGCCTCCTTCCTTCCATTATCCTAAATTAATTTTAGTTTTTAAGTTTTATGGACCTTTCCACTCAACTAAGTGTTTACACTCAATCGAATGCACACTCGTGTATGTCACTCTTTTTAGGCTTTTCTATAATGAGACGCTCTTGCCTCTTCTACTACTCTGTTGGAGGTTGTTAGATCTTGCAAAGACCAATGTGAGACTAAGTCTTAACCCTTACCCAAAATAGAAAGCGCACTAACAAAGAAAATACCTACTGAAAGAAGATTGGAAAATCCTAAGACAAGACAAGGAGTTGATATGACAAGCAAGAAAAGCTGGCACTCAAACAGCTTATACACAAGAACAAACACAAACAAGACAAGACGGAAGAAATTGCAAAGAGAATTGTTTTTTGGTGATTTTTGAAAAAGAGTTGCCAAAATTGTCGTTTTTAGGAAAAACAACAAAATACAACTCAATTACGGTATACAGGGAAATGAAAAAGATAATTACAGTAAAATTGTCACTGTATTGTTGGGAGACAACTTTTTGTTTTTGAATTTTCTATTTTTCTGAATTTTTTTGAATTTTGACTCTTTTTGGGTGTCTTTTGACTTTTCTTCCTTGTTGTTGACTTTGCACCCTTTTTTGCTTTTACATACACCTCTTTTGTATTTTTGGCACGTACGTACTTTTTATATTTTCTCGCCTTTTCTTTCTTTTTTGTATTTTTTCCCCCACAGAAAATTACAGAAATTTGTACACAATGAAAAGAAATAAACTGTAACTACTGTAATAGTTTTGGAATTTTCTGACAGTAAACTGGTCCAAGTGGTACCAAAAAAGCAAAATAATGAATAAACTGATTTCTAAAAATGTGAAAACGTAATGGCAACTTGATTTAAAAATGGCCAAAAAAATTGCTTAGCACTCCCTTGTTGATTATTCAATATCGGTACAGTCACAGAACG
Organism: Sesbania bispinosa; assembly: GCA_026901365.1. Classification (NCBI taxonomy): domain Eukaryota; kingdom Viridiplantae; phylum Streptophyta; class Magnoliopsida; order Fabales; family Fabaceae; genus Sesbania; species Sesbania bispinosa. The sequence goes on along the minus strand of QLOH01000515.1, from coordinate 300,059 downwards.
CGCTTGGTTCAATTTTAAGATTGGAATTAAAATTTGAAGGAAAATCAACAATTAGAATTTGTTGATCTTCTTCCAATACTATGAACCAAAAGAAAGCCTATAGGTGAGCGTTTTGCACAATCAAACAGAGAAAGTCCAAGGTAGAGATAACAGTCAATCCAAATTTGCAATCAGAATAAAACAGACAGACATAACAGGAGTAGAAAATTGAACAAAACAACGAGTTAAAAAATGCGCATAAAATGGAAAAAAATAAGAAGGAAAAATGCGCAAATTAAATGGTATGAAATTAAAAGGGGGAAAAACTGAAATTAAAAGGATGGGGATGACAGAAATGTAAATGGCAGAAAGTAGAAGGGGATGGCAGAAAGTAAAAGGATGGGGAGAGCATAAATGTAAATGACTGAAATGTAAAGGGGGTGGCAGAAATTAAAAGGATGGGGAGGACTGAAAATAAATGACTGAAAGTAAAGGGGGAAGCATAAAGTAAAAGGATGGGGAGAGCAGAAATGTAAAGGGCATAATGTAAAGGGGAGAGCAGAAATTAAAAGGATGTGGGAGAAGCGGAAATTAAATGGCGGAAAATTAAAATCGGAAAGTAAAGAGATGAATATGGGGGATGAAAAATTAATGGTGAAGGGGAGAAAATGTAGGTGAACGATCTTTGGAAAAATGAAGACAACAATGCCTCCTCTTACCACATTTCACCAACAAACAAGCAATTATATCAATTAATTTGCAAGAATCACTTAAGAACAAGTATGAGCAATTAAAGAGGCATTTATCAAACACCTAGGGGGTGGATTAGCGGCCCAAAAACAACCCCATACTAGCAAGAATTCAAGAAAATCAGTCAAGACAGACAAGTGCTGATAGCAGCAGAAAGGCACCTTGGGCCCGGGAAACAGTCCAAGTCCAAATTACAATTGAAAAGAGGGATGGAAATACACTAAAATGAATGAAAATTCTGCACCTAGGACAGCCAAGTGCAGCGCCCAAACAGCCCAATTCAACTCCAAATTACTCAATTCAACAAAGCTCTGATACCAATTGATAGCAGGATAGTTGTAGGATCTAGAATTGAGCAAAAACCACCGATTAGAATCAACAAATAGCAATTAAATTGCGATTTATAGGTGCTGGGCAGCCACTATAAATGCGCAAGAAAGTGATAGAAAATGAGAGAAGATGAAAGAAAAAGTGGAGAGGAAGAAATGGAGAGGACGCCACTGAAGCAGGAATCCACCCACAACAGATAAGTCCAATGCCAAACGCCACTAATTCAGGAGAATTAGATAAGTCTCAGTATGGTTTGAGCAACAACCACCAAGCCTAACTCAACTCACCAAGGGATGAGAAATTTGGGCATAATGCCTTTACTAAAATCATGAATGTGTTACAAATGAGGGAAGCCTCCCTATTTATAGAGTTTTGGGCGGGCCACCCAAAGAAAGGGAAAAAAATGACTCAAAAACCACCTAAGTTGGGTGTTGAACCCATGAATCCTACCCCAACTAGCCTAGCAACCTCCCAACCAATAAAACCACTAGAAATAGCGCCCATCTAGGAGGAATTAAAGAAATTACAAAAAAATAAAAAGAAAATACAAGAGAGTCCTAATTAAGGGTGGTCCATAGGACAAGGGTCCTATCCAGGGTCAAGGTGTCCTTCCGTAGGGTAGTGACCCTTATTTTGTAGGGTAGTGACCTTTATTTGTAGGACACTAATTTCTCCAACTCTATCCTCCAGTGTAGGTCTTGCAGGTCCAAGCTTTAGCAGAGTGCTATCAGATTGGCATCACACGATTCTGACTTGGAGTGGTGATGACAATGGTTTCGTGGGGACATGGTTCTATTACACCTTCAATAATATTCTTCCTTGACTTGATAAAACTGAAAAAGAAAATTCATACTAATTTAACCAAATGAACCACATGGTACATAGATAATCAAATCAATCGTCAAATTTCTTGTTACTTTTTACTATATATCACACTTTGTGTTCCATGAAAATCACCTAACCATCAATGTTAAACATGCATCTAATGCAAAGATATAGAAGAAAAAAACATGTGGGTAGTATCTTATATGGATTAGTTGCAACATGGGCATGCTAATTTCCCATGAAAAGCCCCTACCGTTAAGGGTGCTATGTTTATCCAGAATTAAAAAAAACTTTGATTGCTCGCATAATCACTCAAAGATAATGAATTTTTGCATTGACTCAATATCGCTTGTGCAATAATTATTTGCAATTCATTTTCATCCATCTTCCTAATTTTGGTGCAGTATAGACGTTGACCAAGAGTAATAAGTTGTTGTATAGCTCCACTTCTCACCTAAAAAATATTCTCCTATTATGAAGTTCCCATTGTCATTCATCGTCACACCAGTCCCCATCTGACCTCCTTCGCCAATGGTAAATGAAAGAGCCTTATAACTTCATTCTAAAAAGATGTTACTCTCATTGTCTAATCTAATCCTTATAATAAAAGTTACTAGTAACATTAATTTATAATTATAACAAATGGAGTTTAAATTAAATTATTCATATTTTTAACAAACACAGAAATCAAATGCTTGTAACCTTAATAATAAAAGACTTAAAACTTATCAATATCAATATGACAATTTTCATTGTAATTATTGCATTTTGAAAATTAGAGACGAGAGTTAATTGGTGTCAAATAATTTCCCATAATAAAAGACATGATTATGAATACAAAAAAAATTATAAACTCTTATTCATAACTATATATTCATAAAAAAAGTTATTATTGTGGAGAAAATAAACTTCATATTCACGAAAGGCATAAAGTGTCATCAAATTGATGTAACCATTCAGAGGATATGCTGAATACAAATAACATGATCATAAATCCTCATGTAGTTGGAAACATAATCTCTTACACTATTAAAGTTTTCCAATATCGTACAATATAAAAAAAACGAAAGGGTTGTGACTAATATTGACAATTTTTTAAATAAAAGGGATTAGAGAAAAATGATTCATCTTACCATATTTTTTTTGGAATTGTAGGGCACCAGTAGCACAGGAAGCATTTGACTTGCACTGCAGTTAGACACACGCACGGTTTGCAGCAAGGGTTCTGGCCAAAGGCATTCAATTCGATGATACATCTTATGGTAGTGCACAATGTGAGGACGTGTGATTGATTGATTCCACATAGTTGATGAGAAAGAGTGACATCACATGATTGTGACTTGGAGTGGTGATGACAATGGTTTCGTGGAGACATGGTTCTATTTTGGGATTGATTTGACCATTCAATTCAATGATACATCTAATGGTAGTTCTCAATGTGAGGACGTGTGATTGATTGATTCCATACGGTGGATGAGAAAGACTGACATCACACGATTGTGACTTGGAGCGATGATGTCAGTTGTTTCGTGGAGATATGGTTGTATTTTGGGATTGATTTGACCATTCAATTCGATGATACATCTAATTGCAGTGCTCAATGTGAGAATGTTGATGATTGATTTCACACGATGGATGAAAAAGAGTGACATCATGCGATTATGACTTGGAGCAATGAGAGTGATTTTGTTGAGACATGGTTCTATTTTGGGATTGTCTTCAACAATGAAGATGGTTCGATTTTGAGTTTATATCGTTAGCATCACCATGGAGTTAAAGATTTAAAGCTATGAAAACATAAGTGTGGGAATTGTAAGAGAGGGGGCATAATACCAGAGAAGGTGAATGTTGTGGGCAAGCTGGCATAGATATTGAATGGGTAACGTGCATGTTGGTATTTAGTAATATTGTATTAGTGAAAGGGTAGAATACTTGTGAGTGGGTGGGTTATGATTTTTATACAAATCTTTTAAGATACAAGGGTGGGTCTCAATAGAAAGTGATCTGGAAAAAATAGATTTACATAGCAAAAAATGAATGTGATGCAAGCCATCATGTTTCAATTCAACTTCAATATATTATGTAGATAAAGCTTTTCTAGATCAAATTGTGTCCTATGTAACACTTTTGCTTTCATAGAATAGAGGTGCTACCAGAGTCTCGAGAATTGAATAATCAATGGATTTTTTTTAAACCAGGTGTCTTCATAAACTTATTAGAAACAAGAACATCAATATGACAAATTGTAAACGCACACCAAACCGTACTATCAACGCCCTCCAAATTTTGGTGGCCTTTGCTAACCGTACCGGTGGCCAAGAGTGTTGTCATTTGGTACAACATTAAGAAATGTAAACGAAAACAATGCAGGAATAAGCATGCTTTAACTATAATGGAATATTAGACAGAATCAACAATTTTTAGGTTATACTGAGCAGTCAGGACATGTATACATACATACATCTTTGGGAAGGGGAGTTTGGGTTGGGGTTTGGAAAAAGCTGCATATAAGGCCTGAATCCTAATCTATTGGCCACAAAATGGCCCTGCGTTTAACATTAATCATTAGAATAGTTGATTCCTTTCATTATCTCTTTACATTTATGTACTAGCTGGATATGGGAAGCCAAGACTAGTTTGCTTCCTGATATGGTCCGGGATGAGTTTGTGGACCACTTCAGGGGGTGCTCCAGCTAACTGCAGTCATAGTTTTCATTAGAATCATTAACATATAGATACCACACAGACTATTTTGGTAATTAGACACCTACTTCTTGTTTAAAGTTGAAAAGGGGAGGCAGTGAACGACCATTAGGTAGTTGGGCATTGGGCTCACGAAGTTCATCAAAGAAAGGTTGTGCACATGCTTCCAGCTGAAAAAAAATCCACTAGTAAAAACTATGCTAATTATATTAATATTTTAAAATAACATATAATCAATAAGTATAATGAAACCTCATTTGTAGAAAACCTTATCAATTAATGACCATACTAAAACATGACATGCCAAGGCATGCTGATATAAATCAGAACACCAAGATAGGAAAAGAATTCTTATGTTAATGTAGATAATTTTCGTATCAAGACTTGTTTAATATACTATAGTGATTCTGTTGTGTGTGCCTTGCTTTTAAGGAAGTAGAGAAGGTATAAGGGTTTGCCCTACTTACTGCACTACAACGAAGACTTGGTGACATTGGAGAAGCCTTGATGCAAGGTCAATTGCTTCAAGAGGCTTCGCTTGTGAAAAACCTGATCATGGATTGTTGCACCAACTGCGTCACTTTACACAAAAAAGTGGCACCCAGAAAAAGCCATTGTTATAATGAAAAAGGAGGATAGGGAAGGAATGCAATCACCTTATGCCAAGGATGAGCTTTATCTGTGGGAATCGAAAAACTGTATAATCATGGTTCATGCAACGAATTTCTTCTCGAGTCGGAGTACCAAGAACCTGTAAGGAGAAAATTAGATAATTCTCTCTCTCTGTAACTGGATTCATGCAATCTCAGTGATATCAACATATAAACAAGGCATCACCTTAATAATCTCCACAAGTTAGTCCACCTGATTTTCTCCCATGAACATGGCTAATGAAACATTTGATGTCAACAAGATACACAACCCAGGGGTGTGACACAATATGAGATACTTGACAACAAAGAAAGCTTAGTAGGAAAAGTTATCAACTGAAGAGTTTATTTGTAACGTCCTAATTTCTCAATCCAAGAATATGCTCGTTGGAAACACTATTCCGAATTTCTGAAATTATTTCGCGTCATCTCAAGTATCGTCATCCAATCAAATAATTTGCTTAGGCAATCCAACGCTTGCTTAAAAAACGAAATACATCAATTACTCAACATAATTCATACAAATACATGCCACTCTGTGGCTCTCAAAAGTAATCCAATTCTGGACGCAAATCTAATTCATTACAACATGACGTAATTTAATTATATCTAAATGTCCTAGAGGTCAATCTAGCAGCTGAGGGGCAGGTGAATCTACCAAAGAACTCCATCTCTTTATCCATTGCTAAACAATTCTTCCTGCACAACTGAAATATAATTCCCATATCGTGGGATGAGACTACGTCCCAGTGAGCGTAACAAGTGTGTGCGGTGTGGGGGAAAACATCAAGAATCATCACAATTACACATATCTATCTAGAGCATCATGAATAATTGAATTATACATAATATATCATCATTGAAATAATGTTTTATGATGCAATGCATGACTGTGAGGTGTTGTTACCCCGACACCCGGGGTCTTTAACACTGTAACGTGACTATGATGAGTGCTCGGCCTGAGAATCCAAGGACCGTCGTCCAGGGAAACCTGAGATTAAGTCTTATTTGAACATGGATGGCACATTACTTGATTATTTTTAATAATTGAGGATCCCCCATCTTCCCCTTGGCCGAGGGTTAGATGAGATCACCTCGTCTTTCTTAAACATGATTGCCCGAAGGCCTGTGACGGTCAATGACCCTGTGATAGCCCGAAGGCTCTGTGATGGCTATAAGCCCTGTGATATCTTAATTCATATTCATGACTGTGATGGCCAAAGGCCCATGATTTCATAATAAAATATTCAAGGTTCATAATACATAATCACTCAAGTCATCTACCCTATGGTTTTGCAATTTTAGACATCCAATCATCAATACATTCATAATTCATAAACTTATCTCATACATACATCATTATTCCATGGAAGAAAGGGAAAAAGAATGGGGAACATGTTGTGAGAACAATCAAGACAAACAAGTGAGAGTCACACCCACCTGAGAGTCGGGAAAACGGAGAAAGAACGGAGAGTAGGTAGCGTTGAAGGAGGAAAGATTGATGAAAGATTCGTTCTTGGAGCGTAGGAGTCGTTCTTCATCCTTGCTGGGATGTTCTCTCACTAGAACCTCTCTTTCTCTCTCTAAAAATGCGAAGGAATGGAATAGAAACTGAGCGAAACTGACTGGACTCGTATTTTAAAAGTGCAGTAACTGTCAAATTTGCTCGAGCTAAATAAATTCGCTTGAGGCGAATATACTGAAGCCACGTTCCCCTTCGAAATTCGCTCAAGCTAATTAAATTCGCTTGAGCGAATTTCGTCCAGAGAGCACTCTAAAACCCCCCCATTTTCGCATGAGCGAATTAAATTCGCTTGAGCGAAAATCAGTCTGTTTGAAGGTGCGGTTTTCAATCAAAATCCTATCATATAACCTATCAAACTGAAGCCCCAGAAATAAGCTTTCTAATGAGAGTGGAATCACCTCAATCGGACATCTACAACTCTAGATATTTGCAATTTAGTGCACCAAGGTCATTAGGCTTAAAACCTAAATCAAGCAACAACCTTAGTTTTTGCCTCTTAAGCTTTTCCTTATCCATCTACATTCAAATTCGAATTCGAATCTTATATTTAAACATTATCCTAAACTTGATATTACTCTCTTATCTCTATTTCTTGTGATGTTATCATTCCTATTTTGAAATATGATCTTTAATTAAAATGCTAAAGCGTATCTCTTTCCTGAGGGATATCCCAATCGGTTCTGATATTATTATATTAATATTAATAATATAATACTACTACATTTATAACAATTAAGGTTAATTGAAACATTAATAATATAATTTATCTTATAATAATTTTATTATTATCTTGTTATATTAATAACAATTATTATATTATTATATCTTCTAATATCAAATTCTATATCTCTCTTTTAGTATTCATATTATCGTGCCATTATTATATCATTAATATTATAATATCATTTTATTAATAGTTATTGTTATTATTATAAAGATTCTCTTTTCATCACCAATATTGTCGAAATACAATTATAAGTATTTTAATTTTATTATCATTATTATTTTATTATAATTTTATTATCATAATCACCGCGATGCGTGATATAGGCTTACGTGGAGAGTCGAAGGGTACAGGATCACATGAACCTCCAAAATTTGCAATTACGAGATATATGTATTGGGGAACAATGACGTCTGAGAAGTGAGAACAACATAAAATACATACTCGGGGTTTACACATACTAGAAAGAATGTTGTTGTAGAATTTCCTATATTTTGTTGCAAAAGGAAATCATAGAAAAATTGATACGAAAATCTGTAAAAAAACATTATTAGATTATGCATGCTGAGGAATTAACCCAACTTCTAGGTGACTAAAAGTATTATATATTTTGGATGAATCCTTAATAAAAGGGGATTTTTAACTTGATTACCCAACCCACGAATATAGTCTCACGCTGTCCCAAAAAGTAAAATAAATTGATATCTGAAATACAAAATAAATTTAAAAAAAAACAAGAATTTGAGAATGAAGAAGATTAGAACACACACGCACCTATTTAGGTTCACCATTTTCCCCTCCCATTGTGGTTGATATTATATGACCAGAGTCTGCATCATTACCCCTTCGAGACGCTAGCTGACAAGTCCTACAATTTATAGCAATAAACAAATATTCAATATGGTAAACCCATTCTCCTAATATAGAAATAGAATATCAGACTATTTGATACAATATCTGTGATTGCTTATTGAGTTATTACAATTAACCGACTGTTAAAATTGACTAAATAGAAATTACCATCATAATTTGGATTAAAAAACATTTATTTAAATGCTAACATCATATGCTTATCAGGTAGTGTATACGTGACTCAATAAAGTCACTAACGGACATGCCTATATACACCTGCCAATTTAGCATTATAACATCATATGCCTATCAGGTACGATATGCATGACTTAGCAAAGTCACTAACGGACATGCATATATACACTAGCCAATTTAGCAGACGATATTTTGGACTCCTACTCTTGTGCTGCATATTAAGATTAGATCGATGTGGCAAGTTTAAGAAAACAAACTGTAGAATCCTACATGGATTAAAAGTGCTATACGATAAGAAAAAACAAACACCGATGCCGCATAATCAGCACAAATGGACAATAGCTACTGATCAGAATGTAATGTTGAAGAAGAAAGGTTAAGTATACAAAGCTCAAGGTATATGCACATATAAAGCTAAATCAGGTGACCATGGTTCACAAGAAAGCATCACACGTCAAACAAAAGCTTTAATATCAATTAAGAGATAATGCAGGAGAGAAGTTAAGGACACTAATCCCTGAAGCAAAATAAAACTGCAGGAACATCTATCCACCAACAAATCCAGGAAAAACCCATAAGCAAGGAACCAGATCTATAAATAGAAATCGCATGAAAATAATAGAGCAAATAATACAACGACCAACTCTAAAAATAAAATCTACAAAATTGCTGAAGTCAATATAATTTTATAGTAGATTAGAGATTAAGTAAAAGCAATATGGATCGTTTGAAAAAAAAAACAAGGGAAAATTTACAAAAATATGGGAGATAAATTAAGAAATATTCCAACCCCTTAAAGTTAAAGTGGGAAAAACTTCTAGAAGTGAAAGAATCTGAGGGATAAAAAATTTTGGTATACACCACCTAAAGGATAAGACAAGTTGATGTTAAACTAAGTACCTAGTCAGATTATGTCCCCTCTCCTGTGCATTTAAATGGAGGAAAAGGTTAAATTAAGGAACAAGATTCCATATTTTCACTCCATTTGATTCCCTTTCTCTCTAATGGACCACCGAATTGAAATCCCCAAAAGCATCAAATTTTCAACACTAAGATCTCAACCATGAAATAACAAATAAAAACAAGAAAAAAAAAGAAATAAAAAGAAAAACCAATTTCTCCATGCTTACAAATTTTGAATTCCTTAAGAAGGAAAAAACTGCCATTTAAGGCCATCGTAGAACAAGTTTGATCTTCGGAGGAGAAAATTTCTAATGAGCTAAGTCGAGTCTCTGAACGAAGGAAAACTGGTCGGAAATTGGCAGATCGTCGAAACCTAGGTTAAAACGGAGGGTTATTCGGTGGACCAACGAAGATCCAAGCACGGTTTAAAATGGTGTGTTGCATACAATGAGAGAATGGTACAGAGCGGGAAATTACCTTATCGGTCTCCATGCTAGAGACGTCGTTAGTCACCCCTTCAGTGGATCATTCTCGTATTGCGGTTGTGGCAGCAACTACAGTTGTTGCTGCTGAGGTGGCGGTGGCGGCAGAGGTACTGGTTGTGGTGGTTGAAGGTGGTGCGGCTCCAATGGCATAAAGGCCATGTAAGAAGTCAAGCACAAAAAAACTCTATTTCTCTCTCACTCTCTCTTGTTTATCTCTCTAACACTCTCATACTCTCTTCTCTCTCTCTCTCTCTCCTTTGTGTTTCGAGGGAATAATGCTTAGGGTCCAACACCGTTCAGGCTTTGGTTAGATAAAGGAGTGACTAAGGGAAAGAGAGTATGGTTTTTGTGCTCTCTATCACGCACGTTTTACAGGGCATAAATTCACATTTCGATCTAAGCGGTTTAATATTTAGTACCGAAGACCGCGATGCGTGATCTGGTGTAGGAGGCTCCATGGGAAAAGTGTATTACATAGGCTTACGGGGAGAATTGAAGGGGACAAGGATCATATGGACCTCCAAAATTTGCAATACGAGAAATATGTATTGGGGAACAATGACGTTTGAGAAGTGAGAACAACATAAAATACATACTCGAGTTTAATACTTTACTTATTTAATAAGTCAAAATTCATAATGGTGGGTGAGTTTGGGTACTCACTATAACATATAATGATAGTTTTATAGCTAAATATGACTTTAATATTTTTTCTATGATTTTTTTCTTTATTTTTTAAAATTGTATGTTTTTAGTCTTTGTTATTTAATAACTAATATATATTTCATTACCTCAAATTTATAGACTTTCTGTGAATTTTTTAGATAAAATTTTATAAAAATTTCCAAAATAATCGCTAATTACTAAAAAAAATGTTATCGTAGAATTTCCTATATTTTGTTGCAAAAGAAAATCATAGAAAAATTAATATGAAAATCTGAAAAAAAAAACATTATTAGATTATGCATGCTGTGGAATTAACCCAACTTCTAGGTGACTAGAAGTATTATATATTTTGGATGAATCCTTATTAAAAAGGGGATTTTTAAATTGATTACCCAACCCACGAATATAGTCCCACGCTGTTCCAAAAAGGAAATAAATTGATATCTGAAATATAAAATAAATTTTAAAAAATAGGAATTTGAGAATGAAGAAGATTACAACACACACGCACTCATTTAGGTTTGTAACATCCCAAATCTAGAGCTTAGGAATTGTAATAGGAGCTTGGATTATGGTTTTAGCCAAGGGTCAGAGGATAGGGAACAGTATGAGGAATTGGAGTTGGAATGTGAATTTAGGAAGGAAATTGGTTATCTAATGAGATTAGGAAGTATGTGGTTGGTAATAATTGGGGACGAGTGCATTATCATAGGTTTTGGCTATTTAGTGGAATAAGTCAACAATGGAGACAATCCAAGGAATAATGGAATTGTATAGCAAGATATGAATGAGGGAAGGCTTTAGATGAGAAGAACTAAGTTAGAAGGTTTTGGAGGAGAGAGATTAGGTTTGAGAAGGAGAGGATTGAGTTGGAAATCTAAGAGGGGCAAAAACCAATATTGTTGCTTGATTTCAGTTTTAAGCCCTATGACCTTTGCTCACTAATTCGAGAATATCTAGAGTTGTATATGTCCAATTGAGGTGATTCCACTTGAAATAGAACGCTAACTTCCAGGGCTTCAGTTTGATAGGTTATATGATAGGGTTTCGATCATAATTGCACCTTCAAACAGACTCATTTTCGCTTAAGAGAAAATGAGCTCGCTTGAGCGAATTATGCAGAAAAATCTTGTATTAGTTTTTGCTGTCAAATTCGCTTAAGCGAGTAGGATTCGCTTAAGCGAAATTTGTCCAGAGAGCATGCATTTTCAGGCCACTACAGGCTCGCTTAAGCGAGAAAATCTCGCTTAAGCGAAAAGTCACTTTCAGAATCATAAAACACATTTAGGGCTCGGTTTTCATTCATTTTTCTTCTTCCCCTTTGCGTTTTAGAGAGAGAGGCCGAGAGCTTTTAGAGAGAGGAAGAGGTTTCTTGTTAGGATCAGTGGTTGTGGAGCTTGGAGGAAGAAAAGGGGGCCATGGATCTTCACCTTCCACCTTCTCCAACTTCTCTTCTCTTCCCTTTGAGTTCCATTGAGGTGAGTACAACCCAAACACCCTCACTTCCTCTGGTCGAGTATCTTATATATGAACCCAATCCTTTAATTCCCTTTCTTCTTGGTGATGAAACTTGATTGATAGTGATCATGCGTAATTGGTGAGTTATGGAGATTCTTGCATGATTATGTAAAACCCTAGGTTGTGAAACTTAGGGAAATAGGGTTTTATTTACATGACTGCATTTTACTCACATGATTCTTGACGTCTAATAATTTATTGAGTTTGTATTGATTTATTTTATTGACGTGATTCTTATTATTGTTAATTCATTTACGATTATAAGTATTTGATAATTGAGTTCTCATGGAGCATATTTAGCATTGTAACATTTTAAGCCAGTTTCGACCGTGAGTAATTCAAGCCGGCCTTTGCGCTGTGAGTAAAAACTAAATAATTAAGTAAAACACGACTTCGGTCCAGTATGGGTGGGATTCATCCCCGGGAAAACCGGTTCCCGTAGTCTGAGCTCAGGTCTAACTCCAGAAAGTGATAAGATCATGCCTGCTGGCCACATCAGAGTGCATCATGAGCATCATAATTTGCATCATTCATCAGTTCATATTAATTAAGTTACATATTGCTTTTAGTATGCTGTTAGCTATTGGTAAATATGCTTTATGTATTTAGTTTGTGAATATGTCACATGTGATGTTTGATAAATGTTGTTTGACTTCCACACTTTATATGCTTGGTTGTACTTGCTGAGACTGTAGTCTCACCCCACGTTTCGGGGATCTTCTCTAGTTGCGCAGGGGAACCCTAGATATTGATAGAGTAGGAAGATGATGTGTGGAGTCGAGTTCTTCTTCAGATGGAGTTTGATTCATTATAAGTAGATCCCGATGTAATTAAGTTTTAGTGGATCATTGATGTATTTTATATATGTATATTTGTTTCCGGAATGGCCAATAGGCTTAATTCTGATGTTATGGTATTTATGTTATTGAACTGTATTGGTTTTTACTGAGTTTCAGGTTTATCTTGAGATTTGGTGATGTCCAGTTTTTAAGGGAGACTCTGCCGGATTTCCGGTATGAGTTCATTGAATCACACTCCTCCAAGTGTGGATTCTTCCCTAAGTTTAAGTAAGATTTATACTTATTTAGGGATTTAGATGTTTGTAATGTAATTGCTTAAGCTAATCGTTGGGGAGTTTAAGCGAATGTATGACGATATCGGAAATTTAACGAAATGATTTCAAGGAATGCAGGGATAGTGTCTCCAACGGGCATTATTCTGAGTTTAGAAATTAGGGCGTTACAAGGTTCACCATTTTTCCCTCCGATTGTGGTTGACATTATGTGACCAGAGTCTGCATCATTACCCTCCGAGACACTGGCTGATAAGTCCTGCAATTTATAGCAATAAACAGATATTCAATATGGTAAACCCATTCTCCTAATATAGAAATAGAATATCAGACTATTTGATACAATATCTGTGATTTCTTATTGAGTTATTACAATTAACTGACTTTCAAAATTGACTTGATAGAAATTATCATCAATAATTTGTATAAAAACATTTATTTAACATGCTAACATCATATGATTATCAGGTATCGTATACGTGACTCAGCAAAGTCACTAACGTACATGCCTATATACACATGCCAATTTACCATTCTAACATCATATGCCTATCAGGTACGATATGCATGACTCAGCAAAGTCACTAACCGACATGCATATATACACTAGCTAATTTAGCAGACGATATTTTGGACTCCTACTCTTGTGGAGCATATTAAGATGAGATCGATGTGGCAAGTTTAAGAAAACAAACTATAGAATCCTGCATGGATTAAAAGTGCTATATGATAAGAAAAACAAACATTGATCCCGCATAATCAGCACCAATGGACAATAGTTACAAATCAGAATGTGATGTTAAAGAAGAAAGGTTAAGTATACGAAGCTCAAAGGTATATGCACAGATAAAGCTAAATCAGGTGACCATAGTTCACAAGAAAGCATCACATGTAAAACAAAAGCTTTAATATCAATTAAGAGATAATGCAGGGAGAGAAGTTAAGGACACTAATCCCTGAAGCAAAATAAAAGTGCAAGAACATCAATCCACCAACAAATCAAGGAAAACCCATAAGCAAGGAACCAGATCTATAAAGAGAAATCGTACCAAAATAATAGAGCAAATAATACACGACCAACTCTAAAACAAAATCTACAAAATTACTGAAGTCAATATAATTTTATAGTAGATTAGAGATTAAGTAAAAGCAACATGGATCATTTAAAAAAACAAGAAAAAATTTACAAAATTCTGGAGATAAATTAAGAAATATCCCAACCGCTTAAAGTTGAAGTGGGAAAAACTTGTAGAAGTGAAAGAATCTGAGGGATGAAAAAATTCAGGTATACACCACCTAAAGGCTAAGACAAGTTGATGTTAAGTTAAGTACCTAGTCAGATTCTGTCCCTCTCCTGTGCATTTAAATGGGGGAAAAAGCTTATATTAAGGAACAAGATTCCATATTTTCACTCCATTTTATTCCCTTTCTCTCTTATGGACAACCGAATTGAGATCCCCAAAAGCATCAAATTTCAACACTAAGATCTCAACCATGAAAGCACAAATGAAAACAAGAAAAAAAAAGAAATAGAAAAGAAAAACCAATTTCTCCATGCTTACAAATTAAGAATTTCTTAAGAAGGAAAAAAACTGCCATTTAACGCCACCGTAGAACAAGTTTGATCTTCGCAGGAGAAAATTTCCAATGAGCTAAGTCGAGCCTCTAAACGAAGGAAAACTGGCCGAAAATTGGCAGATCATCGAAACCTAGGCTAAAATGGAGGGTTGTTCGCTGGACCAACGAAGATCCAAGTATGGTTTAAAATGGTGTGTTGCATACAATGAGAGAATCGTACAGAGCGGGAAATTACCTTATCGGTCGCTATGCTAGAGACGTCGTTAGTCACCCACTTCAGTGGGTCATTCTCGTATTGCGGTTATGGAAGCAACTGCAGTTGTTGCTGCTGAGGTGGCGGTGGCGGCAGAGGTACTTGTTGTAGTGGTTGAAGATGGTGAGGCTCCAATGGCATAGAGGCCATGTAAGAAGTCAAGCACAAACAAACTCTATTTCTCTCTCACTCTCTCTTGTTTCTCTCTCTAACACACTCACACTCTCTTCTCTCTCTCTCTCCTTTGTGTTTCGAGGGAATAATGCTTGGGTCGAACACCGTTCAGGCTTGGTTAGATAAAGGAGTAACTAAAGGAGAGAGAGTGTGGTTTTTGTGCTCTCTATCACGCGCGTTTTATAGGGCATAAATTCACATTTCGAGCTAAGCGGTTTAATATTTAGTTCCGAAGACCGCGATGCATGATATGGTGTAGTAGGGTCCACGGGGAAAGTGTATTACATAGGTTTACGTGGAGAATCGAAGGGGACAAGGATCACATGATCCTCCAAAATTTGCAATTACGAGAAATATGTATTGGGGAACAATGACGTTTGAGAAGTGAGAACAACATAAAATACATACTCAAATTTAATACTTTACTTATTTAATAAATCAAAATTCATAATGGTGGGTGACTTTGGCTGCTCAATATAACATATAATAATAGTTTTATAGTTAAGTAAGACTTTAATATTTTTTCTATGATTTTATTCTTTATTTTTTAAAATTATATGTTTGTAGTCATTGTTATTTAATAACTATTATATATTTCATTACCACCTCAAATTTATAGACTTTCTGTGAATTTTTTAGATAAAATTTTATAAAAATTTCCAAAATAATCACTAATTACTAGAAAAAATGTTGTCATATAATTTCCTATAGTTTGTTGCAAAAGAAAATCATAGAAAAATTGATATGAAAATCTGTAAAAAAAACATTATTAGATTATGCATGCTGAGGAATTAACCCAACTTCTAGGTGACTAGAAGTATTATATATTTTGGATGGATCCTTAATAAAAAGGGAATTTTAAACTTGATTACCCAACCAACGTATATAGTCCCACGCTGTCCCAAATGGAAATAAACTGATATCTGAAATACAAAATAAATTTAAAAAAATAGGAATTTGGGAATGAAGAAGATTAGAACACACACTCACTCGTTTAGGTGCACCACTTTCCCCTCCGATTGTGGTTGATATTATGTGAACAGAGTCTGCATCATTACCCTCCGAGACACTGGTTGACAAGTCCTGCAACTTATCACAATAAACAAATATTCAATATGGTAAACCCATTCTCCTAATATAGAAATAGAATACCAGACTATTTGATAAATATCCGTGATTGCTTATTGAGTTATTACAATTAACTGACTGTCAAAATTGACTTAATAGAAGTTTTCATCAATAACGAACATGCCTATATAAACCTGCCAATTTAGCATTCTAACATCATATGCCTATCAGGTACGATATGCATGACTCACCCAATTTAGCATACGATATTTTGGACCCCTACTCTTGTGCTGCATATTAAGATGAGATCGATCTGGCAAGTTTAAGAAAACAAACTGTAGAATCCTGCATGGATTAAAAGTGCTATACGATAAGAAAAATAACCACCGATGCCACATAATCGGCACAAATGGGCAATAGCTACCGATCAGAATGTGATGTTGAAGAAGAAAGGTTAAGTATACAAAATCTCAAAGGTATATGCAAAGATAAAGCTAAATCAGTTGACCATAGTTCACAAGAAAGCATCATATGTCAAACAAAAGCTTTAATATCAATTAAGAGATAATGTAGGGAGAGAAGTTAAGGACACTAATCCCTGAAGCAAAATAAAACTGCAGGAACATCAATCCACCAACAAATCAAGCAAAACCCATAAGCAAGGAACCAGATCTATAAATAGAAATCGTACCAAAATAATAGAGCAAATAATACACGACCAACTCTAAAACAAAATCTACAAAATTGCTGAAGTGAATATAATTTTATAGTAGATTAGAGATTAAGTAAAAGCAACATGGATCATTTGGAAAAAAAACAAGGGAAAATTTACAAAATCTTGGAGATAAATTATGAAATATTCCAACCCCTTAAAGTTGAAGTGGGAAAAATTTCTAGAAGTGAAAGAAACTGAGGGATGAAAAATTCAGGTATACACCACGTAAAGGCTAAGACAAGTTGATGTTAAACTAAGTACCTACTCAGATTCTGTCCCTCTCCTGTGCATTTAAATGAGGCAAAAACTTAAATTAAGGAAAAAGATTCCATATTTACACTTCATTTGATTCCCTTTCTTTCTTATGGACCACCAAATTGAAATCCCCAAAAGCTTCAATATTTTGAACACTATGATCTCAACCATGAAAGCACAAATGAAAACAAGAAATAGAAAAGAAATACCAATTTCTCCATGCTTACAAATTTAGAATTCCTTAAGAAGGAAAAAAGTGCCATTTAAGGCCACCGTAGAATAAGTTTGATCTTCGCAGGAGAAAATTTTCGATGAGCTAAGTCGACCCTCTGAACGAAGGAAAACTGGTCGGAAATTGGCAAATCGTCGAAACCTAGGCTAAAATAGAGGGTTGTTCGGTGGACCAACGAAGATCCAAGCATGGTTTAAAATTGTGTGTTGCATACAATGAGAGAATGGTACAGAGCGGGGAATTACCTTATCGGTATCCATGCTAGAGACATCATTAGTCACCCCCTTCAATGGATCATTCTCGTATTGCGGTTGTGGCAGTAACTACAGTTGTTGCTGCCTAGGTGTCGGCAGAGGTACTGGTTGCGGTGGTTGAATGTAGTGCGGCTCCAATGGCATAGAGACCATGTAAGAAGTCAGGCACAAACAAACTCTATTTCTCTCTCACTCTATCTTGTTTCTCTCTCTAACACACTCACACTCTCTTCTCTCTCTCTCTCTCCTTTGTGTTTGAGGGAATAATGCTTGGGTCCAACACCGTTCAATCTTTGGTTAGATAAAGGAGTGACTAAGGGAGAGAGAGTGTGGTTTTTGTGCTCTCTATCACGCGCGTTTCACAGGGCATTAATTCACATTTAGATCTAAGCGGTTTAATATTTAGTTCCGAAGACCGCGATGCATGATATGGTGTAGTAGGGTCCATGGGGAAAGTGTATTACCTAGGTTTACGTGGAGAATCGAAGGGGACAAGGATCATATGATCCTCCAAAATTTGCAATTACGAGACATATGTATTGGGGAACAATGACGTTTGAGAAGTGAAACAAAATAACATACATACTCGAGTTTAATAATTTACTTATTTAATAAATCAAAATTCATAATGGTGGGTGAGTTTGGGTAATCAATATAACATATAATAATAGATTTATAGCTAAATATGACTTTAATAATTTTTTTCTATGATTTTATTCTTTATTTTTTAAAATTATATCTTTTAAGTCATTGTTATTTATTAACTATTATATATTTCATTACTTCAATTTTATAGACTTTATATTAATTTTTTAGAGAAAATTTTATAAAAATTTCCAAAATAATCACTAATTACTAAAAAAAATGTTGTCGTAGAATTTCCTATAGTTTGTTGCAAAAGAAAATCATAGAAAAATTGATACGAAAATCTGTAAAAAAAAAAAACATTATTAGATTATGCATGCTGAGGAATTAACCCATCTTCTAGGTGACTAGAAGTAATATATATTTTGGATGGATTCTTAATAAAAAAGGGATTTTTAACTTGATTACCCAACCCCGAATATAGTCCCACGCTGTCCCAAAAAGGAAATAAATTGATATTTGAAATACAAAATAAATTTAAAAAAACAGGAATTTGAGAATGAAGAAGATTAGAACACACACGCACTCGTTTAGGTTCACCATTTTTCCCTCCGATTGTGGTTGATATAATGTGACCAGAGTCTGCATCATTACCCTCCGAGACACTAGCTGAAAGGTCCTGCAATTTATAGCAATAAACAAATATTCAATATGGTAAACCCATTCTCCTAATATAGAAATAGAATATCAGACTATTTGATAAAAAAATTGTGATTGCTTATGGAGTTATTACAATTAACTGACTGTCAAAATTGACTTAATGGAAATTATCATCAATAATTTGGATTAAAAACATTTACTTAACATGCTAACATCATGTGCTTATCAGGTATCGTATACGTGACTCAGCAAAGACACTAACGGACATGCCTATCAGGTACGATATGCATGACTCAGCAAAGTCACTAACGGACATGCATATATAAACTAGCCAATTTAGCAGACGATATTTTGGACTCATACTCTTGTGCTGCATATTAAGATGAGATCGATGTGGCAAGTTTAAGAAAACAAACTGTAGAATCCTGCATGGATTAAAAGTGCTATACAATAAGAAAAACAAACACCGATGTCGCATAATCAACACAAATGGACAATAGCTACTGATCAGAATGTGATGTTGAAGAAGAAAGGTTAAGTATACAAATCTCAAAGGTATATGCACAGATAAATCTAAGTCAGGTGACCATGGTTCACAAGAAAGCATCACATGTCAAACAAAAGCTTTAATATTAATTAAGAGATAATGCAGGGAGAGAAGCTAAGGACACTAATCCATGAAGCAAAATAAAATTGCAGGAACATCAATCCACCAACAAATCAAGGAAAACCCATAAGCAAGGAACCGGATCAATAAATAGAAATCGTACCAAAATAATAGAGCAAATAATACACGACCAACTCTAAAACAAAATCTACAAAATTACTGAAGTCAATATAATTTTATAGTAGATTACAGATTAAGTAAAAGCAACATGGATCATTTAAAAAAACAAGAGAAAATTTACAAAAATCCGGGAGATAAATTAAGAAATATTCCAACCCCTTAAAGTAGAAGTGGGAAAAACTTCTAGAAGTGAAAGAATCTGAGGGATGAAAAATTCAGGTATACACCACCTAAAGGCTAAGACAAGTTGATGTTAAATTAAGTACCTAGTCAGATTCTATCCCTCTCCTGTGCATTTAAATGGGGGGAAAAGCTTAAATTAAGGAACAAGATTCCATATTTTCACTCCATTTTATTCCCTTTCTCTCTTATGGAAAACCGAATTGAAATCCCCAAAAGCTTCAAATTTTCAACATTAAGATCTCAACCATGAAAGCACAAATGAAAACAAGAAAAAAAAATAGAAAAGAAAAACCAATTTCTCCATGCTTACAAATTTAGAGTTTCTTAAGAAGGAAAAAATTTCCATTTAACGCCACCGTTGAACAAGATTGATCTTCGCAGGAGGATTTTCCAATGAGCTAAGACGAGCCTCTGAACGAAGGAAAACTGGCCGGAAATTGGCAAATCGTCGAAACCTAGGCTAAAATGGAGGGTTGTTCGGTGGACCAACGAAGATCCAAGCATGGTTTAAATGGTGTGTTGCATACAGTGAGAGAATGGTACAGAGCGGGGAATTACCTTATCGGTCTCCATGCTAGAGACGTCGTTAGTCACCCACTTCAGTGGATCATTCTCGTATTGCGGTTGTGGCAGGAACTGCAGTTGTTGCTGCTGAGGTGGCGGTGGCGGCAGAGGTACTGGTTGCGGTGGTTGAAGGTGGTGCGGCTCCAATGGCATAGAGGCCATGTAAGAAGTCAAGCAAAAACAAACTTTATTTCTCTTTCACTCTATCTTGTTTCTCTCTCTCTCTCCTTTCTGTTCGAGGGAATAATGCTTGGGTCCAACACCGTTCAGGCTTTGGTTAGATAAAGGAGTGACTAAGGGAGAGAGAGTGTGGTTTTTGTGCTTTCTATCACGCGCGTTTTACAAGGTATAAATTCACGTTTCGATCTATGTGGTTTAATATTTAGTACCGAAGACCGCGATGCGTGATATGGTGTAGTAGGGTCCACGGGGAAAGTGTATTACATAAGATTACGTGGAGAATCGAAGGGGACAAGGATCACATGATCCTCCAAAATTTGCAATTACAGGGAATATGTATTGGGGAACAATGACGTTTGAGAAGTGAGAAAAACATAAAATACATACTCGAGTTTAATACTTTACTTATTTAATAAATCAAAATTCATAATGGTGGGTGACTTTGGCTGCTCAATATAACATATAATAATAGTTTTATAGTTAAGTAAGACTTTAATATTTTTTTCTATGATTTATTATTTATTTTTTAAAATTATATGTTTTTAGTCATTGTTATTTAATAACTATTATATATTTCATTACCTCAAATTTATAGACTTTCTATTAATTTTTTAGATAAAATTTAATAAAATTTTTAAAATAATCACTAATTACTAGAAAAAATGTAGTCGTAGAATTTCCTATAGTTTGTTGCAAAAGAAAATCATAGAAAAATTGATATGAAAATCTGTAAAAAAAAACATTATTAGATTATGCATGCTAAGGAATTAACCCAACTTCTAGGTGACTAGAATTATTATATATTTTGGATGGATGCTTAATAAAATGGAAATTTTAAACTTGATTACCCAACCAACGTATATAGTCCCACGCTGTCCCAAAAAGGAAATAAACTGATATCTGAAATACAAAATAATTTTAAAAAAACAGGAATTAGGGAATGAAGAAGATTAGAACACACACGCACTCGTTTAGGTTCACCACTTTTCCCTCCGATTGTGGTTGATATTATGTGACCAGGGTCTGCATCATTACCCTCCGAGACACTGGTTGACAAGTCCTGCAATTTATAACAATAAACAGATATTCAATAAGGTAAACCCATTCTCCTAATATAGAAATAGAATATCAGACTATTTGATACAATATCTGTTATTGCTTATTGAGTTATTACAATTAACTGACTGTCAAAATTGACTTAATAGAAATTTACATCAATAACAGACATGCCTATATAAACCTGCCAATTTAGCATTCTAACATCATATGCCTATCAGGTACGATATGCATGACTCACCAAATTTAGCATACGATATTTTGGACCCCTACTCTTGTGCTGCATATTAAGATGATATTGATGTGGCAAGTTTAAGAAAACAAATTGTAGAATCCTGCATGGATTAAAAGTGCTATACGATAAGAAAAATAACCACCGATGCCGCATAATCGGCACAAATGGGCAATAGCTACCGATCAGAATGTGATGTTGAAGAAGAAAGGTTAAGTATACAAAAGCTCAAAGGTATATGCAAAGATAGAGCTAAATCAGTTGACCATAGTTCACAAGAAAGCATCATATGTCAAACAAAAGCTTTAATATCAATTAAGAGATAATGCAGGGAGAGAAGTTAAGGACACTAATCCCTGAAGCAAAATAAAACTGCAGGAACATCAATCCACCAACAAATCAAGCAAAACCCATAAGCAAGGAACCAGATCTATAAATAGAAATCGTACCAAAATAATAGAGCAAATAATACACGACCAACTCTAAAACAAAATCTACAAAATTGCTGAAGTCAATATAATTTTATAGTAGATTAGAGATTAAGTAAAAGCAACATGGATCATTTGGAAAAAAAACAAGGGAAAATTTACAAAATCTTGGAGATAAACTATGAAATATTCCAACCCCTTAAAGTTGAAGTGGGAAAAATTTCTAGAAGTGAAAGAATCTGAGGGATGAAAAATTCAGGTATACACCACGTAAAGGCTAAGACAAGTTGATGTTAAACTAAGTACCTACTCAGATTTTGTCCCTCTCCTGTGCATTCAAATGAGGCAAAAACTTAAATTAAGGAAAAAGATTCCATATTTACACTTCATTTGATTCCCTTTCTCTCTTATGGACCACCAAATTGAAATCCCTAGAAGCTTCAATATTTTGAACACTAAGATCTCAACCATGAAAGCACAAATGAAAACAAGAAATAGAAAAGAAATAGAAAAGAAAAACCAATTTCTCCATGCTTACAAATTTAGAATTCCTTAAGAAGGAAAAAACTGCCATTTAAGGCCACCATAGAATAAGTTTGATCTTCGCAGGAGAAAATTTTCGATGAGCTAAGTCGACCCTCTGAAAGAAGGAAAACTGGTCGGAAATTGGCAAATCGTCGAAACCTAGGCTAAAATAGAGGGTTGTTCGATGGACCAACGAAGATCCAAGCATGGTTTAAAATGGTGTGTTGCATACAATGAGAGAATGGTACAGAGCGGGGAATTACCTTATCGGTATCCATGCTAGAGACATCATTAGTCACCCCCTTCAATGGATCATTCTCGTATTGCGGTTGTGGCAGTAACTACAGTTGTTGCTGCCTAGGTGGCGGCAGAGGTACTGGTTGCGGTGGTTGAATGAAGTGCGGCTCCAATGGCATAGAGACCATGTAAGAAGTCAGGCACAAACAAACTCTATTTCTCTCTCACTCTCTGGTTTTTCTCTCTCTAACACACTCACACTCTCTTCTCTCTCTCTCTCCTTTGTGTTTTGAGGGAATAATGCTTGGGACCAACACCGTTCAATCTTTGGTTAGATAAAGGAGTGACTAAGGGAGAGAGAGTGTGGTTTTTGTGCTCTCTATCACACACGTTTTACAGGGCATTAATTCACATTTAGATCTAAGCGGTTTAATATTTAGTTCCGAAGACCGCGATGCATGATATGGTGTAGTAGGGTCCATGGGGAAAGTGTATTACATAGGTTTACGTGGAGAATCGAAGGGGACAAGGATCATATGATCCTCCAAAATTTGCAATTACGAGGCATATGTATTGGGGAACAATGCCGTTTGAGAAGTGAGAACAACATAAAATACATACTCGAGTTTAATAATTTACTTATTTAATAAATCAAAATTCATAATGGTGGGTGAGTTTGGGTACTCAATATAACATATAATAATAGATTTATAGCTAAATATGACTTTAATAATTTTTTTCTATGATTTTTTTCTTTATTTTTTAAAATTATATCTTTTAAGTCATTGTTATTTATTAACTATTATATATTTCATTACTTCAATTTTATAGACTTTATATTAATTTTTAGAGAAAATTTTATAAAAATTTCCAAAATAATCACTAATTACTAGAAAAAATATTGTCGTAGAATTTCCTATAGTTTGTTGCAAAAGAAAATCATAGAAAAATTGATATGAAAATCTGTAAAAAAAAACATTATTAGATTATGCATGCTGAGGAATTAACCCATCTTCTAGGTGACTAGAAGTAATATATATTTTGGATGGATCCTTAATAAAAAAGGGATTTTTAACTTGATTACCCAACCCCGAATATAGTCCCACGCTGTCCCAAAAAGGACATAAATTGATATTTGAAATACAAAATAAATTTAAAAAAAACAGGAATTTGAGAATGAAGAAGATTAGAACACACACGCACTCGTTTAGGTTCACCATTTTTCCATCCGATTGTGGTTGATATAATGTGACCAGAGTCTGCATCATTACCCTCCGAGACACTAGCTGAAAGGTCCTGCAATGTATAGCAATAAACAAATATTCAATATGGTAAACCCATTCTCCTAATATAGAAATAGAATATCAGACTATTTGATACAATATTTGTGATTGCTTATTGAGTTATTACAATTAACTGACTGTCAAAATTGACTTAATGGAAATTATCATCAATAATTTGGATTAAAAACATTTACTTAACATGCTAACATCATATGCTTATCAGGTATCGTATACGTGACTCAGCAAAGACACTAACGGACATGCCTATCAGGTACGATATGCATGACTCAGCAAAGTCACTAACGGACATGCATATATAAACTAGCCAATTTAGCAGACGATATTTTGGACTCCTACTCTTGTGTTGCATATTAAGATGAGATCGATGTGGCAAGTTTAAGAAAACAAACTGTAGAATCCTGCATGGATTAAAAGTGCTATACAATAAGAAAAACAAACACCGATGTCGCATAATCAACACAAATGGACAATAGCTACCGATCAGAATGTGATGTTGAAGAAGAAAGGTTAAGTATACAAATCTCAAAGGTATATGCACAGATAAAGCTAAGTCAGGTGACCATGGTTCACAAGAAAGAATCACATGTCAAACAAAAGCTTTAATATTAATTAAGAGATAATGCAGGGAGAGAAGTTAAGGACACTAATCCCTGAAGCAAAATAAAATTGCGGGAACATCAATCCACCAACAAATCAAGGAAAACCCATAAGCAAGGACCAGATCTATAAATAGAAATCGTACCAAAATAATAGAGCAAATAATACACGACCAACTCTAAAACAAAATCTACAAAGTTGTTGAAGTCAATATAATTTTATAGTAGATTAGATATTAAGTAAAAGCAACATGGATCATTTGAAAAAAAAAAACAAGGGAAAATTTACCAAAATCTGGGAGATAAATTAAAAAATATTCCAACCCCTTAAAGTTGAAGTGGGAAAAACTTTTAGAAGTGAAAGAATCTGAGGGATGAAAAATTCAGGTATACACCACCTAAAGGCTAAGACAAGTTCATGTTAAACTAAGTACCTAGTCAGATTATATCCCTCTCCTGTGCATTTAAATGGGGGAAAAGCTTAAATTAAGGAACAAGATTCCATATTTTCACTCCATTTGATTCCTTTTCTCCCTTACGAACCACCGAAGTAAAATCCCCAAAAGCTTCAAATTTTCAACACTAAGATCTCAATCATGAAAGCACAAATGAAAACAAGAAAAAAAAAGAAATAGAAAAGAGAAACCAATTTCTCCATACTTACAAATTTCGAATTCCTTGAGAAGGAAAAAAACTGCCATTTAAGGCCACCGTAGAACAAGTTTGATCTTCGCACGAGAAAATTTCCTATGTGCTAAGTCGAGCCTCTGAACAAAGGAAAACTGGCCGGAAATTGGCAGATCGTCGAAACCTAGGCTAAAACAGAGGGTTGTTCGGTGGACCAACTAAGATCCAAGCATGGTTTAAAATGGTGTGTTGCATACAATGAGAGAATGGTATAGAGCAGGAAATTACATTATCGGTCTCCATGCTAGAGACGTCGCTAGTCACCCCCCTTCAGTGGACCCTTCTCGTATAGCGGTTGTGGCAGCAACTGCAGTTGTTGCCGCTGAGGTGGCGGTGGCGGCAGAGGTACTGGTTGCGGTGGTTGAAGGTGGTGCGGCTCCAATGGCATAGAGGCCATGTAAGAAGTCAAGCACAAACAAACTCTATTTCTCTCTCACTCTCTCTTGTTTCTCTCTCTAACACACTCACACTCTCTTCTCTCTCTCTCCTTTGTGTTTCAAGGGAATAATGATTAAGTCCAACACCGTTCAGGCTTTGGTTAGATAAAGGAGTGACTAAGGGAGAGAGAGTGTGGTTTTTGGGTGACTTTGGGTGCTCATTATAACATATAATAATAGTTTCATAGCTAAATATGACTTTAATATTTTTTCTATGATTTTATTCTTTATTTTTCAAATTAGATGTTTTAGTCATTTTTATTTAATAACTATTATATATTTCATTACCTCAAATTTATAGACTTTCTGTGAATTTTTTAGATTAAATTTTATAAAAATTTCCAAAATAATCATTAATTACTAGAAATAATGTTGTCGTAGAATTTCCAACCCCTTAAAGTGGTAATAGGAAAAACTTCTAGAAGTGAAAGAATATGAGGGATGAAAATTTCAGGTCTACAACACCTAAAGGCTAAGACCAGTTGATGTTCAACTAAGTACCTAGTCAGATTCTGTCTCTCTCCTGTGCATTTAAATGAAGGAAAAGCTTAAATTAAGGAACAATATTCCTCATTTTCACTCCATTTGATTCTCTTTCTCTCTTATCGACCACCAAATTGAAATCTCCAAAAGCTTCAAATTTTCAACACTAACATCTCAACCATGAAAGCAAAACTGAAAACAAGAAAAAAAAAAATAGAAATAGAAAAGAAAAACCAATTTCTCCATCCTTACAAATTTAGAATTCCTTAAGAAGGAAAAACTGCCATTTTAGGCCACCGTAGAACAAGTTTGATCTTCACCGGAGAAAATTTTCGATAAGCTAAATCGAGCCTATGAACGAAGGAAAACTGGCCGGAAATTTGTAGATTGCCGAACGCCAGGCTCAAACGGAGGGTTGTTCAGTGGATTAACGAAGATCCAAGCCTGGTTTAAAATGGTGTGTTGCATAAAATGAGAGAATGGTACAGAGCAGGAAATTACCTTATCGGTCTCCATGCTAGAGACGTCGCTTGTCACTCCCTTCAGTGGATCATTCTCGTATAGCGGTTGTGGCAGCAACTGCAGTAGTTGCCGCTAAGGTGGCGGTGGCGGCAGAGGTACTGGTTGCGGTGGTTGAAGGTGGTGCGGCTCCAATGGCATAGAGGCCATGTAAGAAGTCAAGCACAATTAAACTCTATTTCTCTCTCACTCTCTCTTGTTTCTCTCTCTAACACACTCACACTCTCTTCTCTCTCTCTCCTTTGTGTTTCGAGGGAATAATGATTAAGTCCAACACCGTTCAGGCTTTGGTTAGATAAAGGAGTGACCAAGGGAGAGAGAGTGTGGTTTTTGGGTGACTTTGGGTGCTCATTATAACATATAATAATAGTTTTATAGCTAAATATGACTTTAATATTTTTTTTCTATGATTTTATTCTTTATTTTTCAAATTAGATGTTTTTAGTCATTTTTATTTAATAACTATTATATATTTCATTACCTCAAATTTATAGACTTTCTGTGAATTTTTTAGATTAAATTTTATAAAAATTTCCAAAATAATCCCTAATTACTAGAAATAATGTTGTCGTAGAATTTCCAACCCCTTAAAGTGGTAATAGGAAAAACTTTTAGAAGTGAAAGAATATGAGGGATGAAAATTTCAGGTCTACAACACCTAAAGGCCAAGACAAGTTGATGTTCAACTAAGTACCTAGTCAGATTTTGTCCCTCTCCTATGCATTTAAACGGGGGAAAAGCTTAAATTAAGGAACAATACTCCTCATTTTCACTCCATTTGATTCCCTTTCTCTCTTATGGACCACCAAATTGAAATCGCCAAAAGCATCAAATTTTCAACACTAAGATCTCAACCATGAAAGCAAAAATGAAAACAAGAAAAAAAATAAAAATAGAAAAGAAAAACCAATTTCTCAATCCTTACAAATTTAGCATTGCTTAAAAAGAAAAACTGCCATTTTAGGCCACCGTAGAACAAGTTTGATCTTCGCCGGAGAAAATTTTCGACAAGCTAAGTCGAGCCTATGAACAAAGGAAAAATGGCCGAAAATTTATAGATTGTCGAATGCCAGGCTCAAACGGAGGGTTGTTTAGTGGATTAACGAAGATCCAAGCCTGGTTCAAAATGGTGTGTTGCATACAATGAGAGAATGGTATAGAGCAGGAAATTACCTTATCGGTCTCCATGCTAGAGACGTCGTTAGTCGCCCCCTTCAGTGTATCAATCTCGTTTTGCGGTTGTGGCAGCAACTGCAGTTGTTGCTGCTGATGTGGCGGTGGCGGTAGAGGTACTGGTTGCGGTGGTTGAAGGTGGTGAGGCTCCAACGAAATAGAGGCCATGTAAGAAGTCATGCACAAACAAACTCTCTTCCTCTATCACTCTCTCTTGTTTCTCTCTCTTAGACACTCACACTCTCTTCTCTCTCTCTCCTTTATGTTTCGAGGGAATAATGCTTGGGTCCAACACCGTTCAAGCTTTGGTTAGATAAAGGAGTGACCAAGGGATAGAGGGGGTGGTGTTTGTGCTCTCTATCACACGGGTTTTACAGGGCATAATTTCACGTTTCGATCTAAGCTATTTGATATTTAGTACCGAAGACCGCGATGCGTTATATGATGTAGTAGGGTCCCTGGGGAAAGAGTATTACATAGGCTTACGTGGACAATCGAAAGGGGACAAGGATCACATGAATCTCCAAAATTTGCAATTACGAGATATATGTATTAGGGAAGAATGACGTCTGAGAAGTGAGAACAACATAAAATACATACATGGGGTTTAATACTTTACTTATTTAGTAAATCAAAATTCATAATGGTGGGTGAGTTTGGATATTCAATATAACATATAATAATAGTTTTATAGCTAAATATGATTTTAATAATTTTTCTATGATTTTATTCTTTATTTTTTAAAATTATATGTTTTTAGTCATTGTTATTTAATAACTACTATATATTTTATTACTTCAAATTTATAGACTTTTTGTGAATTTTTAGATAAAATTTTATAAAGTTTTCTAAAATAATCACTAATTATTAGAAAAAATATTGTCGTAGAATTTCTTATATTTTGTTGTAAAAATTCAGGTATACAACACCTAAAGGCTAAGACAAGTTGATGTTCAACTAAGTACCTTTTCAGATTTTGTCCCACTCCTGTGCATTTAAATGTGGGAAAAGCTTAAATTAAGGAACAAGATTCCACATTTTCAATCCATTTGATACCCTTTCTCTCTTATGGACCACCAGATTGAAATCCCCAAAAGTTTCAAATTTCCAACACTAAGATCTCAACCATGAAAGCACAAATAAAACCAAGAAAAAAAATAGAAAAAAGAAAAGAAAAACCAATTTCTCCATGCTTACAAATTTTGAATTCCTTAAGAAGTAAAAAAACTGCCATTTAAGGCTATCGTAGAACAAGTTTGATCTTTGCCGGATAAAATTTCTGACGAGCTAAGTCGAGCCTCTAAAAGAAGGAAAACTGGCAGGAAATTGGCAGATCGTCGATAGCCTGGCTCAAACGGAGGGTTGTTCGGTGGATCAACGAAGGTCCAAACATGGTTTAAAATGGTGTGTTGCATACAATGAGAAAATGGTATAAAGCGGGAAATTACCTTATCACTTTGCATGCTAGAGACGTCGTTAGTCGCCCCCTTCAGTGGATCATTCTCGTATTGCGATTTTGGCTTCATTTGCAGTTGTTGTTGCTGAGGTGGCGGTGGGGCAGAGGTACTGGTTGCGGTTGTTGAAGGTGGTGCGGCTCCTATGGCATAGAGGCCATGTAAGAAGTCAAGCACAAATAAACTCTATTTCTCTCTCACTCTCTCTTGTTTCTCTCTAACACACTCACACTCTCTTCTCTCTCTCTCCTTTGTGTTTTGAGGGAATGATTCATGGGTCCAACACCATTCAGGCTTTGGTTAGATAAAGGAGTGACTAAGGGAGAGAGAGTGTGGTTTTTGTGCTCTCTATCACACGCGTTTTACAGGGCATAAATTCATGTTTCGATCTAAGCGGTTTAATATTTAGTATCGAAGACCGCGATGCGTGATATAGTGTAGTAGGGTCCATGGGGAAAGTGTATTACATAGGCTTACGTGGAGAATCGAAGGGGACAAGGATCACATGAACCTCCAAAATTTGCAATTATGAGAAATATGTATTGGAAAACAATGACGTTTGAGAAGTGAGAACAACATTAAAGACATACTCGAGTTTAATACTTTACTTATTTAATAAATCAAAATTCATAATGGTGGGTGAGTTTGGGTATTCAATATAACATATAATAATAGTTTTATATCTAAATATGACTTTAATATTTTTTTTCTATGATTTTATTCTTTATTTTTTAAAATTATATGTTTTTTGTCATTTTTATTTAATAACTATTATATATTTCATTACCTCAAATTTATAGACTTTCTGTGAATTTTTTAGATAAAATTTTATAAAAAATTCCAAAATAATCACTAATTACTAGAAAAAATGTTGTCGTAGAATTTCCTATAGTTTGTTGCAAAAGAAAATCATAGAAAAATTGATATGAAAATCTGTAAAAAAAACATTATTAGATTATGCATGCTGAGGAATTAACCCAACATCTAGGTGACTAGAAGTATTATACATTTTGGATGGACCTTAATAAAAAAAGGACTTTTAATTTGATTACCCAACCCACGAATATAGTCCCACGCTGTCCCAAAAAGGAAATAAATTGAAATCTGAAATACAAAATAAATTTAAAAAAACAGTAATTTGAGAATGAAGAAGATTAGAACACATATGCACTCGTTTAGGTTCACCATTTTCCCTCTGATTGTGGTTGATATTATGTGACCAGAGTCTGCATCATTACCCTCTGAGACACTAGCTGACATGTCCTGCAATTTATAACACTAAACATATATTTAATATGGTAAACCCTTTCTCCTAATATAGAAATAGAATATCGGACTATTTGATACAATATTTGTGATTGATTATTGAGTTATTACACTTAACTGACTGTCAAAATTGACTTAATAGAAATTATCATCAATAATTTGGATTAAAAACATTTATTTAACATGCTAACATCATATGCTTATCAGGTATCGTATATGTGACTCAGCAAAGTCACTAACGAACATGCCTATATACACCTACAAGTTTAGCATTCTAACATCATATGCCTATTAGGTACCATATGCATGACTCATCAAAGTCACTAACGGGCATGCATATATACAATAGCCAATTTAGCAGACGATATTTTGGACTCCTACTCTTGTGCTGCGTATTAAGATGAGATTGATGTGGCAAGTTTAAGAAAACAAACTATAGAATCCTTCATGGGTTAAAAGTGCTATACGATAAGAAAAACAAACACTGATGCCGCGTAATCTGCACAAATGGACAATAGCTACTGATCAGAATGTGATGTTGAAGAAGAAAGGTTAAGTATACAAAGCTCAAAGGTATATGCACAGATAAAGCTAAATCAGGTGACCATGGGTCACAAGAAAGCATCACATGTCAAACAAAAGCTTTAATATCAATTAAGAGACAATGTTGGGAGAGAAGTTAAGGACACTAATTCCCTGAAGCAAAATAAAATTGCAGGAACATCAATCCACCAACAAATCGAGGAAAACCCATAAGCAAGGAACCGGATCTTTAAATAGAAATCATACCAAAATAATAGAGAAAATAATACACGGCCAACTCTAATACAAAATCTACAAAATTGATGTAGTCAATATAATTTTAGAGTAGATTAGAGATTAAGTAAAAGAAACCTGGATCATTTAAAAATAAAAACTATTGAAAATTTACAAAAATCTGGGAGATAAATTAAGAATATTCCAACCCCTTAAAGTGGAAGATGGAATAACATCTAGAAGTTAAAGAATCTGAAGGATGAAAATTTCAGGTATACACCACCTAAAGGTTAAGACAACTTGATGTTCAACTAAGTACCTAGTTAGATTTTGTCCCTCTCCTGTGCATTTAAGTGGGGGAAAAGCTTAAATTAAGGAACAAGATTCCACATTTTCACTCCATTAGATTCCTTTTCTCTCTTATAGACCGACTTGAAATCCCCAAAAGCTTCAAATTTTCAACACTGAGATCTCAACCATGAAAGCACAACTGAAAACAAGAAAAAAAATAGAAAAACAAAAGAAAAACCAATTTCTCCATGCTTATAAATTTAGAATTCCTTAAGAAGGAAAAAACTGCCA
Organism: Sesbania bispinosa; assembly: GCA_026901365.1. NCBI lineage: Eukaryota > Viridiplantae > Streptophyta > Magnoliopsida > Fabales > Fabaceae > Sesbania > Sesbania bispinosa. The sequence goes on along the minus strand of QLOH01000515.1, from coordinate 267,659 downwards.
TTTAAGGCCATCGTAGAACAAGTTTGATCTTCACCGGATAAAATTACCGACGAGCTAAGTCGAGCCTCTGAACGAAGGAAAACTTGCCGGAAATTGGCAGATCGTCGAAAGCCAGGTTCAAACGGAGGGTTGTTCGGTGAATCAACGAAGATCCAAGCATGGTTTAAAATGGTGTGTTGCATACAATGAGAAACTGGTATAAAGCGGGAAATTACCTTATCGGTCTCCATGTTAGAGACGTCGTTAGTCCCCCCCCTTCAATGGATCATTCTCGTATTGCAGTTGTGGCAGCAACTGTAGTTGTTGCTGCTAGCGTGGCAGTGGAGTAGAGGTACTGGTTGCGGTGGTTGAAGGTGGTGCGACTCCAATGGCATAAAGGCCATGTAAGAAGTCAAGCCCTAAGAAATCTCTTCCTCTCTCACTCTCTCTTGTTTCTCTCTCTAACACACTCACACTCTCTTCTCGCTCTCTCTCTCTCCTTTGTGTTTCGAGGGAATAATGCTTGGGTCCATCACCGTTCAGGTTTTCGATAGATAAAGGAGTGACCAAGGGAGAAAGGGGGTGGTGTTTGTGCTTTATATCACGCGCGTTTTACAGGGCATAAATTCACGTTTCAATCTAAGCGGTTTGATATTCAGTACCGAAGACGGCGATGCGTGATATGGTGTAGTAGGGTACATGGGGAAAGAGTTTTACATAGGCTTACGTGGAGAATCGAAGGGGACAAGGATCACATGAACCTCTAAAATTTGCAATTACGAGACATATGTTTTGGGGAACAATGACGTCTGAGAAGTGAGAACAACATAAAATACATACTTGGGGTTTAATACTTTACTTATTTAATAAATCAAAATTCATAATGGTGGGTGAGTTTTGATATTCAATATAACATATGATAATAGTTTTATAGCTAAATATGACTTTAATATTTTTTTTATATGATTTTATTCTATATTTTTCAAATTAGATGTTTTTAGTCATTTTTATTTAATAACTATTATATATTTCATTTCCTCAAATTTATAGACTTTCTGTGAATTTTTTAGATTAAATTTTATAAAAATTTCCAAAATAATCACTAATTACTAGAAAAAATGTTGTCGTAGTATTTCTAACCCCTTAAAGCGGTAGTGGGAAAAACTTCTAGAAGTGAAAGAATATGAGGGATCAAAATTTCTGGTCTACAACACCTAAAGGCTAAGACAAGTTGATATTCAACTAAGTACCTAGTCAGATTCTGTCCCTCTCCTGTGCATTTAAATGGGGGAAAAGCTTAAATTAAGGAACAATATTCCTCATTTTCACTCCATTTGATTCCATTTCTCTCTTATGGACACCCGAATTGAAATCGCAAAAAGCTTCAAATTTTCAACACTAATATCTCAACCATGAAAGCAAAAATGAAAACAAGAGAAAAAATAAAAATAGAAAAGAAAAACCAATTTCTCCATCCTTACAAATTTAGAATTCCTTAAGAAGGAAGAACTGCCATTTTAGGCCACCGTAGAACAAGTTTGATCTTCGCCGGAGAAAATTTCCGAAAAGCTAAGTCGAGCCTATGAACGAAGGAAAACTGGCCGGAAATTTGTAGATTGTCGAACGCCAAGCTCAAACGGAGGGTTGTTCAGTGGATTAACGAAGATCCAAGCCTGGTTTAAAATGGTGTGTTGCATACAATGAGAGAATGGTATAAAGCGGGAAATTACCTTATCGGTCTCCATGCTAGAGACGTTGTTAGTCGCCCCCTTCAGTGTATCAAATCTCGTTTTGCGGTTGTGGCAGCAACTGCAGTTGTTGCTGCTGAGGTGGCGGTGGCGGCAGAGGTACTGGTTGCGGTGGTTGAAGGTGGTGCAGCTCCAACGACATAGAGGCTATGTAAGAAGTCAAGCACAAACAAACCCTCTTTCTCTATCACTCTCTCTTGTTTCTCTCTCTAACACACTCACACTCTCTTCTCTCTCTCTCCTTTATGTATCGAGGGAATAATGCTTGGGTCCAACACCGTTCAAGCTTTGGTTAGATAAAGGAGTGACCAAGGGATAGAGGGGGTGGTGTTTGTGCTCTCTATCACACGCGTTTTACAGGGCATAATTTCACGTTTCGATCTAAGCTATTTGATATTTAGTACCGAAGACCGTGATGCGTTATATGGTTTATTAGGGTCCCTGGTGAAAGATTATTACATAGGCTTACGTGGAGAACCGAAAGGGGACAAGGATCACATGAACCTCCAAAATTTGCAATTACGAGATATATGTATTAGGGAACAATGACGTCTGAGAAGTGAGAACAACATAAAATACATACACGGGGTTTAATACTTTACTTATTTAGTAAATCAAAATTCATAATGGTGGGTGAGTTTGGATATTCAATATAACATATAATAATAGTTTTATAGCTAAATATGATTTTAATATTGTTTCTATGATTTTATTCTTTATTTTTTAAAATTATATGTTTTTAGTCATTGTTATTTAATAACTATTATATATTTTATTACTTCAAATTTATAGACTTTCTGTGAATTTTTTAGATAAAATTTTATAAAATTTTCCAAAATAATCACTAATTACTAGAAAAAATATTGTCGTAGAATTTCTTATATTTTGTTGCAAAAGTTCAGGTATACAACACCTAAAGGCTAAGACAAGTTGATGTTCAACTAAGTACCTTTTCTGATTTTTTCCCTCTCCTGTGCATTTAAATGTGAAGCTTAAATTAAGGAACAAGATTCCACATTTTCAATCCATTTGATTCCCTTTCTTTAACACCTTAATTTCTAGCTAAGAATCTAGTCCGTTGGAAACCAAGTTCTTAACTTAAAATTTCAAGGCGTAACGTTTGGAATATCGACTTATTCATAAAATTACAAGAAATCCAACGAAAATCTAACAATTCAATGAAACATACTAAATCATAACAATATAAGAGTCCAACTATATACAACATTTACATAAGGAAACTTCTCATGTCCCACAAGGTTTACAAAGTAAACTTACTAAGTAGCATCAATCCTACTGATTCATATTTACATATATCCATTACACATGTCGATTTAATCAGAACAAACAAAAAGAACAATTATCTATTCCCTAAGCCCTTCACTTCCCGGATTGGGAATCTGACGACGGAGGTACCTGTTCAGCTAAACAAAATCCACATAACACGTGGTGAGATAAAAATCTCAGTGAATATAACTCATATGCATGAATGCAAGGAATAAATAGTTATGTCAATTCATATGCTATAAGAATTCAATACAATCATCAAATAAGTATTATGCAACATGATGCACTCACTGCTGTGCCCAGTAGGCATGTTCTTATCACTTTCTAGGGTTAGACCTGAGCTCAGACTACGGGAACCGGCTTTCCCGGGGACAATTCCCACCCAAACTGGGCCGAAGCCGTGTTTTCAATAACAATAATCTTTTACTCACGACATAAAGCCGCCTTGAATACACTTTAATCATATAATTGAATAACATAATTACACAATGCCTCATTTCTAGCAATTACAAACAATCAAACTAGTTTCGACTATTTCGACATTTCGACCCCTATAACTCAACATTAAATTTTTGAATCCAAACATCGAATTAGCCTTTTCAATTCATAATAGTACTAAACAAAGGGATATAATCGATTAGAATGTTCATATGAGTTACAATCAAGGGGTTTCGATAGTTTTGTAAGTTTCGTTAGTTTTGATATCTTCAAAACTAAAGAAATCGACGCTCGATTCTAAACTCCTATACTCAATCTATCGATAATCAATCCAAACAAACAAACATTTATCAATTCTATCAATCATCTAGCCAGCATCAAGAAAGGGAAGAGAAAGGGGTGGGAGCATGCATTGAGACCAATAGATTCAACCATAAATGTGAGCTATACTCACTTAATCTAGCAATTCAAGAAGGGGAAATATGTTTGTTGAAGATCCTCTTGATGTTTCCTTGCTCAAAGTCCCTTTTCGCATCTCCAAACGAAGTTTCTCTCTCTAGATTTTCACTCTCTCTCTCTCTTAGGTCGAAAAGAAGAAGAAGAATGATTTTTGACTCAATAAATTTCACACCGAGTATTTATATTTTCGTGCTGGTAATCGATTACAGTTACTGTAATTTATTACCATAGGCAAAAAGACACTAAAGAGCCCTTTCTGGTAATCTGGTAATCGATTACCACTCCTGGTAATCGATTACTAGAAACCCAGATTTCTGATAATCGATTACTAAACCCTGGTAATCGATTACCAAAAACATGGCTCTCAGGTAATCGATTACAACCTTTTCACAGGCGATGACATAAAAACCAGCTCTCTGGTAATCGATTACCATAAAACCAACTCTCTGGTAATCGATTACACCTTGTGAGTAATCGATTACCAGAACCCTAAATTACTCAAATTCACTAAGTTAAAGCATAAAACTTGATTTGTAATAGGGTTTTTAACCCATAACTCCTTATTATTTTCAGTTTCTAACTTACTCATACACCAAACACCCCTTAATTTAATAATTTATGATAGCCTAATATGTGGGATGTTACACTTTCTCTCTGATGGACCACCGAATTGAAATCCCCAAAAGTTTCAAATTTCCAACACTAAGATCTCAACCATGAAAGCACAAATAAAACCAAGAAAAAAATAGAAAAAGAAAAGAAAAACCAATTTCTCCATGCTTACAAATTTTGAATTCCTTAAGAAGGAAAAAACAACCATTTAAGGCTATCGTAGAACAAGTTTGATCTTCGCCGGAAAAAATTTCTGACGAGCTAAGTCGAGCCTCTAAAAGAAGGAAAACTATCAGGAAATTGGCAGATCGTCGATAGCCAGGCTCAAACGGAGGGTTGTTCGGTGGATCAACGAAGGTCCAAGCATGGTTTAAAATGATGTGTTGCATACAATGAGAAAATGGTATAAAGCGGGAAATTACCTTATCACTCTGCATGCTAGAGACGTCGTTAGTCGCCCCCTTCAGTGGATCATTCACGTATTGCGGTTTTGGCATCATTTGCAGTTGTTGTTGCTGAGGTGGCGGTGGGGCAGAGGTACTGGTTGCGGTGGTTGAAGGTGGTGCGGCTCCAATGGCATAGAGGCCATGTAAGAAGTCAAGCACAAACAAACTCTATTTCTCTCTCACTCTCTCTTGTTTCTCTCTAACACACTCACACTCTCTTCTCTCTCTCTCCTTTGTGTTTTGAGGGAATGATGCATGGGTCCAACACTGTTCAGGCTTTGGTTAGATAAAGGAGTGACTAAGGGAGAGAGAGTGTGGTTTTTGTGCTCTCTATCACGCGTGTTTCACAGGGCATAAATTCACGTTTCGATCTAAGCGGTTTAATATTTAGTACCGAAGACCGCGATGCGTGATATGGTGTAGTAGGGTCCATGGGGAAAGTGTATTACATAGGCTGACATGGAGAATCGAAGGGGACAAGGATCACATGAACCTCCAAAATTTGCAATTACGAGACATATGTTTTGGGGAACAATGACGTCTGAGAAGTGAGAACAACATAAAATACATACTTGGGGTTTAATACTTTACTTATTTAATAAATCAAAATTCATAATGGTGGGTGAGTTTGGATATTCAATATAAGGAAAACTTGCCGGAAATTGGCAGATCGTCGAAAGTCAGGTTCAAACGGAGAGTTGTTCGCTGAATCAACGAAGATCCATGCATGGTTTAAAATGGTGTGTTGCATACAATGAGAAACTGGTATAAAGCGAGAAATTACCTTATCGGTCTCCATGTTAGAGACGTCGTTAGTCCCCCCCTTCAGTGAATCATTCTCGTATTGCAGTTGTGGCAGCAACTGCAGTTGTTGCTGCTAACGTGGCAGTGGGGCAGAGGTACTGGTTGCGGTGGTTAAAGGTGGTGCGGCTCCAATGGCATAAAGGCCATGTAAGAAGTCAAGCCCTAAGAAACTCTCTTCCTCTCTCACTCTCTCTTGTTTCTCTCTCTAACACACTCACACTCTCTTCTCGCTCTCCTCTCTCTCTCTCTTTGTGTTTCGAGGGGATAATGCTTGGGTCCATCACCGTTCAGGTTTTCGCTAGATAAAGGAGTGACCAAGGGAGAGAGAGGGTGGTGTTTATGCTCTATATCACATGCGTTTTACAGGGCATAAATTCACGTTTCAATCTAAGCGATTTGATATTTAGTACCGAAGACGGCGATGCGTGATATGGTGTAGTAGGGTCCAAGGGGAAAGTGTTTTACATAGGCTTACGTGGAGAATCGAAGGGGACAAAGATCACATGAACCTCTAAAATTTGCAATTACGAGTCATATGTTTTGGGGAACAATGACGTCTGAGAAGTGAGAACAACATAAAATACATACTTGGGGTTTAATACTTTACTTATTTAATAAATCAAAATTCATAATGGTGGGTGAGTTTGGATATTCAATATAACATATAATAATAATTATATAGCTAAATATGATTTTAATATTTTTTCTATGATTTTATTCTTTATTTTTTAAAATTATATGTTTTTAGTTATTGTTATTTAATAACTATTATATATTTCATTATCTCAAATTTATAGACTTTCTGTGAATTTTTTAGATAAAATTTTATAAAAAATTCCAAAATAATTACTAATTACTAGAAAAAATGTTGTCGTAGAATTTCCTATATTTTGTTGCAAAAGAAAATCATAGAAAAATTGATATGAAAATCTGTAAAAAAATCATTATTAGATTATGAATGCTGAGGAATTAACCCAACATCTAGGTGACTAGAAGTATTATATATTTTGGATGGATCCTTAATAAAAAGGGGATTTTTAACTTGATTACCCAACCCACGAATATAGTCCCACGCTGTCCCAAAAAGGAAATAAATTGAAATCTGAAATACAAAAGAAATTAAAAAAAACAGTAAATTGAGAATGAAGAAGATTAGAACACATACGCACTTGTTTAGGTTCACCATTTTCCCTCTGATTGTGGTTGATATTATGTGACTAGAGTCTGCATCATTACCCTTTGAGACACTAGCTGACATGTCGAGCAATTTATAGCTATAAACAGATATTTAATATGGTAAACCCATTCTCCTAATATAAAAATAGAATATCAGTCTATTTGATACAATATCTGTGATTGCTTATTGAGTTATTACAATTAACTGACTGTCAAAATTGACTTCATAGAAATTATCATCAATAATTTGGATTAAAAACATTTATTTAACATGCTAACATCATATACTTATCTGGTATCATATACACGTCTCTGCAAAGTCACTAATGGACATGCCTATATACACCTGTCGATTTAGCATTCTAACATCATATGGCATCAGGTACCATATGCATGACTCAGAAAATTCACTAACGTACATGCATATATACACTAGCCAGTTTAGCAAGCGATATTTTGTACTCCTACTCTTGTGCTGGATATTAAGATGAGATTGATGTAGCAAGTTTAAGAAAACAAACTGTAGCAAAAACAACGATGCCGCGTAATCAACACAAATGGACAATGGCTATCAATCAGAATGTGATGTTGAAGAAGAAAGGTTAAGTATACAAAACTCAAAGGTATATGCACAGATAAAGCTAAATCAGGTGACCATGGTTCACAAGAAAGCATCACATGTCGAACAAAAACTTTAATATCAATTAAGAGACAATGCAGGGAGAGAAGTTAAGGACACTAATTCCCTGAAGCTAAATAAAACTGCAGGAACATCAATCCACCAACAAATCAAAGAAAAACCCATAAGCAAGGAACTGGATCTATAAATAGAAATCACACCAAAATAATAGAGCAAATAATACACGACCAACTCTAACACAAAATCTACAAAATTGCTGAAGTCAATATAATTTTAGAATAGATTAGAGATTAAGTAAAAGACACCTGGATCATTTGAAAAAAAAGGGGGAAATTTACAAAAATCTGGGAGATAAATTAACCTTAAAGTGGAAGTGGGAATAACTTCTAGAAGTGAAAGAATCTGATGGATGAAAAATTAAGGTATACACCACCTAAAGGATAAGACAAGTTTATGTTCAACTAAGTACCTAGTCAGATTTTGTCCCTCTCCTGTGCATTTAAATGGGGGATAAACTTAAATTAAGGAACAAGATTCCACATTTTCACTCCATTTCATAACCTTTCTCTCTTATGGACCACTGAATTGAAATCCCCAAAAGCTTCAAATTTTCAACACTAAGATCTCAACCATGAAAGCACAAATGAAAACAAGAAAAAAAACAGAAAAGGAAAAGAAAAACCAATTTCTCCATGCTTACAAATTTAGAATTTCTTAAGAAGGAAAAAAACTGCCATTTAAGGCAATCGTAGAACAAGTTTGATCTCCGCCGGATAAAATTTCCGACGAGCTAAGTCGAGCCTCTAAACGAAGGAAAACTGGTCGGAAATTGTCAAAACGTCAAAAGCTAGGCTCAAACATAGGGTTGTTCGGTGGATCAATGAAGATCCAAGCATGGTTTAAAATGGTGCGTTTCATACAATGAGAAAATGGTATAAAGGGGGAAATTACCTTATCGGTCTCCATGCTAGACACGTCGTTAGTCGCCCCCTTTAGTGGATCATTCTCGTATTGCGGTTTTGGCAGAAACTGCAGTTGTCGCTGCTGAGGTGGCGGTGGGGCAGAGGTACTGGTTGAGGTGGTTGAAGGTGGTGCGGCTCCAATGGCATAGAGGCCATGTAAGAAGTCAAGCACTAAGAAACTCTCTTCCTCTCTCACTCTCTCTTGTTTCTCTCTCTAACACACTCACACTCTCTTCTCTCCCTCCCTCCTTTGTGTTTCGAGGGAATATTGCTTGGGTCCTTCACCGTTCAGGCTTTGGATAGATAAAGGAGTGACCATGGGAGAGAGAAGGTGGTGTTTGTGCTCTCTATCATACGCGTTTTACAGGGAATAAATTCACATTTCGATCTAAGCGGTTTGATATTTAGTAACGAAGACGGCGATGCGTGATATGGTGTAGTAGGCTCCATGGGGAAAGTGTATTACATAGGCTTACATGGAGAATCGAAGAGGACAAGGATCACATGAACCTCCAAAATTTGCAATTACGAGATATATGTATTGGGGAACAATAACGTCTGAGAAGTGAGAACAACATAAAATACATACTCGGGATTTAATACTTTTCTTATTTAATAAATCAAAATTCATAATGGTGGGTGAGTTTGGATATTCAATATAACATATAATAATAGTTTTATAACTAAATATGATTTTAATATTTTTTCTATGATTTTATCCTTTATTTTTTAAAATTGTATGTTTTTAGTCATTCTTATTTAATAACTATTATATATTTCATTACCTTAAACTTATAGACTTTCTGTAAAAATTTTAGATAAAATTTTATAAAAAATTCTAAATTAATTACTAATTACTAGAAAAAATGTTGTTGTAGAATTTCCTATAATTTGTTGCAAAAAGAAATCATAGAAAAATTGATATGAAAATTAGTAAAAAAACATTATTAAATTATGCATGCTGAGGAATTAACCCAACTTCTAGGTGACTAGAAGTATTATATATTTGGATGGATCCTTAATAAAAAGAGGATTTTAAACTTGATTACCCAACCCACGAATATAGTCCCATGTTGTCCCAAAAAGGAAATAAATTGATATCTGAAATACAAAATAAATTTAAAAAAACAGGAATTTGAGAATGGAGAAGATTAGAACACACACGCACTCGTTTAGGTTCACCATTTTTCCCTCCGATTGTGGTTGATATTATGTGACCAGAGTCTGCATCATTACCCTCGGAGTCACTAGATCACATGTCCAGCAATTTATAGCAATAAACAGATATTTAATATGGTAAACCCATTCTTCAAATATAAAAATAGAATATCAGACTATTTGATACAATATCTGTGATTGCTTATTGAGTTATTACAATTAACTGACTGTCAAAATTGACTTAATAGAAACTATCATCAATAATTTGATTAAAAACATTTATTTAACATGCTAACATCATATACTTATCAGGTATCGTATACGGGACTCAGCAAAGTCACTGACGGACATGGCTATATACACCTGCCAATTTAGCATTCTAACATCATATGCCTATCAGGTACCATATGCATGACTCAGCAAAGTCACTAACGGACATGTATATATACACTAGCCAATTTAGCAGGCGATATTTTGGACTCCTACTCTTGTGCCGCATATTAAGATGAGATCAATGTGGCAAGTTTAAAAAAACAAACTGTAGAATCTGGCATGGATTAAAAGTGCTATACGATAAGAAAAACAAACATCGTGCTGCATAATCAACACAAATGGACAATAGCTACCGATCAGAATGTGATGTTGAAGAAGAAAGGTTAAGTATACAAAGCTCAAAGGTATATGCACAGATAAAGCTAAATCTGGTTTCCATTGTTCACAAGAAAGCATCACATGTCAAACAAATACTTTAATATCAAGTAAGATACAATGCAGGGAGAGAAGTTAAGGACACTAATTCCGTGAAGATAAATAAAACTACAGGAACATCAATCCACCAACAAATCAAGGAAAGCCCATAAGCAAGGAACCAGATCTATAAATAGAAATCATACCAAAATAATATAGCAAATAATACACGACAAACTCTAACACAAAATCTACAAAATTACTGAAGTCAATATAATTTTAGACTAGATTAGAGATTAAGTAAAAGCAACATGGATCATTTGAAAAAAAACAAGGGAAAATTTACAAAAATCTGGGAGTTAAATTAAGAAATATTCTAACCCCTTAAAGTGGAAGTGGGAATAACTTCTAGAAGTGAAAGAATATGAGGGATGAAAAATTCAGTTATACACCATCTAAAGGCTAAGACAAGTTGATGTTCAACTAAGTACCTATTCAGATTATGTCCCTCTCCTGTGCATTTAAATGGGGGAAAAGCTTAAAATAAGGAACAAGATTCCACATTTTCACTCCATTTGATTCCCTTTCTCTCTTATGGACCGAATTGAAATCCCCAAAAGCTTCAAATTTTCAACACTAAGAAATCAACCATGAAAGAACAAATGAAAACAATAATAAAAAAGAAATAGAAAAGACAAACCACTTTCTCCATGCTTACAAATTTAGAAATCGTTAATAAGGAAAAAACTGCCATTTAAGGCTTTCGTAGAACAAGTTTGATCTTCTCCGGAGAAAATTTCCGACGAGCTAAGTCGAGCCTTTGAGCGAAGGAAAACTGGCCAGAAATTAGCAGATCGTCGAAAGCTAGGATCAAACGGAGGGATGTTCGGTGGATCAACGAAGATCAAAGCATGGTTTAAAATGATGTGTTGCATACAATGAGAGAATGGTATAGAGCGGGAAATTACCTTATTGGTCTTCATGCTAGTGACGTCGTTAGTCGCCCCCTTCAGTGGATCATTCTCGTATGGCGGTTGTGGTATCAACTGCAGTTGTTGCTGCTGAGGTGGTTGTTACGGCAGAGGTGCTGGTTTCGGTGGTTGAAGGTGGTGCGACTGTAACGACATAGAGGCCATGTAAGAAGTCAAGCACAAATAAACTCTCTTCCTCTCTCACTCTCTCTTGTTTCTCTCTCTAACACACTCACACTCTCTTCTCTCTCTCTCTCTCCTTTGTGTTTTGAGGGAATAATGCTTAGGTCCAACAGTGTTCAGCCTTTGGATAGATAAAGGAGTGACCAAGGGAGAGAGAGTGTGTGGTGTTTGCGCTCTCTATCACGCGCGCTTTATAGGGCTGAGTGTAAATTAAGGAAAAGCTTAAATTAAAGGGGGGAAAAGCTTAAATTAAGGAACAAGATTCCACATTTTCACTCCATTTGATTCCCTTTCTCTCTTATGGACCGAATTGAAATCCCCAAAAGCTTCAAATTTTCAACACTAAGATCTCAACCATGAATGCTCAAATGAAAACAAGAAAAAAAAGAAATAGAAAAGACAAACCAATTTCTCCATGCTTACAAATTTAGAATTCCTTAAGAAGGAAAAAACTGTAACATCCCCTTAATCTGGGATGTTAACTTACTTAGTTTTTCCACCCCCCCCCCCCCCTCAGGTGGATTATTCCCCAAAGGGAACCTCCGTGGGTTCGAACCCATGACCAAGGGGACTTATAGTCATAGATTCCTTAAACCCACTACCAATTTAGCTACTAGCTCAATTGGTAGTGGGTTTAAGGAATCTATGACTATAAGTCCCCTTGGTCATGGATTCGAACCCACAGAAGGTCCCCTTTAGTGGGGGATATCCACCTGAGGGGGGTGGAGAAGATTAGTAAGTTAACATCCCGGTTTAAGGGGATTTTACAAAAACTGCGATTTAAGGCCACCGTAGAACAAGTTTGATCTTCGCCGGAGAAAATTTCCGACGAGCTAAGTCGAGCCTCTGAATGAAGGAAAACTGGCCAAAAATTGGTAGATCGTCAAAAGCCAGGCTCAAACGGAGGGTTGTTCAGTGGATCAACGAAGATCAAAGCATGGTTTAAAATGGTGTGTTGCATACAATGAGAGAATGGTATAGAGCGGGAAATTACCTTATTGGTCTTCATGCTAGTGACGTCGTTAGTCGCCCCCTTCAGTGGATCATTCTCGTATTGCGGTTGTGGCATCAACTGCAGTTGTTGCTTCTGAGGTGGCGGTGGCGGCAGAGGTGCTGGTCGCGGTGGTTGAAGGTGGTGCGGCTCTAACGGCATAGAGGCCATGTAAGAAGTCAAGCACAAATAAACTCCCTTCCTCTCTCTTATTTCTCTCTCTAACACACTCACACTCTCTTCTCTCTCTCTCTCTCCTTTGTGTTTTGAGGGAATAATGCTTGGGTCCAGCAGTGTTCAGCTTTTGGATAGATAAAGGGGTGACCAAGGGAGAGAGAGGGAGTGTGTGGTGTTTGCGCTCTCTATCACGCGCGCTTTACAGGGCATAAATTCACGTTTCGATCTAAGCGGTTTGATATTCAATACTGAAGACCGCGATGCTTGATATGGTGTAGTAGGGTGCATGGGAAAAATGTATTACATAGGCGTACGTGGAGAATCGAAGGGGACAAGGATCACATGAACCTCCTAAATTTGCAATTACGAGATATATGTATTGGGGAATAATTAATGATGTTTGAGAAGTGAGAACAACATAAAATACATACTCGGGTTTAATACTTTAGTTATTTAATAAATCAAAATTCATAATGGTGGGCGAGTTTAGATATTCAATATAACATATAAAATAGTGTTATGGCTAAATATGATTTTAATATTTTTTTCTATGATTTTGTTCTTTATTTTTTAAAATAGTGTTATAGGCTTTCTGTGAAGTTTTTAGATAAAATTGTATAAAAATTTCCAAAATAATCACTAATTACTTGAAAAAAATGTTGTCGTAGAATTTCTATATTTTGCTGCAAAAAGAAATCATATAAAATTTGATATGACATTATTACATCATCGCTTAACGAAACGTAAATAACTAGTACTTACAACCCGTGCATAGCACGGGGCTTAGTTTAATTTTTGATTAATTTTAAAAAAGATTATATTAAATTACATAAAAATTTAATATATTCTTACATAAATATAACATCTTATTTTAATTAAATTTAATAAATGATGTCATAACACATTATTTGATAATAGTGTAAAATATTTTTACACTCCAAGGGTATATTCATTAAATTCTATTTACCTAAATTGGTGGCTAAATTATGTGTTAAATGAGTAAATTGAATGACATATTACTTAAAATTAATTCATTTATTGAAAATATCATTTTATTAATTATAAGAAGATGTTAAAATACAAATCTATTTTTAAAAGCAAACAAATGAACAAAATGATAACATGTGATCATGACATTAATTCGAAAAAAATTAACATATATATAGGAAGTAAATAATAAAAAAAAATAAGGCAATATCATTCATAATATATAGCATATATTTTTTTAAAAAACAGAGATGAAAAAGAATAACCTCAAGAAAATAACATCAATATTGATTGTTGAATTATTTCTCCAAAAAAATATGTTGCTCCTAACATGACAATTCTAATAACAATCAAAACTGAAAAAAATATAACACGTAAAAAAAAGAATAATAAACCTAACTAACAAATATATCTGCATTCATGTGTATCAATATTTACAAATTAAATGATTTTAATGTAAATAATATATTAGGAAAATACACAATAAATTTGATGTAAATCAAAATATTTTATTATATTACTACATCCAAAGTTCAGTATCAATCTCAACAAATATATCTGTACTCATGTGTATCAATATCTAAAAATTAAACAATAAAAATAATGATAAAATACCAACATTTTACTATTCCATGGAAAAAATCTAATTTTTATTGTCAATCTCTAGTCTTACTATAGGTCCAAAACATAAAAATTACTTTTGAAGCTTTGATTTTAGAATTCCAATGCAATATTAATATTTTAACTTAACATCTATAATCCAATGGATAAATAGGAATGCCATATATAATATTGGACATGTGAATTTAGTTGACATAAAAAATATTAATGGATTAAATTATTTTAATATAATTGAATGGGACAAAAATCAATGAAAAAATAAATGAGGGACCAAAACCAAATTTCGCCATATTTTCAGGGGCCAAAAACATATTTAATCCTAAATTTAATGTCAATAATATATTACGAAAATACACATTAATTTTGATGTAAATCAACACATTTTATTATATTACCACATCTATCAATCTAAACAAATATATTTGTACTCATATATATCAATATCTATAAATTAAACAATTTTAGTGTAAATATCATATTAAGAAAATATATAATAATTTTGATGTAAATCAACACATTTTATTATATTATCACATACAAACTTTAGTATCAATATCAACAAATATATTTGTACTCATGTGTATATATTATTTGCAATTTTAATGTAAATAATATATTAGGAAAATACACAATAAATTTGACGTAAATCAACATATTTTATTCAAATTCTAAAATTTGCAGAAAATTTACTATAGATTTTGAACAATAAAGCAAAGAAATTTGGTAGCAGAATTTTTATGTAAATATTTTTTAGTTTGTTGGGAAATTTAATACATATGACTTTTCTAGAGAAACAAATAGCAAGAAAATTCCTGTACATTTTTACCCACAAAAAGTCATAGTAGAACTATAAAAGTGACTTAACAGAATATAGTTAACAATGAGGACTAAAAACATGTGATTTATAAAAATAGAGCACCAAAATCAATGAAAAATTAAATAAGGGTCCAAAACCAAATTTCACCATATTTTATGGGACCAAAAACATATTTAACCATAAATTAATGTCTATAATATACTAGGAAAATACACAATAAATTTTATATAATTCAACACATTTTATTATATTACCACGACCAAACTTTGGTATCAATCTAAACAAATATATTTGTACTCATGTGTATCAATATCTATAAATTAAACAATTTTAATGTAAATAATATATTAGGAAAATACACAATAAATTTGATATAAATCAACACATTTTTATTATATTACCACATCCAAACTTTAGCATCAATCTCAACAAATATATTTATACTCATGTATATCATTATCTATAAATTAAAATTTTTTAATGTAAATTGTAACATCCCGCAAATTAGAAGCTCTAATAATTTATTAGGCTGAAAACAGAGAAGTATGTGTTAGTAATTAAGGAAAGGAAAGTTGAGGAATTAGGGGTTAAAATCTAGTTATAAAAACCAAGTTTCAGGTTTTAACTTAAGTGAATATAGGGAGGTTGGGTTACTGGTAATCGATTACAATGAGGTCGTAATCGATTACCAGAGAGTTGAGTTCTTGGTAATCGATTACTAACAGTTTGTAATCGATTACCCAATAGCTGAGTTTTTGGTAATCGATTATGTAATCGATTACCCGAGAGGGGAGTTTTTGGTAATCGATTACCAGGTGTTATAATTGATTACCAGGAAATCTGGGTTTTTGGTAATCGATTACCAGGGGTTGTAATCGATTACCCGAAGGGTTTCTAGTGTTATTTTTGTCGCTGGTAATCGATTACAATGGGTCTGTGATCGATTACCGTCACTTAAGTATATAAGGTCGGGAGTTGCAAAATCAGATTTTGCATGTTCTTTCTTCTTCCTCTTTGACCTAGAGAGAGAGTGAGTTCTAGTGAGAGAAAGCTTGGTTTTGAGGTTGGAAAAGAAAATCGAAGCTAGGAATCATCAAGGGAACATCTCTACTCATCATTCCTCTCTTGAATTTCAAGAATTGGTGAGTATAGCTCACACACACACATTCCGCTTGAATTTTGATTTTTCCCAATGTATGAACCCTACTCTGTAATTCCCTTTCTATATGATTATTATGGATAGATTAGTAATGTTGTATAAGATTGGGTGATTGTGGTTGGATTTTGCATTGAAAAACCTTAGGGTAGCGAGATTTGCGAAACTAGCGAGATTTACGAAATTGTCGAAATGCTCAATGTATGGACCCTACTCTTAATTCCCCTTTCTATTTAATCATTTTGAATGGATTAGTGCTGTTGGTATGAGATTCAGTAATGGATGTTAAGTTTTGCTTGAAAAACCTTAGAATATTGGAGTTTACGATACTTGCGAACTTACGAACTTTACGAAACTATAGAAATGGTTAAATTTTTAGTTTTTATCATTGATTCATGTATGCCGGTTTCGACTGTGAGTTAAATAAGCCGGCCTTGTGCTGCGAGTTAATAAAACTGAATGATTATGTGAAAGACGTTTCCCGTAGTCTGAGCTCAGTTCTAACTCCAGTTTAAGTGATAATATTATGTCTGCTGAGTACAGCAGTGAGTTGCATCTTTATTGCTTGCATATGATTCAGATCTATTATTGATTATTGATGCATATTGATTAGTGATTGCTTACCTTTACACTGCATATGCATGGTTATGCTTCACTGAGACATTAGTCTCACCACGCGTTTTGTGGATATAATCTAGGTGTGCAGGTACCTCCTGGCAGAAATCAGTGAGATTAGGGCAGGAGCTTTACTTGTTTTGTTGTTTTCTTTACCTTTTGGATTGTATAGATTATGTATATATAACCTTGTTTATGTTAGAAACGTTCAGTTTGTAGCCTTCGGGCCAGTTGTACATATTTTATAGATTTTGGTTATGTATATAAAGTTTAAGTTATTTACAAATTGTATAAGTTTTCGTTGGTTACTTATCGAATTGTGATGTTTGATATCTGGAATCGTGCGTTTTGGTTTCGAAAATTTAGGATTTAGTTTCCAACGGACTAAGTCTTGAATTTAGAAATTAGGGCGTTACATTTTGGTATCAGAGCAGTTCAATCCAATTGGACTGTGGTAGTAGGATTTTCTTGTGACTTGTTGTTCTTATTTATGCATTATTTTGTGAATTGAGAGACTGATCACCTCTATGTTTACTTAATGATGTGTAGAGAATTATGGCAAGTGGCAAGAGGGGTTGTCCTAGAGTTAATCCTTCTTCTCAGAATCCACCACCAGACCCGGTGGCAGCAGCTTTACAAGCATTTACACACATGATGGGGGAACAAATGAACACTAACCGGATTCAATCTGAGGCGGCTCGAGAACAGGAGGCTGCCAATGCAGCATTACTTCAGGAATTGGCCCGAAGGACAACGGGGACATGGGCTGGAAGAATTTCAGAATCACAGCCCTCCTCAATTCAATGGAGTTTATGATCCAGATGTGGCATCCAACTGGCTTAGGGATCTCAATAGGATTTTTGATGTGATGAAATGTGCTGATGATTCTAAGGTTGGTTTCGCTATCTACATGCTGAGGGGTGAAGCTGAGGACTGGTGGAAGACCACTAGAACTAGGACTGCTGTGATGGAAACTCTGATTACCTGGGGCATCTTTCAGACCTTATTTTTGGACAAGTATTTTCCCGCTACTGTCCAAAGACAAAAGGAGGCAGAATTCCTACAACTGAAGCAAGGGAGTTTGACTGTGGGCAAGTATGTGGCCAAGTTTGAAGAATTAGCTAAATATTCAAGATATCTTCAAACGGTAGCTGATGAGGAGTGGTGGTGCACTCAGTTTGAAGGAGGTCTCCGACCTGAGTTGCTGGATCGGGTTGGAACACTAGAGATCAAGGATTTCCCCACCTTAATCAACAAGTGTTACATTGCGGAGAAGAATATCCGAGGAACCACCACTTCGATACCACCTACTGACAACAAGGGTAAGAGGAAGATAGATGGGACAAATCAGTTTAAGGGCCCGAGGCCTAAGTGGCAAGGCACCTCAGCCTTGACTACTAGACCGACCCAACGCCAAGGGGTACCTATTTGCCCCAAGTGCGAAAAAGAACACTCTGGAGAATGCTTGACGGGGAAGAATGTATGCTACTTTTGCAAGCAGCCTGGTCACATGAGGAACGTATGCCCAAAGAGAAAAGATTTACCAAAACCCCAAACCACTAGAAGAGTCTTAACTCTTAGCGGGGAAGTGGCAGCTTCTGCAGATAATCTGATGCGAGGTATGTGCACCCTAGGAGATCGAACCTTAATTGTGTTATTTGATTCAGGAGCTACTCATTCTTTCATTTCTCATGATTGTGTTAAACAGTTGAACTTGCATGCTATATCTTTGCCTTATGTTCTTAATGTTACCACTCCCGCCAAGGAAGCCATTTCCACTTCCTTGTATGTATTCAGTGCCCCAGTGTGATACAAGGGAAGGCCTACGAGGTTGACCTAGTTTGTTTTTCGTTAAGGGGTATAGATATCATTCTTGGCATGAATTGGTTATCTTCAAATCGAGTCATGCTTGACTATTTTAATAAGAAGGTTGTTTTTCCACTTCTTCCTCCTCTTCCGAGGGAGAAACCATCAATCCTTTTGTCCAGTGTCACCAAAGTGTCTGAATGCCTTAGTGATGGGAGTGAGTGTTTTGTTTTAGTACTTTCCTCAACTCTAGAGTCTAAGGAGATATAAGCAGCATAACTACAGATAGGGAGTTTCAAGATGTTTTCCCTAGTGAGGTAACCACCTTACCTCCGGACCGAGAGATAGAGTCTGCCATAGACCTAGTACCAGGTACAGGACCCATTTCCAAAGCACCATATCGGATGTCCCCACTAGAACTTAGTGAACTTAAGGCTCAGTTAGAAGATCTTATGTCTAAAGGGTTCATTAGGCCTAGTGCGTCACCATGGGGGGCTCCAGTACTTTTAGTGAAAAAGAAGAATGGGAGTATGAGGTTGTGTGTAGACTATAGGCAGTTGAACAAGGTTACCATCAAGAACAAATATCCTTTACCCAGAATAGATGACCTTTTAGATCAACTCAGGGGAGCCTCAGTTTTCTCTAAGATAGATTTAAGGTCCGGTTACCATCAGATCAGGATTAAGGGGGAGGATATACCTAAGACAGCCTTCAGGACTAGGTATGGGCATTATGAGTATTTGGTGATGCCATTAGGAGTAACCAATGCTCCTGCTGTGTTCATGGACTACATGAATCGGATCTTTAGGCCCTATCTGGATCAGTTTGTCGTTGTGTTAATTTATTGTAACATCCCGAAAATTAGGAGCTTTAATAATTCATTAAGTTACAAACAGAGAATTATGTGTTAGTAATTAAGGAAAGGTAAGTTGAGGAATTAGGGGTTAAAACTTAGTTATAAAACCAAGTTCAGGATGTTGTCTAAGTAAAAATTAGTAAGTTTGGGTTGCTGATAATCGATTACAGAGAGTTTGTAATCGATTACCTGAGAGCAGTATTTGTGGTAATCGATTGCTCACAGTCTGTAATCGATTACCCGAGAGCTGAATTTGTAGTAATCGATTACCAAAAGTTGTAATCGATTACCAGTTTGCCAGAAATGGTTTTTAGTGTTATTTTAGCTGCTGGTAATCGATTACACCGGGTCTGTAATCGATTACCATCAGTAAAATTCACTAAAACCGGTAACTTAGAATATAACTCATTCATTTCTTTCTTTTCCTAAAAAAAACTAGAGAGAGATAGGGTTCTAGAGAGAAGTTTCACAATCAAGGCTTGGAGAAGGAGAATTGAGGCAAGGAAACTACTTCATCTACCTTCTCAAGTGGGATTTCACTCTTGGGTGAGTATAACTCATTTGTATGATAGAGAATAGTTAGCTTTTACTTTGCATGAACCCTCCCCCTCTTCTTCCGCTTTCTTTATGATGATTGATTCTTGTTTAGATTGGTGTATTCATGTTGTTTGAAGTTATTATCGATAGATTGAGCGTATGAGTATAGAATCGAGCGTCGAAATCCTTAGTTTCGAAGTTATCGAAACTATCGAAACTATCGAATTCCCTCGATTGTAACTCATGCTATTATTCGAATCGGTTATAGTTCTTTGCTTAATGCTATTTCATAGAATGATATGGTTGTTTTAGAGTTTGGATTGAAAATGTAGGGTTGTTATTCGTAGAATCGAAACTAGCGAGATTTACGAAATTGTCGATATGCTCAATGTATGAACCCAACTCCTTGATCTCCCTTTCTATTTAGTTACTTTGAATGATTTAGTAACGTTTACCTAAGATTGGGTGATTGGTATTAAGTTTTGCATTGAAAACTTTAGAATATCATTTATTAGTTCATTAAGATTATGTGCATTTGAGTAATATAAGTCGGTTTCGACCGTGAGTTAATTCAAGATGGCCTTTGCGCTGTGAGCTAAAAATTAAGTAATTAAGTAAAACACGACTTCGGTCCAGTTTTGGTGGGATTCGTCCCCGGGAAAGCCGGTTCCCGTAGTCTGAGCTTAGGTCTAACTCTAGAAAGTGATAAGATCATGCCTGCTGGGCACAGTAGTGAGTGCATCATAAGCATCATAACTTGCATTACTCAACATTTCACATTAATTGAATTACGTATTGCTTTAGTTTGTTATTGACTAATGGTAATCATGTTTTACGTATTTGGATTCATGAATGTGTAAGATATGAAGTTTGTTGAATCGTTAAGTTGTCATTGATATCTGCTCCCTGCATTTGGTAATTGTCCAGTTTTTAGGGGAGACTCTGCCGGATTTCCGGTATGGGTTCATTGAATCACACTTCTCGAAGTGTGGATTCTTCCCTGAACTTAAGTAGGGTTCATACTCATTTAAGGTCTTTAACGTTTGTCTTGTTTTGGCTTAAGCTAATCGTTGGAAAGTCTAAGCAAATGTATGACGATATCGAAAATTTAACGAAATGATTTCAAGGGATTCAAAAATAATGTCTCCAACGGACATTATTTCTGAGTCCAGAAATTAGGGGCGTTACATTTTGGTATCAGAGCCTGGTTCAATCCAACTGGACTGTGATTAGGTTAGTTGCCCGTGACTTATTATGATCTTCTAGTACGTGTACTCATTATAGGAACTGATCACTCCTATGATGTGTGATGTATGTGGAGATCATGGTTGGTTATGTGAGTAGGATACTTTGGTCCGGAAGTTAGGATACTTCCCTAACAAAGTTAAAGCTGCCCATTCTTCTATGAGAAAGAGGTTAACTTAGGTTAAATTTCTATGGAACCCTTACCTTAGGAGCCTTATAGAATGTGACCCTGAAAATCTAATAAAGGTCAGACACCCTTGAGCTAGCTAGTGGTTAATAATTTAATATTTTAAGGATGGTTGTTGCTTGACTTATGATGTGTTTTCAGTTGTGTAATGTGCATGATCGGATTATGTTTGATGAATTATTGTCTGTTTATGACATTGATTGTATGAGTGATTTTATGACATATTATGTTAGGGTATGTGTGCTTGTTAGGTATTAACTCACAAGGTTAAGTCTTTTTGATTTAAACCCTTGTTTAGGTCATACTAGCAGGAATATGGGGGTTATAGCCAAATTGAGATAGGAACTTTACTCAGGGTAAACTAGAAGTCTCAGAGGAAATTATAGGTATTCCAACCATCGGGAAAGTGTGTAGAGAGTTGTGATCTAAGTAGGCTTAAGACCTTACCTAAAGCCAGCAAACCTTGTAGGGACATATAGACATTTAGACCTAAACTTAGAAGGGTTAGGAAATTGAGGTTTCTTTTGAGGTAATGTAAGAATAGGTGTATTTCCTTAGGCCACCTTGAGGGTAGTCAGGAGACTATCTAGTGAGTGATGATTCCTTCAGCCACCTTACTCTTGCCTTATCCATGGATTACATGGACATGATATTTACGCCTTACCAGACGGGTGGGTAGTCATGGCGGCTACCATCTTCTCACCCTTTCATTCCACGTTTAGAGAACACATAGTAGCCCTAGAGGCAGTGTCTCGTGACCCTGACATCCTAGAAACCCTTAGGAGAGAACACTATACCTATACCTTAAGACAACAACATCAATTAATAACCACTAGGAGTTGGGGACATGTTTAGGAGATGATTAAGTTAGATATTCATAGTAAAGGTAGTAAGTTCTCTGTTATCTAATATTATCGCATTTCCAGGAGTTACAATTAGTAACATTCTTACACCCTACTGATTGAGTAAGTTGTCACGAGAAAACAATACCTTCCCGTCTAGATATTCAACCTTATCCATGTATTCCAGGAGCGAAATTCTAGAACTTTAAACCTATA
This sequence comes from Sesbania bispinosa, assembly GCA_026901365.1. NCBI lineage: Eukaryota > Viridiplantae > Streptophyta > Magnoliopsida > Fabales > Fabaceae > Sesbania > Sesbania bispinosa. Next base: position 245,056 of record QLOH01000515.1, on the reverse strand, counting down.
TTTTTTTTGTGGTAGTCGTAACCATGTTTACATAGGTTCATATTCCAAACAGAAATAGGAAATTCTTTTCACACCATAATAGTAATAACTCTAGAGCTTATGATAAGGGAACCAAATTAGTTAGGTACCTAGATGTAGACTTGATGTCTCTAAGAAAGAAATTGAGATTTAGAACGCTGAGAAAAATTAGGAAGAGCCTGAATCCTTAAGGGAGGTAGTTTTATAGACAGACCATGAGAATCCGTAGAAGGCACTAGGTACCTGAACATAACTAAGTTACACCCAACCTGAAAGTTAGATTTGATTGTGTATAGTTAGGCCTGGCCAGAGTGTTAGGAAAGGATTGAGATATTGCTAGGCACACTCACTAGGTTAGAACTCTAAAGCAATTAGAAATCCTTACCTGTAGGCGGACTAGAGTGTGAATGACATTATGTCACTCTCCTTTTCAATGAAACCTAAAACCAAATTAAGTACAAGTCCTGACTGGTAGGGTGGGATAGAGAAAGATCCCATTAGGGGAAGTTAGGAAATTAGTAATTTCACTGCGATCATGCCGTGACCCGTAGGTATTTTAACTACGTTCATGGTGTGAGTGTGTTGCTAGAATTTTTCAATGCTTTCTTAGAAGAGTGTGTACCATCCATCACACTTAGTTTGATGTTACTTGTGTGACTGTGTGAATTTAATTCCTCGAACATGACGTGAGTGTTGGATTATTTCGCCAACACAAACTTAGTGATTCGAGGGATTGAGTAATTATGTGTGTATAACTTATTGTTAGTAATATAGTAGAACTTAAAATATAAAAATGTAAATCACTTGGAGTTCTCTCAAACCTAGCTAGATCATTAAGAACATAAGACTTAAAAACCAACCGTGGTTGATGGGTTTGGATATGGGATTCGGATCCTTATTTAGTTGTTGCGTGAAACCTTTTCCTATGATTAGATTTTTATCCGGTGTGTTGTCTAACCAAGTCAGTCAAGTATACTAAAATAGAGTAGAAAGTCTCTTCATGTGTCTTTCGTGATGATACATGAAAGGAGTTTGTTGGAGAAGTTTAGGAACCTAAGTTTAGGTGTAGCAACTGGAGAGCATAGTGTCAACTTCATTTAAATGAGATCACTAGTGAGCTAAGAGCTCTAATCGGGGAGGCTCAGTGTTTAGACTCAAGCCTCCAAGAGAGAAGACAACAGTTAGGATTTCCGAATCAGAAGATGGGATGATTCTCTTCCAAGGGATAGTCTGTGTCCCTAAGGGGGGTAGCCTCAGGCAACAGGAGTTAGAGGAAGCTAATAGAGGTAATTTTTCTGTACATCCTGGCTCTACTAAGATGTATCAGGATTTGAAGAGAGATATAGTAGATTATTTTTTAAGTGTTTAGTGTGTCGGCAGGTCAATATAGAACATCAAAATCATTAAGAGCCCTTTACCATTAGAGATCTCTGAGTGGAAGTGGGAAAGTATAGCTATGGACTTTGTGGTAGGATTGCCTCGAGTCCAAGCTGGATTTGATGCCATCTCAGAGATTGAGGACCGACTGACCAAGTTAGCTCACTTTCTACCAGATAGGAGTACATATTCCCTTAGTAAGTTAGCAGATTTGTATGTTAGGGAGATTGTCAGACTCCATGGCATTCCCTTTAATATCATATCAGATAGGGACCCTAGGTTCACTTCTAGGTTCTAGAATGCACCTCACCAGATTACGGGAAAGACTTCCAGAACCTTTTAGTTGAGGTAGTCTTTAAGTTTTGTTTTCTTAAACAATTTTGAGGACAAAATTGCTTGAAGGGGGGTAGAATGTAACATCCCGCAAATTAGGAGCTTTAATAATTCATTAGGTTACAAACAGAGAATTATGTTTTAGTAATTAAGGAAAGGTAAGTTGAGGAATTAGGGGTTAAAACTTAGTTATAAAACCAAGTTCAGGATGTTGTCTAAGTAAAAATTAGTAAGTTTGGGTTGATGGTAAACGATTACAGAGAGTTTGTAATCGATTACCTGAGAGCAGTATTTGTGGTAATCGATTACTCATAGTCTGTAATCGATTACCCGAGAGCTGAATTTGTAGTAATCGATTATCATAAGTTGTAATTGATTACCAGTTTGCCAGAAAGGGTTTTTAGTGTTATTTTAGCTGCTGGAAATCGATTACAATGGGTCTGTAATCGATTACCATCAGTAAAATGCACTAAAACCGATAACTTAGAATATAACTCATTAATTTCTTTCTTTTCCTAAAAAAAAACCTAGAGAGAGAGTGGGGGTTCTACAGAGAAGTTTCACAATCAAGGCTTGGAGAAGGAGAATTGAGGCAAGGAAACTACTTCATCTACCTTCTCAAGTGGGATTTCACTCTTGGGTGAGTATAACTCATTTGTATGATAGAGAATAGTTAGCTTTTACTTTGCATGAACCCTCCCCTCTTCTTCCCCTTTCTTTATGATGATTGATTCTTGTTTAGATTGGTGTATTCATGTTGTTTGAAGTGATTATCGATAGATTGAGCGTATGAGTATAGAATCGAGCGTCGAAATCCTTAGTTTCGAAGTTTTTGAAACTATCGAATTCCCTCGATTGTAACTCATGCTATTATTCGAATCGGTTATAATTCTTTGCTTAATGCTATTTCATAGAATGATATGGTTGTTTTAGAGTTTGGATTGAAAATGTGGGGATGTTATTCGTAGAATCGAAACTAGCGAGATTTACGAAATTGTCGATATGCTCAATGTATGAACCCAACTCCTTGATCTCCCTTTCTATTTAGTTACTTTGAATGATTTAGTAACGTTTACCTAAGATTGGGGTGATTGGTATTAAGTTTTTCATTGAAAACCTTAGAATATCATTTATTAGTTCATTGAGATTATGTGCATTTGAGTAATATAAGTCGGTTTCGACCGTGAGTTAATTCAAGTCGGCCTTTGCGCTGTGAGCTAAAAATTAAGTAATTAAGTAAAACACGACTTCGGTCCAGTTTGGTGGGATTCGTCCCCGGGAAAGCCGGTTCCCGTAGTCTGAGCTTAGGTCTAACTCTAGAAAGTGATAAGATCATGCCTGCTGGGCACAGTAGTGAGTGCATCATAAGCATCATAACTTGCATTACTCAACATTTCACATTAATTGAATTACGTATTGCTTTAGTTTGTTATTGACTAATGGTAATCATGTTTTACGTATTTGGATTCATGAATGTGTAAGATATGAAGTTTGTTGAATCGTTAAGTTGTCATTGATATCTGCTCCCTGCATTCATGCATGCGGTTGTATTCATTGGGATTATTATCTCACCCCACGTTTCGGGGTCATATTTTAGTGGTGCAGGTACCTTCGGTGAGGTTGAGGCAGTTCAGGTGAGGGTGGAGCTGAGTCTTATTTCAGCAAGGAGATTAGTTTAATAGGAGTAGTTCTTGGAGTATTTGTATTTGTCATTTGGCTATTTACTGAAGTGTATTGATGTGAATTGTATAAGTGTAATTATCTCTGAATTGGCCACTGAGGCCTAGTTTTAATGTTATGATATGCATGTTATTGAATTGTACTGGCTTTGCTGATTTTCAGGTTAAGCTGAATTTGGTAATTGTCCAGTTTTTAGGGGAGACTCTGCCGGATTTCCGGTATGGGTTCATTGAATCACACTTCTCGAAGTGTGGATTCTTCCCTGAACTCAAGTAGGGTTCATACTCATTTAAGTTCTTTAACGTTTGTCTTGTTTTGGCTTAAGCTAATCGTTGGAAAGTCTAAGCAAATGTATGACGATATCGAAAATTTAACGAAATGATTTCAAGGGATTCAGGAATAGTGTCTCCAACGGACATAATTTCTGTGTCCAGAAATTAGGGCGTTACAATTGATGATATTCTGATCTATTCCCGTAGTTTAGAAGAGCATGAGCGGCACCTTAGGATTGTGTTAGAAGTTCTGAGGGAGAAGAAGTTATTTGTTAACCCGGAGAAGTGTGAGTTTTGGAGTGATAGAGTGCAATTTCTAGGACATGTAATTACTAGTGAGGGTGTATCTGTTAATCCTAGCAAGGTAGAAGCTGTCCTTGAATGGGAGAGGGCTAATACCATTACGGAGATTAGGAGTTTCCTAGGATTGGCCGGCTACTACCGGAGACATTAAAGGATTCTCCCAGCTAACCTTGCCTCTCACAAGGTTGACTCGGAAGGGACAAGCCTTTGTGTGGGATGAGATTTGTGAGAGGAGCTTCTTGGAGCTCAAGGAAAGGTTAACCACCGCTCCGGTACTGGCGTTACCGGATTTGTCTAAGGCCTTTGAGGTGTACTGTGTGTGACACCCTTCTACCCAATACCCTTATATGTTTAGTAAATCGAAGTTTAGAAAAGGTAATGTCCCACGATGGGTAAAAAGGTTCACAAACGCTCTTATTAAAATCTCATGAGTTTGAAAATAACTTATTAAATGAAAGTAAACTTCAAATATAATCCAACAATTATGCAGCGGAATCTTCAAAGAAATAAAACATCAACTAAACAACCTACTTGTCATACAAGGCATCCAAAATAGTTCATAGAATACTCCTAACTAAAAACATAGTAAAGACTTTCAAGTACAACCCTGATGTCACATCTATCAGAGCACATTCCCTTTAATCATAATCGACACCAATCGTGTCCTCATCAACACCTGTAAAAATATATCCACAGAATACGGTGAGGAAAAGGAATACTACTTATACATACACATAGAGGATAGTCATCCTCACCCACAACATCATCACATCATGTCATCACTACGTTGGATTGGGTGATTGTGGTTGGATTTTGCATTGAAAAACCTTAGGGTAGCGAGATTTGTGAAACTAGCGAGATTTACGAAATTGTCGAAATGCTGAACGTATGAACCCTACTCATAATTCCCCTTTTCTATTTAATCATTTTGAATGGATTAGTGCTGTTGGTATGAGATTGAGTAATGGATGTTAAGTTTTGCTTGAAAAACCTTAGAATATTGGAGTTTACGATACTTGCGAACTTACGAACTTTACGAAACTATAGAAATGCTTAAATTTTCAGTTTTTGTCATTGATTCATGTATGTCGGTTTCGACCGTGAGTTAAATAAGTCGGCCTTGTGCTGTGAGTTAATAAAACTGAATGATTATGTGAAAATTGACTTCGGTCCAGTAATGGGTGGGATACGTCCCCGGGAAAGACGTTTCCCGTAGTGGGGAGCTCAGTTCTAACTCCAGTTTAAGTGATAATATTATGCCTGTTGAGTATAGCAGTGAGTTGCATCTTATTTCTTGCATATGATTCAGATCTATTATTGATTATTGATGCATATTGATTATTGATGCATATTGATTAGTGATTGCTTACCTTTACACTGCATATGCATGGTTATGCTTCACTAAGACATTAGTCTCACCACGCGTTTTGTGGATATAATCTAGGTGTGCAGGTATCTCCTGGCAGAAATCAGTGAGATTAGGGCAGGAGCTTTACTTGTTTTGTTGTTTTCTTTACCTTTGGATTGTATAGATTATGTATATATAACCTTGTTTATGTTAGAAACGTTCAGTTTGTAGCCTTCGGGCCAGTTGTACATATTTTATAGATTTTGGTTATGTATATAAAGTTTAAGTTATTCACAAATTGTATAAGTTTTCGTTGGTTACTTATCGAATTGTGATGTTTGATATCCGGAATCGTGCGTTTTGGTTTCAAAAATTTAGGATTTAGTTTCCAACGGACTAAGTCTTGAATTTAGAAATTAGGACGTTACTTAAATAATATATTATGAAAATACACAATAAATTTGATGTAAATCAACACATTTTATTCTATTACCACATCCAAACTTTAGTATCAATTTCAACAAATATATTTACACTCATGTGTATTTATATTTATAAATTAAATAATTTACTTTAAATGAAAGAGATGACACGACTTTTGAGAACAAAATGTAATAATAATAATAAAATAACTAAAAAAATATTATATTAAAATGAATGAATAGTAAAATAATAATAAAGAATCTATTGGATTGTAAATACACTAGTGTAGTGGCCCGTGCAATGCACGGGTCGGGTTATAGTTAAAATATTTGTTGGTTTTTTATTGAAAATTTCATAGTTATGAGTTTAACTCTCGATCCGGGGTAATGGTTTAAGTAATATCTTTTTAAAGTTTAAACATCCGATCTTATAAGTAAGTTTACATGGGCTCACAATCCACTTCCATTATGACACATCATTGTTTGGTGGTTATATTTCCTCCGTCCCTTATTATAAGATCCTTATAACCGTTTCACATAGCTTAATAAAGTTTAACTGGTTAGTGTACTGATCTTTTAAAAAAAAAATTATAGCATTTCAAATATATCTCTATTTAAAAGTCACTATATTTAGAAACATTAATTGGTACATGGTGAAAGACTCCAAAAGTCACTTTCCAATGGTGTAGTTGAGCATGTGGGTAAAACATCATTATATATCACACTTGGAAATTAAAAAGAGTTAAACATTAATGAAGGAAAATATGAAAAAAAATATAATTAATTTATCTAAAAATCTACAAAGGATTTTATATTAAAGAACACTCAAAATAAGTCACCCCAAACACGCACTATAAATAGAGACGAAAAGACTAATTAAGATATGTGTATATAAAGATATATTAATATGAATGGTTGTTGAAATTATTTAAAATATATAATATATGAAAAAAATATTTTAGCTTTTTGTTTCATAATTATTGTCTTTTGCAAATTCAACAAAGTTATTTCGAATAAAAAAAAGTTAGAGTAAAATATTGCTAAACTTCATTACTGTAAAGGAAATAAATTCAATCACATATTTCCAAATTATATGTTTCAAATAACACATTCAAATGAAATAAATTATTTAGTGTGGTACACGTACTGGTATGGATTTATTATTTTAGGATTTTAACTCTAATGAAATAAATTTGAAATTTTTAATGATTTTATTGAAATTTAGATAATAATTAAAATTATTAATATAGTAACGTATAAAATCTTCACTCATTATAATACATATATAAAAATATAATTTTTAAAACAATGATATATATATATATATATATATAACATGACAAATATTGTAGTTATATTTTTTGGTGTATATAAGATCACATGTATCCTCCACAAGAGGTAATCATGTTTGGTGCAGGACCAAGTTAAATCAGCATATCCTATGAAACAATATTAAATTCAAACAAAAGAAAAATAAATGAGTTACAATTATAATTTTTCACAATGAAACAAACCTTATAAAAGGCAAGGCATTGGAGCACAAACTTGTCCATGGAGTCTAATTCCAAATGTGTTGGAGAAAAGAATGCACTCACAGTATATAGAATGAATTGAAATTTTATTGCTCTCTATCTCACAGGTACAGCAGTCTCAATTCTATTTATACAACATACAATCTATTAATCATAGCTTTATTAACTGCTACTAACTAACTGTCTAACAAACTCATTAACTAAATCTGAATTAACACCATCCATTCCATAACATTCCCCCTTTAATTCAGATGAGTTAAGGACACTACCCCCCAACATCCTTCTCAACTGATTGAACTTATCAACCCTCAAAGGTTTAGTGAGAATGTCTGCAGCTTGCTCTTCACTTTTGCAATATACCATTTCAATCCTTTGCTTATTCACCTGATCTCTAAGGAAATGAAACCGAGTCTCTATGTGTTTACTTCTCCCATGGGCCACAGGGTTTTTAGCTAGATTATCGCAGATTTGTTATCAACCAGCAATTGAATTGGACCTTCCATTTTCACCTGCAATTCCTCAATTAATGACTGTAGCCAAGCTGCTTGACATGCTGCAAATGAAGCAGCTATGTATTCTGCTTCACAAGAGGAGAGGGCTACAACAGATTGCTTCTTGGAGCACCATGATACTGCTGCATTCAAGAATTTAAACACATATCCAGTTGTACTTTTCCTTTCTACTGGATCACCACACCAATCTGAGTCTGCATAACCAAACAATTTCCCTTTTGTAATGCCACCTGCAGTAGGGAATAACAGGCCATAGTCAACTGTCCCTTTTAGGTACCTCAATATCCTCTTTGTTACCAATAGATGAGATGATTTTGGATCATCCATAAATCTGCTGATTAAACCAACAGAGTATGCAATATCAGATCTACTATTGCATATGTATCTCAGGCAACCAACAATTTGCTTATATAGTGTGCTGTCCACTGATTTTTCACCTTGATTTATGTTAAGCTTACTTCCGCAATCCATGGGTGTAGTAGCTGAGTTACAACTGCTCATATAAAACCTTTCCAATACTTCAAGGATATATTTCTTCTTATGCAAGATTATACCTCTGCTAGTAGATTTGAACTCCATTCCCAGAAAGTAGGTGAGAATACCCAAATCTGTCATTTCGAACTCAGCCATCATTCTTCTTTTGAATTCATCAATCTCCTTACTATTATTTCCCGTGACTAACAAGTCACCTACATAAAGACAGACCACCAGCATATCATCACTTGAGCCACCTTTTACATATACTCCATGTTCCACAATACATTTAGCAAAGCCCAGCTGCAGCAAAAATCCATCTATCCTCTTATTCTAAGCTCGAGGAGCCTGTTTTAGGCCATACAAGGCCTTTTTTAACCTGTAAACCTGTCTTCACTCCCTTCTATCATGAAGCCTAGTGGCTGCATGACATAAACTTCTTCTTCAAGTGGTCCATTCAAGAAAGCCGACTTGACATCAAGTTGGAACATTGGCCAACCTTTGTAACTTGCCAAAGCAACAATCAATCTCACTGTTTCAATTCGAGCCACAGGTGCAAACATATCCTTATAGTCCAAGCCAGCTCTTTGCAAAAAGCCTTTGGCAACTAACCTTGCCTTATGCTTTGCTATTGATCCATCCGGCTTCAACTTGGTTTTATACACCCATTTCACTGCAATTGGATGCTTTTGAGAGGGTAATGACACCAACTCCCAAGTCTGGTTCCTTTCAATAGCTCGAATTTCTTCCTTCATAGCCTCTTGCCACACTTTCTCTTTAGCAGCCTGTTCAAAATCTACTGGTTCAGCATCAGCTAGTAGTACCATGTGGACTAGATCACCTTCAGCAGTGACTGCATTATCAGGAAAAATATCATATTCTCTGAGTCTTGGAGGCAATTGTCTAACTCTTTGTGGTCTTTCACTCTGATTTGTATCAACTCCATTTACCTGTTCACTATCAGTATTTTGCATCTCTCCATCAAGTATTACCTTCATTGTTGATTCCCTTGTTTTACAGTTTTCAGCCCAATTCCAAGCACTAGTTTCATCAAATACAACATCCCTACTAGTTGTAATTTTCTTGGTAATTGGACAAAACAATTTATAAGCTCCAGTAGGGTGATAACCAACCAGGATCATAGCTTCACTCTTATTGTCCAATTTCTTTCTCCTCTCATCAGGAATATGTTTGTAACAAACTGATCCAAAAATTCTAAAATGAGCCACATTGGGTTTCTTTCCTGACCACACTTCCTCGGGAATTACTAGTTGTAGCCTCTTGGTAGGTGCTCTATTTAGAATATACTCAGCCATGCTCACTGCTTCTCCCAAGAGACTGTTAGGTAGCTGTTTGGTTTTGATCATGCTTCTTGCCATGTTTAATAAAGTTCTGTTTCTTCTCTCAGCAAGACCATTATGCTGAGGTGTGTAAGGTGCAGTAACTTCATGAATGATTCCATTTTGATCACAAAAATCTTTAAACTCCCTTGAAGTATATTCACCCCCTCCATCTGTTCTCAGAATTTTAATATGTTTCCCACTTTGATTCTCTACTAACTTCTTAAACTTTTGAAAAATGGACAGCACTTCTGTTTTTTGCTTGATGAGAAAAATCCACAATTTTCTTGTAAATTCATCAACAAATGATACAAAATATTTGTTACCTCCCATTGATTTCACTTCAATTGGCCCGCAGACATCAGAATGTACAACTCCTAGTGCTTCGACAGCTCTTGGTGGTGTATATGACTTGAACACATTTCTAGCTTGCTTGCCCAACATACAGCCTTCACACACTTTCTTAGGAGATTTGATTAGAGGCAGTCCAGTCACCATATGATTCTTTCCCAACTGATAGAGGCTCTTGAAGTTCAAGTGACCATACCTGAAATGCCATAACCAATTGTCATTTTCAACTCCTGCTGCAAGACACTGTGTATCAACAGTCTGCAGTTTAATTTTGAATGTCCTATTAGCAGAGAGGGGAGCCTTCAGAATCAGTCTGTGCTTCTCATCATACACCTTTAACACACCATTATCTAATTTCATTGAGAATCCCTTTTCAGCCAGCTGCCCAAGACTTAAAAGATTATGCTTCATGGTTGGAACATACAACACATTAGAAATATTTGTTGTGTCTCCATCCTTTCTTTGCACAACAACCCTGCCAATTCCTTCTGCACTCACTACGCTATTGTCAGCAAATTTAACTTTGCTTTTCACACTCCCATCAAAATCAACTAGCCATTCCTTATGACCAGTCATATGATTGGAACAGCCCGTGTCTAGATACCATGTATCCGAGCAATTGGTTTCTGAATTGTCTGTCACCATTAACAACACTTGATCTGAATCAGACCCATCATCAGCAGCCATGTGAGCCTCATCTTCATTTCTTTGTTGACCTTCCTTCTTGCTCCAGCACTCATCCGCAAAATGCCCATACTTTTGACAGGCATAACATTGCACCTTTTTCTTGTCAAATCTCTTCTTTCCTCCTTTGAACCTTTCACCACTTCTTGTGCTAGTGCCTTCACCAGAATTTCGATTACTGCCTGTGAGATTGACACCAGAAATTTTGCCACCAAGTCCACCCTCACTGTTTGATCCTTGAAAATTCTTTCCTTTTCCTTTGCCTTTTTTGTTCTTTCCCTTGTCATAATTCAGCCTTTATTCACTTGAGCTTGTAAAGCCTGTTCTGTTGCCCTCTCTGCACTCCTCTCATTCATTCTTTGTTCATAAGCCTCTAAAGAGCCTTGAAGCTCTTCAACCTTCATGAATTCAAGATTCTTTGCTTCTTCTATAGCAACCACAACATGATCAAATCTTGGGGTTAAAGTTCTGAGCACCTTTTCTATTATCATCACATCAGTAATCTGCTCACCACAAGTCTTCATTAAATTGGTTAAAGTCAGAATTCTTGTAAAGTAATCTCCCACACTTTCCTGAGTTTGCATCTGAAGCAACTCGTATTGTCTCCTTAATGTTTGTAGTCTAACTTTCTTCAGTTTGTCAGCCCCCGTATAACATTTATCAAGTATATCCCAAGCTTCTTTCGATGTTGAAGCTCCAGCTATCTTTTCAAAATTCGCAGGATCTACACATTGATGGAGAATGAACATGGCTCTGCAATCTTTCTTTTTTGCTTCTTTATAGGCAGCTTTCTGTGCATCAGTTGGGTTTTCTCCGAGTTCTTGAAATCCACTGTTAACAATTTCGAATACATCCTGAAATCCGAAAATTACCCTCATTTGAATGCACCAACGCTCGTAGTTCTTTCCATCAAGAACTGGTAAGGTTGCAGGGAAATTTCCATTGGAATGAGCCATCACTTTACCAGCACCAATAATCCAATGGACACTTGCAATCGTACCGTGACACTCTTTCGTCAAAACTCAGGTTCCCTTGATCGAACGCTTTCTCCTGATACCAGTTTGTTGGAGAAAAGAATGCACTCACAGTATATAGAATGAATTGAAATTTTATTGCTCTCTATCTCACAGGTACAGCAGTCTCAATTCTATTTATACAACATACAATCTGTTAATCATAGCTTTATTAACTGCTACTAACTAACTGTCTAACAAACTCATTAACTAAATCTGAATTAACACCATCCATTCCATAACAAAATGAAGTGCAGCATCAGAAAGCTTGAACTGCCATCATTACCTAAAGTTGTGGCATGACAATTTGGTGTAAACCAACATTGCACCCCTAAAATTAAAATTAAAACAATAAAACCGTTTATTTGCATTGTGCATCAACATGGTAGCAGGAAAACACTCAATATTGGTGTTGCCCATGCTTAACCCTATTGTCCAATCCTTGATAGTCTTCTTGTGATAATCAGAACTCAATTTAAACCAGGAATAAAAACGATTAATAGAATAGAGAACCAAACTCCAAAAAATAACATTGAAATATTTGAATGTAAAAGTGGTGATGCTTTTCCTTGCACAGGGCGAGAATGGTGTTGCAAATTTGAAATTATTGAAAGATATATACACGTGAAATAAAATCAGTCGGCTCATTATGAAAAAGTTAAGTGAACAAAACTTCAAGATTTCAAATAGTATAGGCAAGGGACTTTGCTTATCATGTAGTTTTAAGTGTTTGGCTCATTGCTCATGTTTACACTTTTCTGTTTCCATAAGTAATAAAATTCTACCTAATAGCGACATAGCGTGCACCCCCATTTTATCCTGTTGAACAGGCTCCCATGAATCAATGTGTATAGAGAAACTCACTGTAAGTAAATTATGGCAGTTTGTGAAAATATTATACAACCTAATTTCATCCAGAAAACAAAAACAAAAAATACAACTAAAAATATGTTTTTTTTAAGTATGAGCGAATATAAGTGTTGGGCCATGGTTCACATTGGCAACTCTAAATGACAGACTGATTAGATAAAGTTAATAAAAAATCTGAAAAGATTTGGGAATGAAAATAAAACATTTAAGTGAGGGAATAGACTTTCTGTCTAGGTTATGCTTCAAAGAACAATTGTTAGCTTCGGTCCTGTAATGCAAATCATTGTATCCGTGCATGAGGATTTACGTACAGCAAGCCATGGAAAATGTTGTTTACCTTACTTTTAACATGTAGCATAACTTCTTCTGTAACAGCTAAATAAAATTTGGGCAACCTACTTTCAAACAATGGATTATGTTTGTGCATGTGTCATATATAATTTCATTAATATAAAGATTTTCCAGCCATTAACTTTACATAGCATAAGGATTTCCCAGCTCTAAACAAAAAAAGTGAAAAGTAACTTGCTAGTCCAAAGTTAGTCACAATCTTGACATGTGAAGGCAATAGCAAAAACATCTTGACTCAGCAATTTACTGAATGGAAGCTAAGGAGCTTATTGAATGAAATCAGCAGAAACCAACACCCTTAGAATTTGAATAAGTATTTTGAGTTTGACTGGTAAACAGGGGTTGAACTTTCAGCGCCGAAGAGCTCTAGCTCAGTATTTATAATTTTTTCTTTCATGAATGCTAGGATGATGGAAAATCCCTCCAAAATGTTGCTGAGTTTAAATTTTTAAAAAAAGTGACACTTGAGAAAAATTCACCCGCCATAATAAGTCATGTCTACTGAATCACCTTGAACAGAGCACGTGTCTTACATAGGAAGCTTCCAACTTGATTGAAAAAGCTCATTTACATTGGAACTAAGGAACAACTAATTTTTTTTTCATGAATGTATTTGTTAATTAGAAACCGGAAATGAACAAAAAGTAAATACATTAATATTTATTTAGAACATGACATGAAATGGATTATGCTTATATTTTTTTATTAATATGGTTTTACACACCAACATCATTGAATTTAGGAAAAACATTTTGCAGAAAGCAAACAAACATAAAAGTGTAACATGCAGTGTCCCATAAAGAATATTTTATTTCAATATTTCATTCACAATATTTAGGTTTACTGTGGATTTTAAAAATACTACATAATAACAAAAGCACTGAGAATAAAACGTGGGAAATCCAATAATTACAAAGGCAAAAAATTAACAGACCAATCACTGTCATAATCAACCTTTATAAGTACAAATTTGTAATTGTAATCCCAATGACAAATTAATGGAGTTGCTTAAGGCGGGAATTTGAAAGAATTAAATAATCATTTATGAATTAAATAATCATTTATTAAACATGAATAGTGATCAGGAAATAATTAATTACTTCCCAGATTGTATAGTTATAAATAGATGTAAATCAACATATTTTATTATAATACCACATCTAAACTTCAATATTAATCTCAACAAATTTATCTGTGCTTATCTGTATCAATGTCTGTATCTTAAACAATTTTACTTTAAAAAAATGACATGACTTTTGATAACAAAAAGTAGTAATAATAATAAAAAAAATAACGTTATACCTATAGGATTGTATAATTATAGATAGATTATAGATGGATGTAAATCAACATATTTTGTTATAATACCACATCCAAACTTCGATATTAATCTAAACAAATTTATCTGTGCTTATCTGTATCAATGTTTGCATCTTAAACAATTTTACTTTAAATAAAATGATGACTGGACTTTTGATAACAAAAAGTAGTAACAATAATAAAAAAAATAACTAATAAAATATTAGAATAAATTAAATAAATAGTGAAAAAATATTAAAATACCTGTAGGGTTGTATAATTATAGATTATAGATAGATGTAAATCAACATATTTTGTTATAATACCACATCCAAACTTAGATATTAATCTCAACAACTTTATTTGTGCTTATCTGTATCAATGTTTGCATCTTAAATAATTTTATTTTAAATAAAAAAGATGACGTGACTTTTGATAACAAAAGTAGTAACAATAATAAAAAATAACTAATAAAATATTAGAATAAATTAAATGAATAGTGAAAAAATATTAAAATACCTGTAGGATTGTATAATTATAGATAGATTATAGATAGATGTAAATCAACAAATTTTGTTATAATACAACATCCAAACTTAGATATTAATCTCAACAACTTTATCTGTACTTATTTGTATCAATGTCTGCTTCTTAAACAATTTTACTTTAAATGAAAAAAGATGACACGACTTTTCATAACTAAAAGTAGTAACAATAATAAAAAACAACTAATAAAATATTGTAATAAATTTAATGAATAGTAAAAAGATATTAAAATACCTATAGGATTGTATAATTATAGATAGATGTAAATCAACATATTTTGTTATAATACCACATCCAAACTTCAATATTAATCTCGACAAATTTATTTGTGCTTATCTGCATCAATGTTTGCATCTTAAACAATTTCACTTTAAAAAAAGGGCATGACTTTTGATAACAAAAAGTAGTAACAATAATAAAAAAATAACCAATAAAATATTGTAATAAATTGAATGAATAGTAAAAAAAATATTAAAGGATTGTATAGTTATGGATGGATGGATGGATATAAATAGATTATAGATTTGAATAATATTTTACAATAAATTTCATGTAAATATTATATTAGGAAAATTTTTGTACTCATGAGTATCAATATCTACAAATTAAACAATTTTACTTTTAATAAAAGAGATGGCACGAGTTTTGATAACAAAAGTAAATAATAATAATTATTATTATTATAATAATAATAATAAAATAACTAATAAATATTATAATAAATTGAATGAATAGTGAAAAAAATTAATAAAAAACCTATAGGATTGTATAATAACTAGTGTGTACCCCGTGCTTAGCACAGGCTTATTTAGGATTTTTCTGAAACTTGTAGTGTGGATGGGTGTTGTCTAGTTTTATAGGAAGGAAATTGTGAGAGCATACGAAATAAAACTAAACGGTCCGAAGGGAGTAGTGGTAGTAAATTTGAAGCTTATCTTTTGCAAAGACACGTAATTATATTTGTCGATTAGTTTAGCGTCTGTGGAGGAATATGTTAATTCAAAGAAGTTCAACTTTGGAAAGTAAGTTTATGTTTCATTGTCAGTGTGAACGAACATTAGTATGTGTAATAAAGTAATGGAACATGGAACATTGAAAGATAGTAGTACGCCTATTTGCACGTGTAAATAGTACAAAATATTGTAGTTGGTAATGGTTCGAAAATGGTGTTGAGTAAAGTATGATTGCTATGCTGCCAATTGCTTAGGCAGGCATGGGATACAATTTTGGACGACCTTTGTGGCTTCCTCGCCGGTACAGTAGGCTCCAACAACAGAGCACAAACAATTATTGAAAAAAATTAAAGAAAAAAGGGGTAAAAAGGAAGGCTAATCTGAAAGCCATTATGCCCAAATGCTTCTCAAGATTTTGTGCCTCAAAAATTTTCAACTGCTAGAGAACAAATTACGCACAAAACAGAAGTAAATTGATAACACTCAGTACCCCAGCATGTTTTTGCTAATAACATCAACATTTAGTGTTTTCATAGGAACCTGTCATGGATAACACAATAGGCTTGTGGTTCACTAAACACTAAATGTACTTGGAAGATTGTGGCAACATATAGATCTTGTTAAAATTGTTAAGACCATAATAAGTGGTGTTACATAAAAAAAAAATTACGTTAAGTAAAAAAATCAAATAGAATCCACAAAAATCAAATACCAGGTATGATAGTAGATGTTTACTCTATATAAACTAAGTGGTTTTATCTTGAATTTAAACTTCCTTAAATTAACTTCTATAAGTATCAATTTCTCCTTTCTTGAGTGACAAATAGGAGAGAAAAATTGATCACTGTGGATCTTAAATCTCTGGGAGCTTTCCACTATTCCTTGCTGAAAGCACAGTAGCTTTCGCCTCTGTAGTCTTTCTCCAGGGATCAAGGCTGTAGCCTTAGCTTTCCACTTGTTTTGGTGCTTGTGCTGTTTCTAACTACTCAGTCTCTCTCACTGCTTCCCGGTTGCTCCTATATGACTCATCCATCACAAACCCAAGCTTCATTAGAGTCTGATGACTTCCTACAACCTTTTGCCTACATGTTAAAATATCAGTAAATATTAATAGTTAATTGTTAGTACACTAACTGCATCAATATCAATAATTCTCCTATAAAAATATTCTCTGTCATCAGTACTTGATTTCATGTCGTATAAGCATCCAACCATATGGATTACAATAAGAGCCAATAACCCAATACTTGTTACACTGTCATATAACATAGTGTGTGTTTCAATCAACTTCTTAAAATATGCTATAAGACTAAAAAAAGAAAGACTGGGGAAAAATAATGAAATGAAGTCATGGAGCTTAATTTTCTGAAATTTAAGAACAAAATTAAAAAGGCCCCATATCAATAGTGCATATGACAATACTAAAGTAAAAACTACATAAAATGTATGACTATTGCAATTTAAAGAAGCTATGATAGAGCAAAAAGACATTGAACTTGTCATAGCAAAGATCATCAACAGAGGAAAATGAAGGGGAAAAGTAGAGGAAATGAAGGGAAAACTTGAAGTTGATTTAGGGGAAATTTGATATAGTCAGTTGAACTCATACCAAATTGATCCTAGTGGTTCCCAAGTATGTAGGAAAAAATTATTTCTCCTTACTATTTAAAATAATGTAGCAAACACAATGTTTGCTTTTTCTTCCAGCTATGTGTTCTACCATCCAGGTGTAGTATACAAATTAAAAAATACTTGACTCATAAGAGCAATTTTTTAGGCCTGGCTCTAAAATGCTTGGCACAATATTTGTTTGGCTCTAAAATTTCAACTCCAAGAGATATATAGTGGTTTCATCAGTTTTGGCTCTCTATGTTATGTTTATTTCAGTGCATAAAATGATTCATCTTATAACAATCTAATTCCTATGCCTATATTACCATTCATTAGCTACAATAGAGTGAAGTAGTAGTAAACTAACCTTTTAGTTTTTAAAATGTTAATTTTTAGTTCATGTTGTAATTGGAAAGAACCGGAATTATTATAGATAAATAAAGACACCTTAAGTGCGCTATGCAGTAGGGTCATAGTTTCCACTATTGAAAAACTTAGGGGTGTTCATTGGTTCGGATCGATCCGATGAACCCGACGAACCAAACCGAACCATTCAAATTGGTTCGGATTTTTTTTTCATTCGGGTCCGAACCGAACCGAACCAATTAGAACCGATGACTATTGGTTCGGGTAACGGGTTGAGAAATCCAAACCCGTTACCCGAACCGAACCGAACCAAACCAAACCAAACCCATATATATAAAAAAAAGCGTTTTTTTTATATTAGAGTTAGTGTTTATGATTTTCATGATATCAAGATATTTGAGGACTAATTTTCCTATGATCTTTAATTAGTAATTTAGTAATTTAGTCAATGTGTTAATGTGTTATATATGCACTTATGCTGGTTTGTAATTTTCATGTTTGAATGTTATTTGTAATTTGGTTATCTTACCACTAATACTTGGTTGAAACTTGAATGGTTGGTGCAAATTTGAAGCAACAAAACAGTCTTGTGCCTTTTTTATATTAGGTTATATGTATTATTTTAGGCAAAATCATGCATTTTTTCTTTTTTCCTGAACTGGTAAAAAATGACATTTTTTGAGTTTCTGATCCGATTGAACCGAACCGAACCAACTCGTATTTAATTGGTTCGGTTTGGTTCGGGTCAATGCAAAAAAAATAACGAAATCCGAACCGAACCGAACCGAACACTTTTGTTTGGTTCGGATTCGTTTTTCCTCTGAAACCGAACCAAACCGACCCGTGAACACCCCTAGAAAAACTATGTGACATCTTCTAAACCCCTTCCATAAACAGTCCACCTATGATTCTTGGGCTGTACTCTTTCACCACCAAAATCATCATTCAATTCAACATCTGAGTCCTCCTCTTTCAACTTAAAACTGGAAAGGTTATCCAGAACCACATGTTTAAGCTTTGCCACTCCTTTGCTATATATCCAGAACCACATGTTTCAGCCCAAAATAAGTTATAGTAATACTTTGGTTGCTGATAAAGACACAAGCCATGTGACCTCAAAGTGGGGTTTGGAATCAGAAAAGAAATAATTTGGAAATAATGGATATTAAGTAACATTGCATATTCTGCAAATTAGGGGCCACGAAATAGAAATAGATGAATTCAAAATCACAAAGATGTGGTAGTATATGGATTAAACAGTTTTATATATTTTGACACAAATAAAAAGGAAAGATCTTCCCTGCCCACAAGTTCTACAAATAAATTATCTTAACCTCATCCACATCCACCTTCAGAAAGAGAATATCTTTATAGGTGGAGGTCATTTCTTCAAAGAAAGGGTTCATAGCTACAAAAGGCATCTACAAAATGATATTTTTACCATTGAATCATAAGCTTAATACTCATTGCACTTAATTAAAATTAAAATTAAAGACATTAACAACAGTATATTTAACAGACAACTATGATAAACTAAAAAATATGTGTCTCTGGCTTTCAATAGAATATAGGTCTTTTAATCAATCCATGATGTAATAAGGATCCACTTGGATTCTCAATTGCTTCCCATAACCACAATATATTCAATTGGTATACTTACATGCATCATAGAAAGTTCACCTGCTCTAAATTAACACAATTTAAAAGAATGGTGCCAATTGCATTAAGCATTTGACAGCTCCAAAATCAGAACATCCCTCAACACAAATGATTGCAAACCTCAAACCAAGATGCCAAAAATAGGAAGAACAAACATAAAAAAACACCCAAAATTATGTAATCAGCAAGAAACTTGTGCAAATGATGCTAATCTAAGATATCAAACAATAAGGAATAGATTGTTCATTCCTACTCATGGTTGCGTGTAAGCCCAGCGACAACTTTCTGAGAATACAATAATAAGAACAAAATTGAAAATTGAGTTTGTTAATTAATTCACTTCCAGTCCATAAAACTAACCATAGGGAGGGACCCCAATGAAGAAAGGCTAATCATATATAGAACATATACATGTATTTCAGAATCGAATATCCAAGGTGGACAACACAAAAAGCAAAAGCTGCATGTGTGAAAATGGACATTATTAGTAGATAATAGTGGTGAGAAAGCAGAAATAAAAAGAAGAAACCGAAATGGGTTGGAAAGGGGTTTGATGAGTGAAAAGAATAGATATAAATTTCTTCTAAAAAAAGGCAACTAAACCATCAGCAAGAAAATCTTACTTTAGTTCAAGTATCTTGATATACTCTTTAGCTGTGTGATGTGTTCTTCTATTTGAATTCATGTAGTGCTTTTTCTTTAAAATCTATTAAATGAAAATAATGTTTAAATAAAAGGGTAATATGAAAGAAAACAGGAGATACTTGATTAAAAACAAATGGCACATGTTCAAGGGGGAAATGGAAAAACAATGTCAAACCTGCAGTGCACGACACAAAGGCCTCACAGGTCCTTTAGCTCGGTGAGCACCAAGCCAAGGTGTGTGTCTCCAAACAACTTTGCCATTGCAGCCAACATGAACCTTGCTCCCCCCCAACTGCAAGCTCTACATACCACATGTTAGGATTCATCTGCCAGAGCACAAATCCACCAGACTATGCACACCTTGAGGCTTTCCGATTCTTCACCACCCTAGTTGTAGTTTCAAATTCAGAAGCTACCATTCTAAGTTCTAACCTATCTTGTAATCTATAACTATATATTATCTCATGTGTTTGAAGAGGCTTCAAGGGTAGCAAGGAAAAAGGATCTTAGAAGGTTATAATTGATATGGATTCTTTAGCAATTTGAATGTTTATCCAGGTGTTCCATATGACATTCTTTATGCCTACCTGATGTACTTCTCTTTTTCCCCCAATTAAATATAATAGACTAATCAAAATGATCATTCAAAGATACACATCCCAACATTCAAGCTTGCATCTTCATTTTAAAATAAATAGACAAATTAAAATGATCATTCAAGCATGCATCTTCACTGAACCACCAATATAGCTAAGTGAGGATCAATGTAGCTAAATGTTACCTTTATATTGAGCTTGTCCGTAAAATCCATAGGCAGGATTTTCTCATCGCCAGGTAACTCTTCCTTTGGATCTTCATTCACCAAAATTTCATTGAAGCCATTATTATCAGCTTCTTTGTACTCATCCAAGACTGTAACACCATCACATTTCTTATCAAAGATTTGACTTGCCTCGCTGGATGTTTTCCTCGGACGTTGTTGCCCTTGGCAACAAATTTTTCAGGCAAATTGATCCTGAAATGAGATAAAACCCAAAAATAAAAATTATATTGGAAGTATAAGAGAAAAATTATATAGATTTAAATTTTTAAAGTCAGTAGCAAAACCTAGCTAATATGCAAGGGGACAGGACTAGAAGGCTAGCTCTTTAGAGACAATTATTTTTTCATTTTCATATGTTCCTATTTTAGTTTCTCCTAAAGATCTCATTGTACCAGAATTTTGCATTCTTCTTTTTTCAACAAAAGAACTACTGTTTTGTAAAATTTATTTGTAAAGAATACAATTTCATCTTAGATATCATTGCCTAGGTGTTAGAAAATAGATAATCCATTACCACTAAGTTTGGTCTTATCTTAAAAGTTAAAACATAACTAACCATCGACCTAGGAATAAAATATTCCATATTAGGGCTTATAATATACTTCCACGATAGTCCCGTTCCACATCAAGTTTTAAAATCAGGATTGGTAGCAAGAGAGGGAAAACATAAACATTAATAATCATCCCAAAAACTTAAATTTTAGCAGCTAACATTTAGAAATAAAAATGAAAGCTTCTAGTCCCCATTATATACTGACACGGATTCTCTAAATAGGTTGCATTGCATACCCAATCCTGAATGCAATACTGCACCTTTTTCTACTTCAATGTCATTTCTTCAACACACTGATCACTAAATATTTTATTTGGACGGAGGGAGATTGCCTTGCATAAGTATATTTAATTTTCAATGAAGGGTAGCAATTTTAACATCCAATACAGCAAAGCACTTAACAGAACAACAAAATTTCAATACTTCATTATATAATGCACAAAAAGGCGAACTTATAATGCAAATACCAATTATATATGGGCCATTCGAGAGGTATGGCAGTGTGGGGCAACAATCATCAAACAATTAGTGTTATATACCCATTATTATCAGAAGAATTACTCTAGAGAAGTGATAATAAGTAATAACATACCATTGGACGTATATCATTGCCTTTGGTGGTTTTCACCGATATTGTCACCCGCTTAGGCTCATCTGATGCATTGGCCACTTTTTCAGTATCCTCAACCTGAACAACTCCATCAGCACCATCACGTATGGGCCTTGAGCCAAGCAAGAGAAGAAACATCACAATTTAGAATTGAATACATGAAGAAAAGGCCTGAGCACGCAGCAACACACCAATTCTATTGGCACATTAACATACACTAAAAGTAAAAATTGCATTTAATTAAAAATATAAAACCTAATTATAAGCAGGATGCATGGTACAAATAATAAATTGAGGGTAATTATGTGAAGGGAAAACCTCCAGATCTTATATGGGCGACAGTTCCAAGGGTGATAATAACACCAAGATCATCATTCCTGGCTCTGGATTAAGTAACTACTGGGTATTCACCGGTTCCATCAGCAGCCACGACCTCATAACCAGCTTGTGGCAAAAGCCCGAGGAACTTTCGTCACCATCCCACACCCCAACGACAAAAACAGGAAGAAGGAGAAGGGAAGAGATCAAGGCGGGCTCGCAACGGTGATCTGGAACGGAGACAAAGAAATGGTCTCCTCCCACCGTTGTCACGCGAACCTCAGCCATCACAAACTTTTCCACCAACACCGCTGCGCGTGCCATGGCCAAGCATCACCGCAGTTGCATGGTCATCCTCAGATCGCGCCACCGTTCCGCCGCTCGGCCCCTTTCTCGCTGCAGTGTCGTTCCCTCTCCTTCTTTTCATCTTCTTTTCTTCTTTCTCCCTCTCTTTCCTTCTTTTTTTCCTTCTAAAAGTGTGTGTGAGTGATTCGGGGAAAAATTGAGAGACACAAAATAACTGCTATGGGTAGTGGGCTAATGGGAGAAAAGGAAAAAAGCAACTCGCTGCTAGAACACATTTTTCACCTCATTTATCAGGAAAAAAAAATAAAACAATGATGAAATTTCTGAGGTAGATGAATATGACATAGAGGTAAAAGCTTGGCAAAGACATACACAAAAAATAAGAAAAAGGGGACTCAGGAAGATAGATGAAAAAAAAGGCGGAGAGAAAAGGTGAGAGTGAGAGATGATGGAATTTTGAGAGAGGTTTCAATTTTATGAGAGAGGATTTCAAATTTAAATTTTGAGAAGGAATTTTTAAAAGATGAAAAAGAACTTTAATTTTGGGCGGGAAAAAAATAATTTTTTCATCCGAAAAGAAAGAGAATGTTTTTAATTATCTAAGGGAAAAATATGTTTTTCGTCGCTGTAGTTTTGGTCAACTTGGGTTTTCGTCCCTATACTTTAAATCCTTGGTTTTTTGTCCCTGTACTTTCAAAAACCCGTAACAGTAATCTCTGCCGTTAGTTTGGACCGTTAAATCTGTGACGTGGCATGCTGGGCAATTGACACGTGGCATGCTAGGTACACGTGGCATGCTAGGTAATTGACACGTGGCATGTTTAACGGACCAAAGTGACGGCAGGGACTAATGTTACGGGTTTTTGAAAGTACAGGGACAAAAAACCAAGGATTTAAAGTATAGGGACGAAAACCCAAGTTGACCGAAACTACAGGGACGAAAAACATATTTTTCCCATTATTTAACTATTTATATAAAAATAGATGTTAATTGATGAACGGTGTCAAAACAACTTCAAAACCTTCATAATTGTAAATGTTTAGATTAGGTTAGATAGATAAAAGAGATGGCATGAGTTTTGATAATAAAAGTAAATAATAATATAATCATAATCATAATCCTAATAAAATAACTAATAAATATTATAATAAATTGAATAAATATTAAAAAAATGATTAAAAACTCTATAGGATTGTATAATAATAGATAATAATAAAATAACTAATAAAATATTATAATAAATTGAATAAATAGTAAAAAATATTAAAAAACCTATAGGATTATATAATTATATAGATTATAGATATAGATTTGAATAATATTTTACTATAAATTTAATGTAAATAATATATTAGGAAAATACACAATAAATTTAATGTAAATTAACACATTTTATTATATTACCACATCCAAAGTTTAATATCATTCTCAACAAATATATATGTATTCATTTGTATCAATATCTATAAATTAAAAAATTTTACTTTAAATAAGATAGACGACACGAATTTTGATAACAAAAATAAATAATAATAATAAAATAAAATATTATAATAAATTGAAAAATAGTGAAAATATATTAAAAAACCTATATGACTGTATAAGTATAAATATAGATAGATATATTAGGAAAATACACAGTAAATTTTATGTAAATCAACACATTTTAGTATTCTATCAACGGGGTTGGTTCAAGTGGTACATCGAACAAGATTGTCTCACGTGGAGGATGAGGTTAAACCAAAAAAATATTACCACATCCAAAGTTTAGTATCATTCTCAATAAATATATTTGTACTCATGTGTATTAATATCTACAAACTAAACAATTTTAATATAAATTTGATGTAAATCAACACATTTTATTATATTATATAATACACAATAAATTTGATGTAAATCAACACATTTTATTATATTACCAAATTCAAACTTTAGTATCATTCTCAACAGATATATATGTACTCATGTGTATCAATATCTACAAACTAAATAATTTTACTTTAAATAACAAAGATGGCAGGATTTTTTATAACAAAAAGTAATAACAATAATAAAATAACTAATAAAATATTATAATAAATTGAATGAATAGTAAAAAAATATTAAAAAACCTATAGTATTATATAATTATAGATAGATATATTTGAAAAATAGACAATAAATTTGATATAAATCAACACATTACCACATCCAAACTTTAGTATCATTCTCAACAAATATTTGTACTCATATGTATCAATATCTAAAAATTAAACAATTTTTACTTTGAATAAAAGAGATTACACGACTTTTGATAACAAAAAGTAATAATAATATTAAAATAACTAATAAAATATTATAATAAATTGAATGAATAGTGAAAAAATATTAAAAAACCTATAGTATTATATAATTATAGATAGATATATTTGAAAAATAGACAATAAATTTGATATAAATCAACACATTACCACATCCAAACTTTAGTATCATTCTCAACAAATATTTGTACTCATATGTATCAATATCTAAAAATTAAACAATTTTTACTTTGAATAAAAGAGATTACACGACTTTTGATAATAAAAAGTAATAATAATATTAAAATAACTAATAAAATATTATAATAAATTGAATGAATAGTGAAAAAATATTAAAAAACTTACAATTCAATAATTTTTTAATAATTAATTCACTATTCATTCATTTTGTTCAAATATTTTATTTATTATTTTATTATTATTACTACTTTTAGTTATGAAATGTCGTGTCATCTCTTTTATTCAAAGTTAAATTGTTTAATTAGTAGATATTGATATACACATGAATACAAATATATTTGTTGAGAATGATACTAAAGTTTGGATGTGGTAATATAGGAAAATGTGTTGGTGCATTTTTAAAATATTTTATTAGTTATTTTTTATTATTATTACTATTTTTTGTTATCAAAAGTCGTGTCATCTCTTTTATTCAAAATAAAGTTATTTAATTAGTAGCTATTAATATACATGAGTACAAATATATTTGTTGAGATAGATACTAAAGTTTGTATTTGGTAATTTTTTTTTTTGGTAAAGGGGCAAAATAAAAGCAAAAGAAACCAAAACAAAAACTAACTATAAGCGAATAAAAATAGAGCCAGCAGCATCAGCTTGAAGAAGCTGTTTCATCTCCTCCAGGATGACTTGAAGCACACAATAAGGAGTATTCAACTCAGTTCCCTTTTTAGCCAAGAAATCTGCACAATTTTATTGTATTTGGTAATATAATAAAATGTGTTGGTACATTTTTAAAACATTTCATTAGTTATTTTATTATTACTACTACTTTTTGTTATCAAAAGTCGTGTAATCTCTTTTATTCAAAGTAAAATTATTTAATTAGTAGATATTGATGCACATGAGTACAAATATATTTGTTGTGATAAATACTAAAGTTTGAATGTGGTAATATAATACAATGTGCTGGTGCATTTTTAAAATATTTCGTTAGTTATTTTATTATTATTATTACTTCTTGTTATAAAAAGTCATGTCATCTCTTTTATTCAAAGTAAAATTGTTTAATTAGTAGATGTTGATACACATGAATACAAATATATTTGTGGAGATTGATACTAAAGTTTGAATGTGGTAATATAATAAAATTTGTTGATTTATATCAAATTTATTGTGTATTTTCCTAATATATTATTTACATTAAATTTTTTAAATTGTAGATATTGATCCACATGAGTAGAGATATATTTGTTGAGACATTGTTTAATTTGTAGATATTGATACACATGAGTACAAATATATTTATGGATTGTTTTATGGTGCACTAGAATGAAAGTGGTGCACCGGTGGTCTAGTGGGGTTTAGGGTAAAAATAGAACTTTTACAATTTACATTGTGGTCCTCCTATTATTATGTTATTAGTAGTAGGTCTGTTTCTCTCTCCTCTCTCTATTTCTATCTCCGCTCTCTCTCTCCCCTATTTCTCTCTCCTTCCATTTCTCTCTCTTCTATTTCTCTCCTTTGTTTTTCTCTCCTCTCTCTCTCCCCTGATTTTCTCTCCTATGTCTTTCTCCTCTCTCTCCCACCTGTTACTCTCTCCTCTATTTCTCTCCCATCTCTTTATCCTCTCTCCTCTATTTCTCTCTCTCCTTTCTGTCTCTTGTTTCTCTATCCTCTATTTCTCTCTCCTCTCCTCTCTCTCCCCTCTATCTCCTATGTCTCTCTCTCTTCTCTCTCCTCTATCTCTTTCTCCTCTCTCCTTTGTTTCTCTCTCTCCTATCTCTCTCTTGTTTCTCTATCCCCTGCTTCTCTCTATTTTTCATTATAAAGTTTCTCCTTCTCCTCTATTTCTTGGTCTCTCTCCTCTCCTCTATTTCTCACTCCTCTCCTCTGTTTCTCTTTTGTTCTCTCTCCTCCCTCCCTCCCTCCTCTTTCTCCTATGTCTCTCTCTCCCCTCTATTTCTCTCTCTTCTCTATTTCTCTCTGCCCTCTCATCTATTTCTCTTCCTGTTTCTCTCTCCTCCCTCCCTCCCTCCCCCTCTCCTCTCCCTCCTCTGTTTCTCTATCCGTTTTCTCTCCTCTGTTTCTATCTTCTCTATCTCTCCTCTCTATGAGCCGACTGAGCCGTAACTCACCTAAAGGACTGCATCGGCATCCCATCTTCTCAGTTTCTCAGTTAGATCTCAATAGTGGTCTCTGGTCTCTGCGAGATTGCTCTTGCGCATTTTCATTTGGTGAAATGTCATATGATGTTGAAGAAAATGACGCTTTCGTTCCACCACTGCATATATGCTTTCAACCCCCATCGACAGTGCTCTGAATAGAGGAGAGAGAAATAGAAAGGAGAGTGGAGAGAAACAGAGGAGAGAGACTGAGAGAGAGAGAGGAGAGGAGGGACATGAGATAGGGATGGAAGAGAGAGAAATAGGAGAGAAACGGAGGAGATAGAAAACATGAGCAGAAACAAAGGAGAGAGGGGGAGGAGAGAGAAATAGGAAAGACCTACTAAGATCGACGAAGAGAGAAATAGAGGAGAGGGGAAGATCGAAAGGGACAGGAGAGAGCTGGAGAGAGAAACACATGAGCGACAGGCGAGACGAGAGCGAAATAGCGGAGATGGGAAATAGCGAGCGAGAAACCGGAGGAGAGAGACAGGGACCTAGTCTGAAATGTTTTAAATTTGTTTAGTGTTTATTAATTGGATCGGTTACCTTTCACATCTCACGCATCCTGTAAACAATTGTTGATTTCAAACGTTGAGATCATTGGTGGCACAGTGGACGACATTCAAAGTAGTGCACATATAATTTCCTATATTTATTGAGATTGATACTAAAGTTTGGATGTGGTAATAATAAAATGTGTTGATTTATATCAAATTTATTGTGTATTTTCCTAATATATTATTTAGGGGTGTTCATTGGTTTGGTTCAATTCGATGAGCCCAATGAACCGAACCGAACCGAACTCGGTGCATTGCGTAACGTCCTAACTTCTAATCTGAGGATTTAGTCCGTTGGAAACCAAATCCCGAATTTCTAAAATAATTTCGCGCCATTTGGATATCGGAGAGCATAATCATATATAATTCAAGTTGCCAACGTTCACTCAAATGATATATGAAGGCAAATACTAATTACATAAACTCCAAAGTGCCGTCAAGGCTACAATCATCGAATACATGGTAATAGACTGAGGATACCCCCATACATGTGTCCTGACCAAAGGGAACCAATGAATACACATGTACGGTCATATCCTCCCAAAAATATACTTAATACATCAAAATACAACCATTAAGGCCTAACAAGTCCAAATAGGAATCCTATAATCCACAGCAAAATATGATAGCCACTCCAAGCTCCCCGCTCATGGGCCTGTGCGTGGGGGTACCTGGGCATCTAGATTGTGGTCCACGAAATGTGTGGTGAGACAGAATGCGTCAGTGAATATAACCATGCAACATGCAATGTGGGGATATACAAACGAATGATGCTCACAAATAATAGCGACAATACAACAATTACTAACTCAACATAATCCTAAACACAAGCATGAATGCACATGACCGACATAACCCAGCCGGCGAGTTCTTATCACTTAATAACTGTATGGCTAGACCTGAGCTCAGACTACAAGGAACGTCTCCCTTGGGCACTAATCACCACCACTGGGTACTAATCACCCTTATTAATTGGGTACTAATCCCCCAAGTCTTAAAACATTAGTTGAATTATCATTCTTATCATTTTTAAGAATTAACTTGGCCGAAGCCAACTGTTTTCAAGTCAATAACTGGACCAAAGGCCATGAATAATATGCTTACTCAATGGGTGCAAGAAATCATGCAACAATATCAACATACATGTTAATGGGTAAACCCTAACTTGGGGAAAATCCCCCTACACATGTTCTCACACCATAAGACAATTCTCCATGTCAACAACCAGAAAATATCATACCATAGTCATTTATAAGAGTTAGAGAAAGGGAAATAGGAGAAAGGGCACATACAAGAGAGAACCAACTAAAAGAGTGTAAGTGTGTGAGTTATACCCACTTGGGAGCTACTATTTAGAAGAAAAAAGGGATTGGAGGAGATTGGGTGGAGGAATCCTTGACTTGGTGAGCTTCCTTCTTGCTCCTAGGCTTATCTCTCTCTAGAATATCTTCCTCTCTCTCTAAGTTGATAAAATAGGAAGAAGAAAAAATTGAATTTTGTGCCCTAATTAAGGTTTTTAAACATGAAAGTGGGTTCTCACTCAAGCGAGATATTCTCACTTGAGCGAGAGGGTCGGGGTACATCACTCACTTCACATTCTCGCTCAGGCGAAAAACGTCCAGAGGCCCCCCAAAACTACCCTGTTTCTCGCTTGAGCGAGCCAGCTCTCACTTAAGCGAAATATGCAGAATCTAATTTTTGCATTTTTCCTGCATAACTCGCTCAAGCGAGCCTAGTCTCGCTTGAGCAAGAAACTTGAAACTTGGTTTTTCCTAGTTTTAAACTCTTATTCCCTTCCCTTACTATTTCTTCCCATTACTTTAGTGTTTTCCCCAAATTCATTACTCTACAACATTGTCCCTCTAATTAGTTTTAATTACCGAGATGTTACAATTCTACCCCCTTAAAACAATTTTTCCCCAAAATTGGCTAATGAGAAAATAGCATAAAGTCCTTACCTCAACTGAATAACTCTAGAAAATGAGAACGAAGGTCATCTTCCTTCTCCCAAGTGGATTCCTCTAAAGACTAACCCTCCCAAAACACCTTCACCAAGGGAATTGTTTTTTTCCTCAGTGTCTTGACACTCCGATCGATAATCCGTGTAGGTTTAGTGGGGACTGTGAGGTCCTCCCTCAAATGTACCAATTCGGAGCTAATGATGTGTGAAGGGTCACGAACATACTTTCTGAGCTGAGAAACGTGGAATACATCATGGATACGGGAAAGGTGAGGTGGCAGGGCTATCCTGTAGGCAAAAGGGACAACCCTCTACAGGATCTGGAATGGGCCAATAAATCTGGGATTGAGCTTTTTGGCTTTAATGGCCCGTCTAATGCCTGTGACGGGAGTTACTTTTAGAAACACAAGATCTCCTTCCTCAAGCTCTAAATCCTTCCTTCTCTTGCCAGCATAGCTTTTCTGCCGGCTTTGGGCAGTAATGAGCTTCTCCCTAAGGACTCTGATCTTTTCTGTGGTTTCCTGCACTAATTTCGGACCTAACAGGGTTCCCTCACCCACCTCATACCAACACAAGGGAGACCTGCACTTCAGACCATATAGCACCTCATAAGGTGCCATGCCTATAATGTATGGAAACTATTGTTGTAGGCAAACTCTATGAGGGGTAGGTACCTATCCCAACTACCCCGCTCCTCTAAAACACACGCCCTAGGCATATCCTCTAAGGTTTTGATAATCCTCTCAGACTAACCGTCAGTCTGAGGGTGGTAAGCAGTACTAAACCTGAGTTTAGTCCCGAAGGCCTGATGGACCACACTCCAAAACCTAGAGGTGAACCTAGGGTCTCTATTTGATATGATGCTAGAGGGAATGCCATGGAGATTAACAATCTCCTTGACATACAAGTCTGCTAACTTGTTCAGGGAATAGGTATTCCTAATTGGTAGGAAATGGGACAATTTAGTCAGCCGGTCCAAATGAATCAAACGACATCAAACCCTGCTTGGACTCGAGGTAACCCTACCACAAAGTCCATAGCTACACTCTCCCACTTCCACTAAGGGATCTCTAAAGGAATAAGGATTCCTGCTGGTTTCAGGTGCTCTATCATAACTTGTTGGCAAACTAAGCACCTAGAAACATAATCTGCTATTTCCCTCTTCATGCCATCCCACCAAAACATCCCTTTTAGGTCCTGATACATCTTGGTAGTACCAGGATGCATCGAAAACTTCCCCTATGGGCCTCCTCCAAAATCTGCTGTTTGAGGCTACCCCCTTAGGGACACAAACTCTCCCTTGGAAGAGAATCATCCCATCATCCGACTCAGAAAATCTCAGTTGTCCTTTCCTATCTTGGAGGTTTGGGTCCGAACCCTGGGCCTTCTTAATCAGAGCTCTAAGCTCACTAGTGACCTCTAGCCTATGGAGTCTCAAACTACCCTCTCTAATCTCAACATTAAGGCTTAAGTTTCTAAACTCCTCTAACAAACTCATTTCATGCACCATCATCGAGGATACATGGAGGGACTTCCTATTGAGAGCGTCGACCACTAAATCGTAATCCTTAAGGAATTCCATCCACCTCTTTTGCCTCATATTGAGTTCCTTCTTATCAAAGGATATTTCAAGCTCTTATGATCACTAAAAACCTCAAACTTCACACCATATAGGTAATGCCTCCAAATCATGAGGGCAAATACCACAACCGCTAACTCTAGGTCGTGGGTAGGGTAGTTCTCCTCATGGGGCCTCAATTGCCTGGAGGCATAGGCCACCACTCTCTTCTCTTGCATCAAGACACAACCTAGCCCCTTCCCAGAGACATCACTGTAGACCTCGAAGGTCTTGGACAAATCCGGTAACACAAGTACTGGGGCGGTGGTTAACCTCTTCTTGAGCTCTAAGAAGCTCTTCTCACACTTCTCGTCCCACACAAAGGCTTAACCCTTACGAGTCAACCTAGTGAGGGGCAAGGCTAGCTGGGAGAATCCTTGATGAATCTGCGGTAATAGCCAACCAATCCTAGGAAACTCCTAACTTCCGTGATGGTCTTAGGCCTTCCCATTCAAGGATGGATCCCACCTTGCTAGGGTCAACTGACACACCCTCTTTAGAAATTACATGTCCTAAGAAATGGACCCTGTCTATCCAAAATTCATACTTTTTCGGGTTGGAAAACAACTTCTTCTCTCTCAAAATCCCTAAGACAACCCTAAGGTACTGCTCATGCTCTTCTAAGCTCCAGGAGTAGATCAAGATGTCATCGATGAACACAACGACAAATTGATCAAGGTAGGGCCGGAAAATCCGATTCATGTAATCCATGAATACGGTAAGGGCATTGGTTAAGCCGAAAGGCATCACCAAATACTCATAGTGCCCACATCTAGTGCTAAAGGGAGTCTTAGGTATATCGTCACCCCTAATCTTGGTATGGTGATAACCAGACCTCAAATCTATCTTAGAGAAGACTGAAGCCCCTCTAAGTTGATCTAGGAGGTCATCTATCTTGGGTAGGGGATACTTATTCTTAATGGTAACCTTATTTAGCTGCTTATAGTCTACGCACAACCTCATACTCCCATTCTTCTTTTTCACCAAAAACATCGGTGCTCCCCAGGGTGACACAGTAGGCCTAATGATCCTCTTAGCTATAAGGTATTCTAATTGGGTCTTAAGCTCACTAAGCTTTAGTGGGGACATTTTATAGGGTGCCTTGGAAATGGGCCATGTGCCCAGTACCAAATCAATGGTAAACTCTATCTCTCGGTCTGGAGGTAAGGTGGTTAGCTCACTAGGGAAAACATCTTGAAACTCCCTAACCATTGCTACACTGCTTAAATCAACACCAGATTCTAGAGTTGAGGAAAGTAATAAGATAAAACAACTACTCCGATCAGCCAGGCATTTAGACACTTGGGTAATGCTGGACAAGAGTATTGGTGGTTTCTCCCCTAAAAGAGGAGGGAGGGCTGGGAACACAACTTTTTTATTGAAATAATCGAGCATGACCTGGTTCTGAGACAACCAATTCCTTTTTATCTGCAAAATTAACAGTTTTCTTATCAAAATAGCATCAAATTCAAATTTGAATTAAATATTCACAAGATCTGTATTTTAAACTAAAAAGAGGTAATTTGGGGTATAAATCTAATATTTTGCCCTTGATAAGTGCTGTAATTATATAGAAATTTATCATTAATTTAGCACTTATCAATGGGTCGGAGTAGCTGTTTTGACATTGAGGGTGTAGACTCTCCCGGTGGCTTGAGGTTCGGGAGCTTCCTTCCTCTTTGGACACTCGTGTCGCATGTGACCCTTGTAGAAGAAACACAGGCTCAGACCCGCCAACCATGCACCCCCGTGGATCTTGCCACAGTTGGCGCAAGTGGGAATGCTAGGAGCAGAGGGGAGTGCAAGTTGCTTGCCCTTGTATGTGCCTCATCCCGCTTTCTCTTGCCATCCACCCAAGTCCTGGCTTCGGGCTTAGGTGCTTCCTCCACCAAGCTTTGTTCCACCACTAGGCATTTGGTAATCAAAGCGGGGAACTCCTTCAGCTGAAAAGCGGCTACCACCTTTTTGATCTCGGCGTTGAGACCAAACTCCAAGTGGGAGCATTTCCAACCTTCATTCGGATTAACTTGAAAAAGGATGTGATATTTGGCGAGCTCTTCAAATTTGGCCATATATTGGCCCACCGGCATGTTGCCATGCTTGAGCTGTAAGAACTCCATCTCCTTCTATTCCCTCACTAGCTCTGGAAAATACTTCTATAGGAATAGTGTCTAGAATCCATCCCAAGAGAAAGGTGTCTCTGCTGCTGTTGCTCCTAATCTGGCACTCTTCCACCAGGTCTCCGCTCCACCCTGCAACATGTTTGTGGCAAAGCGGACCTTGAAGTCATCCGAACAAGCCATGACCTCAAAAATCTTGTTCATGGCGTTCAGCCAAGAGTTTGTTGCCTTAGGATCAAGATCATAGGCTCCGAGAAATGTTGGAGGGTGATGCTTCCTGAACTCAGCTAGCCCTTGGACAAAGGGGTCCATCACTACCACAGGGGGTGGCGGTGGTGTTCCCAAGGGTCGTCGGGCTAGCTCTTGGAGCATGGCGGCGTTGGCATTAGCTTGGTCTCATGTCGCCGCCTCCTGCTCCCTAGCTATTGCAGATTGCTGCCCCATCATCTGAAGTGCCGCAGCTATAGGGTTTGTGGTAGAACTCTGGGGTGTGGAGGTCTGAGGATTGGTCCTGAGTCTACCCTTTCCTCGGCCAGCCATGATTCTCTACACATCAACAAAATGGTGTAGTTGAGAGGAAGAATTATCTGAAGTGGTTCATCCATCTGAAGCATGAAATCATCTGAAGCCAAGTAGACCATCTAAAGATGTGTGACGTGGCTGAGTGTCTGAAGTCAGAAGCCATCTGAAGAGTGAAACCCTCTGAAGATCTCTGATAAAGACTCAAGTCCTCTTCAACGCCTTCTGTAACAAGTCTTTAGTCTATCCTTATTAAGGAAAGCTTCTCAGAGACTTTCCTGTACGTTTGAATTACATGCACCAGAAAGGAAATTTCTGCAACGCAGTCTTTGCAGTGCTTAGAACAGAGACAATACTGCACATCTACCTTGTACTAGGTCAGAAGCTATCAGAAGCTGTTTCACAACGGGATTAATGGCATTAAATTCTATCTCTCAAAAGTGAATTCAACAGACTTCATCTCAAGCATCTATATATAGCTTCATGCACAACCATGCTAGTTAGAGAACAAGTTGAGAAAGAAAGAGCCCATATGCTACAAGTTTTACGCTGTAAAACACTCTGATCAATTTCATCTGTACTCAAACTTTCCTATCCTGAGAATAACTCAATTAACTTGTACAATTTCTGTTTGAGCTTTGAAATTGTGTAGTTCTTAAGGTTAAACTATCTTTTACCTTAAACACTTGGGTGTTGAGCCTGTAGAGGCTTGTTTGTTAAACAATACTTGGGTTGAGCGGGTTGAGCCTGAAAAGGCTTGTTGGTAAACAATACTTGGTTGTTGTAGAGCCTATAGAGGCTTGATAGAAAAGAATACTTGTAATCTTTTGAAGATTAGTGGAAATCCAGGTGCTGTGTTTTGCTCTGGGACTGGATGTAGCTCACTGTGGTTGTGAGTGAACCAGGATAAATCCTTTGGTAAAGTTTTCTCTTCTCATATCTCTTTAAATTTAGTTTAAAGCTAACAAGAAGGGAATTGAATTGATTCATACTAAAGCTTAAACGTAACCTTAGTTTTTCTGAAAACAAGTTTTATCAGTTTGAACAACCTTCAGACGCAACATAAAACTTCAGATTATATCTTATCATCCAAAAGTTTTTATAAAAACACTTTGTTGAGAAAAGGTTTCCAAAAACAATCAAGTTTTATTGAAACACTATTCAACCCCCTTCTAGTGTTTCCCTGTTTGTTTCTACAAAAATTTGATACAAAATCTGATAAAGAAATCTTTCTTGGATACTCACTCACATCTAAAGCTTATCGTGTTTATAATTTGAAAACTAAAACTATTAAAGAACCTATGCATGTAGTATTCAATGAGATATAGGGAATCCCACAAAAGAGACTAGAAGAAGAAATAGAAGAAATGATGGGTGACTTAAGAGTCTCAAGCAAAGAAGCTAAAGAAAAGGAGAGACTCACCCTGGATCAAAAAGATATAAGGTCACCTCAGACTGAGCTCAGAAGATTACCTCAGACTAAGCTAAACAGGAAACATCAGACTGAGACTGATCACCACCCCCAAGCAGAAGAAAAGAGCAGAAATCATACCGAGCTTGAGCCAATGAATCAAACTGTACCTGAGACTCAACATGAGCATGCCTCTGAGATTCTCAGAAGTTGGAGATTAGTCAGGTCTCATCCAAGGGACCAAATCATTGGGGAGACCTCAGAAAGAGTCAGAACAAGATCATCATTTAAAAACGCTGAGAACATGATGGCTCTATTATATGAAATAGAGCCCAATGATATTCAAGAAGCCTTAAATGATGAGTCATGGGTCAAAGCAATGGAAGAAGAGCTCAGCCAGTTTGATAAAAGTAAAGTCTGGGTTTCAGTTCCTCCTCCTTCTCACCAATCCATAATTGGTACCGGATGGGTATATCGCAACAAGCTTAATGAGAAATGGAAAGTCATGAGGAACAAAGCAAGACTTGTGGCTCAAAGGTATAGTCAACAAGAAGGGATTGATTATGATGAGACATTCGCGACAATGACAAGACTTGAGGCCATAAGGATACTCCTAGCCTTTGCAGCACATAAAGACTTAAAGCTCTACCAAATGAATGTAAAGAGTGCTTTCTTAAATGGGGGGTAATTGAAGAAGAAGTTTATGTGAGACAACCCCCTGGGTTTGAAGATCCAGAACATCTTGAGTACGTGCTAAGACTGAGGAAAGCTCTGTATGGACTCAAGCAAGCACCTAGAGCTTGGTATGATAGATTAAGCTCATTCCTTGTTGACAATGGGTTCTCTAGAGGTCAAATTGACACAACCTTGTTCTAAAGGGAGTATAATAAATATTTTTTAATTATTCAAATATATGTAGATATTATTTTTGGTTCAACTAATGAATCTCTTTGTCAAGAATTCTAAAGCCTCATGCAGGGTGAGTTTGAGATGAGTATGATGGGTGAGCTGAGATTCTTCCTTGGCTTACAAATCAAGCAACAATCAAATGGCATCTTCATACATTAAGATAAATGTGCAAGAGATTTGTTGAAAAAGTTTAGGATGAACGAAGATAAGCCAATGAAAACTCCCATGCATCCATCAACTCAGATTGACAAAGATGAGCAAGTTAAGTCAGTCTCAGATAAGTTGTAAAGAGGTATGATTGGATCTCTTATGTACTTAAATGCTAGTAGACCTGACATTCAATATGTTATGGGTATCTGTGCTATATACCAATCTAATCCAAAAGAATCTCATCTCTCAGCTGTAAAAAGAATCTTTAGATATTTGATTGGAACTATTAAGCTTGGCCTTTGGTATGAGAAATGAACTAGGTTTAATCTCTTTGGTTATGGTGATGCTGACTTTGCTGGAGATAAGCTGGATAGGAAAAGCACAAGTGGAACCTTCCAGTTCCTTGGAAAATGCTTTGTCTCATGGTCATGCAAGAAACAATGGACAACAACATTATCAACAACTGAAGCTGAGTATATCTCAACTGCAGCTTGTTGTACTCAAGTCTTGTTGATCAAATCTCAAATGTTGGATTATGCTCTAAGGTATTCTAAAATTTCAATTTTATGTGATAACACAAGTTCTAAGTCAAGAATACTAACCCTAATTGAATTTTTTTTACAAACTCTAATGAGAATTAAAATAAAATAAAAAAATCCTAACTTAACTGAAATAAAGAATATAATCCTAACAACCATACAACATATCACTGACGTGTTAAACAGAGTACAAAATTATAAAATAAAAGAGAAGAAAAGAAAAAAAAAAGAAAGAAAAACACCGTTTATACAAATCAATCATCACTCCTCATCATGTGCCTCAGAATCATGTGCTGATCCAGCTCCAGCTCCAACTGTTGCTCCACTCGCCCTAGAAATGTAGGACTGTCCCAGGCCACTGCAAATATGTCTGAAACTGCTCTGGTGTCATGCATGGGTGTGGTCATCTCATATTATGGTATAAGAAGTCCTGGAGGTGAAGCAGTCCTCTATGAATACCTATGTTCTGTTGACACAGATGCTCCATGAAAATGTGGTTTGTTCTGGACCGCTCGTCCTGTGGCTCCTGTGCCATGTATGCTGGTGGTGGTTGTTGTGGTAATTGAGAGTGGTGGTGATCTTGGACTTCTTGAGGCTGCTCCTCTTGATGCTGCTCCAGTTCCTCAGATGGGAAACAATAAATCTCAATATACCTCTTGTTCATGGGTGCCCTGATAGGAGTTGTAGGGTTCACCTCAACCCCCTGGTACCTGCACAATGTTGTGATGAGCGTCAGGAATTCCAAACAGAATTTGGAGCGTTCACTACGACTCTCCACTGCAGTCCTGACAAAAAGATGGAGCTTCTCAGAAATCACCCTGGCTATGTCAATGTCCACAACCAAGAGAATGCAGTAGATGAGGTGAGCATTCTCCATAGTAATGTCGGAGAC
This sequence comes from Sesbania bispinosa, assembly GCA_026901365.1. Classification (NCBI taxonomy): domain Eukaryota; kingdom Viridiplantae; phylum Streptophyta; class Magnoliopsida; order Fabales; family Fabaceae; genus Sesbania; species Sesbania bispinosa. Next base: position 207,163 of record QLOH01000515.1, on the reverse strand, counting down.
ATGGTTGTTTCACCGTACATTGGCCAACAACAGGACTGTCCACATCTGAGATATGCTTCTCCAGTCCTTCCTCTTAATCCAGGCAACCTCTCTATGCTGGTTGGTTTAAAAGGTGCGCCCCAGTAAGCAAAGGTATTGAGTTGTGTGAGTATCCAACTCCTCATTACCGTAAGTTCCAATCTCCCTAGCCATCTGGCGATATTGGCACTGAAGATCCTCATCAATAGGGAATGGGTTGCCTTAAAACTCATCAGTCATGTCCCGATCATAAGCAACCCATCGTCCACGAACAAAGGACCTCTTCTCTACCATTCCTCCTGGTTCGCTCGCTGCATTGGAGTAGAACTCTCGGACGACCTCTGGGTCATAAAAGTGGTCAGGTTCTGCCACCAGCCTCCATCGCCTCCGAGTGATCTCCAGATTGAACTCCTCAAACTCATCAGCTTTTAGATCTACTCGCCTCTCTTCAATGAATTTACAATTCTTTATATACCCATATTTCTCATGTGCCCGTTTGTCTTTAAACTTCTGGTCATCAAAAGGAGGGTCAGGCATGGAGCTATCAGACCGTGCGTTTTTCCCTTTTCTCATCTTGGAGCTGGAGGGATTAAGGCATGTGGTTATCTTTGTGCGAACCATCTGCAAAAGTCAAACAAAACACCAGAATCAGAATAATGTAGTTCACATGCAGTCAGAATTAAACAAGCATAATCCAATTATCAGCAGTAACAATCCTAACAAATTTTGAATGTAGAACAAATACTGGCATTATAATTTTTCAACTGGACCAACAATACACAAAACAAAGCCTCAAATCAACAGTTGGTCTCATTATCAATCAAACAGAATTCTGGCATGCAATTCTTCAGAGAATAATTCTTAACAAATTTAGAATAGGCAACTCAAATATCAAAACACAAATAGAGCACCACTGCATCGAATTATATCAAGACTAACATTAACAATCTCAGTTTATTCAGTAAAGCACAGCCACCTTATCACCAAAGTGCAACATTATTGAACAATCCTAAAACTCTGCAACTCTACAAACCTAAGTTTGCTATCCTAAGGTTCAATCATGCAAAACACAAAAATAGAGGAATGTGAACAATGAAATTGAATGAAAAACGCCAAAACATACCTTATACAACAGACTAACTAGGAAAACAGAAGGCTTTAATGGTGAAAAGGGAAGAAGAAAGGATTCTTTTGCAGGGGATATGCGCTCCAAAATCTTTGGAAAAACAAGGGAATGGGTGAAGTGACCCTTCCCTTGTTCAGAATTTGAATTTTAACTGAAACGTGTAGCTGCACTCAGTGCAGATGGAGCGCAGTTACCTTTTTCAATTTAGTGCGTAGCTGCGCTCAACCTGCGCTCAGCACAAGTGAAGCGCAACAAACAGAGAGTTTTTTTGGAATTTCTGCGCTTTTCCTGCGCTCCATCGCAGGTGAAGCCCAGAAAACAGAGCCAAAGTGTAGTTCCCGCGCTTAAGCGCAGGTGAAGCGCAGAAAACAGTGACAAATTGTATTTCCTGCGCTCAGCTTGCGCTGTAGCGCAGCTGAAACGCAAGAAACAGAGACTTATTGTCCCCAACACTTAGTCAATTTTCTGTTGTCTCCAATTTTAACCCTGTTCATTCTCACACTCACTCAACCCAATTTACCTTAATTCCTCAACTAAACCACACAAAAACCTAATGATAAGTAAAAAATAGTTGATAAATTAGTATATATATTCTATTGCACTTATCGAGCATAAAATGATAATTTTACCCCATTTTTATCCCTTTTTATTTAATATTTACTAATTTGTATTTATTAATCCTAGTTTTGAATTTGATGCTATTTTAATCAATGTTTTAAAAACCGAACCGGTAATTGAACCGGTAAAGGCACTAGTTCACGGTTCAATGGTTGAACCGTGGTCGAATCGGTATCAATTAAACATATATTTTTAAATATTATATAATATTTTAATCAATAAAATAACACAAAATTATAAGAAATTAAGATATATGAAGCTATAAACTTATTTAAATAACCTTATTATAAGGTTTATTAAACAAAAAAATAAAAATAATTGGTATAATAATAAATATCTATGTGTAATTCTCAAATATATGTTTTTATTTATCTTAAGAGTATTTTAAATTAAATAAAAAATAAAAATTTTAAATTTTTTTAAAAAGACCGGTTCAACCGGTTTTTTACCGGTTTTCCGGTTCAGAGACCGGTTCTGTGCAAGGTCGGTTCTGTGGTTCTGTTGGACCGGACACATGGCCGGTTCACCAGTTTTCCTGTCCGACCGGCCGATCCGGTCCAGTTTTCATAACCATGATTTTAATAGATTTATTGCTGATTTTTGCAGGATTATTGCAAAAATTTAATTCAGAAATTAAATGGCATTAAATGAGGAGGATTTATGCAAGATTGTAGATTGATTGAAGACAATTAATTAAAGATGTGAAGAAGATTTGAATCATTAATGAGGAGATCAGAGCCAATCAATCAAAGATATTGCAGACAAGCTTCCCAAATAAACAAGGATTGCACAATAAATATAAAGATATCAGAAAATAAGGGGAAACAAGGAAAGGCAAACGCGTGAAAACCAGTCTCGGGGAGAGATCAACAAATAAAAGAGGAAAGTTGAAGCTGCAGGACGCTAGCTGCGCTTCACCCTGCGCTATAGCGTAGGTGAAGTGCAACTCTCTGGAACCTGCGCTACAGCGCAGCTTGAAGCGCAGAACACGCAGATCGCTTCCCAGTTGCCATTTTTAAGAGGATCTCTTCCCAAATATGCTTTATCTTTCCTAATCTATAAATAGGAACCTCTTGCGTCAATCAAAGAAGTTAGTTGGTTAGCGAGATAGACAGTCATTGTAATTCAGTGATTATGTATCAAAGCTAAGTTTAGAGTAGGAGAGGAGGAGCGCTTTCACGAGGATTGAAGATGGTGACAGCGTCTTCGATGGTTTGTATGGCTACTTCATGTAGTTAACTCTCCAGTAGGATTGGATGTAATTGATTCTATCCTTGAGTGTATATAAATTCTATATTATTATTTCAATGAGCTCCTTATCTATAATAGTGGTATGTCTTATTATGTGCTTATTCCTAATTCCCACGCTTGCGTCTGGAGTTATAGGTTAGTCTTAACTAAAGCAGTTATTACTAGGAGTGAGGATGAGGGAGCCTAGACATAGGAAACTCATTCTCTGATTGAATAAGAATACTCGGTTACTACTGACGGCTGAAAAGGGATGTTTACTAATGAGCGAGGGGTAGTGTGAGTACTCTAAGTGAAGGAGCATTCGACCAATAGGACTTAGTAATCGGTAGCAAAGAATTAGGGGGTTGTCAATCCAGGATCCGAACATAGGCGTGTCCTAATGAGTATAAGGTAGTGACAGTACTGGAGCGAAGGCGCGTCTACAGCACTAGGCCTCGTTTATCGTCTAATTCTTTACAAACTGAATAAAAGAGAGGGAAATAAGCCGAGATAAATCTATCGCATGGGAGATCCCGCATAATTTATCCTTGAGTGTTAAGGTCGCTGGCGAGGGGCCTTAGCAATAAAGTTTGTCTACATTATTATAGAGTAAACCTAAAATAATAGATAGTCTTTATATGCACAATGGGTGTGATGAGATGAAATCCAATCCTGATCCAAGTAAAGTGTCTCTAACTCTACCTTTCTACTTCCAATTAATTATCTACTCTCTTTATCATTCTACAATTATACTCTCTAAACTGTGCTTTCTCTTGATAAATACGATTTCATTCTACATAAATAACCGTTCCCTGTGGATACGATACTCTTTCTTACTATTATACTGCTGGATTTGTGGTTCGCTTGCCAGAAACCCATCAAGTATTTTTGGCGCCGTTGTCAGGGAACGGTTCTAATTTGTGTAGAACCCTGAGGTCTATTTATCAAGATTTATTTTACTTAATTATTTACTCATTTTTCTTTTTTTTAGGATTTATATTTTTAGGAATTTTATTGTTTTCTTTTATTTAAAAAAATTAAAAATATCTTCAACACTTACCCTGTTTCAAGTTTCGTGTTTATGCTTTTGAGAGGTCAGGCAACTCCTAATCAACTACTATTCGACCCGGAAATCGAAAGGACGTCTCGACGAAACAGAGGTAGAAACTCCAAAAGAAGGAGAAGGAGGTTATTTGTTGAGGAGCCCAAAAATATGGCTGAAGAAGGAACTCCAGTGAGGAGAACCTTAGGAGATTACATCTCCCATCAAGGACCACGTCATCACTCTAGCATTGTAGTACCACCCAATGCAAGAACCTTGGAGTTGAAGACTGCACATCTAAATCTGATTAGCGCACATCAATTTGCAGGATTGGATCATGAAAATCCAAACTTTCATCTTTCTAATTTCTATGAATTGATTGGCACTATGGGTTTTGATGAGGGAAGTTTAGAATCTGTTTACTTACGCTTGTTTCCCTTCTCTTTGATAGGTAAAGCTAAGGAATGGCTACAATCACACCCAAACCAAAGTCTGACTAATTGGGGTGTGGTTGAGGAGAAATTCTTGACTAGATTCTTTCCATCAGGAAAGCTAATAGAAGCCAAAGCAGAGATCTCAACCTTCAGACAAAGGGATGATGAGCCACTATATGAAGCTTGGGAAAGATTCAAGTCCTTGCTACGCAAATGCCCTAACCATGGTTTCGAAGACATAACTCAACTTAACATGTTCTGTAAGGGGCTACGTCCAGACTCCAAATCCTTTATAGATGCTGCAGCAGGAGTGATGACAGGAATTGCACAGGATCTAGAATTGAGCAAAACAAACCAATTAGAACCACAAAATAGCAATAAAATCACGAAATATAGGTGCTGGGCAGCAGCTATATTCACAAGAGAAAGTGATATAAAATGAGGGGAAATGAAAGAAAAAGTGGAGAGGAAGAAATGGGAGGGACGCCACTGAAGCAAGAATCCTCCTGCAGCAGATAAGTCCAATTGCCAGACGCCACTAATTCAGGAGAATTAGATAAGTCTCATCCATGGTTTAAGCAACAACCACCAAGCTCACTCAACTCACAAAGAGGAGACTCAACTCACTAAGAGGAGAAATTTGGGCATAGTGCCTTTACTTAAAATTCAATGTTGAGAATACATGGAGAGAAGGCTCCTATTTATAGGAGAGGAGGGGGAAGGGGGCGGATTTTTAGGAGCCCAAAATAGGAGAAAAATAAAAGATGAGTGAAAACACTCCTAAGTGGGTTTTGAACCCATGACCCCCAAGGTTTATGGCTAAGCTAAGTCTTAAGCCAATAAACCTCTCAAAATGGCGCCCACTCATGTAGGAAAATACAAGATGAGTCAAATTTCTATCCTATTTGGGAATAGAACCCATGACCTCCTAAGCCTTATAGCAAGGCAACCTACTAACCAATAAACCCACTAAAAATAGCTCCCAAGTAGGAGGAATTAAAAGAAAATTACAATCAATAAAAAGAAAATATAAGAGAGTCCTAATTAAGGGTGGTCCATAGGACAAGGGTCCTATCCAAGGTCAAGGTGTCCTTCTGTAGGGTAGTGACCCTTTATTTGTAGGACACTAATTTCTTTAACTCTTCCTTGCTTGAAGCTCAGGCCAAAAGTTGGTGCATTTCCTCCAATGTAGGTCTTGCAGGTCCAAGCTTCTAGCAGTGTGTCATCATTCCCTCCCCCTTGAAAAGGATTTGACCTCAAATCTAAAAATTCAAAAAGAAGCCATAAGAATAATGAACTGGCTAGAAGAAGGGGATGGATGACAACAAGAAAGTAAGAAGATACTTCCCTTAGCCCTTGGAGAGTAGAGTTAGAGGTCCTCAAGTTGAACATCTTCCTTGAGCCTAGACAACAAGAAGAAGACCCATATGTATTATTCCCAAGCAAGCAAAGTGAAGGCTCATAACAGAAATACTTGGGAATCATAAAGATTAGCAAAAGAAATTCATAGGATATGAACAAGAGGTATTTGAGAAAAGGGTTAGAAAACTCCCTCAATGGAGATTGAACCATCTTGTCCATGTACTCTATGGATTTAGATCCTGGATCAAAGACTAATATTTTGAAGCCCTTCTTTTCAAGTAAAGGGGTTAGTTGGTTAAAACGAAATTTAAGCAAGTGATATGCACGTTTCAAACCAACAAAATAATCCATAATATATTGCCAAATGAATGCACAATTAAAACTATGTGGCATGAATGTCCTATTTCTTGGAAGTGAGATCACATCATGCTCATTGAACATATGAGACACATCTTGAGTATGATTGTTAAAATTATAGTGCATGTGTTTGTGCCATGAAGCATTCATGCAAGTTTGCTCAAGAGCCACATTCATGCTAAAACACTCACTCAAGTAAGATGATACCTTTTGCATATTATCAAATGTGTTCATGTAAGGTGAAATACAAAAAGAATCACATTGAGTGTGCATATCAAGAAGCATATCATCATATGAATTAGATGTCAAACAAGTTTTCCCATATGTGACAGCTTCATCAAAATTTTTATTCTTTTCACTAACTAGTTCAAGAGCATAATACACATCTTTATATGAAATAATTATTTTAGGCCCAAAATATGTATTCAATTTATAAACACAAACCAAAGGTGCATGCATATTCAATCCAACTTTGTTATCATTCCTATCATGCAATCTTAACTGATCAAAGGAATTGACTAAACATGCATCTCTAGAAAGTTTTATGGTACTCTTAAACTTAGTTGATTTTTCTAAACATGCAATAGGTTTCAAAGCATTATCAAAATTGTTTATTTCTTTCAAACATGTAATGCTTTGTGGCATAAAATTGTGCATAGAGAGAGGCATTTCATGCATAAAGAAAGTAAGTTTAGGAAACTCCCTTTCAACAACTTGAATTGTACTATTTGCAACACTAGAAGTATTTTCCATCAACCTATTCATGCTTTCACTAGAAGAGTTAGTATTCAAATGATCACAAGATAAACATACTTTCTCTTCTTGCACTCTTAATTCTTTTTCCTCACTTTCTCTTTTAAGTTTTTCTTCTTTCTCTTTTTCTATTTGTTCTCTTTCCTCTTGTTCTATTAACCTCTTAAGTGTGGTTTGATCTTCTTTTATTTCCTTTGAGGTCATAGGCATGAGTGTAAATTTTATTCCTTGGTGGCGGAACCTATAGGTATTGGCAAACCCATCATATTTTACCCTTCTCTCATATTGCCATGGTCTTCCTAAAAGGATGTGAGAGGCTTCTAAGGGTACAACATCAAAGGTCATTTCATCTTGGTAATCCCCAATTTTAAACCTTAAGCTCACTTGCCTATCCACCATAAATTCTTCCTCATCACTCACCCATTGAAGTGTATAAGGTTCTGGATGTGGGGTAGTAGGTAAGTTTAGCTTGTTAACTAACCTAAGGCTAGCTAAGTTGCTACTACTTCCTCCATCTATGATTACTAAACAAACCTTGTCTTCAATTTGGCAACTAGTATGGAATAGATTCTCTCTTTGGCTCTCTTCTTCACCCAAAGGTGTTTCTAAGGCTTTCCTAAACAACATGGTCGCCCTTTCCCCTTGCCTCCTTCCTTCCATTCTCCTAAGTTGATTTTATGTTAAACTTTTAAGGACCTTTCCACTCAACTAAGTGTTTACACTCAATGGAATGCAACACTCGCGTATGTCACTCTTTTGGGCTTTTTCTATAATGAGACTCTCTTGCCTCTTCTACTCGGTTGGAGGTTGATTGAAGTTACAAAGACCAGGTTGAGTCTAAGTCTTAACCCTTACCCAAAATAGAAGCACACTAACAAAGAAAAGATCTACCGGAAGAGAATAGAAAAATCCTAAGACAAAACAAAAGAGTTGATATGACAAACAAGAAAAGCTGGCACTCAAACAAGCTTATACACAAGAGCAGACAGCGAGCAAAGACATGACGGAAGAAATTGCAAAGAGAATTGTTTTGGTGATTTTTGAAAAGAGTTGCCAAAATTGTCGTTTTAAAGAAAAACAGCAAATACAACTCAATTACAGTATACAGGGAAATGAAACAGAAAATTACAGTAAAAATGTCACTGTATTGTTGGGATACTTCTTTGTTTTTGTTTTTCTATTTTTTCTGAATTTTTTTGAATTTTTAACTCTTTTTGGGTGTCTTTTGTCTTTTCTTCCTTGTTGCTGACTTTTGCACCTTTTTTTGCTTTTTACACCTTTTTTTTTTCTATTTTTGGCACGTACGTACTTTTCTATTTTTTTTTTGCCTTTTCTTTCTTTTTTTGGCTTTTTCCCCAACAGAAAATTATAGAAATTTGTATACAATGAAAAGAAAATATACTGAACCTGCTGTAATATTTTTGGAATTTTCTGACAGTAAGCTGGTCCAAGTGGCCCCAGAAAGGCAAAAATAATGAATAAACTGATTTCTAAAACCTGTAAAAACGTGATGGCAACTTGATTTCAAAAATGGCCAAAAAACTGCTTAGCACTTCCTTGTTGATTATACAAGACCAGTGTGGTCACAGAAACGCGCTTGGTTCAATTTTAAGTTTGGAATTAAATTTGAAGGAAAATCAACAATTAGGATTTGTTGATCTTCTTCCAACACTATGAACCAAAAAAGATCCTATAGGTGAGCGTTTTGCACAATCAAACAGGGAAAGTTCTAGGTAGAGATAGCAGTCAATCCAAATTTGCAATCAGAATGCCAATCAAACAGACATAACAAGAGTAGAATATGAACAAAACATAAGCCCAAAAATGCGCATAAATGGAAAAAAATAAGAAGAGGAATTGCGCAAAATAAATTGCAAGAAAATAAAGGGGGAAACTGAAATTAAAAGGATGGGGAGGACAGAAATGTAAATGGCAGAAAGTAAAGGGGGAAGCGGAAATTAAAAGGATGGGGAGGACTGAATTTAAATGACTGAAAATAAAGGGGAAGCGGAAATTAAAAGGATGGGGAGGACTGAAAATAAATGACTGAAAGTAAAGGGGGAAGCAGAAATTAAAAGGATGGGGAGAACTGAAAAGTAAATAGCAGAATGTAAAGGGGAGAGCTGAAATTAAAGGGATGGGAGAAGCGGAAATTACATGGCGGAAATTAAAAGCGGAAAGTAAAGAGATGAATATGGGGGATGAATAATTAATGGTGAAGGGAGGAAATGTAGGTGAACGATCTTTGGAAAAATGAAGACAACAATGCCTCCTCTTACCACACTTCACCAACAAACAAGCAGTTTATAGCAATTATATGTAGAAATCACTCAAGAACAAGTATGAGCAATTAAGAGGCATTTAAACAAACACCTAGGGGGTGGGAATTAGCGGCCCAAAACAGCCCCCAACTAGCAAGATAAACACCCAATTTAATCAAGCAGACAAGTGCAAATAGTAGCAGAAAGGCACCTCGGGCCCGGGAAACAGTCCAAGTCCAATTACAATTGAATAGAGGGATTGAATTACACTAATTTGATGAAAATTCTACACATATGAGGTGCAGTTTGCACGCCCAAGAACAGCCCCAATTTGCTCCAAATTTGCTCAAATTCAACAAGCTCTTGATACCAAATGATGACAGGAATTGCACAGGATCTAGAATTGAGCAAAACAAACCAATTAGAACCACAAAATAGCAATAAAATCACGAAATATAGGTGCTGGGCAGCAGCTATGTTTACATGAGAAAGTGATAGAAAATGAGGGAAAATGAAAGAAAAAGTGGAGAGGAAGAAATGGGAGGGACGCCACTGAAGCAAGAATCCTCCTGCAGCAGATAAGTCCAATTGCCAGACGCCACTAATTCAGGAGAATTAGATAAGTCTCATCCATGGTTTAAGCAACAACCACCAAGCTCACTCAACTCACAAAGAGGAGACTCAACTCACAAAGAGGAGAAATTTGGGCATAGTGCCTTTACTTAAAATTCAATGTTGAGAATACATGGAGAGAAGGCTCCTATTTATAGGAGAGGAGGGGGAAGGGGGCGGATTTTTAGGAGCCCAAAATAGGAGAAAAATAAAAGATGAGTGAAAACACTCCTAAGTTGGTTTTGAACCCATGACCCCCAAGGTTTATGGCTAAGCTAAGTCTTAAGCCAATAAACCTCTCAAAATGGCGCCCACTCATGTAGGAAAATACAAGATGAGTCAAATTTCTATCCTATTTGGGAATAGAACCCATGACCTCCTAAGCCTTATAGCAAGGCAACCTACTAACCAATAAACCCACTAAAAATAGCTCCCAAGTAGGAGGAATTAAAAGAAAATTACAATCAATAAAAAGAAAATATAAGAGAGTCCTAATTAAGGGTGGTCCATAGGACAAGGGTACTATCCAAGGTCAAGGTGTCCTTCTGTAGGGTAGTGACCTTTATTTTGTAGGGTAGTGACCCTTTATTTGTAGGACACTAATTTCTCTAACTCTTCCTTGCTTGAAGCTCAGGCCAAAAGTTGGTGCATTTCCTCCAATGTAGGTCTTGCAAGTCCAAGCTTCTAGCAGTGTGTCATCACTTGGGAAGACCATTCATGAAGGCTGCTCAATTGAATCGATGTTGATCAAGGGAAGTATACAATGGGTACAAAGGATGAAACCATTGTGTTTCATATTGATAGAGGAATACCCCTATTACAACAAAACAATCCCACTTCTCAAAATTCTCCACCACTGCAAGGCTCCGAATTTCTGAGGAAGCCGAGAATGAGAGTAAAAGATCCAGAATCCATCTGGGAATTCAAGTTCAGGAGAAAAAAAGCGATCAACATCAATCACAGAAGACAATAGTGACCATGAAGGAAGAGTCACTGACTGGCATGGAGGATGGGAGCTCAAAGGTAGAACTGGCATGGAGACCAACATCATCCTCCAACTGAGGCCACCATAAAGAGATTACATAACCAGGCGTCGAGCTAGAAGACGTTAAACAAGCGCTTCCTGGGAGGCAACCCAGTGTTTGTGAGTTTTTAGTTGTTTTTTTTTTCAGTAATTTTGAGTCTTAGGAATTACCTGTGAGAATATGAAACTGTAAATGTGGGGATATAAATTAAAGAATGCATGAAATTAGGTAGGAGTAGCATAAGCAGAGAGTTACTGATATCTACGCTGCAGCCTGCGCTATAGCGCAGGATAAAGCGCAGAAGTTACTGGCGCTAATTGACTCTCTGGAGTCTGCGCTTCACCCTGCGCTAAAGCGCAGTGGTGAAGCGCAGCGACATGCTTCACCTTCTATGGTGACGTGCGCTCCACCCTGCGCTATAGCGCAGGGTGAAGCGGAGGAAAACGTCCCTTAAATTCAAAAATTTGGGAAGAGGGGAGTTCATTCGAACTTCCCTCCACTTCCTTGCTTTCGTTTTCTCTGAGATTCCTTACCTTTTCTTGCCTGTTTCTCACACATACAGCCTCCTTTTCAATTTCCGACTTCATATCAGGTATGTCTTTATAGTTTTCTTTCTCTCTAACCGATTGGAATTTTTATTTTTCGCTTTATTTGAGCATAGCTTTAGGATAGGAAGTTTAGAAGTTTAGGACCCTTTAGGAAGAAAATGATTGATTATAAATGCTTAAAAATAGTTTGCATGTGGTTAGGATCCTTTGTGGAATATTTTGATTACTTTGGTGGTAGTTTTGAAAGTGCTCAATGATTTCTGCAAATTAATTTTGTTGATGCATGTATGCTTATGATATCCTGATATTTTTGCATGCTTAATAAAGTTAATTATGCCCTATTGCATGTTACTGATGACATGATTTTTGAGCCTGAGTTGAATTCTCACTTTTGCCTGATTAGGATTGTTTAGGACTGCTTTAATTGATCACTTTAGCATGTCTTAATTAATTAATTGGCATTAATGGGTAACTAATAAAATCAGATTTTTATGCACAATTGTTTGGTTACTTATTCTAAATTTTTGGAATTAAATTGGCCATTTAATTTCTTGATTTTGAATAATTAAATATTATGATGCCTAAATAATCTTGATTTATCTTTCTTCTGCAGATGCCTCGCATAAAGAATGTTAGTGTTCCTAGTTCCTCTCGACAGGGCACAGGGGGGACCAAGAGGAAGGCTCCCCAGAGGGACCAGCAGTTTAATCCCTTCCGCTTCAAGGATCTCAAGACCTTTGAAGCTTACACTGACATCTCAGACTGCCAGTTTATCAAGGAAAGACCAGTAACCCTGGAAGAGGGTGAGTACGAGGAGTTTACTGCTGAGATACATAGGAGGCATTAGGACCGCCTCAGCCGACCTGATGGGTACTTCGACCCAGACATTGTTAGGGAGTTCTATGCCAACGCCATTGGAGCCCAGGGCATTAACATCAGACAGGAGTCCTATGTGAGAGGACAGGTGATCCGTTTTGATTGCGATGCAATCAATGCACTGCTTGGACATCCGATTGAGGAGCATAGAGACCTGGTTGACTGCCAATACCAGGATAGGATGGAGGTCGTTGGTGTCAACGACAATGATCCATTAGATATGGAGACTGCTCAACTCCTCTGCCTTCCTGGACATTCCTTTGAGAGGAACAGATACAGACATGTTGCTAGGATTTACAAGAAGGATATGAGGAGCATCACACAGATGTGGACAGTGTTAGTACTAGCCAACATCCACCCTACAGGGCATGTTTCTGATGTTATTATGCCCATGCCCATCTCATATATACTATCCTTTCCAGAGGAGTGATTGACGTCTCTCGGATCATCACGAAGAAGATAGGAGAGTATGTCACTTCAATACATCGTCGGACGCCCAACTCCAGGATCCGACTTGGTTACCCATCTCTGATCACCGCACTCTGCAGGTCTAGGGGGTTGGGGTGAACCCTACGGTTCGCATTTTACCTCCCATGGACAGAGCCTACATTGAAGACAATTGTATTGCAGCTGTAGAGTTGGGGGGTTGAGGATAAGCAGCAGCAGCCAGACCCAGCACCGCAGTCACCACCACCACCACCAGCAGTTGGAGATGCTTCAGCATGGGCCCAGCGGTTGGAGGCCCAGCATGCTCACATGATGGCGCAGATGTCCACTCTCCACCGAGCCGCTTTACACTTTCAGGGCAGTCATCACCAGACTGGAGTGGACCCCATTCTCCCCTCATTCTTTCAGGATTACTTGCAGTGGCCTAGGGACAGACCTATTTCTCCAGAGGGGGATAGTGCAGCTGGAGCTGAGAATGCAGACCACATGGATCAGGACCACGAGGACTGATCATTTTCTTTCCTATTTGGTGCTTTTCTTTCTTTTTCTTTTATTTTGCTTTTCTTTTCCTTATTTTATTTTATTTTCTCTTTGATTCGTACTGTATCCAACCTACCATATATATATATCATGCAGTACTTATCCAGTTATTTTTTGTGTAATTTTTAAAAATTTTTAGGATTTTAGGAGCTTAGGAATCAAGGTAATTTATTCTAATTCTCTGTAAATAAGTAGTTTAACTAACCAATCTAGGAAAGATGATAGGGTCTTGTGATTAATTCTATAATCAGTTAGGAGTAGGGTACTTCTCAAGAGAACCTATCATGGTAGTTTATTAAATCTAGTAAGTGCTTTAGCAAGGAAATTTTAGCCCAATCGGTGAGCTGAGAGCCCTAAACACTTAAACACTTATATTGAGAGCTTTTCACCACTGATTGTCAATTGTTATTGCTTGAGTTTCTGAAATTTGTCTTGCTTGTAGAAGGTATGGAAGTGACAAAGGCACAATTTTGTGATTTTAATATTCTGCTTAGTGCCAAATAGCCAACCATGCATTAATATTTCCAATTATTGATTGCTCATTTGAGCCTTTAATGTTTCTTTTGATGCACCCCAGCCATTATCATTATCAATGATCAATGATCATACCATGTCACTTAACACTTGGGATAGAGAGCAAGGTGCACTACAACAAAATGGGACAAGCAATTGACAAAGAGGTTGGTCACAAGGAATCCAAGAGAAGGCACAAGGAATCACAAAGAAAGGATTCTCCCCCACCAAAAATAAGTTCTTTATGTTATGTCAAAAAAAATTGCACAAAGCGTGGAAAATAAATAAGTTGGGGGGAGAAAATTCTTCAAAGAAAGAGACCAAAGCTGAAAAAGGGTGACCATTCAAGAATCATCAGGTGAATTGAGAGAAGTTCCAAAGCACAACCACAAGATGCTCTCTATTCAAAGTGTTCCTTGAATATCCAGAAAAACCATGATTTCTTGATAGCCTAGCCTCATTACAACCTAAAGAAAGACCTTTTGATCCATACTAACTGCTTGCAGGTTCAGACCTTGGAAACGAATATCAATTCTAGCTGTTCAACAGTGAGTGAAAATGATTGAGGGAAACACTTACCCGTGAGAATGAGAGATTTCCTTGGTTTATCACTTACTGCTTTAATTGCTATTATTGAGAAAGTTTAATTTATATTTGTATTTCTATCCTAACTGCTGATTGGTAATATCTCTTGAGTCTGACTTTTTCTTATGATTGGGAAGTGACTTCTGCTTAGGAAAGAGTTGAGGGATGATTACCTTGAATTAGTTTTATTTTTGTAAAAATACACTAAGGACTAGAATTGATTGTAAATGCAAAGAGGTCTCTTGCTTGAGGACAAGCAAGAATTCAAGTTGGGGGGAATTTGATAAGTGAAAAATAGTTGATAAATTAGTATATATTTTATTGCACTTATCGAGGATAAAATGATAATTTTACCCCATTTTTATCCCTTTTTATTTAATATTTACTAATTTGTATTTATTAATCCTAGTTTTGAATTTGATGCTATTTAATAGATCTATTGCTGATTTTTGCAGGATTATTGCAAAAATTTAATTCAGAAATTAAATGGCATTAAATGAGGAGGATTTATGCAAGATTGTAGATTGATTGAATACAATTAATTAAAGATGTGAAGAAGATTTAAATCATTAATGAGGAGATCAGAGCCAATCAATCAAAGATATTGCAGACAAGCTTCCCAAATAAACAAGGATTGCACAATAAATATAAAGATATCAGAAAATAAGGGGAAACAAGGAAAGACAAACGTGTGAAAACTAGTCTCGGGGAGAGATCAACAAATAAAAGAGGAAAGTTGAAGCTGCAGGACGCTAGCTGTGCTTCACCCCACGCTATAGCGCAGGTGAAGCGCAACTCTCTGGAACCTGCGCTACAGCTTGCGCCGTAGCGCAGCTTGAAGTGCAGAACAAGCAGATCGCTTCCCAGTTGTCGTTTTAAGAGGAACTCTTCCCAAATTTGCTTTGTCTTTCCTAATCTATAAATAGGAACCTCTTGCGTCAGTCAAAGAAGTTAGTTGGTTAGCGAGATAGACAGTCATTGTAATTCAGTGATTATGTATCAAGCTAAGTTTAGAGTAGGAGAGGAGGAGCGCTTTCACAAGGATTGAAGATGGTGACAGCGTCTTCGATGGTTTGTATGGCTACTTCATGTAGTTAACTATCCAGTAGGATTGGATGTAATTGGTTCTATCCTTGAGTGTATATAAATTCTATATTATTATTTCAATGAGCTCCCTATCTATAATAGTGGTATGTCTTATTCTGTGCTTATTCCTAATTCCCACGCTTGCGTCTAGAGTTATAGGTTAGTCTTAACTAAAGCAGTTATTACTAGGAGTGAGGATGAGGGAGCCTAGACATAGGAAACTCATTCTCTGATTGAATAAGAATACTCGGTTACTACTGACGGCTGAAAAAGGGATGTTTACTAATGAGCGAGGGGTAGTGTGAGTACTCTAAGTGAAGGAGCATTCGACCAATAAGACTTAGTAATCGGTAGCAAAGAATTAGGGGGTTGTCAATCCAGGATCCGAACATAGGCGTGTCCTAATGAGTATAAGGTAGTGACAGTACTGGAGCGAAGGCGCGTCTACAGCACTAGGCCTCGTTTATCGTCTAATTCTTTACAAACTGAATAAAAGAGAGCGAAATAAGCCGAGATAAATCTATCGCCTGGGAGATCCGTATAATTTTTCCTTGAGTGTTAAGTGTCGCTGGCGAGGGACCTTAGCAATAAAGTTTGTCTACATTATTATAGAGTAAACCTAAAATAATATATAGTCTTTATATGCACAATGAGTGTGATGAGATGAAATCCAATCCTGATCCAAGTAAAGTGTCTCTAACTCTACCTTTCTAATTCCAATTAATTATCTACCCTCTTTATCATTCTGCAATTATACTCTCTAAACTGTGCTTTCTCTTGATAAATACGATTTCGTTCTAAATAAATAACCGTTCCCTATGGATACGATACTCTTTCTTACTATTATACTGCTGGATTTGTGGTTAGCTTGCCAGAAACCCATCACCTATCTAACACGGAATATATACACACCACAAACAAAATTGAAATGTAAACTGCAAAAAAAATAACAACTAAAACACTAGGTTGCCTCCCAGAAAGCGCTCTTTAACGTTATATAGCTTGACGCCTGATTCCCCTCTTGGATCTTGAAGATGGATGATGGTGGCAAGTCTGTCAACTTCACCACCCAAGTAGGGCTTCAGTCTCTGCCCGTTCACGACCCAGCTTCTCTTTGATTCAGCATCTTCCAATTCCACAACTCCATATGGTCTAACTTCTTTAACAAGAAATGGTCCACACCATTTTGATTTTAACTTCCCAGGGAAAAGCTTCAACCTGGAGTTGAATAATAGGACAAATTGGCCTGGATAGAACTTTTGTTTGATGAGCTTCTTGTCATGATAGGCCTTGGTCTTCTCTTTCTAAATTCTGGACGACTCATAGGCGTTGAGCCTCATTTCTTTCAACTCATGCAACTGCAATATTCTTCTTCTCCCAACTGCTTGTTTGTCCAGGTTCAAAACCTTCAAGGCCCAGTATGCCTTGTGCTCTAATTCAACATGCAAATGACATGCCTTTCCATAAACCAGCTGAAAAGGAGAAAGACCTGTGGGGGACTTATAAGCAGTTCTGTACGCCCACAGTGCATCATCCATCTTGATGGACCAATCCTTCCTAGAAAAGCTCACAGTCTTCTTAAGGATTCTATTGATCTCTCTATTGGAGACTTCAGCTTGGCCATTTGTCTGATGGTGGTAAGGTGATGCAACCTTGTGTCTCACCCCATAGTGCTCCAGGATCTTTTGTAGTTGTGAATTACAAAAATGAGAGCCTCCATCATTAATCAGTACTCTTGGTGAACCAAACTGAGAGAAGATGTTACTTTTCAAGAACTTCACTACTGTATTTGCATCATCTTTTACAGTTGCAATGGCCTCACCCACTTGGATACATATTCCACAGCCACTAAGTGATACTCATTGCCAAAAGAGAGTGGTAGAGGTCCCACAAAATATATGCCCCAACAGTCAAAAACCTCTACTTCCAGATGCTATTTAGTGGCATTTCATGTCTTCTGGATATCACTCTGGTTCTTTGACAGTTGTCGCACCGTTGAATGTAACAGTGGGCATCCTTGAACAAGGTGGGCCAGTAAAACCCATATTGAAGGACCTTTGCAGCAGTTCTTTCTCCATTGAAATGTCCTCCATAAGGTGAGTTGTGACAGTGCCATAAAATGCTCTTGGCCTCTTCATCGAATACACATCTTCTCAACAAATTATTAGCTCCAATCTTGAAAGGTGGGGATCATCCCACACATATCGATGTGCATCCTTTAAAAACTTCTTCTTTTGATTCCAGTTGAAGTTTTCCGGTATCACTCCTACTGCCTTGAAAATTAGCCATGTCAACAAACCATGACCTTTCTTGTATCATCATCAGCTTCTCATCAGGAAATTCCTCTTGCACCTCTGTTTGAGCATTTGTCACCTCCTTATTTACCAATCTTGAAAGATTATCAGCCACAACATTCTCGCTTCCCTTCTTGTCCTAGATCACCCAAATCAAATTCCTGCAACAATAGAATCCACCTAATTAGTCTAGAGTTAGAATCAGATTTGGTCAATAAATATTTAATTGCAGCCTAATCAGTATATACTATGACAGTTGAGCTAATCAATACGATCTAAATTTTTATAATGCATACACTATTGCTAACAATTCTTTTCAGTGGTTGCATAATTAACTTGTGCTTCAGTAAGAACTTTACTAGCATAATATATAGCATGGAAAACTTTAGACTTTCTTTGTCCTAAAACTACCCCTATAGCATAATCACTAGCATCACACATCAATTCAAAATCCAAATTCCAATCAGGGGCAATTATTACAAGAGCATAAATCAATTTTTGTTTTAATAAACTAAATGTAATTAGGCAATTAACATCAAAATTAAAAGGGGTATCCTTGTTAAGAAGATTGTTAGTGGCTTTGCTATCTTTGAGAAATCCTTGATAAATCTCCTGTAGAATCCACCATGTCCCAAAAAGCTTTTGACCTCCTTTCACATTTGTTGGTGGTGGCAGCTTCTCAATGACCTCCCACTTTTGCCTTGTCCACCTCAATACCTCTAGCAGAAATCTTGTGGCCCAGCACCACAACCCTCAGTCACCATGAAATGACACTTCTCCCAGTTCAGCACCAGATTAGTGTCAACACACCCGCTTCAGTTACGGTGTTCAGGTTCTCCAAGCATCCATCAAATGATGCACCAAACACTGAGAAGTCATCCATGAAGACTTCTATGCATTTTTCTACCAAGTTTGAGAAGATGGAAAGCATGCATATTGAAAGGTTGCTGGTGCATTGCACAATCCAAACGACATTTTCCTGTAAGCAAAAACACCAAAAGGACAAGTAAAAAGCAGTTTTTTTCTTGGACTTCTGGATTTACTGCTATTTCGTTATAACCTGAGTAACCATCTCAAAAAACAATAAAAAGCCTGTCCTGCTAACCTTTCTAACATTTGATCCATAAATGGTAAAGGAAAGTGATCTTTTCTAGTTGCTTCATTTAATTTCCTATAATCTATACATATCTCCGATATGTGATTGTCCTAGTAGGAATTAATTCATTTTTAATCATTACTAACTACGTCATACCTCCCTTTTTAGGACTACCTGGACCAGGCTGACCCAGGCACACTGTCAGAGATAGGATAGATCACACCAGCATCAAGAAGTTTCAGCACCTCTTTCTTCACCACTTCCTTCATGGTTGGATTCACCGCCTTTGAGGTTGTGCCACAGGTTTGTACTCCTCTTCCATATGAATCTTGTGCATGGCAGTAGGATGGACTAATACCCTTAAGGTCAGATAAGGTCCAACCTATTGCACCCTCATTGGCCTTCAAAACTGAGATCAATTTTCTTCCTCAGATGGGGTCAAGGAATTGTTGATCACCACAAGCTTGTTTCCTCCATCTGCAAGAAAAACTTATTTAAGGTGAGATGGTAATGCCTTTACTCCAGCTTCTGACTCTCAGTTTTATTCTCCTGCTTGCAATTTCTCAGATTTTCTTCATTTGATGGAACTTCTTCGGCTATATCCAGATGCTTCAAGTATTCATCAACTTCTTTCTCATCTTCTTCCTCAAGCTCATTACAAGCGCCTATCAAAGCTTTCTCCAGTGGGCTTGCTTTTGTCAATTGCTTCCGAACTGCTAGGAAAACTTCATCTACTACATCCATCCTGAGACATTGATGCTTGTCCTTAGGGTGTTTCATCATTGCCTTCAAAGACGTTAAAGTTGACCGCATCAATCATGTACCCTCACCTTCAATTTCCCATCATCAACATCAATGATGACCTTAACAGTCTTCATGAAGGGTCTTCCCAGTATAAGAGGAACTTCAACATCTTCCTCTTATATCCATCGCAACAAAATCAACTGGGAACATGAACTTGTCTACCTTAACCAACACATCTTCTGCTACCCCATATGGATACTTTATTGATCTATCAACTAGCTGTAGTATCATCTGTGTAGGCTTCACTTCTAGATCTCCAATCCTCTTTTCAGCATGGACAAGGGCATCAGATTAATGCTAAACACCTAATCAAGTAGTGCCTTACCCACAGGTAGCGTCCCAATTGTGACTGGGATGGTGAAGCTTCCAGGATCTTTAGATTTCTGAGGCAATGACTTCTGAATTATTGTACTGCATCCTGCCTCTAACTCCACTGTCTCATCAGTAAATCTCCTCTTCTTAGTTAGGAGCTCTTTCATGAACTTGACATATGTTGGCATCTTCTCCATAGCCTCCACAAATGTGATATTGATCTGCAGCCGCTTGAAATATCCATGAATCTTGCAAACTACCTTTCTCTATCTTCTTTGAGGGATTTTGAGGGTATGGTAAACTCTTCAGCTGAGGGTACCTGTGTCTCTTCCCTTCTCCCTCTTTTTCTCACTCCTTCTATTTTCACTTTCTTTTCTTTTTATTTTTTTTCTCCATATTTACAGACTCACTAATTTTTATTCCTCTTCTCCCCCACTCTCACTTTCTCTTCGTTACTCTCTTTTTCTTTCTCCTCTAGACTTCCTCCTCTATAGCAGAATTGACACCAATCTCCCTTCCTACTACCTTACCACTTCTGGTAGAATTGACTTGCATTGTTACTTGGGATTAGTTTGTGTATTGACTGAGAATTGACCTGCTTGTTATTCAGAGAGCTGTTTAGCTAATTGCCCCACTTGAGTCTCCAAGTTCCTATTGCAGCTTTTGTACTTTCTGATTGAAATGGAGGATTGCATGAACTTTTCCAATGTATCCTCCAGCTTTGAAGTTTTGTCATGCACGTACTGAAGGATAATGTTTGTTGTTGTTGTTAAGGAGGTTGCCTATTAAAGGGCCATGTGTCTTGCTTCCACCCAAAATTTTGGTTCTGATCATTCCTCCAACCTTGTGAGAAATTATTTGAGAAGTGTTGTTGTTGGAGAAATTTCCTGGTCTTCCTTGGTTTGCCATGTAATTAACCTGCTCTTCCTGAGTGCCTTGATAAGAGCAAGTGACCATTTGGATGGTCACCCTCCGCAAAAATCACAAGTCAATTGTTGTGTCCTGACCAGAGTTTGACTGAACTGCACGCAACTGTTGAGGAAGCTTGGGACATCTGCTTCGTGAGTGCCTCTATTTGCTGGGTGAGAGTCTTGTTCTGAGCCCAGATTGCATCTGAAGTATTAGTTCTAGCACTCCCTTCTTCTGCACTATTTGTCTTCCATGCTGAGCTTGCTGATCAGTTGATGTTAATGCTTCAAAATCCTGGTAGCTTGCTCTGCATCCACAGACATCATTGTGCCACCTGTTGCAGCATCCAATATCATCTTGGTATCAGGCCTGAGACCATTGCAAAAGATATTGAGTTGAGCTATGTCTTCGAATCCATGGTTAGGACACCTCCTCAACAAAGAGTTGAATCGTTCCAGCTTCACAAAAATGCTCATCTGGTTCCTGTCTGAATGTAGAAATGTCTAACTTGGCCTTGATGTAGCGAGATGGTGGGAAGAATCTGTTCAAGAATTTCTCTTCGACGACATCCCAGCTAGTTAGACTCTAATTTGGATGTGACTTTAGCCATACCTTAGCCTTACCTGCTAATGAAAAGGGAAACAAACGTAAGTAAATAGATTCTAAATCCCCTTCCTCAAAACCCATAGTACCAATCAATTCATTGAAAGTTAAAGATGAGTATATGAATCCTCATGATCCATTCCCGTGAATTAACGAGCACTGATTAGAGTAAGAAATGCAGGCTTCGTCTCAATAATGACTTTGTGGTGGCTGGTATTGTTATGCTTGAGAAGTGTCTTGGGCCTTGTTTCATATCATAATCCCTAAGTGTTCTCCTTGGTGGGTTTTGCCTTCCACCAGCCATATCTTCAACTTTAATCTCAATTTGGATGGGTGATATGAGAGTGTTGGAAGCGCCTCATGTAGCTTGTCCTTGCTTTTTCTTCTTGTTTTCGCTTCTGTTCTTCTGGGATGTCTTTTCAATCTCAGGATCAAATTCCAGTTGGTCTTAAGGCACCTGACCTCGCAAGATCATAAATCACAAAAACTATGGCACGAATTAGCACAAAAGAGAGGAATATGAATAAAATTAATTGCAGAAAAATAAAAATAAAAACAAAAAGTTACAACTCAATAAGATTAACTAAAATTTAATTTGAAACATTGTGCCCCGGCAACGACACCAAAAAAGACTTGTTGAGATCTTGGCAAGCGTACCAATATCGCAATAGTATAATAGTTTTAAGAGTAGGGGTTGTCATACCCACGAGGAACGGTTCAAAATAAATTCTTAGGGATCAAACTTACTAAGTAAATATGATTGCAGGATGTTGAATTTGTTTTATGAAAACTAAAGTAAAAAGTGTAGTAAAAAGAATAAATTAAATAAAGAGTGATTTGGATGAAAGAATGCAGTTGAGAAATTAGGATTGAACTCCATCTATCGCACCCCTCTTGTATTTTGGGAACTCAATAACTTATAGAAATTTACAATTAACAATATTGAAGCACAAATAATTTCCATTCACATTGATTCCTCAAATATGAAATTCTTTGAACAA
This sequence comes from Sesbania bispinosa, assembly GCA_026901365.1. Taxonomy (NCBI): domain Eukaryota; kingdom Viridiplantae; phylum Streptophyta; class Magnoliopsida; order Fabales; family Fabaceae; genus Sesbania; species Sesbania bispinosa. The sequence continues at coordinate 184,711 of QLOH01000515.1, read as the reverse complement.
TCTCTTAAACATCGATCCCTCAGATGTTTAAACAAATTGCCTAGCATTAAGAAAAGTTGTTTAAAGTTATCAATATACTGAACCCTATTCCTAGTGATTCAATCTATTGAGTATTTTTAATCCAAATCATATTTAAAGAAGTGCTTCCAAGCCAAATCAAGAAAACGAAATCAAAAACTCCATTGAATAAATAGAATTCAACATTAAGTATTGAATATAAATACCAATATTGATAAAACAAGAATTCCTATATATTAAAGATCCAAAATACAATTGGGGTTTGAATTGACTATATTCAATCCCAACAGAGAAGTTTAGCTACTCATGGTAGTGCTTACGAACCAATAAGAATTAAGAAGAAAGATTGCATCTAAGCTTTCCAGCTCTGTTGTTTCTTTCTCCACGTCTTTCTCCAGAATGGTCTCTCTTTTCTCCAAAATTGTATCTCAAAAAAACTGTCTGATGGCTCATTAAAACGCTAGGTTTACGAGTCCCTGCGCTCAACCTGCACTCGAGCGCATGTGAAGCGCAGGAAACAGTGACATTTGAGCAAACCTGCGCTCTAGTGTAGGTGAAGCGCATGAAACATTAGCTTCCCTAATTATCATCCTGCGCTTAGCTTGTGCTAGAGCGCAGCTTGAGCGCAGGGAACAACATCCTTTGAAACTTGCTCTACACTGCTCTTGTCTTTGCTCACTGCTCACTTGATGCTTCAATAAAAGGAGGATAAAATGGTAAATTCATTTCAATAAAACTTCTAAAAATAGTAGTCACTTTTGTATATTAAATTGTTAGCATTATTAAGCATCACTAATTAGTTATAGTAATTATGGTAATTGAAAAAAATACTATTACTAACTTATAAAAATAATCTTTATACATATAAAAGTAAGGTAGTGAAATGATCCTTTGAAATCTAAAAGGAGGATAAAATGGTAAATTCATTCAATAAAACTTCTAAAAATAGTAAGTCACTTTTGTATATTAAATTGTTAGCATTATTAAGCATCATTAATTAGTTATAGTAATTATGATAATTGAAAAAAAATACTATTACTAACTTATAAAAATAATCATAATAATAAAAATATATCCTCTAATTTAACTCAGCCTATAATTTTTACTAATCTTTATTTTACTTAATTAAAAAATTTAATTTATTTGAGAAATTACAAATACTAATCTTGAAAAATAATTAAAAATGGCTTAAATTAATCGGGATAAAAAGCATAAATCAAAAAAGTAGGGGAAATGATAAAAAATATATAATACTTATTAAATTAAACATTTTTTTAACAAATGAAAATGAAAATGTTAGTCACATGTGAGAATCTTTTGATGTAAAATGTTTTAGTTAAATATGGAAAGCGGCGTCGGGATAAAAAAGAGGATATTAGAGGGAATAAGACTTAATTAAGATAAATTGAAATAAAAGTTCAATGATAGGAAGTTGAATGAAGCGAATGATTGAAAAATGTGAGGAGAAGTTAAAAGACAGGTTTTATAGCTTATTAACGTTCATAAGAATTTACCTCAAAAGCCTATAACTTTTAATTAATCTTTGTTTTACTTAATTTAATAAATTTAATATATTGAGAAATTATAAATATTCACAACCTAAAGAATAATTAAAAGTGGCTTAAATTAACTGTGAGAAAATGCATAAATCAAAAAGTGGGAGCAATGATAAAAATAAATAATATGAAATTATTAAATTAAGCACTTTTACAATGAAAAGGAAAAATATTAGTCAATGTGAATCTCTTTGATTTACAAATGTTTTTAGTTAAATATGGGAAGTGATGTCAGGATAGAAAGAAATATTATAGGAATCAAAACATTAAGAAACAATTGAAATTAGAGGTTCCATGATAGGAGATTTAATGGAGGGAATGATTGGACATAGAAGGAAAGGTTAAAAGATAGGTTTTTGCTCATTAACGCCATAAGAAATTTACCTCAAAAGCCTATAACTTTTACCAAATCTTATTTTACTTAATTAAATATTTAATTTATTTAGAAAATACAAATATTAATACCTAAAAAATAATTAATATTCTATTTTATCAATAAATAAATAAATATTTTAATCCCTAATTAGAAATCATTTTAGCATATTTTGTGGAAATATATAAAAAGAATACAAATAAAATATAATATGAAATTTAAAATATGTTAAAAATACTTAACAAAAAAATATTTTACAATTACAATAATTATAGTAATTATTTAGCTATAGTTATTATAAAAAATATTAAAGTCTTTTTACATTTTAAATATTAAATTTATAAAAAAAAATAAGCTACAAGTTTTTTTTTTCTAAATTATAGTCAAATTATCACAATCATTTATTTGATTTGAACTTATCAAGTTCCTATTTTTTCATTTGGAAAAAAAAAATGTCTTCTAATTTACCTTAATATCTACAAAACTTTTAGTTAAATATGAGAATTTTAGTTAAACATAAGAAGTGGTAACGGATAGAAAAAAGATATTAGAGGGAATAAGACTTAAGAAAAATTAAAATAATAGTTCTATGTTTGGAGAGTTTGGTGGAAGGGAATGATTGGAAATGGGAGGAGAATTAAAAGATAGGTTAACGCTTATACGAAGTTAGTTATATTTTAAAATCTAAAATGTTATATAATATATAAGTCTTCTAAAAATATGATATTATTGAATATTTAGTTATTAATTAATTGTTGCCATTTTATTTAAAAAATTATATCATCTCTGTGAATATTTTAAGTCATATCAGCATCAATTTGTTACAGATGAATAATTTGATAGGTTTATGATGTTTATCTTTTAAATTCTTAGTACAATATAAGTTATTCAAAATTTTCAAACTATAACATTAAAATGATCCAATATTTTATTTATTTTTGAGAAATTTAAATTTGTGTTTTAGATTGTGCAAAATGACATGACTTATAATCACTCAGATAAACACATATGTTTTCAATGGAAGAGCTATATTTAAAAATAATGTTGGAGAAAAAAGTCTAAATTTCAGGGTTATCATTAATTTCACACCAAATAAAAGTATTACTTTAAATTTCAACATAAATAATTCTAATTATCATTTAATTTACAATTATAATAAATAAAAGACTTATATATATAATTTCTCTTATATTTAACTTCAATTTTGTATTATGTTTAACTTTGTATTTAATAATTTTTTACTTTTTAAAAATTTAATATACAATTTATTCATTAATATTATTTTATTAATTCAATACTAGTGTGCATAAGAATGGAGATCATAACAGCACATGTTGACATGTGTACTTGTTAAATCCATAAACATATAGTGGAATTATAGATAGTTTTAGGATAAATTTTATGCATTTTTAAGTTTGGCTTAGTTATAGTTAGTTAATAATTTGAATAAAATTTATGTTTTATTCTTTTCTTTACATGTTGCATACATTTTTTTGAAATTCATATTAATTTATCATATATAATTTTATCTTAATTAATTTATTTTAATTGTAATGTAAGGATTTAGAGCCCACTTGACATAGCGTGGAGAGGCTAGAATGCCCGTTTTGACTGATCAAAATCAATTGCAAAATTTTTTAAGTCGTTTGGGTAAAATTGTGAGCTACCATGAATTGAGTCTTGGTTACCTAAACATGGTTGAGCACAATTGGATTGCAGATCGATTCTGCAAAAAACAGTTGAAGCATTTATCAAATTACCCCTATGGACCAACACATTTGTTCTTTTCTATTTAGCTAATAAAATAAATAGTAAACTCATTTTAGTAATTTTATGTCCAAAGTGGTTTCACTTTATCTTATCCAAACAAAATCAATTTGTGTTAACCAACTTTTAGAATTATATATCCAAACAAAAATCAATTCTACCAAAATCAATTTCTACAAACTTTAAATTAAACAGACACTTATATATGGTGTGTTTGGTTTACTCTGGATCCACGTTTGAAACGTGATTTTGCGATAAACCAAACATACACTTAGTGTGCAATTAGATTAGCATTTGCAAACTTGAGTTTGAATAAACATGGTTTTAGTGGCGTGATTTGGGTAAACTTGAGTGTGAGTAAATGTGATTTCATGTTTGAATAGTTTGTTGCATATATGAGTTTAAGAAAATGAATATTGTTTGGATGATATCAATGGAAATTACGTTTAGAGTTATAATTACTAAAAAAGACTTAGATGTTCAAAATATACTAGATTTCTATTTTTCTATATTAAATATAATTGATATTAACACTAATAATAGAAAATGAACATATTTGCACCATTTCTATATTTTATGCCAATTTATTGAATTAAAAATAAAATACATACAAGATATATTTTAACTAAATAAATAAAAAAGATAGTCATATTAAAGGGTTTAAAAATAAGATGAAATTAGTAGCTAAAGTATTAATAAGCATAAGTATTCTTCTAAAATCAAAACGTTTTCTAAAATTGTACGTTACTTCTAATAAATAATAATTATGAAAAAAAATATTTCCTTTAATATTTCTTCTAAAATCAAAACGTTTCTAAAATTTAAATGTTACTTCTAATAAATAATAATTTCAAAAAAAAAATTATTTCATCTAATACTTCTTCTAAAATCAAAATGTTTCTTCTAACAAATAAAGGCCAGTCTAGGGTGAAACACTTCATGGTGTGTCAGCGGTGGCACACACTTTCTCACCTTTAGATTAATCAACTATTAAATGGAAGGTTGAGATGTTTTACCGGATAGCAACTATGTCCCTCCGTGTTTTGCTAAGATTATGAGTTGAATATTTAAATTTGCTATAGAACCTTTCTTCTTTCTGCAGGACAATGATGTTGGACGCTACGGTCGCTACTTCAACTTTCAAGCATGGCAGCGGAAAGCAAAAGCTTAAACGATTTAGGGTGCCATTGGTTTGGAGAGAGGGTGGAATTATTTTTGGTACATTGAGAAAAAGAAAAACAGGAAGAAACAAGAAAAACAAAACTCTCAACCACTATCCCTCTCCAGGAAAGGAATGACATTAGAGGGAGGAGTCTTCCATAAAGAGAGCTTTGTAGGCGAAGAACTTTCAGCTTAGCTAATGTATCTGCAGAGCAATTTGCTTCCCTGCAAAAATACTAAAGAGAAACAGACCAATCACGCATAATTAGAAACTAAAAAAAACCCAACACATTGGCCGCATGAAAATGGACATGCAAATCTATACCCCTCTTCAGGAGATTAACCAAGAACAGAACATCAAACTCTACAATAAGAAACAAAACCAAACATCCCATACTTACTTTTCTAAATTTTATCAATAGTTACTTTTTTAAATTTTATTATTATAGTTAATCTATTATATTTGAAAAGTATTTTTATTTTCTGATTATGGTTACGTAACTTGCATTTGGACAGAGGAAAAGTAATTTTATTTGTTATGATAATTAACTTATTAAATTAAATAAAAATCTCATTGTCAATTTTGTTATTATAAATTTATAATTAAGTTAATTTTTGTCAAAATACTATATGTATGATTGTATGTTATGTTGTTTTGTCATTGTTCAACATACTATGCTTCACGCTTGATTCATGGGAATTCACAAGATGGATTTTTGGCATTTAAGAACTTTGTATGAAGAGGATCTTGCCAGAAAATAATTTTTTTATGGACATAATTGAAAATTTTATTTTCTTATTTTAAACAGGACTTACCTATAATAACAGGTCAAAACACATTAAAAATGGTGTTTCACTGGTGACACACTTATAAGCTGTTTCACCCTAGAAGGACCCAACAAATAATAATTCTAAAAAATAAAGTAAAAAAATTAATCAACCTAATAAATTCCAATGTTTCTTAAAGACATTATATAATGAAGCTTAGTGATCATTGCTCTAAACATTTTAATGCTAACTTTCATTTCTTCTTCTGCTTTCATTTCTTGAAATAGCCAACTTTCTATAGATTGAAAACTTTATCTCTATACTCATCACCAACAAAATAGAATCACCTAATTCCAAATATTCGACATTCTCGACCATGGAAAGAAGAAACATGATCTCGGAGGGGCAACAACAGAGCACAAAATGGCGGTTACTGCAACCGAGAGTGGAGAGGGACGTCCAAACTTGAGAGCACAAAATGATCATAGTTTCAAATATTCGACATTCCAAACATGATCACAGCTTCAACAGCAGAGCGCAAAATGGTGGTATACAAAGGGGGTGGAGAGGGAGATCCAAACTTTAGAGCAACACCACATCGGGCCTTCAACAGCCTAACAAGGCTACAAGCCTTCAATACCCCAAGAAAAGTGATCCCAACATTGTTAATGAGAATGATGGAACGAGATTTACCATGTTGCTAATTATAGTGAGAATTCAAGTGATGAAAATTGGAGAAGAATTGAGATAAGAGATGGTCTGGGTGTGAATGTGGATCATCATTCATAAGTTGGAGAAGACTCAAGTTTCATGAACTCACGTATTGTGAGACACAAAAGCTACAAATACCCCGCATTTGAATGAACTCACGTTTACCTCCCATAAGTGCGTATGGTATATGCGAAGCCAAGCAACATGTAAAATATGGAAATTCACGTTTACTTTGCGGGACGTGCATATAGGATTGACAAACAACCAATCCAAACGAGCACTTAATATAGATTTAAAAGGTCAATTAAATGAGAATATTGATGTTAGGAAACATTGAGATTCATCTAATAACAAAATCTTTAACCTTGTATTTGAATAGACTAATTCTAAATTATTAGATTTCATGTGTTAGGATAGTAAAAGAAGAAGTTTTAAATGGAAAATAGGGGAGACTTTATAACAAATAGGAGGAATTTCACATGAAAACTATTAGTAGAGAATTTCAATATTTCTCTTTTATGTTTAACTTTTAAATTATCATTTATAATTATTTGGATACTTAATTCTTTTTTAATTATAACTAAACTTATTTCATAATTTTTAAATTCTATCCATCCAAACACACCCTAAAGGTTTCAAGACAGAAAACCATGAAAGTAAAAATTAGAAAAGATGTAAATACGCTCCATTTTTCCTGTAAATATGCACCTTGAATTCCCAAAATATACAACATTTTTAATTTTAGGCAATGGCTAAAAACATTTTCTTGAACATAAAATAGCCAACATTTTTATTAATCGTTGACACTTTGATTAATTGACAACAATCGTAAAACTGTTCCCAAAAACATATATATGCAACGCTTGAACAAAGTGTGGACAATTCTCTATTCCACAATTGTAAAACCATTCCCAAAACATGAAATGGACAACAAATTTTTAATCGTGGCCACTTATCTTAAGAACGCTTTGAAAAACCATTTTAAAATGAGGAATAGGCAACATTATTTTAGGTTGTAAAATTGACCTAAGACAATAATTGTAAAATTGATCTTAAAGTATATAATTGGTAACATTTTATGAAATTTTGCTTGTTTAATATCATTCAACATCGGAAAAATTGTTCCCAAAATTTGGAATAGACTACGTGTAACATCCCAAAATTTTAGAATCTAGAATTAGAATTAAAGTACCTATAATTTATTTTTATGCAAGTAATTAATAAAATAGTAATAAGGATAGTATAATTTAATTATAATAATAATAATAGGTTAGAAATATGTTAAATAAATGAGATATAAGGTAAGATAATATTTATAAAGATGGAGTATTTAAACCTAAATTTTATTAGAGTCAATTAAATTCCATTCTTTCATAGCAATATAATTCTTTGTATAAAAGAAAAACAAAGTAAACAAAATAGATACTTATATATTTATATGTAACTTAACCTATTCTTAACTATATACATATATAGGTTACAAAAATAGAAAAAAAAAATAGAAGAAGGAGAGAAAGGGAAAAGGGGCGGTTGGTTAAGGGTTAGTGAGAGGGGGAAGTCTAAGATACACAAATTAAAAATTTGTGTATTGATACACAAGTAAAATTCACCGGTTGTTATAGGTTTATCCGGTCTGGTAATTTTTTTTTTTTTGGAACATTTATTTATTTGGGAATGCACCCTAAATTTATGAGTATTATGGATTGAGTCAGCTTGTTGTGTTAACACCCTTAGATTCCTATGTCATTGTTTCTTTTGAGCTAAAACTTGAACCTTTCTAATACCCAAGGCTATCTAACTCATCATGAATTTAATTTCTCTTTTTTACTTGTGCATATTGTTCCATTTAAAGGTAAACGAGATTGGAGCACAATTTTAAAGTAATACACATCACTAAAACACAAATAGGACCCTAACTTTTGGAAACAGGGGAGTATGGCAAAAGGAACTCTTGATATAGGGGAGTCAATCCGTTTTGTTTAGACTATGCTCAGTTCACCGGAGAAGAGAGTTCAATGTGTTTCATACTTGGAGTTTGTCCAATGCGTGCTTGCAATGGCTGCAGCCTTGCCGTGCTGGCTACTGCCTTACTTGCCGGAGAAGGAGGGATGCAGCGGCCTCCTTGTGATGGTTCATGACAACGCTGAGAGAAGAAGGACATCGCGTCCCTGCTATGGTTTGTGTCTTGCGTTGCGGCTTCTCCATTTTTTTATGAAAATCTGTAGAGCCCTCCCCCTATGCGGCGCGAGGAAGAGGATGGGAGAGGGTTCCTTTTTTGTTTCTTTTTTTTAATAATAATAAAAATTATCTAATAATTAACCACATCTGATCACATTTTCCTAATTCAGAGCAAATTTTATTAAATTTGAAGGAGCACATTGCAAAAATATCAAACAATGAAAGATGCAATGGGCAACCTGTTTGTTATTTTAATCCCCACCATTAAATATAATATGATTAAATCAAATGGTTTCATTTCACTTGTGTATTTGTACACAAGTTAAAAACTTGTGTAGCTTAGAAATGCACCTAGTGAGAGGGAGAAAGAAATCGAGAGAGAGAGAGAGAAAGGGGAAAAGAAGGAAGGGGAAGGAGAGAAGAATGGAGGTGGAAGAAAAAGGGGAAACGGCGATGTCTGTTGGCAGGGGTTGCACCGCGAGAGAGGGATGTACGTCGGAGAAGATGATGACGGTGCGGCGGCGGTGGCGGCTCGCGGCATGGAGAACTCGCGACCTGCGCACGGTGGAGCTATTCCGCGAGAGGGAGAGAGAGAGGAACGACCATGGCTGATGGCGGAAGAGAAGATGGCGGCCGTGGCTATGCGGTGGTCTTCTACAGTGGACGGACAGACAACGACGGCGGATCTGTGCGAGGACGACGACGGATCTGTGCGGCTGCGACGTGCGTATCTCCGGTGCGGGCAGGAACTGGGGTAATGGTGAACGGTGGCGTGCGGTTGCTTTCGGTGGGACTGCGGAGGAGAAGCGGAGCCATGGCCGCGTGTTTGAGCAGCGGAGGAGCGAGAGGCTGCAGCCATGGCTGTGTGAGGGAGCAGCAGAGGTGAGGGTGGTTGCTGCCATGGCCGTACGACGGGGAAGCGGCGGTTAGTGGGAGAACAGCGACCGGGAGGAGCTGCGTTCGGTGGCGGATGAGCGGTGGTGAGTGTGGTTTCACTCACTCTTTCTTAATTTTTCTCTTATGTATGCTCCCTATCCTTCCTTCCCTTACTATTATCAATGTTTATGCTCTGATTTGTGTAAATATAGGATTGATTGTTTGAATGAATTGAATGTGATTTAGGGATAAACCTTAGGTTAGAGGAATTTGGGGGGATTTTATGGAATGTTGGATTTTTTATGTTGATTGTTGAATTGATGGTTGATCATGCATAGGTACATGCTTATGGAAATGTTACTATCCTTAAGAAATCATTTACTCATGTTTTTTTTTTAAAAAAGAAAAGGATTTGGGTCTTAGGATCTCATGTTTTTGAAAGAGTTTTGGGTCTTCTAGACCTCATGTGGAAATTAATAACTTTTGAATCCTTGGACTTCAAGTTAAAAGATTGATTTTTGGGTCTTTGGATTTCATGTTTAAAATGTTCATGTAAAATAATCAAGATTTTTGGTCCCTAGACTTATGTTTCCGAGACTTGTCTCCGGTCCTTGGACTCATGTTAAATAATCATGTTTTGGTCCCTGGGCTCATGTTTTGAGACTTCGTCTCCGGTCCTTGGGCTCATGTTAATTAAGCAAGATTTTGGTCCATGGACTCATGTGAAAGGAAATAAATTCTTGTTTGAAGTCTATCACAGTTAATGGGTTAAGGTCTTATGGCCTTCAGGGACGAAGGTCTCTGTTAGTCTGAGCTCAGTCTAGCCTCACAGATAAGTGGAAAGACCCCTTGGGTGTTGGGTAAAACACTTCATGACTGACCCTGCATTTATGATTGTCATTGGAATGACTACATTACCTGTCTCTTATTGTCATTATGAAGGGTTTCTTAATTTATCAAGTGATGCATATTGTTTTATATCTTGTGCTTTGCCTCCCCACACAACACACACTGTGACCGCATTCACTAGGACGTAGTCTCATCCCACGTTGTGGGAAATATCTTTCAGTGTGCAGGTCATCGTTCTGGTACTTAGCAAAGGAGTTGAGGACTGACTTGAGGTAGAATATGAAGACGGTCATTGGAGTTCTTTTAGTGTAGTTATTGGTTTACTGATGTAAATTAATACAATTCTTCAGTAAAGGATTAAGTGTAGTTACAATTATTTGGTAATTGCTGTAGAAACCTGTAGTTGGCCACGGAGGCCTATTTTCCTTGGAATTAGATTAGAAATCATATTATTATGAACTGTATTGGTGGTTTTGCTGGTTTTCAGGTGAAGCCAAAAATTTGGAAACGTCCAGTTTTCAGGGGAAACTCTGCCGGATTTCCGGTAGGAGTTTTGGGGAACCATGACACTCCGTGTCTAGGTTCATTTCCCTTAGATTTGAATATAATGTTTCATGTTGTATTGTAGATTGAATTGTAGTGAAGGCTTAAGTAAGCGTTGGATTACCTAAGCGATTGTATGATTTGTCCACCGATATCGAAAATGGCACGGAATATTTTCAGAAACTCGGGAATAGTGTTTCCAACGGACATTATTCTTGAATTGAGAAATTAGGACGTTACACTATGGTTATTCTTGAAGTTTAGGGTGTTTTGTTTAAAACTATTATGGAACACTTATAAATGTTATTTAATATATACCCGCCCAAATTTTTCCATCCCGGGTAAATATGTATTAAAAAATAAAACTTCTCATCTCTCCTTAATTCCCAAAACCTGTATACACACTAAAACAATCAAGCCAAAAAATACTTTTCACCTCCTTAATTCCAAAAACAAATTCTGAAACAAAAATATCCTTACAAATTAAGAATCCCTAAATTTCTCTAAGTTTCTCTCTAAGGTCAAAATTTGTGATCATCTTGTGTGTTCTTTTCTCTCGCAATGTTCATTGCGATCATCATGTGCGCCACCGTCTGTTGTTGTTCTGGGCGTCTCTCCCGTCTTGCGCTTGTTTATTATCATGGTCATTTTCTCTCCTATCATGTGCGACTCAGGTACGACTCTAACTCTGTGGTTTTTCCTAATATGTGATCAATTGTAAGGCACTTGGTTGGTTTCTTCTCTGTTTTTTGCTAAAAGGTGAAATTTTGCTATGTTTTTTTGCTTTGCTTTGGGTTTGTTCTATTTCCGATGCTATTGTAAAGGTATCACTGATCTGTAGCTCTGAGTATTGTTATCTCATTTGTATTGTATTACTTTTTTTTGCATTTTCAATTGATTAAGTTAGTATTGTCCCTATTACTCATTGGTCTGCCTGCTGCTTGCTTCCCATTTCCATGGCAAGTGTGTTTTTACATGGTTTATGGGTTTGTTTAATGTTTAATTTCTAGAGTAGTTGGATTTCATGTGTTTGATTTATCTTGTTTCAAATTGAATGTTGATCCGGACCGAGGCCGACCCTAGGAGTCTAGAAAACGCCCCCGACGGCAGGCGCGCTCGGCCGAGCGTTAACACCATGATCCGGGGGGAGACCCACGACCTGACCTTTGGACGATCGCCATGGGAAAGATACCCTCGGATTGCCTTGACCCTAGATAAATGACGTAGGCTACCTACCCAGTCTCATCGCATTTAATGTGCCCCATGTCACCCCCAATAAAGCTGAGACGCCTCTGATAAAGGCAAACGCCACTGACACACGCCGCGGGATCTATGGCCGGAACAGTAGGGATTGTGGCATGGGCGCCGCCTGCACCACCATCCCCTTGATGTGACAAGGAACCCCTATATAAGGAGACCCCCTCTTCCATGCCAAAGGTAAGCTACAACTCAATACTGAAACTCTCCCACTTTAAGCCTCCCTCTGACTTGAGCGTTGGAGTGCCCTTGCAGGTACACCCACCGCGCCCCACCGTGCCGGAGCGACCGCCGGAGCCACCCCACAGAGTCACTTGGGCCTCTCGGCCCTCCAACCCTCACCATCGGACCTACCCCCTGATCTCGGCCACGATCAAATGCTTTATATGAATATGATAGCAATGCTTGATACATGTTCGTTGTCTTCTATAGGCCAAATTATATATTAAAATAATAATATAAAAGAGTAAGAAAATTTAACAATAAAAGAAAGTAAAAATTGGAAGAAAAGGAATTTGGATTTTGATCCTCATAGTTAGTAACCAATTTCCTATTTTCCCACCTTCAAAATTCTTTTATTGATACATTTTCTTATATAGATTAATGAAGAGTCTGTAATATAAACGAGTATATTGTTAATTTAATCATGTATGTAAAGGTACATTTCCTTTTTTTTTATATACTAGGCACGATGCTAGCTATTGTTTCATAATTGACTGCTATATGCTATTTCTATAATTATCTTTTTTTCTCTTTTCTTTTGTTCGTATAATTATGATATGGTTTACTTTAAATTTTATGGTTTTCTTAGTTATGTTTAAACTTGGTTGGTTAATCTGTGTTATTAAAATGATCATTGTCTATTAATATGTTTGTTGAGATATTAAATAATTTATGGTTATTTGTCATCTAAAGTCCTATTTGGTTATATTTGAGAATATCTTAAAATTTATGATCATGAACTATGGTTAATAACCTACCTTTGTTCGGGGTGGTAGTGAGTTTTCAATTTTTGGTTTTTAAAAGATTTTCAAGCAAGTTTTTACAACTCAAAACCAAAAACTGAAAACTTGATTTTATGGTTTTCAAAACAGACATTTTAAAAATCACAAAAAGTGGTTTTCATTTTTTTCGTTTGAGTTGTAAAAATCTTAATTCAAAGTTTTTAAAAACCAAAAACTGAAAACTCGCAACCACCCCGAACGACACCTACGGTAATAAGAAACAAATCTATAATATAAATGATGATGATGATGAATTCGACTATCCTACCACAAAAAGGGGGTTAGTTTCTTTTATTTTATACTATGGTTGACTATTATGTTTCTTGAATATTCTAAGTTATTTACTTATGATTTATGGTTTTGACCATTTTAAAGCTTATCATATTTTGCTTCACTTTTTGAAAATCAATCTATTTATTGTTTAGGAGTAGTTAATGTAACATCCCTTTTTAGATTTCTATTCTTGGCCATGGAGGCTAATGTATGTTATTATTTTGTTCTTGTGATTGAATTTTTTGAGTTTCAAGATTGAGGTGAAAGTTTGCGAATGTCCAATTTTTAGGGGAGATTCTGCCAAATTTTCGGTAGGAAGGTTTCAACCTTTAACCACCCTAATGATAGTGAGCTTTCATAGATGAAGAATGGGAGAAAATTGAGGGACAAACCTTAAGAATAGGGTAAAAACAGAGAAAAGAGGTTTCTATCAGGAGCGCGCTCAAGCGCGCATAATGAGTCAGGAGGGGGCCTTCTGTTGCCCGTGCGCTTCAGCGCACTTAGGGGGCGCTTCAGCGCACACCCCTACTTCAAGTTGGGTGGCCCCTGTCTTGGGTGCACTTCAACGCACCTTTTCCCATATCCCAGCGCACAAGTGCGTTATAGCCTCTGTCTTGGGGGCGCTTCAGCGCACCCTTCCCCCAATCCTTGTGCGCTCCGCGCGCATTTTTCCTTCCCAGGCACCCGTGCGCTCAAGCACACAGCTAGAGCACTCAAGTGCGTACTAGCAGATTTAATCCCTCGGCTTCGTACGTTCCCTCACTTCTTCTATTTTCTCTTCTTCTTCATTCTAGGGTTAGAGATGCGGCAGAGAATCTAGAGAGAGAAAGAGCTAGGAAGAAGAAGGAAATGAAGATTGAAGGAGAACTCCACCACTCTAGGGCTTGGGATCACCTCCACATTTCTCCTCCATCTCCATTTCTCCATTTTTTTCCCTCCTCTCTTCTCCATTCAAGTGAGTGTGCTCACCACTCACCCTCATCCTTGTGTGTTTCCCACAAATGTTCCCTATTCTTCTATCTTTTGCTTGCATTTAATGTTTGTGTCGATTTATGATTTTTGATTGAGCTATTGATTGTGTTGGTTGGTGAAAATGATATTTGGTATTAACCCTAGGGTAGAGAATTGGGGATTTTTCCTATTTGCTCAATGTTGATGATGGAAATTAAATGGAATCACATACTCATGTTATAATATATCTTGGAAATATGTATATGGTTGTTCATGAATTATTTCACTCATCTTTGAAGAAAATTGAATTGGTCCTTTGAGACCTCATGATATCAATAATGAATTGACTGTTGGATCCTTGGCCTTCATGTGTAACAAGAGGTATTTGAGGCCTTGGATCTCATGTATAAAAGAGGAAAAATAATTGTTTGAAAATATCATAGTACCGAGGTAAGGTCCCTATGGCCTTCAGGGATGACGGTCTCTGTTAGCCTGAGCTCAGTCTAGCCTTCACAGATAAGTGGAAAGACCCCTTGGGTGTTGTGTTAAACACTTCATGTTCAAGAATAAAATTATATCATTGATATTACACTTGTTGCTTATTATTATCCTCTTTCGGTTGTTGCATTGCATTTGTCTGTTTCTCCCGACACTGCTTGTTTATGCAGACTCGCTGGGACTTTAGTCTCATTATACGATATTTTGTATTTAGATTCATAGGGCTCCAGGCCAAGTGCATGAATGGATGGAAGATTGGATGTTTAACTCTTTTGGACCATTTTGGACTATTGGTGTATTTTGGTTTTTTTTGTATAAATGTATCTATTATTTTGTAATGGGATATTGTAGTACATGTAGAGCCTAGATGGCATGGTATTGATTGTTACAGGTGGCATGTATCATTGTATCCCATTTAACTATACTTATAATATTTCTTGATGGATGCCTAGAGTGGCAATGACTGAGTAGTTATGTTGACTGTTGAATTTCAGCTTAAGTAATATGTTGGATTACCTGAGCGTTTTTGTGTTGTAAGCAATACTTAAAATGCGCGAAATAATTTCCCAAATTTGGAAAATGGTGCTTCCAACAACCATTGTTTTCTAATTTAAGAAATTAGGACGTTACATTTTCGCATCAAAGCAGTTCAATCCAATTGGACATTCCAGACTGTCCTAAGTGTGGTAAGGGCCACAAAGGTGAGTGTCTGATCGGCCAAAGAAATGCTACTACTGTTTTGATGTAGGCCACATGGTTGGTGAGTGCCCGAAGAAGAAGGACCAGTTCAAGCCCCAAGCTACCGGAAAAGCCTTCACTTTTAGTGGGGAAACTACCGTCAAGGCCAATAATTTGATGCAAGGTATGTGTACACTTAATGAGATTCCCTTGATTATACTGTATGATTCTGGGGCAACCCACTCATTGTTGCTTGTGATTGTGTGGAACGATTGAAATTGCATGTCACCCCTTTTCCTTTTCACTTAAATTTTCTTACCCCGGCCAAAGAGGCGATTCCTACTTCCCTTGCTTGTTTAAATTGTTCCAGTGTGATACAAGGGAAGTCCTTTCTTGTGGATTTGATTTGCTTACCGTTGCTTGGCATTGATATTATCTTAGGCATGAATTGGTTGTCCCAAAATCAAATTATGCTCGATTGTTTCAATAAAGAGATTGTTTTTTCCAGTTCTCCCTCTTCTTTCAAGGGAGAAACCCGCATGCTTACTTTCTAGCCATACTCAAATTTCTGAATGCCTGTATGACGGAAGTTAATGTTTTATTTTATTGCTTTCCTCAACTGTATAGTCCAAACCTGACTTGAGTAGTATAGCTACGGTGAGGGAGTTCTAGGATGTTTTCCCTAGTGAGGTAACCACCTTACCTCCGGACCGGGAAGTTGAGTTTTCCATAGACCTGATGTCGGGCACCGGACCAATCTCCAAAGCCCCCTATAGGATGTCACCACTTGATATGAGTGAACTTAAGAGTCAGTTGGAGGATCTAATTGAGAAAAAGTTTATCAGACCTAGTGTGTCACCTTGGGGAGCACTTGTGCTCTTGGTTAAAAAGAAAAATGGGAGTATGAGATTGTGTGTAGACTTTAGGCAGTTGAATAAGGTAACCATTAAGAATAAGTATCCTTTGCCTAGGGTAGATGACCTTCTAGACCAACTTAGGGGAGCGTCAGGTTTCTCTAAGATAGACTTGAGGTCAGGGTATCATTAGATTAAAATAAAGAGTGAGGATATTCCAAAAATTGTTTTCAGAACTCGATATGGGCACTATGGGTACTTGGTGATACCTTTTGGCTTAAACAATGCTCCTGCAGTGTTCATGGATTACATGAACCGGGTTTTCCGGCCCTACTTGGATAAGTTTGTTGTTGTGTTCATCAACGACATCCTTATCTACTCCAAAACCTTAGAGGAACATGAGCAACATCTTAGGATTGTACTAGGAGTGCTGAGGGAGAAGAAGTTGTTTGCCAACCCTGAAAAGTGTGAATTTTGGATGGATAAGGTTCATTTTCTAGGACATGTCATTTCTAAGGAAGGGGTGTCGGTTGACCCTAGCAATATAGAAGCTGTAGTTGAGTGGGAGAGGCCCAAGTCCATTACTGAGGTAAGGAGTTTCCTAGGCCTAGCTGATTATTACCGGAGATTCATTAAGGGATTCTCCCAATTAGCCTTGCCTCCCACTAGGTTGACCCGTAATGGTTATGCTTTTGTTTGGGATAAGAAATGTGAGAAGAGTTTCTTGGAACTTAAGGAGAGATTGACTACCACCCCCATCCTAGTGCTACCAAATTTGTCTAAATCCTTTGAGGTTTATAGTGATGCCTCAGGGAAAGGTTTAGCCTGTGTGTTGATGCAGGAAAAGAGAGTAGTAGCCTATGCCTCTAGGCAGCTTAGGCCCCATGAGGAGAACTACCCCACCCATGACTTAGAGCTAGCATCTGTGGTTTTCGCCCTCAAAATTTGGAGGCATTACCTATATGGAGTTAAGTTTGAGGTTTTTAGTGACCGTAAGAGCCTGAAGTATCTTTTTTATCAGAAGGAGCTCAATATGAGACAGAGGAGATGGATGGAATTTTAGAAATATTATGATTTTGAACTAAAGTATCACTCGGGCAAGGCCAATGTAGTGGTTGAAGCCTGGAGTAGGAAGTCTCTCCATGCATCATCTATGATGGTGCGGGAGCTAGAGTTGTTGGAGGAATTTAGGAACCTCAAGCTAGAGGTGAGTTTTGAGGGGAGCCAATGTAGTCTCTTTAGGCTAGAGATTACCAGTGAGTTGAGAATCAGGATTAGGGAAGCCCAGGCACTGGATTTTGATCTTCAGACCCATAAGGGGAAGCCGGGCTTCACCAAGTCAGGTGATGAGACAATTCTCTTCCAAGGAAGAGTCTGTGTCCCTAAGGGGGGATAGTCTTAGACAAGAGATTTTAGAAGAAGCCCATAGGAGCAAGTTTACGGTGCATCCTGGGATTACCAAGATGTACCAAGACTTGAAGAGCATGTTTTGTTGGGATGACATGAAAATAGAGGTAGCAGAGTATGTTTCCAAGTGCTTAGCATGCCAACAGGTCAAGATAGAACATCAGAAACCCTCAGGAACACTCCTACCCCTAGAGATCCCCGAGTCGAAGTGGGAGGCCATAGCTATGGACTTTGTGATGGGGCTACCTAGAGTCCCTGCAGGCTTTGATGTCATTTGGGTCATAGTGGATCGACTAACCAAGTCGGCCCATTTCTTACCCATTAGAGCAACCTACCCTTTGAGTAAGTTAGCTGACTTGTACATTAAGGAGATAGTGAAGCTCCATGGTGTACCCTCTAGCATTGTATCAGATAGAGATCCTAGGTTCACCTCTAGGTTCTGGGGTGCTTTACACCAAGCTTTTGGTACTAAACTTAGGTTTAGTACTGCTTACCATCCTCAGACTGATGGACAGTCTGAGAGGACCATCCAGACCTTAGAGGACATGCTTAGAGCTTGTGTGTTAAAGTAAAAGGGAAGCTGGGATGGATAGGTATTTGTCCCTCATAGAGTTTGTCTACAACAACAGTTTTCTTAGTAGTATAAGCATGACACCCTATGAGGCTTTGTATGGCAGGAGATGTAGGTCCCTACTTTGTTGGTGTGAAGTGGAGGAAAGGAGTTTGTTAGGTCCGAAGTTGGTTCAGGAAACCACTGAGAAAATCAAGAGGATTAGGGAGAAACTAGTAACTGCCCAAAGCCGGCAGAAGAGTTATGTTGATAGGAGGAGGAGGGACCTACAGTTTGGGGAAAGTGATCATGTGTTTCTAAAAGTTACTCCTGTAACAGGCATAAGAAGGGCCATCAAGGCTAAAAAGCTAAATCCCCCGATTCATTGGACTTTTTCAAATCTTGCAAAGAATTGGTCCTCTTGCCTACCGCATTGCTCTTTCACTCACTTGTCCAATATCCATGATGTTTTTCATGTGTCCCAACTTCGGAAGTATGTTCCCGACCCTTCCCACATAATAAGCGCAAATTCATACAATTAAGGGATGACTTGACAATTCCAACCCAACCTGCACAAATCATTGACCAGAGCGTCAAGACCCTATGGAATAAGACCATTCTGTTAGTGAAGGTGATTTGGGGCAGGTCAATCACCCGAGGAGGCCACTTGGAAGAAGGAGGACGACATCTGTAATCAATTCCCAGAATTGTTTGTTTGAGGTAAATCTTTCTTTCTTTCCATTCTTCTTAACCAATTTTGAGGACAATTATTTTTAATGGGGTAGAGTTGTAACATCCCTTTTTAGATTTCTATTTTTGGCCATGGAGGCTAATGTATGTTATTATTTTGTTCTTGTGATTGAATTTTCGGAGTTTTAGGATTGAGGTGAAATTTTGGGAATGTCCAATTTTTAGGGAGATTCTGCCAAATTTTTTGTAGGAAGGGTTCAACCTTAACCACCCTAATGATAGTGAGCTTTCATAGATGAAGAATAGGAGAAAATTGAGGGACAAACCTTAAGAATAGGTAAAAAACGAGAAAAGAAGGTTTCTGTCAGGGAGCGCGCTCAGAGCTCACTTAATGCGCGCTCCAAGTGCGCATCATGAGTCAGGAGGGGGGCCTATGTCCCATGCACTTCAGCGCACTTTAGGGTGCGCTTCACGCGCACACCCCTACTTCAAGTGGGGTGGCCCCTGTCTTGGGCGTGCTTCAGCGCACCATTTCCTTGTCCCACGCACAAGTGTGCTATAGCCTCTGTCTTGGGGCGCGTCAGCGCACCCTTCCCCCAATCCTTGTGCGCTCGCGCGCTATTTTTTTCCCTGGCACTCGATGCGCTCAAGCGCGCACTAGCAGATTTAATCCCTCAGCTTCACCACGTTCCCCCCCACTTCTTCGATTTTCTCTTCTTCTCATTCTAGGGTTAGAGAGAGGGCAAAGAATATAGAGCAGAAAGAGCTAGGAAGAAGAAGGAAAGGAAGATTGAAGGAGAATCCACCACTCTAGGGCTTGGTATTACCTCACCTTTCTCCTCACTCTCTATTTCTCCAGTTTTCCCGCCTCTCTTCTCCATTCATGTGAGTGTGCTGACCACCCACTCTCATCCTCGTGTGTTTTCCACAAATCTCCCCTATTCTTCTATCATTTGCTTTCATTTAATGTTTGTGTGGTTTAATGATTTTTTATTGAGCTATTGATTGTGTGTTGGTTTGTGAAAATGATATTTGGTACAAACCCTAGGGTAGAGAAATTGGGGATTTTTCGTATTGCTCAATGTTGATGATTGGAAATTAAATGGAATCACATACTCATTTATATAATATATCTTGGAAATATGTATATGGTTTGTGCATGAATTATTTCAACTCATATTGAAGAAAATTGAATTGGGCCTGTGAGATCTCATGATATCAATAATGAATTGATTGTTGGATCCTTGACCTCATGTGTAACAAGATGTATTTGGGGGGCCTTGGATCTCATGTATAAAAGGAGGAAAAAAATAATTGTTTGAATCTATCACAGTAATGGGGTAGGTCCCTGTGGCCTTCAGGGGACGACGATCCCTGTTAGCTTGAGCTCAGTCTAGCCTTCACAGATAAGTGAAAAAACCCCTTGGGTGTTGGGTTAAACACTTCATGTTCAAGTATAAAATTATATCATTGATATTACACTGTTTGCTTATTATTATCTTCTTTTGGTTGTTGCATTGCATTTGTCTGTTTCTCCCTACACTGCCTGTTTATGCACTCACTGGGACCTTTAGTCCTCGTTATACGATATTTTGTTTTTAGATTCATTAGGGCTCCAGGCCAAGTGCATGAATGGATGGAAGATTGGATGTTTAACTCTTTTGGACCATTTTGGACTTTTGGTGTATTTTGTTTTTTTTTTGTATAAATGAATCTATTATTTTGTAATTGGATATTGTAGTACATGTAGAGCCTAGATGGCATGGTATTGATTGTTACAGGTGGCATGTATCATTGTATCCCATTTAAACTATACTTCTACTGTTTCTTGATGGATGCCCCGAGTTGCAATGACTGGGTAGTTATGTTGACTGTTGAATTTCAGCTTAAAGTAATATGTTGGATTACCTTAGCATTTTTGTGTTGTAAATGATACTTAAAATGCTCGAAATAATTTCCCAAATTCGGAAAATAGTGCTTCCAATAGTCTTTTTTTTTTTTCTAATTTAAGAAATTAGGATGTTACAGTTAAACTTTGTTTAATACTTTCTTCATGTATGGTGCATATAAGATAATAAGATCACCAAAGAAAGTGAGATTAAGATAAATAAATTTGATGATGACAAAGAGGAATCGTATTCCTCTTGCTTTGTTTATAAACATTTTGGAGAAATTAGTATTATTCAAATCTTGAATTTTGGAAGTGTTGTTTAGCCTAGTTGGATTTTCTAAGATAAATTGCTATGGGGTGTATGATTCAACTCACCTATGTATTGACATGCTTTGTATGTTTGCTTTTAATTTCTCTTGATCATGTTAATTTCTCATCGATGTATAAAACATGGAAAAATTTTATTATATGATGATGGCAACTCAACTAGCTCATAGAAAAATTGAATGATTTATTCCACATGACTTAAGAAATACATGCTAAGTGATTTTTTACTATGGTTGGTTAAAAAGCTTACTTTGAGAAAAAAAAATGTTTATGAAAATTAGTTTTTCTCATTTTCTTGAAGCTATTTGAGAAACTTGATCTATTCCTTAAGTTAATTTTTATGATTTATGATGTTTTCCTTAAGAAAATGATTTTTTTGAAAGAAAATAGAGGTTTTGAAGTAATTACCTCAAATTTTGGATTTTGGAATGAAAGTATGGTTTTTCCCACAAGCTTTTCATGAATTTGTAAGTTAGAATAAAATATTTTATCTAAGTATATTTTGGGAGAACTTTTAAGTAAATTGACGCTTTTATAAATTTTTGGGAAATGGTTGATATAAATAAAATGGATTTTGTGTGTGTGTGTGTGAGTGTGTGTATGGTTTCAATTTTCAAAGAAAAAAGAAAAGATGATTTCAAAATAATTTATGGTTAATGTTGAATCTTATAGAAGGATATTCTTTTACATAAAAATCTCAATGGTTTTAAAAAAATAAATTTCTCAATTTGAGTATGTTTGAATGGATGATTACTCTATTATGGATATAAAATTGGACGTTAATATGCCTTTTGTGAAAGAAATTAACACTATATGTTCAAGGTATAGATTTTGGATTAGTCATGTTTTGTTGAGTAAGAAATGCCATCATGCATGGCACATTGCTTCTGATGAAAGTTGAGACGACTTGATGTCGGAAGCTAGCATACACCTGGTGAGGTGTGAGATAGACAAGGACGACCAGGAAAAGGCCCCAGGGGCAGGAGTTCGGTTCATTAGCCATAATGGCTGGGGGGGTGACCACTCTAGACCATGGTGAGTGATTAAGACTTGACGCTCCCGACTAGACCTTGGGGTATCATTTGGATCATTGAGTGTGTCACGATGCCCACTGAGATAGAAAGTGCACTTAATGAATTGTGATTAAGCACCTGATCTTTTCGGGACAATATTCATGACGAGAGATCCTGACTCTCGCTCTTCCAATAAATGAGACACTCCATGGAGATATTCTAGAAAGAAAGGATCTAGATCAGGGCTTGCATACATTTGCATTTGCATGACATTGTATGGGATTGACTAATGATTATTTTTACTGAAACTTTTGATAATTGAGTGACACTATTTTTTACTCGGTTATTACTGTTAATAAGGTTATTTTAGATTGTCGTAAGAAATTACTATTATTTAAATTACTCAATTTTCACTGTTAAATTTATTATGTTGGATTGTTATTGATTTCTCTGATGTTACTGCTAATACGTCTGTTGGATTTTTGCTTGTTATTTATCTGTCGTCATTGGTGGTTGAAGTTGTCTATTAAAAATTACCGTTTATTGTTTTCCATATTTATCGTGTGTGTTGATGTTAGATTTCCTTATAAGTGGAAATCATATCTCTACCTTCTTTGTTTTCTGTTTATTTAATCATTTTCCGCTTTAGTCCGGAAGGCACTACTCTAAGTAATGATGACCAGTCATAGTCTACCTCAGTGACGAAGGATGGCACGTGGAGCATGAGTCCGAGTGGATCTCGTACACCAGACACACACCTTTGTCATTCATCACTTGAAAATTCCTTCTTACCAACTATCACCCTCAATAATGACATGGGTATCAAATTCGTATTACCCTTCCCTTATATATGGACCTCACCTACTCCACTTATTATGCTTATGCCTATCTCTATTGTTCCTCATGCAACTACCACAATACCTTCACCACCTCCATCGTCTAGCGATTTTCAATTTCTCCGACTACCTCCTAGTGGATATATACCTTGTTGTCCTTCACTATCCTTTGTTGCTTTTGGACCTTCATCCTACCACGCTGGGTGGTTCTCTCATTGAGTAGTTAGTAGTTGTCTTGGAGAACTCTACTAGACTTGGGAGTCTCCTCCTTGATGATACTTTTTATGGTTGTTAGGTACAACCATGATGGAGATTCGATTAGTATTGATTATCGAACCAGTTGATACACCGTCCTAGTTGAGGGACCTATGTTTTGATGTATATATTGGATCAACTACTCTTATTACAATGATGATATTTTTGCAATAGTAGCACTACCCCTGAGCTGTTTGACATATAATGATATGGATTTCAATTGTCAGTTGTTTTACCGCTTTACTTTGATTCCCGCTATGATAATCATTAAAAATATTTTGCGAAAAAATTACTCGTACTTTCACTACTTTATGAAAACCTTTTATTAAATAAGTTAAAAAGAGACTTAACAAACATGTGTGTCACAATTTTTAAAAGATAAAGTAATAAAGTGAAAGAAATACTCTAAATTATGAAAATAGGTATTAAAATGTTTCTATATTAGTCAAGAAGTAATGTATTTATGGATTTCAAAAATACAATACTCTAGAAGTTTTTAACTGCACAAGCCATATATTAAGAACATGATTCTATTTTTAGATTGTCATTAATATTAATATATTTATTAAATACTAAATTGATAAACCACTACAAGAAAATCAATTTTTAGCTACGGCTAAAAGTCGTCGCTACAGGGGGAAAATCGTCGCTATTTCATAATTAGCAACGGCCTAGCGACGACTAACCAGAGCGACAGCCAACCAGTTGTCGCTAAAAGTCTCTCCGTTAATGCAGTAGCGACGACATTGTATGGCCAACGCTATGTAGCGACGGCCTGCTACATAGCAACAGACATGGCTGGCTAGCGACACCCATGACCGTAACGACGACCATGACCTTCGCTAAATATTTTTTCAAAAATAATCCTTTGTTCCCAGATTTATCAATTGTGAGAATCAAACCCACAACCTGCACAATACAAAGAAGGAGCATTATCGTTACGCCAAGTTTGTTTCTTGGAATATATAACGTAAAATAGTATATATATATAGTGAAAAAATAACAAAAAATTAGTGGCAGTCAGGCCGACACTAACTTTATGAAGGCCGACGCTAAAAAAAATTCCTTTAACGTTACTAATAAAAAATTAAAAAAAAATTCAACGGTGATTTCTTTAGCGTCGACCGTTGCATCGGCATGGCTGACGCTAATAGCAACGGTGTCGTGGCCGTCGCTATAAGGTCATCGCCAAATAACGAATTTCTTGTAGTGAACATTAAACATGATTTAAAAAGAATTTTACAAAAAAACAATTAAGTTATAAATGAACTAAGTTTAAACTTATTTGTCAAGTCCAAGTTACGTATGACTTGTTTATGAACCACTGTCTTTTTATAAATCAAATCAAACTTAAGTTTCAAGTGCTCGATTTGACTATTTACAACCTCGCTTCTACTCTCTGCGCCGCCTTCCAGCAAAAGCAAAGCACATTCTTACCCTCTTTTATTTAAAACTTACAAGTAACACAATCAGAAAGTCATAAACACGGATTTTGGTCCAAAAGATCCATGAAATAAAATAATGAACATCGTCCATGTTTCGTAAAAATGTAAATAAAGAGCCGAATTAATCAATTTTTCAATGTTTTGACAGCTAAGTCATTTAATCGAAGATATGTTGATGGGAATTTATAATCTCATTATAAATACTTCACTGAAGTTAAGTTAGCGTGTTGTCTTGCCTTACAACGGTCAACGGTGTAGAAATTTTCCTCACACTAAACTATTAACCAATAACCCCCCACCCCCGGCCGCAAAAAAAATCATATTAAACGAGGCCGTCTTTGCAAGTTGCCTCAATCTCATGGTCATGGCTGAACTGTAATAAGTAATAACTTAGTGTAGGTCAATATTCCCCTCTCAATGCTCATGAAGCTTTTGT
Organism: Sesbania bispinosa; assembly: GCA_026901365.1. NCBI lineage: Eukaryota > Viridiplantae > Streptophyta > Magnoliopsida > Fabales > Fabaceae > Sesbania > Sesbania bispinosa. Next base: position 159,546 of record QLOH01000515.1, on the reverse strand, counting down.
CCTACATGAAATCACAAGGTCAACTTTCATTTCCTCTTACTATAATGTAATTGTTTTGACAATTTCAAAGATGCCATTGCCATGCTACAAAGAATTCAACAATTCCTCCTAGTCATCATGGAGTTGAGATACTGAAAAGGGTGTACTAAGTGTTAAATCAGTAAAAAAAATGACCACTTGATAATTTCTATTAGCCAAAGAGATTATATAAGGTGAGGCCTCATTGATCTCTCTGTTCATCAAAGTAAAGAAGAAAATCATGGGTGTCTCAAGTAGCATTGGCTTAATATTTGTGCAACTATTATTTGCATTATGTGTGATGCATGTTAATGCAGATGTTCAGACCTGCACCAACCGTATGAGCCCATGCTTTCTCAAGAAAATACCATGCCCTGCTGAATGCCCTTCAAAATCACCTACTAACCCAAAAGCCAAAGTCTGCTATCTTGATTGCAATTCTCCTGTATGCAAATCTCAGTGCAAAAGTAAGATCATTTTATGTTCAATGACATGATATATATACAACTCCTGAAACTCTTGTTTTAGCACATTCTTGTGGTTAGTGTTCTTTTGTTATAACAAGTCTCCATTCTGTGTTTGACAATGACAGATCGTAAACCAAATTGCAATGGCCGTGGATCTGCATGCTTGGACCCTCGCTTTGTTGGTGCAGATGGCATTGTTTTCTACTTCCATGGAAGGCGCAATGAGCATTTCACCTTGGTATCTGATGTCAACCTCCAAATCAATGCTCGTTTCATTGGCCTTAGGCCAGAAGGGAGATCAAGGGACTATACTTGGATTCAAGCACTGGGAGTCCTTTTTGATTCCCACAACTTTTCAATTGAGGCTACCCCATCATCAATTTGGGATGATGAAGTTGACCATTTGAAGCTCTCTTATAACGGGGAGGAACTTGTCATCCAGAAGGTCACCTCTCTACATGGCAATGCAAGAAAATCAACTTAGAGTGGAGAGAACATCAAGCAAGAATAGTGTTATGGTTACCCTCCCAGAAGTTGCTGAGATATCTGTCAATGTGGTGCCTGTCACAAGGAGGATAGTAGAATCCATAACTATCAGATCCCTGATGATGATTGTTTTGCTCACTTGGAGGTGCAGTTTAAATTCTATGGCTTGTCCTCCAAAGTTGAAGGTGTTCTTGGCAGGACTTATCAGCCTGATTTTCAGAATCCAGCAAAGCCAGGTGTGCAATGCCAGTGGTTGGAGGGGAAGACAAGTATAAGACCACATCACTTGTTTCTGCAGACTGTGTGTTTGTATATTCTCTCCTGCTAAAGCTTCAGAGAAGGTAGACTCAGTGATGGATATGGTATGCTTGATTGCACTGGTGGTGCAAACAGTGGGAATGGTATAGTTTGCAGAAGATAAATTTGACAGTTTCTATTGTTCTCTATTAGAATGATTGAAAGTTATAATTCTAAGAAAAATAACTAGTGTTGTACTCATGGCCAAAAGCAGATTGTTTGTACCTTGATTTTCTATTGAATAAAAAGTGTAATGTTTTGTTTGTTTAAGTCATAAATGATCAAATAGTGTGATTATATGGAAGGTTTCTATAATTCATACCCCATGATATCCATGCACAAGATCAAGAACGTAGTCAACAGTTTGAAAACACCGTGTATTGGAATCTGTTAGATATATAACAAAAGCATGAGATATTCCATTATTTTTTAACACATTCAATAATGCACAGCAAGAAAGTGAATAAACTTCCCATGTGGAGGAAAAGATAGTTAATGAAAAAAGCTTTAGCTCAAGTATTGTGCAATTGGAGACTACCTACAAAAAAATGATTAGCAGAAAAAAAATTACATGTAATATTTCATTGCTAGGAGATCGAATGTATTGAACAAGTTAATTCAAAACATGCTTATGTTTAAAATTCATTGCTTTACTGCTACATCAATATATGTGAAAAATAAAGATCTCCTTATGACAATTATCCAAGAAATAATAATTCATGTCAGTCTTACAGTCTCCTCATAAGTTTTCTATTATTTTCAGTTTATTGGGCATCATATCAATTACACCAAAAATTCAGTCTTTCAAACAAGTTTATTTAGCCACATGTGGAAGGTAGAACAGATTCTCGACAATTACTAGACACAGGAAAAGGAAAGCAAGTCAACTTATCAGAAACAGTACCTTGCTAGCTTTATAGTTAATTCTTTTCTAAAGAACTTTTATTGTAACGTGTAAGAACAACTAGTGGAGCTGAACTCCTGATTGCCATATATAAAGTACAACAGAATCTTATGGATACCTTACATACAATTTCTAACCAGCTAATGGCACCCATCAGTACCACTCAAATATTACAGATTAACTTGCTTGTGGGTAAAAAAAATGGATTACAAAAACAATGATAAAATGGAAAATAACCTTAATTCATCAATCAGGACTTTTCAATTAGTCCAAGGCCAGAATAGCCACTATACTTAATGGTTATGGCCAGACTCACAGATTCAATAGAAGAGGTCATCTTCCACGAGGATTTACCAACTGAGAGAACACTGCACTTGTGGCAACATCTTCTACATCATCATCGTGCCAGAGATGCCCCCATCAATCATACTCACACTGTTATCAAAATGCTCAAGACGAGTCAACTGAATTCCGGTAATGTGGTTTGTGCTGTTATCATCAGGCTCCATGAGTGCTGATGATGTCTCTTGGAGCTGCAGAGCATATTCAAGATTCCACAAGACATCTCCCATTGATGGCCTATCCACTCCATACTCAGCCAAGCACTTCTCAGCTGTCCTCCAAACTTCTTAAGGGAAGCAGGATTGACCTTCCCCACCAGATGTTGATCCATGATTTGATCAAGCATCCCTTTCTTCTGCCAGGTCATTGCCCACTCAGCTATATTAACCTGCTCCCTAGGAAGGACAGGGTTCAAGGCTGGTCTTGTGCATAACACTTCCATTAAACTACTCCAAATGAATAAACATCTGATTTCTCTGTAAGTTGTTGCCTTCTGAAGTATTCAGGATCAAGATAACCAAAACTACCTTTAACAGCAGTGCTCACATGAGTCTGATCAAGAGCAGGACCAGTCTTGGAAAGGCCAAAGTCAGCAACTTTAGCAACAAAGTTATCATCTAAGAGGATGTTTGTTGTCTTTACATCTCGAATTATGCTTTGAGATGCACCGGTGTGGAGATAATGAAGACCTCTTGCTGCTCCAATGCAAATTTCAAGTCGTTGCTTCCATGATAAAGGTGGTAGGTCTGTTCCATACAAATGACTCCTGAGGGTCCATTAGCCATGTATTCATAGACAAGAATCATTTCTGATCTCTCATCACAATAACCAATGAGAGACACAAGATGACGGTGACGAAGCTTGGATAGCATTTCAATTTCTGTTGAATTCTGCAATACCTTGTTCAGATCTAGGGTTCCCCCTTTTAACAGCTACATTGGTCCCGTCTTCCAGTGTTCCCTTATAAACCCTACCAAAACCACCAACACCTAGAAGCAGCTTCTCATCAAATTTGTTAGTTGCATCAAGGATTTCTTGGAAAGTGAAGAACCGTCCAAGATTTGAGGAAGCTAAAGAAATGCAGCTTGCAGTTCCACTCTTCTGTGAATTGTTGACATTTTTGTCATGGTCTGAGAGTTTCCATATAAGGGTAAAGGCAGCCATGAATGACCTGTTGAGTAGACTTTGACTTGCCTCTCACCAAGCAGCAATAACACAAACCAGCCAAAGCTATGGCAGCCACAGCCCCAACAACAGGACCAACTATTATTCCTATCTTGTTCTTGCTTGATGATGAACTAGGAAGGAGACTCTCAACTGAAGAAAGTCCATCCAAGCTCTTCAATACATTGCTGATTTTCATTATCTCCAGTCCATTCAAAGTGGCATTTGTAATGTCTGCCATTGTATCAGGACCAACACTTACTGTCAAAGTGCTAGAGTCTGCTGAGGCATTGGAAACAAAGTCTTATAGTAAGGCACGGCCAAATCATTAGTTACAGATGAGAGGTCAAGGCTTCCAAGAGCTATGTCAGAATTTATGAATACATTGAACACTAAAGTGTTGAGTGACTTGCTCATAATATCACAAAAGTGAAGCCTAATAAAATAGGAGAAGTTTGGATCCACATTAAAGACCCAAGTAATGTTGAAATTTGAATTGGGTACATTTGCATCCCCCATTGCTTCAGCAGTGGCATAGACCCAATTTGGTGCTGTCTCTGTTGTAACACCGCCGGATACTTAATGCTTGAAGGGTTGACTGATACATTAGCAACTGACTGTTCACATGGAGGTATTTCTGATCATTCTCCCAAGTCCTTCCCAGGGTGTCATTTTGTGCAGTGAGCAAGGATCCTCCTATGTTTAAGCGGTAAACAGTTTCAAAAGCAAGTTCAGAAAGACCACTGAATGGGCTGTTGGTTCAAGGGCCAATGCCTGATCAAAAAACAGGTCATCTGGCATTGACACAACTTCAATTGCATTGACAAAGGCTACAGAACCATTTGAAGGAATAAAGGTGAGAGTCAAGGTATCAGAGGTAACATTGATGGCATACTCTTTGAACATATAAGAATCATTGTAGTTCCTAAAGGAGAAGTTGCTCAAGAGAACAAATTCATCAGTAACAACTGTTATAGCAGCAGAAGTCAAATTATGGCTAGAGTTGGAAGAGGAAAAAATATAGCCGGACCCAGTGCCGACCTTGCTGAATTTGAAATCTATAAGAAGCTTTCTCTGAGAAAATCCTAGCTGATTGGTAGATTGGAAATGGCACACTAGAATTGGAACTAGTAACAATAGAATTCCCGGTTTTCAACACCAGTGAAGAATGCTGTGAATCAGGAACAAAAGTTCGATCCTGGAAGTTGATGCTTTTGGAGGAACCACAAGCAATTAGATAATTATCAGGAGGAGTGTATGAGGCAAATGACCTATTCACCAAAAATGTAATAACAACCAAAACAGTGGAAACCCACTTCACAAGTTTCATCATCACCATTGTAGTTTCCTGAGTCTTCACCAACCCATAAAAGAATTGTAAGCAATACCCTTAAGGCCTTAACTTCCAATCCCAAGCCACAAAACAAAAAACCTGCACCAACCTTGGATCTATCAAATTCAATGCACAGAACCAGACAATTCCGTTACAAGCAACAGACAAAACACCATGATTCTAACCTCACAACTCACAATACAACAAGTCAAACACAAATCCACACACACATAAATTTGCTCAACAAGGGTCTTAATCAAATCTAGTTAGCTAGAATTCTGTGACGCAAGTACACTGAAAGCAAGGAGTTTATTTAGGATACTTACCTTTTAGTAGTGGTTTTGTGGTGTGGAGGGAGCAAAATGTGAATAACCTTGTGCCAAAGTGAACAGGGCTGAAAGCCTAAAACGGAATGAGACCCATTTTAGATTTACGTGAATCCCATTACTGAAATCCCATCAAGTTGAGTTTTTTAGTGTGGTTGTAATGCAAACACCCTTTTCCAGGCTGTTGATTAGGTTGTCACTAACAGGGAAATAGAGGACCCCACAAAGAGAAAAGAAAAGAAAAAAAAAGAGATTAAAAGTTAAGGAAACTTCAAACTCTCACAAGTTGCTTCTACTCCCATAAAACCAGCTGTTTCCTGAAGATATTGTGGTGTGGTTTTCAAAATTCAGAATCTTTGAGACCGATAGAGTGATATAAACAAATAATAACAAAAAAAAAACAGAGATGAATAAAACAACACAATGGGAACTGTGGTTTGCAAATCTTAAAAGGTTGTATTTTATGGAATATAATATATAATTTTTATTTAAAAGAAAATGAAAAAACATAAGAACATGGCTTGGAAGGGGAATAGTTGCTGCGCTGGGTTCAACGATACATGGTGGGACCCGCTTTAACGCGGCTTCAAGATACGGAAGGGGCACTGGTTAATTCATTGACGGAGTTGGATGAAGTGAGTGACACAACAGTTTTAGCTTTCCACCGTGGTTAAAAGGTTTCTTTAGAGTAAATTACTTCACAAATATGTTTTTTCATTGTATAAATCTTTTCTTTATTTTTTTAAAATTTATAAATCTTTGAAAGGCTTAATTGGATTTTTTTCCCTTATTATATCTTAATCGAGATTTTTGTCCCCTAATTTTTTCGCAATTTTGATTACCATAAATTTTTTAAGATTTTGGTTCATTTAAGCCTTAACTTTCATCTCTTTAAAAGCAGTGTGTTTTGCTCACGATATGATCTGCTTACAAAATAAATAATTGAAGAACTCCATGCTCAATTGACTTTGAAGATGGAAGAGTACAACAAACTTCAAAAGATCAAAATCACAAAAATAATTTTAGGAGAACAAAAATCATGGAAAAAATTTAGGTGGGTCAAAATCACATATAGCCCTGCTATAGTGAAAAACCATGGTTTCGCAGAATTAATTTTAAATCACTTTCGTTCAATGTGCTTCGTAAAATGTGTATCACTCATCTCAACCATTAATTTTAGAATCAATTCTACTCAACTGTAAATCAAACGGACACATATAGTTATAGTAAGGTGACAAAATGTAATTAAGGCACAAAATTTTGTGTAATTCTCACCTAAAAATTTTGTCTTACTCATTATCGAGAGGAAGCCTAGTAATTTGCGTAGTGTAGTGACATCCATAATTCATTGTAAGAATGGAAAACACTTTGTATTTTATATTGGTGAGTACTAACAAACAAGTGCTCTTCTCTCCATTAAAAAGTTTTTATTAAGTTATATAGTATTTAATATTATAAATATATTAAATATTATAATTTCTAGTAAAAATATATTTGTGATTTCTTAACGTCTTCTCCTTAACATGATCCTTTTATATTTTTATTTGTTATTTATGATTTAATGTAAACAACTTGAGCGTTATGTATAGCAAGATGGAACTATCAATTCATTGTCTTTCACATACTTTATTCAAAACCCACATGTTAAGTTATTCGAAAGTTCACTTTTGTGGGTTTTTTAATTAAATTTTGGATAATGTAATTATTTTTTTATTTAATAATTTTGAGACATTGTGTTAGAGAATGAGACTCTCTAAACTTCAACTAAAAAGTTATATGTCCCTTGTGGAATTTTCTCACTATTTTTCTTAGAGATTGTCTTACATATATCTTTCTTGTAGACATTTTTTTCTAATATTCTCTCAAATCTTTTTCAACTACTTAAAAATTAATTTTATGAAATCTCTGATTGTAACTTTAGCCCTTTTATATAAAACCTTTTTAATTTAAATTTGAATTTTTATAATTATCATGTGATAATATATATTCCTCAATTGATATTTATAGTCAAATTAAAAAATTTGAATAATATAATTCATTAGTATCCTAAAATTTAAATATAAAAGATATAATAAATTTAAAATTATATAAATAATAGTGGTTAATAATTTAGTTAAAATAAATATTTTTATTAATTAATACTACCTCCGTTCCTATTTAACTGTCCACTTTCAAAGAAAAAATTTATTCCTATTTAACTGTCCACTTACAAACCCAATGCACTAATAAATGCACTTTTCTTCATTTTACCCCTATGTTAATAAATGACCCAATATTAAAAACTAATGAGAGCCAATAGTAGTAAGGGAGATAAAAGGGTAAAATAGGAAGTTTAAAATTTATTTCCATGAAAACAAGAGTAATAATTGCATTCCTTAATAAGTGTGTTTTAGTCAAAATGGAAAGTTAAATAGGAACGGAGATAGTAATTCAAATTTTAAATAATTACATTTTTATATAAATAATTATATTAAATCCCTAATATAAAGAAATTATACTATAATATATAAATACATATCAACTTTAAATTATTGATTTATATCCAGTATATACTTGACATTTTAATGTGTTTTTTATTTTTTAAAATATATATACTTAAATATATTAACTAATTAATATATGTGTGTAGGGAGTGTATCAAGTGAGAGGAGTTTTTACTGTGACCGATGAGAGGGTTAAAATATAGCCCTTAAATTAAATTGAATTAAATTAAATGGTTGAGATTAAATTAAGTAATAATGATTTTTTCTCTGAATTAAATTAAATAATGATTAAATTAAGTAATAATGATTTGTTATCTCTGATCCATAGAATCCTTTGATCCAGGATCCACTGTTATCTCTGATTAATCCTCCAAATCTAGTCAGTCCTTGATTTTCGAATAAGATGCCATCAACATTAAATCATTATTATTTAATTTAAAATATAATACGAAAATTTTAATATGCTAAAGTACTAGTTAACTAAAAAATACTTTATAATTACAGTAATAGTAATTATAGTTATTATATCAATATTAAAGTCTTTTTTAAATTTTAAATATTAAATTTATCAAGCAAAACAACATATAATTTTTGATAAATTATAGTCAAATGACCAAAATTTTTATTTGATTTGAACATATCAATTTCCATTTTGAACATATTATATTATCAATTTCCATTAATAATAAATATGAAATTTAAGTCATGAAAAACACTTTGTAACTACGGTAATAGACTAATAGTAATTATATTAATTTAGTTATAGTTATTATGTCAATCTAAGACCATTTTAAAATTTTTTAATATTAAATATATCCTTAAAAAAAGGATGATGCTACGTATTTAAAAATATAATATGAAATTACAGATATAATACTAAAAATAAATAATTATTTTAAAGTGTATAGTACAAAATTTTTTTAACATATTTTATGAAACATATAAGAAGAATAAAAATATAATATGAAATTTAAAATATGCTTAAGTACTCAACAAAAAACACTTTACATATTGTAATTATTTAGTTATAGTTATTATATCAACATTATACCCTTTTTATATTTTCAATATTAAATATATCTAGGAAAAAAGAAGTCTACCACTTTTGCTAATCTTGATCTTATAAAATAAAAAATTTAATTTACTCAAAATTAAAAATATTAAAAATATTTTATAGTGTTTATTTAAAAATGTATTTTATTAAATTTTATGAAATTATATATAATAAGAATGAAAATATAATATCAAATTAAAATATGATAAAGTGCAAAATAAAAAACACTTTACAATTATGATAAAGCGCTAAATTAATGTTGATGGCAGCTTCTTCGAAGAATAAGGACTGACTGGATATGGAGGATTAATCAGAGATAACAGTGGATCTTGTATCAAAGGATTCTATGGATTAGAGATAACAAATCATTATTACTTAATTTAATCTCAACCATTTAATTTAATTCAGTTTAATCTAAGGGCTATATTTTAACCCTCTCATCTCTCATAATAAAAACCCCTCTCATTGATACACTCCCTCTCTCTCTCTATATATATATATATAGAGGAGGGTTATAATTACACCGGTGAAGTTACACCAAGTATTACACCGCTAATAACTACAAATCGATTATGTTTTTAGTAATCCAACCGTTGAATTATGTTTGTTCATCATCATGATTATAAGTGCCAAATTTCGTAAAATTTTGACACTAATAACTTGATAATCAAATGGTTGGATTTTTCATATATTTCAAATGTATATAACGTTAATCTTGAGACATCTCAATAACATATCAAATAATTTCAGATTAATGTAAAATTTTATATGTATGATCTATATGATAGTAACTTTCAATCCAACGGTGGATTATTTAATATAATGATCCGTTAAAAAAATATTCAGCGGTTTAACACTTGGTGTAACTTACACCGGTGTAATTATAACCCTCCTCATATATAGAGGAGGGTTATAATTACACCGGTGTAAGTTACACCAAGTATTACACCGCTAATAACTACAAATCGATTATTTTTTAGTAATCCAACCGTTGAATTATGTTTTTCATCATCATGATTATAAGTGCCAAATTTCGTAAAATTTTGACACTAATAACTTGATAATCAAAATAATATATGAGTCAGGATCCGTTGACACCAGGTGTCAAACTTGTAAAGTTACACCTCTTAATAACTTTTGTATATATATATATATATAGAGGAGGGTTATAATTACACCGGTGTAAGTTACACCAAGTGTTACACCGTGAATAATTTTTAACGGGTCATTGTATTAAATAATCCACCGTTGGATTGAAGATACTATCATATAGATCATACATACAAAATTTTACATTAATCCGAAATTATTTGATATGTCATTGAGATGTCTCAAGATTAACGTTATATATACATTTTAAATATATGAAAATCCAATCATTTGATTATCAAGTTATTAGTGTCAAAATTTTACGAAATTTGGAACATATAATCATGATGATGAACAAACATAATACAACGGTTGGATTACTAAAAAACATATTCAATTTGTAGTTATTAGCGGTGTAATACTTGGTGTAACTTACACCGGTGTAATTATAACCCTACTCATATATATATATATATATGAGATAAAATATTAGTAGAATCATTAAACTCACTTTTTATCGTGCATTTATTATGATTTATTTTGTGAACCATGCACATGTTTTTTTCTTTGTATACACAAAACTCAAATCTAATATCTTATTTAAAAGGAATAAGTAGTAAAATATAAAATACGCTATTTAAAAAATATATATTTACTAAAAGATTTTTAAGGGTGGTATGTTTCTTTTTTCTTTTTCCGGGTGTGTTTTCTTTTTTTGTACCATGGATTTTCCTCCTTAAGTGTAAGCTAAGCTAACTGTACACTTAAACTAACATTTAAGATAAATGGAAAGAACTTTTTTTGTGTATAAAGAAGGCAATTAAATTTGAACTTAAAATTTCATGTTAAACACTCAAAACTCCAACCACTAGTGCGACGTATAAGGATCCTCTCCCACGTTGCATACTCTGTAGTCAGTTAGCTGGGAATAGCTAGGAATAGCTATTGATATTAATTACGAAATGATTCCATAACTATTGCCTAATTGTTCGTAGCTAAATCTGCTGCAGGCTCCTGGAGCACTGCAGAAGATCCGATCCCTAGTGCGACATTTGATCTTGTTCGTTAAATACGTAATTTTAAATATAAAGCTAGTCATGGCACTAAATTAAGATTTTAATTTTTTATAGCGTAGAATTGTGTTCCATAATTATACTAACTACATATATCTGTGAATCTTGTGAGATGTTATTAAAATTGTAATTTTGATAACAATTACATATATTGAAATAAATTAATTTAAGTATAAATTTTTTTTTATTGATTTATGTGATATATATATATCTATATGAATTTTACTAACTACATATATGTGGATCTTGTGAAGATGTATTAAAATTGTAATTTTGATAACAATTACATAATAATAAATATATAATAAATTAATATTTTTATTGATTATGTTGATATATATATATTATATATCTGATTTTCCTTAAATAAGGTGTCAATTTTAAGTATTGTATTATAGATGGAGGTTTATGATCTAGAAAAAAATATATTATTAATTATATTACAAGAGAGGTCAACTCCATTAAACAGATTTTTTCTTTAAAAAAATGTTGCTACCATGATACTGAAGGAAAAATATATATATGCTATTCGGATAATTATTTCGCCTCAAGTGAGACCAGATTCATATAAAGTGGTAGGCCCCACCTACATATGATATGATTGGAACTTTTTTTTTTAGGAAAGATATGATTGGAACTTTGGAAGGCTCCTAATGCAAAATAATTATATTATTAAATACATTTCTTTTAAGATTATTTTATCTTTTTTATATAAATTATGTTACCGCAAATTCGAGTTTACAGAAAACTTTTCACATGACAATATTTAATGATTAGATTAGATGTGATAGTATATGTATATTATGATTTTAAATTGTATATAAGGCATAAAAGTTATAGGGTAATTACAATTTAATCCCCTGAGTATAGTGTTTGGGTATCCCTATTTTTTTTCTCGAATTTAGTCCTTAATTTGTTTTTTAATTTGTGATAAATGTGACAGCCAATGCGTGACCTAGATTATTTTAGTTATAATGTGTCCCCATGCTTTAACTTTATGATAAACTATATGAAGTTTTTTAAAAATAAAGTTAAATAAATATAGTATTTATTCCTGATCCCTTTTGTTTCTATAATTCCTCTATTTTGCAGGTTAGAGTCCTCGCTTTCAGTATGTTCTCTACATCGTGAAAAGTGTACCATAGAATTGATGGGTGGTGGGAATGAAGTTGGTGAAGGAAGCGTGATGACAGAAGCTACGTCTGCATCGTTGTCAAGAACGCGAAGGACGAAACAACGTTGTGATTGTGACCTTGAAGCGCCATTGGTGACGTTGTGGACGAATGAGAACCCAAGGCGGTGTTTCTAGGGTTATGGACGCTTCAAGGTAGGTCGTAGTTGCTGTCTTAACTCCATTTTTCTCTTATTCCCCCGTTGATGATTCTTTCTTGTGAACTTTACAGGTGGATGGCAAGAATGGGTGTGCAACTATTTTGAGTGGTATGACAAGTGTAACATCCCAAAAAATTAGGATCTAGAAAATATAATGGGAGCCTTAAGTTGTGAATCCTATCGAGAGAAGAAAGTTAGAAGTAGAAAGAGAATTTGAGGGTTTAAGAGTAAATTAAGAGAAGAGATACGGAATCTATTGACAGCTAGGAGTTTTAAGGGGAATTTAGAAGGGAAACCAAGTGTTAAGCCCGACACAATTATAGATTTGACTTAGTAGGTAACACCATGAAGTTGAGAGGCTAACAAGGTAATAAGGAAAGGAAGAAGGCCGAGGTGTTGAACGAGGGAATTAGATTGAGATGGAATGAACTAAGTTTAGAGAGTTGACGAAATTGAGCGGAAAAAAGGGTTAGATTAAGGGAACCGAGTTAGGAAGGTACTTTTGTAAAGAGGAACTAGGAAAAGAGGTTTCTATAAGAGAAAATGGGGGAAAAGGGAACTAAGAGTGAAAATAGGAGTTCAAGTTCTTATACTCTCGCTCAAGTGAGAAGGGTCTCGCTTGAGCGAGCATATCAGCAAAAAGGGTAGGTTCGTATTCTGATATTCTCACTCAAGTGAGAAGGCTCCTTCATCTCAATACTAGGATATTTCTTACGCCAATTCCCATACAAGTGCTTGACACCAACCTATGCTCTACATTTTCATAGACAACTTATAAGGTGGGGACTGAACCCTGCAAAATGAATTAGAATATAATGTTAATGAACTCTAAAGTATGAAGGAACTTAGAAGGGTACAAAGAACATTACCTTTTGTTGATCAGATATAAAGGCAAACTTTTGGTCCAAAACACCTACCAAATCTTGCATCAAAAGATCCACAAACCAAGTCCAGGAGTCTTTTGTTTCAGCCTCAGCCTCTACCGCAACAAATGCAATAGGTAGCATTTGATTATTACCATCTTTCCCAACAACAGCCAATGATTTTTCTCCATACACTCCCTTAAAAAAAACATCCATATAACCCAATTAACAGTTTACAGGTAGGCACAAAAGCATATTTGCATGCCTCAAAACAAACATACAACCTTTCAAACATATGCCCCTTTGGTCCAACTCCACATTTGATTATTATTGTGCTATTGGGGTTACTTCTTCAATTCTTTTGCATAACTTCTTAAGTGAAAGTATTGCTCATCACATGCACCTTGAATCATCTCCAATATATGCCTTTATTTTGGCTTTAAAGGCTTGGTGTCTTGAAAGGTTAACTCCCCATTTTTCTTAAGCTTCAGCAACTAATCCTCTGGTCTTCATCTATGGGGTATGGCTCAAGATACTCATGAATTTCTTTGCCAACCATCCCATATCAACTTGTCTGTTCTTAGTTGTTCTATGACATGTGTGTTCATCATTTAGACTTTCGACTTAGAAAGTATCATGAAAACTTGACTTACTAACCCTCAAATAAAATGGATAGCCTTCACTACATTTAATCACCATTCTTTTTTTGTCATTCTTGGCCATGTACAAGTTCTTCTTGTTGACCATTGCATATTCCTTCATAGCTTCCTCTTGGAATTGAAAATATGTCCAACTTGAATTGCACCCTCCTACCATCTTCAGGCATCTTGAACTTGGGGAACGTCCTTGTAGGGTATCTTCATCATCAATATTTGTTGGACTTTGAAGGTCATCTGAATCCCCATCTTCATCTTCAAATCACTTGCATCAGTTGGTTGTGATTCCTTGAAGTAGTGGCAGCCCTAACATTTCTTCCTTGACCATTGTCACCTACACCATGTAGTATATCAACAAATACAGGTTCACCTCGAGGAATGTTTCCGGCATTAAGTGTCTCAAGTGGAAATGCAGGATCCACTCCCAGTTCTCATCAAAATCACTTTCATCCAAAGAAATACCAAAATCACTCTCACTATGATCAGTTGGATCTATAGTGTAATCTGAATCCTCTAAATTAATTTCATGTACAGAAAACACACTATCTGAGTGATCATATTTAGATTAAGCAACATAGTCTTCATCACCATTAGAGCTACCTTCCAAAATATCAACCTTAACCACTTCAACTTCCTCTGCTTGAACCACATCCCTCCTACCTTCACTGAATAAAAGGGATCTCCACAAGATGATTCACATACAAGTCAATAATGGAGGCATTTTATACAAGTGCCAAAACTCTGCAGATTTTATCACCCTGATTCTTTCATTCTTCCATTTCTTCATTTGTTGTTCAACTCATTTCAAATGAGTCTTGATTTGAACTTTGTCTTGATAAAACTTTGTTTCATCTTTTCTATATTCACACTCAATGTGTAAATCCAAATATTTATTATCTTCTAAATTTATTTGTTGAGCCTGAGGAGGCTTGTGGGTTGAAAAGAATACCTGATTGTTTGGCCTGAAAAAGCTGTGAAGAATATTCCTGTAAGCCTAGAGATGTCGTGAAAGAATACATGTGTAAAAATCTTTTATAGTGAAAAATCCTAACTGTGGTTAAGGACTGATGTAGCACTTGTGGTTGGTGTGAACCAGGATAAATAGCTTTGTGTTCTTCTCTCCTTTATCTTGTTATTTATTTGTTTAAACTAACAGGGGTTCTATTCGTGTTCATCTGATAAATATTTCTTTTAAAATGCTCTTTTGAGAAAATTCTGTTTACGTGAGTCTGAAATTTCAGACTCAAACTAAAATTATTTCAGACTAAGTCTGAAGTTTTGCGCAAACCTTCTTTTGTGAATTTAGTGTTACAAAAACTTCAATTTTAAAGAAAACACAATCTAATCCCTTTTCTTGTGTTTTATATGTTCATTTCATAATCATGATGCATTTGAATGCTATAATCTATATTTAATTTTTATAATCTAAATTTTATTTAATATTATATTTAAATTTAGTCCCTTTAGATATTATATCAAAAAATTATTTGATACTAATATTATTATTGATAAATTTTATAACATGAATGCATGATATATATATATATATAACTTAAATAAAAAATTGATAAATTTGACTTAATATTTATTATTAAAATTTTTTTCGTCCCCCTTATGTAAATCCGTCACTAGGGATGGTAATGGGTACCCTCTGGGCAGGGCACCACAGTGCTCGTCCCCGTACCCGCGTTTTAAAAAAAAGCATGTACCCGCGCCCGTACCCGCGTGCGCAGTAACTTTAGTGCCCGTCCCCATACCCGCTGGGCACCTATATGCCCGTACCCGCGCCCGTTACCCGCACTTTATTAAGTAAAAAATAAACAACTTACTAAAAAAATATTAATTTAAGAAAACTATATCTCAATTGAAAAAATTACTCGAAAATCGTCCAAACATAATTTTTAAATATCAGTTATACAACAATTTAATTACATTGAAACACAATATGTTAATGTTGTAAACATCACAACAAATGATCTAAAGTTCAAAATTTTTATTAAATATTATAATATACTTTCACGTCACACTATTTATAAACTTGGATATCATGTGTTAGTATTTTTTAAGATCTGTAAAAAAAATTGATTATTAACACTAATTAGTCATATATTTTATAGTAAAAAAACACAAATAGATAGTTATAAAAATATTTTTAATTATAATATATTATATATTAATTTTAAAAATATGTATAAATATATTAGATATTTTAATGAAATTAATATATCTCTATATATAATTATATATGATATTTTTATTAAATAATTATATAATGAGCGCGGGTATGGGGCGGGCTGGACATCAAAGGCTTGTACCCGTGTCTGTCCCCATGAAAAAATGCGGGCTTTTACTCGTACCCGCGCCCATACCCGCTTTGCGGGTTTTACCCTGCCCATTACGGGTAATTTTTGCGAGTACCCATAGGACTTGGGCTCAATTGCCATCCCTACCCGTCACTGACTAGTATAATTATTATTTAAATTTAAACGCCCCTTCAATAATATTTTTTAAAAAAAAATTAAACATTGTAGCGGTATATTTACTTTCCTTACATATGATTAGTCATCACTTATTAGGTTATTATTTTTGTGTTATCTCTATTAATTAAGGATTTAGTTGGTATACATGTCCAGTATAAAAAAAATTACACAGACCTTAAGACATGTTGCCAAATCATTTAATGAATATGACATCTCATGTGTTATTAAATTAATAAATGATCGATGTCAGCATATCATAGATATTTGTGTAAAACTTCTTTTACACTGACAGTGTATATATATTAAACTCTAATTGTAATTAACTATTGCGAGTATATATAAATTAAAAATAACATTTAATTTGATATTGAATAATTTTTTTATTAAATTATAATAGGTTTAACCTAAACTTAAACACATCAATTTTAGTTCGTTGTTTAACCTCAAATTCTCACAAGCATAATTATGGATAACCCTCGGATTAGAAATAATGGTTAAATAAAGTCCTTTAAAAAATTAAGACTTCATGATTCCAATCCTTTATATAAACGATCACATTTTTATCCCACTGATACCAACCGGTGTTTGGTTTAACCTCAATAGGAAAAAAAGTATGCGATTATTTTCCGACTTCCAACAATTATAATATACGTGTACCATATGCAACGACGTTTTAAAATAACCTCCGCGTAGGAGCACATGGCTTGCCCTCGTACGCCAACATCTCTATCTGTTTCACGTTCAATGGCCTATTTTCTCAGGTCCGTCTTAGCCACATTTCTATTTTTGGTAGAATCAATTCTCATATTTCTAATGATTTTAAGCTAGTAATTGTCTCTTGGTAGCAAATCTCCCAATTAATAACTTATATAGCATTTTTTATTCTCAAAAATTACATTATAAATATGAATTCATTTAGGGATGAAATTGAACTCAAACCCTATGGGTACGTGTAAAAATTACATGTAATTGACAAGGTAAAAACCCGTAAAATGGGTATGGGCGCTGGTACGGATAATAGCCCGCATTTTTTTATGGGAACGGGCGCGGGTACCGGCAGTGTGATGCCTAGACCATCCCATACCTGCAGTCACACACACACCCACATATTATCCTTTATAATGTTGCATATTAGAAAAACCGATATATATAGGGTCAGGATCAATTGACACCAGATGTCAAACTTCAAGACTTACATCAATTAATGACTCTTTGTAGAATGTGAAATTGACTAATTCAACCGTTGAATTGAAAGATATTGTGGAGTAGATCAAATCTATAAAATTTCATGCAAATCGAAAACTAATTAGTACTTCATCACATCACTTTTTTAACGTGTAATATATTTTTAAAGTATATGTAGAAGTCCGCTGCTAAATAGTATACCTACGAATATCTAAATGATTTGAAATTTAATATAGATGATCATGATGATAATATAATATGATTCAACGGTTGGATTAATTAATTTCACATTCTACAAAGAATTATTAATTGGGTGTAAGTCTTGAAGTTTGACACCTGGTGTCAATTGATCCTGATACACACACATATATATATTTATATATAAATAATTATTTAAATAACATATATAATTATATATGGAGATATATTAATTTTATTAAAATATCTAATATATTTATAATACACATTTTTAAAATTGATATATATATATAATATTACAAATTAAAATATATTTTTCAAACTATCTATTTTTGTTTTTTACTTCATAATATATGATTAATTAATATTAATAATCATTTTCTACATATCTAAGAGAATGCTAACACATGATATTCAAGTTTATAAAAAGTGTTATGTGAAGTATAATGTTATATTTAATAAAAATTTTGAACAATAGATCATGTGTTGTGTTTTAGAACATTAACGTGTTGTGTTTTATTTAATTAAATTGTTATGTTACTGATATTTATTTAGATAATTTTGGAGTAATTTTTCAATTGAGTTTAATTTTTTAATTAATAATTTTTAAAGATTTATTAATTTTAACTTAACTAAATTGTGGTAACGGGTGGGTATGAGCATACAGGTGCTCAGTAGGTACGGGGACAAGCATTAAAGTTACTGCCGACACGGGTATGGGTGCGTGTATGAACTTTTTCTAAAATCGCGGATATGAGAATGACACTAGCTATGGTACCTGCCTAGAGAGTACCCATTATTATCCCTAATCATTCATTCCAATACTCAATAGTATTGAGTTTGATTCATATTTATAATGTGATTTTGATATAATTCAAACATGTTATTATTAACTTTATAATCTATTTCTAAGGACACGTCGTGCAATTTAATTAACAAAAATGTTATGTTAAAATCTTACAGAATCATCTTACAACTATACAAGGAGTGGGAACAGGAAAATATGTAAGCCTCTTTCCTTTTTACTGAAGACAAAAATTTAATTACATTTTAAAACAATTGTATTAAATAAATGAGTGAATTTTAGTTCTTGTAATTTTTTTAATCCCCTTATTATTTTAATTAACTAAATGTGATTTGTGCATTCCCTTGTCACTCAATTTTATTAATAATTTGATGAAATATTAATAATATGATCATATTTGCTTAATTAAAAAATAACATATTGAGCGATGTGGATGATATATATATATATATATATATATATATATTGATGATTTTGACAAAAATAGTTTTTAGTTTATTTTCAATATCATCTCAAAAAATTAAATTTCCATTCACGTCATCTAATCTATTATTAACAAATGGAATGAAACACTACCAAAAGGATCACATTTATTTTATAAAAATGTATGACTATTAATAGAAGCAATAAAATTATAAGACTAGCTAAAAATCACATATTTATCATGAAACTACCTGCATTAGAAGTGCAATTAAATCATAATAAAAATGAAAATGGTGTGAAATAATTTTAATATTACATAATAACCATTTTCTTTTTATTTTTATGGAGAAGGATACGGATTTTGTTGGCATTGAACTTAAATTCAATGGGTAAGTTCATGCAATGATAGTGAAAAAGCATAATTGGCCTTTGGCTTTGATGGCACTGCCACTGAACAATAAAAGTCTAATATTTTTTATTAAGATACGATTTGTTGAACAATCCTTTTCACAATTTTATGGGATTTATGAGCTTGTTAAGCATATTTCAATTTATCCTAGGCATAATATCATGATCTAAGGCCTTTGTTTAATAAATTCAAAGTTTAGATAAGCTTTTAAAACTGAGGGGAGTATTAAAAAAAGGGTAAAATATGTTTTTGTCCCTATAAAATTAGCGAGTTTTGCTTTAGTTCCTATAAAATTTTTCATTTTTTTTCGTCCTCCCAATTTTTTTTTTTGCAATTGGTCCTCCCCCAACCCTCCAAAACGTGTGTCTGGTGATGATGCATGTGGTGTCTTCTCTGTCCTATGTGGTCATCCTATGTGTCTCCTTAATTATCCTACGTGTTTAATTAATGTTTAACTCAGTTATAAACTAATTAAGAAAATAAATTAGCTAATCCCTTATTAACAAAACATAATCTTTCCCAGTTACGTTTTACTTTCCCGGTTTGAAGAACTATGAAACCCTAACCGTTATTAATCTACCCTTTTTTCATTCTTTTTCAATCAATTTCAGTCTCAAATTGACCCTAGTAACTGTGCAAAGGAGGACCCGTGAAGGCACGAGGACACGTGGTTGCTGAAGGCGATAGAGGCATGGTCTTCTATCGATGGAAAAAGTTGTGTGTGTATTCAAAGCTTTTGTGGAGTGTAAGGTAAGGGTTTTTTACTATGTGAAGATTCCCTCTTCAGTTTGCATGTGGGAAAATCTATGGGGACCACGACTTTGTTGAAGTTTGTGTGTTGGCTATTGTTTATTGAGATGAACCCCATCCCCAATATTTAATAATCCGATTGGTTGTGCATTGATTGTGTAGTTGATATTTTATTGATTTATTACTCTTTGACACAATTTTATTAAAAAATTGTAATAAAATACATGCTCTGTTTGTAGGGATGTCTTTTTCTGTCATTTCCATGCTGGTGGCCGTTTTGTGCGTGACCCGAGGCCTCATTGCAAAGGTGGGAGGTGCATGTTGTACAAAGTTAGATGAGGACAAGTGGGTCATACTTTGAGGCAACAAGGATATCGAAGGAGGACATCGGGATGTCGGGAAAGTTGAGACTTGGTGGAAGGAGAAAGAAACATGTTTTGAAGATGGCTTGAAGAGGATAAACGATGACAAGTTTGCAAGAAAGGTGGCTAACTATGTATTAGTCACAAGCAAGCTGCTGACATATATGTTGAGTCTGATGTCCAAGGAGGAAGTAGTGAAAGGGTGGACATGTGCTGCAGGAGGAGGTAGTTGGAAAAATCAGAGGGTCAAAGGGTGTTGAGAAGGCTGGTAAAGAATCTGTTAACATAGAAAAGAGGAAGACTCAAGTGGAAGTGGTGTTCTAGGTGGTACTTCAAGCGGAAAGGGAAAAGGGAGTATGGGTTTAGTTGAAACGTATTTTGGTCCTCAAGTGAAAAGGGAAGAAGACTTCAGGGGGATGGGGAGTTGGTAGGAAGAATCATAATGTGGAAGAACCAATCCTTGAAGAGGAGCATAGAGTGATGAGTATTCTACAGATAACAGTGTAGGTGATATTATTTTCAGATAGTGAGGAGGAAAGGATGGACAATCTTGATGATGGCCGGATTTGATGTGGCTACACAAGATGTCGTTCAACTAGTGAGTATTGCTAGACCAAGTGGGATGAGGAGGAAGTCAGATCCTCCAAAAAGACCAATAGAAAGAGGATGAGGATGAGGCATAGTGGCATACACATTGGTGAATCAGTGGTGCAAGGGGTGATATCAGTCCTCCCCCTTTATTAGCTGGTAGTGTTGGAATGGGCATGAGATTGAATGATGAGTACCACACTGAAGAACTGGTGATTGATTTTGATACTGATGGTAGTGATGACAACCGCAGGCCCAATAGAAAGGTTTCATGAATGAGGACATGTGCAGGAATTTAAATTCAGCTAGGGATGGCATTTGCATCAATCAAGGAGTTCAAGGATGCTATATTAGAGAATTCTATGTTGCATAGGAGAGAAGTTAGGTTTCAAAAAAATGACAAGGTCAAATGTAGGGTGAGATGCCAAACAAGCCTGTGATTTCATGGGCTTTTGTGAGCAAGGTTGGTGGAGTTCAACCTGCAAGATGAAGTCCTTAGTCCCCAAATCATCCTTCTGGAATAGTGTTCAACAACAAAAATGCAAAGTCAAAACGGGTGGCAAAGGTTGTGGCAGATAGGTTAGGATAGGGAAAAAATGTTAGATTGTGTGACATAATTAGGGAAATAAGGACGGGTATGCTACTGGAATATCAGTGCCGTTGTTTGGAATGCAAAAAAAAAGGGCCAAGAAGCTAGTAGAGGGTGATGCAGCTAGGTAGTATAAGTTTGTTATGGTATGATAGCCATCCTCATCCTGAACCACAAGTCCAAAGTATAGTGGTAAGCATAATTCCCTATTCATTAATTACTAACTAAAAAACTACTTTATTTCTTATTTTCACATTTTAATGTGCAGAACACAAAATCTCTGGATAACCAAGAAGTGTTGTTGTTCAACAAGAGCAAAGAGTGCCTAAGATAGGAAGGCCTCCCACCAAAAACAAGTCAAAGCCCACCTCAAAGCAAGTTTTTTATCAACCACCCCAACCCCCTGCAGCTGCTGCTCAACAACCACCCCAACACAACCAAGTTGAACACTTACAAATTCTGAAGATAAACATGAGACTACCATGTTTATGATGGTATGAGACAAGCACTTCAATTAATTTTAGAGTTAACAATTAATATAGCTAATGCACTTTCAAATGTTTCTGTAATAGTCCAAATCCAGTTAAATTTTGCCACCAAATTTGCTTGAGGCAAACAACATCATTCAACAGATTTTGGTGAGCTTCATTGAAACAAACTTGTCTTCATTTTTATGCCCTTAAAATGTTATAGTGTTGTAAATGACATATCCTAAACACTTATGTCAAGCAGAGTGTTGCACAACAAGTAACTTTTGGTGAGGAATATGACTGGATGAAGGTTGCTAGTACCTTAGGAGTAAATCATGTGAACGATACATGACATTCATGCAGAAAGTTGTATTTTTAGTGAACTACTTAAATTTCTGGTTATTTCCAAGATGTAGTCATGGTACTTATGTTTGCCTTCTTACCATTTAATAGGATGAAGAAAAAAGTTATGTGCTCCAGACAATAATGCTAACTATGAGGGTGGAGGGACACATCAATCTGAGGTCACACAAATAAAGCACCCTGAAGATTATCAAGGAGGAGTGGATGACAACTCCAGCAACTGATTGTTCAAGACAAACTTGTTATATTTTGGATTTTAGGAACATTTTGTAATGACTGGTTTTTCTTTTTGTGGTCGGGCAACTATCATGAACAATGTAGCACTTCTTTTGGATTATTTGTATTTAAGTACTTTTATCTTTCCTAGGATAGTTAAACCTTACTATTGTCAACATTATGGTATCCTTATACTTAAGGTCATCTTTATTTTGTAGTTAAATCACTCTATTAATATCAGTTGCATTTTAAATCTTAAATTCTCTTATACCATTTTGTACCTTCATCAGAATTAATTCATCGGATTAATGTAAAATAAGAACATGACTTTACAACAAAAATAAAGTTATCAATTTTGGGAACAAATTTAACATTCATTCCTTCACTCATAAAGGCTTACAATGTTTTTTTTCCAAAATAATTTGAGCACTATAAAACTTCCCTTAATACAATAGTAATCCAATTTCCCCCATCCC
This sequence comes from Sesbania bispinosa, assembly GCA_026901365.1. NCBI lineage: Eukaryota > Viridiplantae > Streptophyta > Magnoliopsida > Fabales > Fabaceae > Sesbania > Sesbania bispinosa. The sequence goes on along the minus strand of QLOH01000515.1, from coordinate 136,345 downwards.
TTATCTTTCACCTAAAGCTACACGCTCTTCCTTACTTTGTCACATTTAACCATAGCCATAACACAAACCATAAAGGTCAGCCCCATACAAAGAATCACATATCACACTGCCACATTCACTTTCCTCTTTTCCCATTTAACTTCATCTGTAGTTTGACTATTTTCCTTTTCATCTCTTCACGTTCATGCTCCAAAAATTGCCTTTCCTCAATTATAACTCCCTTCTCGATTGCATCATCATTAGCCTAATGAAAAAATTACAGTTCATCTCCTTCTACAGAAGGATTTAAAGCAAGATGAAGTGATGAACCCCAAAAACCAGAAGAGAAAATCAATCCGAAGAAATATACTTACGTCCCAAGTGTGACACCTCCAGAGCATCCTCCCGGGATTCCTCGCAGATTTCGATTTCATGAGGAGTAGCTCATCCCCACACGCACAGAACAATCTTCTAGATATGGAGGACGAGGATGACAAGTTTGAGTTGAACACCTCTTCATGGCTGGAGCGCAGAAATATCTCTCTACCAAATGAGGAAATTAGGGCAGAAAGGGAGAAATTGGGGAAGAAGAGAAACAAATTGGAGAAGAAGCGTGTCTAACACTCTCACACGTGAGTTTGGTATAAATATAAATGTAAAAGACACGTAGGACACACATAGGATGGCCACATAGGACAGAGAAGACGCCACATCATCACCAAACCCGCGCTTTTGGAAGGGGAGGACTATTTTCAAAAAAAAATTTGGGAGGACGAAAAAATGAAAAATTTTATAGGGACCAAAAGCAAAAGTCACTAATTTTACAGGGACCAAAAACATATTTTACCCTAAAAAAACTTATAATATCTAAATTGTATAATAGACAAGGTAACTTAGAGTATTCCCTAGGATTAGTTTCTATATTTCTTATTGCATATCATGATTTATTCTCTTAAAATTTTCTACAAAATGCCCCCCAGGCACACTTTAATAATCATTAAAATCTGCTTTCCAATGTTAGTTTTAATACATTTGTTGTATGAGAGAGTAACTAGTATTTAAAGAGCACTAAGTCTAGTTTTTAAGACTAATTTGCTTCCAATTTTTAAACCCTGTCTTTTTCACTTCTATCATATTTTATATTTTCTCTCTGTCACAACACACACATACGCATTATAGCTTCTTGATGATAAGTTTCACGCTGGAACTGCAAGGTAAAATTCAAACTTCTTATTTTACATTTTTTCTTATTATTATTTTGTTTCCTTTAAATATTCTAATTAGCTCTATAAAGGTGTCACTGAATAGAGAACAAAAACAAACATTGGTGTAGAACATTTGAGACCATTCCTTTTTCTAAGTTTCAACTTAAGTCTTAAAAGTTGCTTCCAGCGATAGATAAATGGTGAATATAATAGTTCTAGAGGGATAAAATAGTGTTAAAGGGATAAAATAGTTTCACTTAAAGTCTTCAACATTGTCGTTTAAATTCAACACCAAATTGCATTAAACAATATAATAGAAAATAAAAGGATAAAATTTCAAATGGATATCCCAAAAAATCCACTTAAAGACATGAAATGATACCAAATAAAAAAACATAAAATAATATCCAATACTTTAAGTGAAATATTGGATTCAATGATTCATTTCATGTTGCATTATTGGTCTCGCTTGGTCGTCCTTCAAAGTTAGAAACTCCTTTGATATTCTCCTTATCAGGACAAGTAGTGAAGTTACAACCAAGATGTTTGCATAATCTACATTTCTTCACCTGTTTGTTGATGCTTAATTCTTTTCCACCTTTTAAACGTTTTTGCTTTGGACGCCCTTTAGTCTTTAACTTTGGAGGACATTGCAAAAGATCAATCATGTTTATTTCATTGTTATCTTCACCCTTTTCCTCATCTACAAGGAATGACCCTTCTTCATTGAGCGACACTTGACGACACCAACGTAATGGGAAATATCCGAGAGGAATTTCAAAGACATGTTCATGGATGAAGACACTCAAAATGTGACGACAAAAATACCCCAAAATTCAAAATGCTTACATGAACAACTTGCTACTTGTCTATCCCAATGAACTTTATGCTTTTGAGTCTCACCTTCCTTGTAATATTGCACTATAAAATCACTAGTTCCATCAAGAAACAACAAATATTTAGTAGCTCTACTAAATTCCTCTTGAAACTTTTTAATGCAAAAGGAGTCAAGATATCTTGACCTTGATGTTCCAATGGAGATAGAGTTTGTAGTGAAGATCCCCTATATATATTAGTCCAACATGGTCTCATGCAATTGCTTATGTTCAATATCTTCAATGGCTAGATTAACCTACATACAACAATATATAATTAAATAAAGCACCTATAATATAACAAAATAAAAAATCAACTTAAGAAACAATATAAAAGTAAATAAATCATATTTACTTGTTTAATGAATCGACTCAAGCAAACATGAGAACTTGTAAACCGTTTCACAAAAGAATTGATACTTTAAGATCTCCTTGTTGTAGCCATTCCTGCAAAAAAGTAATCATGAAGATACGTGGGAACCCAATAGTACCTTATTCCATAAAGGCCTAACACGTATTTATTATTGTGCATGTTAAAATTTTCAATCACTTGAGGCGTTTGATTTCCAAACTCTTCTTAAGTGTCAAGCTTATATAATTGATAAAAGCTCGCATACCATTGTGGATATTGGTTACGAGGGATTGTAGTGAACCAACCACTAAATCTGGAGGTGATGTGCCACATACAAAATGCATGCTTAGTCAAAGGCATTTCTTGTGCAATAGCTCTTGTAATTCATGGATCTTGGTCATTCAAAATTGTCTTAGGTGGCTTTTTCATATAGGAGACAAAAGTCTAAAAAAAAGAAAAGAAAATTATGAATGCTAGTACATTAAAATTATAATTATATTTTTCATTTGGATAATTAAAAAATAACATACTAAAGAAAAAAAACCTCATTAACCATGAAAAGTCTTTGGTGGTCTCATTACGAAGAAGACCGCATCCAAATAATATAGTCCTTCCTTGATTGTCAATTTCAACAAAAATGCCAAAAGACATATCATATGCATTGATCTTGTATGTAGTATCAAAGGCCACAACATCTCCAAATTTTTGGTACCAATCAAAACAATGAGCTGGTGACCAAAAAATGTGCTCTAATTTTCTTTCTGCATCAAATGTATAAGAGTATTGAAAGTTACAATTCTCTGCCTTTGTTGCTTAATAATAGTGCAACAAATCAGTAGCATCATTCTTCCCTTCAATGTTGTGGATCTTAGTAAGCAAATTATAAACATCCTTTGGGATAAAAGAAAATATCCATGTTTCACATTTTTTTTCTAACTCCATCACACGCATAATTTATGGCACACAAAGACCCACATCTTTCAACAAAAGTATATGATTTTTCATCTTCTTTAGTAATGGTGCGGTGAGATCGTAGAAAGCGTGTCTCTTCTTTAGAAAGAAACTCATGATTATGTTCAGTTTAAACTCAACAAAATGTCATTCATTTGGAAATATATCAACATATTTTTTAAGTTTAATTCACATATGAGCCTTGCAGTCACAGTGTGCCGATGATCGATGACGTTGATCCTTTGATGGTTAAACAATTTTGAGTGGTTTCCTTCCTGCGTGATGGCAAAAGAAATCACGTCTTCTAACTCTCCATTTTTGTTTTTATCAAAGCGAGCCTTTCGAACTGAAAACCCATGTTGCTTAGCATATCTCTGATAAATTCGAAAGCTTTTTCCTCGTTTGAGAAACATTGACCAAAAAATAGTTCAAATATTATATTTGAAGCATTAGAAGGATTTTCCTCTTCTAATAGTTCAAATATTTTATCCAAATAATTAGAAAGATTTTCTTCTTCTAATGGAAACTCATTTAAATCAAATGGGGCTTTATTTAAATCAATTGGGACTTCAAGTGTATGTTGTAACTCTAAAGAAAAAATTTTGTTGCCTTGATTTACCTCAATAACTCCATCCATCTATTCAAAATAAATAAACAATATTTCAAATTGAATAAAAAAAGTATAACCAATCATACATTGTATCAGGATAGATCAGAGCAGTATCAAAACTAGTATGAATTAAACATGCAAGAAAATGGGAAAATTACAATTTATCCTAAATAAATCTTGTTGCACCGCCCTCCCAATGGATGAAATTTTCAATGGAAATACAACAACAAGAGTCCTTAAAATAGATTGTATTTAGCGGTTTGCATGCAACAACTTTGTAGTGAACATTACTTGCAGTAATAATCAGTAAAATCTCAACCATTTTCAACATTGACATAAGCAGAAATTCTCAAATCATAAAAAATAATGAACGCTCTGTGTATATTCAATAAGGAAAAAGTTTGCATACCAATATCTAAAAATTCTTAAAAAGGCCAAGATGAGCAACTAAACCATATTCCACTGGAGAAATCATTGCTAAAAAAATACTCTTATCGATGATTGCCTTCAGTTGTATGATAGAAAGGTAATTTGGGTGAAATAACAAAACAAAACTTGTAAGCTACAGGTGTGGCCTGGAAAATAACTTCTTTAAACTCCCCTGATCCAAGCTCTATCGCCTGTGCCAGAGGTGAGAAACCATACTCCTAGGAAATAAGATCATATATGTTCAATAAGGCAGTTGACAAATACATAGCTTCAACAATGACCAACATAGTTTTAATCATCTTGAAAAAAATATTATATTTACAAACTTCACAACTCCTTATGCTTCACTGTTGTGTTGCACAAGCAAAAAAGTATTAATAATTTAGAGCAAGCATAATGAGATGACATACTCAAGCTTAAAAGAAACACATGATGATTCTGGAAGCATGCTAAACAATTAACATCAAAAGGCTAGAAAATCCTTAGAGCCACAACTTCAGTCTGTTAACAAGAGGAAGTGGTTAAAACATATTCTCAAGAAGGCGGGTAATAATCAGTAAACAAGCACGCTGCAAAAATAAACAACATAAAGGCGTATATGACGGTATTAATCATTAAGAAACTAAAATATAATTATTAATAAAGATTATATTCATCACCACCAGGACCATGAATCAGGAAGAGGAAATAATTGGGAAAGAGTGATAGTTTTTTTTTTCTAGGTAGAAGAAAGGGAAGGGTTTGATCTTGTTCCCAATTTGAATTTCCTTAATCGTAAAGGATCGCAGTCCAAACCACGACCACACTAAGGGGAGACAAAGAAGTTATCTAAGGGAAAAGAAGCAGAAGCAGGCACCGACAGAGAAATCGAGGTGGCCGCCGGTTTGAACCACCTTAAGAATGTTGAGCCCTAAGAGGAGGACCTTCGCGCTTACACCTCTTAGATTGGTGAGCCTGTTTTTGGACATGTGATCGGTGATAGTTGATTAGTAACTTAATTGGTATGAATCTTCGAGGGAGAAACTACAGGAACCGTTCAGATCTGCATGCTTACACGCCTCCGGGGAAGTGGTACCCTGCCAACACATTATACGTCGTCGGTGCTCCGAAGGTATTCAGCGACACCGACAAGAGAAGGAGAAAGGCATTGTCGATGACACACAACATGTTTTGCCACTTAATCTATTATTGGGACTGCAATTCAATTGAAATTTGATGAATGGTTGGTTATGATTGATGGGGACTTTGGTTTAGGGCGTATTTAGGGACTAAGATGATCAAAATGACAAAGTTTTGTTGTGATAAGGAAAGAACTATTTGGTGGGCCTAGCCTCGCCTTTGTTCCTTCTACACCAATGTTTTTTTTTTTTCTGTTCTCTGTTCAATGGCACCTTTATAAATCTAATCAAAATATTTAAAGGAAACAAATAATAATAAGAAAAAAATGTAAAAATAAGAAGTTCAAGAAGCTACAGTGCATATGTGTGTGTTGTGACAGAGAGAAAATATAAAAGATGATAGAAATGAAAAGATAGAATTAGAAATAGAAGCAAATTAATCTTAAAAACTAGACTTAGTGCTCTTTAAATATCAGTTACTCTCTCACATAATAAATGTATTAAATCTGGCATTGGAAAACGGATTTTAATGATTGTTAAAGTGTGCCCTAGGGCACATTATAGAAAATCCGTTAATCTCTAATTAGGACTAGATAGGAGAATGGTATTGGTATAAAAAAATAGTACTATTTTGTCTTCTATAATTTACACCAAATATCGATATAACTTCATTCAAAAATCATTTTCCTCTCCCATGCCTAAAATACTAATCCTATAGTTTCCTTCCTATATTTATTATTGGGCCACATGAAAATGTCCTGCCTTGCAAACTTCTCACTAGCTCTAAGGGTATGTTTGTGAGTTGATTTTTGGAGTGAAATTAAAGTACGAGGATGATTTATTTAAAGTCTTTTTCCTATGGGAGTTTAATTCTCTCAAATGCATCTTACAAAGTTTTCCCTTCTATTCTTCCCTCTATTTCCTCTTTAATTTTTTTCTCTCCTCTCTAAACTCACAACATACCCTAAATGTTCAATCCTTTATAAGAGAAGAGTGTGTTAAGATCCCCCAGCTACTACTATAGCTCATGCCCTATATATTGATGATCCAAGGAAAGACCTAAAGCACAAAAAAGTTAATAAAAAATCTTGATTTTTTCACTCTCTACTTTCACATCCCTCTCTACACTTTCTTTTTCTTTTTATATTTTTCACAACATCACTTGTCCAATCTTTCACTTTAACTTTTTCTCTATTTTTTTTCCTTTTCATCATTTTCTCCCATAAACCTTTCACCCTCGTGCCAAAAAAGTCACTTTAAGAAATAATAATATTTAATAAATAAATCTGAATTAGATAAGTCTAATATAAATGAAGTCATACAATCTTGATGAAATATCAAACCTATTTTCACCCGAGTAATGTAATTTGTACATGTTGTACATGTACAACAAGGAGAGAGAAAGAGAGAAAAAAGTAAAAAGAGAGAGAAATGTGGGATGTGATAGGTGATGTAATGGAAAGAGATAGAGAGAAAATGTTGTTTGTATGAGTTGTTGTATGTTTTTATGTTGTATGAATTTAATATCTCATTTTCACCCAACGTATTATATAACATCTAATATTATATTATATATATATATATTAGTAGTTTGAATTCAATGATTGATCACTTAATACAATGATTTCTTAAAAAGTTATTCTTTATATATATACTTTGGGCCAGTTTGTATGCACTACTTCTGCAAAAGAACTTTAAGGTGAAAAAATAGAGTGAATAAAAGAGGTCAAACGAATTTAACTTCTCCATAAGTTGAAATTAGTCTTTGTAACTCACCTTCTAAAAAAGCTCTCCTATTTAACTTCTCCATAAATAACTAATTTTAACTTATGGAGAAGTTCAATTCATTTGACCTCTTTGATTCTGTTACGGTCTAAACCTAAGGCCCAGTATCCAATACGGTCCATAACTAATATAATTATGATTACTAAATATCCATAATTATATATATCTGCTAACTTACCCTCTTTATATAAATGATGACGACTTACTACATTTATACAGGGAAAATCCCCTATAAATAACAGACATTAACCGTTCATAAGGTACGCAATCTTCACTCAGTCAATCACTTTGATTGTTTTATATATCTAACTTGGCCGTCGGAGTGCCTTTGCAGGTACATCCCCATTCTGCGGACAACCTGGATTCGCATAGCAGCAACCCAGACCAAAATCCGAGTTCGACATCAGAAGGCCCAAGTTCGAGTTCTATCCCAGAACAGATTCATTCTACTTTTTTTTTTCTATAAATTCTACAGAAGTGTATCTAAACTAGTTCATTATCATATAATACGTCAATATTATTATTAGCAAGAAATTTTTTAATGTTTCTTTATCATAGTTTATGGTTGAATTTTCTTTCAAAATTAAAGTAATTAATTTCTTGTTACGTTACCTACTGTGAATAATATCAATATATATTATATCAAGTATTATTTAGTAATTATATTTGACACTTGTTACTCAATATTAATTAATAAGTATTTATATAGTATTACATTGGCTGAAGCAATTGGAGTTAGCTAGGAGAAATATCATCTTGACATAACATTTTCATACAATACACTCTTTTTCTATTTGTATGAGATTGACGTCGTATAAATTAAATTTGAATGCAAATATCATTTCTCAATGAACTTTACTTCATACTTCAGAACTGGCCTTACAGAAAGTGGTTTTCGAGACTGATAGGATATACCATGGAGTTTGTTCAGATCCTTTAATGGTGGCACTATGAAACACTCCTTTGTTTCTAATTACTGATATGATGGTATGAAGTTAGCCCAGCATTTTCTTAATTGTTCATTCTCTCAAACCCTGAGAGTAGGAAATATATATGGCACGCAGCACACACGCTTGACAAGTTTGCATCTTCTGTATATATATACCTCAAGTGGATATCTACCTTGCATGCCTTTTATTATGTTTTGATTTAATATTCCAACATAATAAATTCATATTTCCAATCTAATGTTAAAAATAATTACATTAAGAAATATAAATTTAAATTTAATATTTTTTAACGTTAAATCAAACATACACTTTATATAGTGCCTTAGGGCACTCGTTAACGGACCCCTTTTTATTTCTCCTTCACATACACAGTTTCTTTATGTGAACCCTCAACATACACTTTATATTTACAGATAATTTGTCCTTCTTTTAAATAATAATTATTAAATTTTATCGATATAATAGTTTAATTAAATTAAAAATTCTATGTTAAGGTTTTAATTAAAACACAACACATAATCTAATATGAATAGAGAAATATTGTCTTGACATAACATTTTCATACAAATACAATACGCTCTTTCTCCTAATATACTTTACATTTTCATAAGAAAAAAGTGCGTTGCCATTTTTTTATGTATTCAATTAATTTTATAAAATATTTTTAATCTTATCAAAAGCTAAAATAATAAAAGTTTAAGATTGGGCGACCCAAATTGTGAGTGAAAGAAAAGAAGTAAGAATTATGTGAGTTGAATTTCTTTTTTCTTATTATTATTTTCAGGGAGGATTTTTTTATGTTTTTTAGTGTAAGTGAAACGTGAAGACAATACAATACCCGCAAACACCACCATTCACGGCGCGCAGACTTTGACGTTGAAGCCATATCCGTGAATGACGGTGTTGATTTTTCCTCCTTTATTATGGTTACAGATAATAATTTCTTTAATTTTAGCTTGTAGTAAGGGTCGCAATTTGGTATCTAAGAGGGTTTGGGTACCTTCTTGTTATTTTTTATTGAATGGAGGCATAAAGACTAAAACTACATAGGGACAAGTCTTGTATTCTGCCCTAAATTATTTTGAAGATATAAAATAAATTTTAAATGAGACACATGTATATTCCAAATTAAAATATGAAAAAATAAGGGAATATAATAAAAAATACATGATAATGGGTATAGGGGGTCAAAAAGTCTTTTCAAAAATTAAAAATACAAATTCTAATAGTTAGCTATTGTCTCATAATAGTAAAATACTAAGACCATTAAAAAAGTTAAAAAAAATTGATTAAATAACCAAAAAGGTACTAAAATCTTCTCTCAGGTAGCTTAGAATTTCCCTTTTAGTAAAGGCAACAAACCCACAACAACTCCATGCACTGTATTCTCAACTCTCAAGTCAATTGTTAGTGCTACCGTTTCCAAGACCACGTTAGTCTCATCAACCACGTCATTTTCGGTCTTTCCTCATTTCCAGCGCATGAGATTTTGTTTAAACAAGGGGATGTGGGTAGGGATGATCCAGATAAGTGGGTAATTATAAAAGTTATAGGATTATTACCGATGTTTTAAAAATCGAACCTATAATTAAATCATTGAAAGTACCGGTTCATGGTTTAATGGTTCAATCGTGATTGAATTGTGGTTGAACTGGTTTTAATTAAATATATTTTTAATATTATATAATATTTTAATTAATAAAATAACACAAAATTATAAGAAATTAAGATATATAAAGTTATAAATCAGTATAAATGACCTTATTATAAGAGAAAAAATTAATAATGATTAGAAAATAATAGATATCTATGTGTAATCCTTAAATATATGTTTTTATTTATCTTAAAAATATTTTATATTAAATAAAAAATAAAAAATAAAAAAATTTAAATTTTTTTGAAAAGGATTGGTTCGACCGGTTTTTTGGTACCGATTTTCACCGGTTCGACCAGTTGTCACCGGTTCTGAGCTCCTCCGATTTTTTGGTTGAACGGATTGGTCACCAGGCCGGTTCCCGGTCGGACCGGTCTAACCGGCCGGTCCGGTTTTAACAACAATGGTAATTACCAAATTTTTTAAAACCGGACCGGCCATTGAACCGGTGGAGGCACTGGTTCACGGTTCATTGGTTCAATCGTAGTTGAACTGTGGTCGAACCGGTGATAATTAAATATATATTAAACAATAAATTGATATAAAATATTAAGGAATAAGATCAATTAACTTAAAATCATCATAAAATAATAATATTATATGTTTTTTAAGATAAAAAATAATAATATGACATTTTTATTATAATTATCTAATTATATTTTACATTATATAAATTTATTTTCACAAAATATAAAAATTTAAAGTTTTTTTAGTTGCGATAAAACAAATTTTCTTTCGTTATTTATATGAGTAAACTAGCAATTAGGTCCCTGACTTTGTGAGCGTCGTGCAATTAGGTCCCTGACTTTAGGAAATTGGTCTCGTGGTCCTTGACTTTAACCTCCGTCATGCAGTTTAGTCCAAACGTTAAACTTCTGTTAATTCCTGCTGTTAAACTGATGACTAAGGACCTAAGTGCATGATTTTATATAAAGTTAAGGACCTTTATGCATGATTTTATATAAACTTCTGTTTTTGGTTTTTAACTTCATAATCTGTTTTTTGTTTTTAATTTTACCTATTCTTTTTTTGTTACGGATGCCCTGCATGCATGCCATTGCAGCATTGACGCACAGGGGGGAAAACCAGAGGATTACTGCCATGGATGGTTGACAATGGCATCTATTAATGCTACATATGTTCACCATGTTAACCCTTTGCAAGGGGAACAATTTTGGCAGAAGACAGATCAGCTACCACCACTGCCACCACCAATGAAGAGGGCTCCAGGTAGACCCAAAAAACAGAGAAGAAAGGATGGAAACCTGTGAGTTGCCAAATTCTACATGTGCAAGTGTGAGTGCCCAAATTAACAAAAACTTTAGTTGGATAGCATTGCACTTCATATTTAAGATGGGTCACCATCACCTATGTATGTAATATTAACAATTTAAGTTATGAGCAAGAATATAAAATTAAAGATTTGAACAGCAATATATTGGCATATATATTGGGTCTTCTATGCTTTTTGGGTCTGCCTGGAGCCCTCTTCATTGGTGGTGGCAGTGGTGGTAGCTGATCTGTCTTCTGGAAAAAATTGTTCCCCTTACAAAGGGTTAACATGGTGAGCATAGGTAGCATTAATGGATGTCATTGTCAACCATCCATGGCAGTAATCCTCTGGTTTTTCCCCCTGTGTGCCAATGCTGCAATGGCATGCATGGAAGGCATCCGTAACAAAAAAAGAATAGGTAAAATTAAAAACCAAAAACAGATTATGAAGTTAAAAACAAAAAACAGAAGTTTATATAAAATCATGCATAAAGGTCCTTAACTTTATATAAAATCATGCACTCAGGTCCTTAGTCAGCAGTTTAACAGCAGGAATTAACAAAAGTTTAACGTTTGGACTAAACTGCATGACGGAGGTTAAAGTCAGAGACCACGGGACCAATTTCCTAAAGTTAGGGACCTAATTGCACGACGCTCACAAAATCAGGGACCTAATTGCTAGTTTACTCTTATTTATATATATGGTATATATACTCAATTTTGCACATTATGTTTGAAGAGGAGTTGCAGCATAGCGGTTAGAATGTTGTTGCACTTCCTCATACGCTGAGTTTGAATCCCAGCTCTACCGTTTCAAGTATTTTTGTCAAAAATACTTGTTAGGCGGGTCTCAAGTGAACCGGCCGGTTTTCACCGGTTTCAGCAGACTTGACCGGACCGGTCAAGGTCCCGGTTCACGGTTGAACCGGTCGGACCGGATCGCCGGTCCGGTTCTCAAAACACAGTTAATTACCCATCTAATGGGTTTCGGTCTGGGTAATTACCCATGCTTTTTAATGGGTATTTGTGCAGGTACAAGTATCTATGATTAATTTAATATATATAAATATGTATATATTATTAATTAATATTTTTCTCAAAAAATTAATTAACGTTAATATGTATTATAATCACAAAAAAACATTAATATATATTTTTAATTTAATTAATTTAAATGTTATAATTTTGGAAATGTTATAATTTTGTATTCCTAAACACTAAAACAGTAAAACTTAAACTAATTTCCATTTCCCCTCTCATTGTTCTCATCTCTTATCCACTTCCTCATTACCATATATAGTTGTTTTATAGTTAAACTTGAATGATCTATGATTTATTTTTCATTTGTGCTAGAGTGATTCTTTAACTAATTTTTAATTTCTAATCAATTTATTTTTTTATAGTTAACAAAAAATGCGGGTAATGAGTACGGGTTCGTGTACTTAATTAAGTACCAGCGGGGGCACGTGTATTAGAATCACTACTCACGCGAGTATGGAGACGAGTACTATAGTACCCTACTCAAACCCTACTCATTGTCATCCCTAGATGTGGGCCGGGTATGGTATTATACCCCCGTTATTAAAAAATAATTTGTATCTATGCTCATTCTCTTGTGTGTGATTAATAATCGTCCTCATATCCGCTAAAAAAATTATAATTAAAATATTATTTCAAAATCATTCGAACATGATTATTAAATATCACTAACACAACAATTTAATTAAATCAAAACACAATATATTAAGGTTCTAATTAAAAACGACACATGATCTAATATTCAATTTTTTTATAAAATATTGTAATATACTTTAACATCACACTATTTTATAAACTTGACGTTATGTTCTAACATTCTCCCATATCTACAAAAAATTATTATTAACACTAATTAGTAATATATCATAAAGTAGAAAAACAAATAGGTAATTTTGAAAATATATTTTTAATCTGTAATATTATATATATCAGTTTTAAAAATATATATAAATATATTAGATATTTAATTAATAAAATTAATAAATATATATAATAATATATGATATTCTTTATTAAATAATCTTATTAATTAATATATATGTGCGGGTATGAGGTGGGTTTAAAGTGCCTGTACCCACGTCCATCCCAATAAAAAAATTCAAGTTATTCCCTGTATCCGCATCTATACACACAGTTAACGAATTTTATTTTTTTTCATTACAAATATTTTTTACAGGTACCAATAAGATTTGAATTATCATATAATCCTGCATGTACATAAGAAAATACACCGAAATAGGAGAAAAGAAATATTAAAAAAATATAAAATCAAATTTTATCACTATAAATTAAGCAAGATATACAATTTTTGTATAATTTATAATTTCTATAATAATAATAATAATAATAATAATAATAATAATAATAATAAACAAAAAATTCAATGATGGTTGAGATTAGACTGATTCACTTATTCTTGAGGAAATTTCAAAGAGAAAATTAATTGAAGTATATAGCATGATAGACATGTACAACACTTTCAAGAGTTTAAAAAATAAGTTCGAGGGGATATTAAGCGATTCAAGAAAATTTGAAGGATAATTGTCAGCCTAATAAATCAAGTAACATATGAAACACAGTTTTAGATTGTGACTTAATAAATTAAGAAATATATGAAAATCAACTTAAACAGTGAAAAAGTAAAATAAAAATTGAACTCTCTCTGCCAACAATAAAATTTAGCACATTTTATATTATTTTAATATTTTTATTTATCTAGAAATTATTAATGTTATGATGCACCATGAGCATGTAAAATTGAAATACAATATTGAGTGAAATTGAATTGAATTGTGAAATAAATTTTTCCTCTTTCTTGTTTCTGCTCTGTGTGTAAGTTTCAGAAAATAATATCCCATTGATATCAATAATTATTCTCAAAAGAGTTTAAAATATAATGGGAACAGAAAAACAGGATAATACATTTTTTTGGGAATTAAAAGGACTAAGCCTAAGAGCTCAAAAACGGACTACACAGACCAAAAAAAAAAGAGTCACCTTTTAACAAAAGAAACTGAACCAGTATTAGAAAATAGGAATAACGGAATAAACAAGACACTACATTATATATAAATTTTATTCTCGTGTCTAGGCAACAACCATTCTCAGCTAACGCGTCAAGTCAACAATCATATTTCCTTCTTTGAACATATGAGATTATGAGTCCAGGAATTGGATCACATTAATAGAATCCTACTTTACAATGATTTGTTTAAAGCCCATGTGCTTTGGCAGCTTAATTCCACGAAAGATAGCCTAAAGCTTTGCTTGCTTAATAATAATTTTAATTTCAATTGTAAAATATAATTTACAAAAACAAATAAATATGACATTGAGCAGTGCATCACATTGACATTCATAACCCTCGTTCTTACCTTTATTTTCAAATTCAAGTATTTTTTTTATTAATTTTGAACGAATTTTTTTATCTCTTTTAAAAGTTTTTTTGGTAAAAAAAAGTTTTAAAAAGGTGTTTTTTGGTCAAAACAAAAATTTTGATGAGTCTTTGGGCCAACGTTCCTGGCAAAAACAAAAAAATTCATCAAGATGGGAAATATGTGGCATTTCAGTCTTAGGCCCATGAGTTGAGAATATGAAAAAAAAATACGACTAGTTATTGTCTTTCTAAGCCCAAGTGCTCTCTACCTCGAACCCGGTAAGTAAAGCAGCTGGATATTTGATTAGGATTTAGTGTTGTTAAAGTCGGCTTAGATCGGCCAGTTAAACCATTGAATCAAGAAACCAGTTCAAGTCACTCAATATTTGGGAGGGAGGTCTCTCCCAAGTCAGCCCAACCCTGTTTTCCTTTTCTGACCTCCCCAACCCATCTACCAATCCAGGCCTTGGTCCACAAAACCTTGACCTTCTTAATGTACAGAAGGAAGACATAGGACTAAAATCCCCCCAAGTAATCATTGATTACCCCAGCCCAACCTACAAGGGAACCAATAGTTATGGTATCTCCTTAAGCCCATCATCAGTTTCTAAGTGCAAACAGAAGTTCTTCCCCTCCCACCCAGAACCCAATCATGTTGCCACTAGCCCAAAAGCTTCTCATGTCCTAACCCCCCTGGTAAGCCAAGTTTGACCCCCCAATACTGGGTGGAATTCCCCCCTGAAGAAAATGCAGACAACCACGACCCCCCAGTTCCCCAAAGTGCTTTCCTATCTTCTTTATCCCTTGGTTTTGAAAACAAACTTACCATTACCCCAGTGTATGAGAAAAAACCAGCAATTAAAAGACCCCGAAATGAAAATGAAGAAGAGGTGGATAGGCATCAGAAAATGCAGAACATAGCCCTTTTGTCACTTCCCCCTACTGTTTTTACCCAGCAGCTCACAATGGCTGAGGAGGCGGGCCTAATCATGCCCCCTCCCCAGCCATGAAAATTTTAAGTTGGAACTGTCGTGGTGTGGCGGCCACCACGACGAGTTCGGATGTCATGGAGCTCTGCAAGAAGTTTAGACCGGCCATTGTGTTTTTAATGGAAACAAAATCAAACCAGGATCGAATGAAATCTGTTCAGAGGAAGTTAAAGTTCACAGGGTTACACTGTGTTGAATCTAGAGGCTTATCAGGTGGACTATGTCTATTGTGGGATGACTCAGTGGATATTGAAGTGGATGAGGCCAATCAAAATGTTATTAGGGCTGATATCACAATTAAAGCCACTGAAGATGACTGGAGTTGCTATTTTGTCTATGTCCCCCCCAATCCAATCCAGAGAAGAAGTTTTTGGAGTCAGCTGGGAAGAAGTCATATCTCTAGCCTTAGACCTTGGTGCCTAATTGGAGATTTTAATGAGATGCTGAACAACCATGAGAAGGAAGGTCTCCGACCCTGTAACCTACAAAATCTGCACCTATTTCAGGACTTTGTCCAGCAAATGGACCTTTTGGATCTGGATCTTAAAGGAAACAGATATACCTGGTTCAGTAATCCTAGAAATGGAGTCATAACAAGGGAAAAACTAGACAGGGCTTTGGTCAATTGGGCTTGGTTAGCTATGTACCCTAATGCTATATCCACAGCCTACCCAGCTATAAGCTCTGATCATTCCCTTATTTTACTTGATATCAATCCCGAGGAAACCAGTGGGCAATCTTTCAAATACGAAGCATTTTGGGATGGGCACCAAGATTGTAAAGAGGTTGTGAAACAAGCATGGAACCAGGCTGAAACACAAGATAGAGGATGGGCAAATTTCAGAGAGAAATCAGCAAGCTGTAGTAGGGCTTAAAAAGATGGCACCATAAAATTTTTCTCAATGCAAAAAAGGAGCTGCCAAAGCTCAAGTCAAAGTTGAAAGATATCCAAAATAGTGCCCAGATAAATGAAAGATGGGAGGAAGCTCTGGAGTTGAAAAAGAAGATATCAGAATGGTGGAAACAAGAGGAAAAATTTTGGGGTCATAGATCAAGACTTAAATGGATAAAATGGGGGGATAAGAATACCAGATTTTTCCATGCCACAACCATTCAAAGAAGGAATAGGAACAAGGTTCATAGGATCCAAAATGATCAAGGTGTTTGGGTGGAGGGTCAAGAGGAAGTAATGGCAGCAGTTTATAACCACTTCCAGGAAGTGTTTACTACCTCCAATCCCTCAGACATTGACACTTGTTTGGCTGGTTTTTCCCCTAGGGTCACTCCTGAACTCAACCAAAAGCTGGCAGGAACCATTACAGAATCAGAAATTAAAGCTGCAATTGATGATCTGGGAAGCCTCAAAGCCCCTGGGCCAGATGGCCTGAATGGCATCTTCTACAAGACACACTGGGAGTCTATAAAACATGAGGTGATCAAGGAAGTTTTAGATTTCTTCCACACTGGGGATCTACCAACAAATATGAATGAGACACTCCTTGTCCTTGTACCTAAGGTTGACAAGCCAGAGACAGCAGCACAATTCAGACCTATAAGCTGCTGTAATTTTATTAGTAAAATTCTAAGCAAAATTCTGGTTAACAGACTAAAGTCCAGCATGCATTCCCTCATATCCCCCAACCAAAGTGCCTTCATAAAAGGCAGATTGATCCAAGACAACCTCCTAGTGGCTCATGAAATATTCCACTTCCTAAAAAGAAAATGGAAAAACAACTCCAACCACCTTGCCCTAAAGATGGACCTCAGCAAAGCCTATGATAGGCCGGAATGGGAATTCCTACAGAGAGACCTCAAAGCTTATGGCTTTGATGAGAGATGGATATCATGGGTTATGAAAATAACAACCTCAGTCACTTACAAGATAAAAATTAATGGTTTTCTAAGCAAAATCCTCATCCCTAGAAGGGGTATCCGTCAAGGAGACCCCTTATCCCCCTTTCTGTTTGTACTAACGACCGATATCTTGTCCTTCCAGCTCTTAAAATCTTTGCAGGAAAATAAATTATCAGGCATCTCTTTGGCAAGGAACAACCCTAAACTCACCCACTTGTTGTTTGCTGATGACTCACTGCTGTTCACTAAAGCCACGACTCAAGAAGCTTATGAACTGCTCCGAATCCTGAATCTTTACTCCAGAGCATCAGGGCACATAATCAACCTCTCCAAATCTGGCCTCATATGTGGCACTAATATGACAGCACAAAAAAGGGCAGAAATGGAAGCAATATTCTCTATGAAAATCTGGGACCATCCAGGGAAGTACCTAGGGCTCCCTTCAGAGTGGGGAAGATCAAAGAGGGCAACCGTTCAATGGATTAAAGAGAAGGTGGAGGCAAAAATGCAGGGCTGGAAGGAGACAATGCTCAACCAGGCTGGTAAAAAGGTCCTCATAAAGGCAGTAATCCAGGCCATCCCAGCTTATGCAATGGCAGTCCTAAAATTTCCTAAAAGCTTTTGTCAGAGATTAAGTGCTCTTGTGGCTAGATTCTGGTGGAGAGGTGTGGGGAAAGAAAGGGGGATACACTAGAGAGCTTGGACATCAATTTCTAGAAGAAAGGGAGAAGAAGGGGGGTTGGGATTTAGGGACTTTACAGCAATGAACCTGGCCCACCTGTCAATGCAGGCCTGGAGATTACTAAAAAACCATGAATCTATTTGGGGAAAAGTCCTAAAATCAATTTATTTTCCCAACCAAGAGTTCTTAGATGCAAAGAAGGGAAGACAACCTTCTTGGATGTGGGCAAGCATAATGGAAGGAAGGGATTTTCTTCTAAGGCATAGGAGATGGATAGTAGCTTCAGACAGTAAAATTAAGATAGGGAAACACTCATGGGTTGCTGCAGGTGATAATCTTTCCGAATATCTCACTCAAGAAGACACTTTTGTAGCCACTCTCATGGAAGAAAATGTAAGAAATTGGAACCCCATAAAAATTAGACAGTTATTCCCCTCCCATGTGGCAATCAAAATCCTACAAACCCCAATCAGCTGGTCCTCACCCCTTGATTTTCTAAGCTGGCCCCACAATGCAACAGGTCAATACACTGTCAAATCAGGCTATCATATAGCTAGCAAGGAGCTCTACCCACCATCAAACCCATCCACCTCCCACACAAGTCCTAAAGAATTCTGGGATACTTTATTGCACCTCAATGTTCCACAAAAAATCAAGTTCTTCCTCTGGAGAGCCTGCTCAAATGCCCTGGCAGTTTCCCAAAATCTCCATAAAAGGAAAATGGCCCCTAACTCATCATGCTCTCTATGTGGGGATCATTTAGAGTCTGTGGAACATGCCCTCCTTCTCTGCCCCTAGGTAGGTCCTACATGGTTTGGCTCTTATCTACAACTGAATCCAACCTCAGAAAATACTAATAGGTTTGATGAATGACTTAGGGAAAAATTTCAGACCCTAAAGGATGGTAAGACTCCTAACAACCCTCACCTCACATATCTGTCTTTCCTTCTTTGGAATATTTGGAAGCACCACAATAATGCAGTCTTCAGAGAGAAAGGAATCCAGCCTTTAGAAGTCATACAACAGACCAATCTTCAGGTGGATGACTGGTCAAATGTCACAACCATTAAGACTTTTCCCTCAACACAGAGAACAACACAATACACATACCAGTGGAGACCCCCACGAGGGGATATTCTAAAATTTAATACAGATGCTAGTTGGTCCACACATGGAAATTTAGCAGCACTAGGCATCGCAGTCAGAGATAGTAAGGGGTACCTGGTTAGTGGTCTATCGAAGAAATCTCCCGCCCCTTCCCCTGGTAGCTGAGGCTCTGGCGCTAAGGAAAGCTTTATCCCTTGCTTCAAACCTGCAATGGGGAAAATGCACATTTGAGTCAGATAACCTTCTCTTAATAAGAGCTTGCAGAGAAGAGATCCAGATTGGGGAAATAGATCCGATTGTTAGGGATATCTTATCTTTAAAGGCCAGCTTCCAGTTGTGTGGCTTCCTGTGGACAGATTGGCGAGGGAATGAAGTTGCTCACCTCATAGCAAAATCCACCATCAATGGAACCTTGCCCTCCAACTGGACTATCAACCCGCCTCCTCCTTTGTTGGCTCTGATTCAGCAAGAAGCCGCACAAGCCTGTAGCAGCTCTTTCCCCCGTGTTGAAAATCGCTAGCAGCCCTAGACTCTCCTCTTAGATTTGTTTTCTTAGTTGATAGATTCTGTATCTAGGGTTTGAATGTACTTTCTTAGTCCGAATCTGTCTTTGATTTGCTTCAGGGTCCAGTCAGCTCCCAATTGTATTATCCTGGACTGTTTTACCCCTGTATTGTTGGGCCTTTGGCCCTGTTTCTTTAATATAGTGCTCCGTTGACCAAAAAAAAAGTCACTCAATAGATCACATGTGTATATGAAATGGTGAAAATCGGTTCAACTCAGACAATTTTGTGAAATACGTACAAATGACTTGACAGTTTGAACGGCAGAACGAGTTGTCCATCCATTTCTTTTTTTGTAGAATGAATGGAGAGGGAGGGAGGGAGAGAGAGAGAGAGAGAAGAGCTCGAGCAAATGAAGATTATAGTTGCACCATCGTCCATTCATTAAAGTGATTCGTAGTCACACCATTGTTGTTGACCTTCAATCTCTTTTAATGATCCCACCATGGTTGTTGTAGGTTGTTCTTAAAAGAAGTAGGAAGAAAAAGAGAGAAAGACACAGGGGTGAGTGTGAAAAGGGGAGATGATGGGATGGGACTAGAGGAGAAGGGGAAGAACTATGGAAAATACATATGGCTTGGTAAAATATGTTTTTAGTCCATGTAAAATTAGCGAGTTTTGTTTTTGGTGCCTGTAAAATTTTTTCTTTTAAAATCATTCTTCTAAATTTTTTTTGTTTGCAAATCATCCCTCCGTATAAATAGCTTGTGTTTTTCTACTGTTGTGTCAACTAATATCTCCTAATCAACAATCCTATATGGATTGACTAATCCTATGTGGAATTAAATATGAAACATTAACCCTTATTAATAAATTGCATTCTATGGTGCCCCCAATGTTTTAAGGGTTTCAATACCCACATAATACACCCAATACTATTATGATATTTGGATTAATAAAGTCACATTAATCTTCTTTTTTAGTTCTTGTATATTTTTAATTTTACATTATAATCTTTATAAATTTCAATTTAGCCCAGATATTATATAAAATTGCTCTTTTATTTTTCACTAAACTATAAATTTTGTAAATCCTTAATTTTCTACTCCAATATTGTGAAGTTGTAGTCCACTTGTAGAAACAACACAAGATTCTTTGATAGATGAAAAATATTTTAGAAATCATTTAATATTTCAATAGAAATAAAAATTACCCGCATGAGTGACATTCCAGATGCAACTGCTTCTAATGCTTTGGCTCAATTCAAATGCACAAGCTTTTGCTAATGCTTGGTACGTAATATATCTTCATCATCAACAATATCTATATTACCCACTAAATTAGATTCGTTTTTACTATCACCAAATTCTTCAACAACACAAAAATCTTTTCTCCCAGGGTTGTTGATTTTCTCGTCAGCCCAAGCAACATAGCGATGAAGTTTCTTTTTGCTTGTGGATTTACAAGAAGATTTGGGTTTAGTCTTGTGTGATCAAGTTATTTTTTCTATTTGGAATTTCTCTTCAATATTGGCAGGATCTAGATTTGGGTTTAGTCTTACATGATCCAGTTGTTTTTTCCATTTGGAATTTCTCCTCACGATGTTATGGGTAGAGAATTAGGGATTATATAATGAGAAATAAAAGAGTAATTGTGCATAATACATGAATTGAATTGAAATCACTATATAAGAGCTATAATGTAAAATTAAAAAGTTAAAAGACTTAAAAAAGAAGATTGATATGATTTTATTAATCCAAATGTCATAATAGTATTTGGTTATATTATGTGGGTATTGAAGCTCTTAAAACATTGAAGGCACCATAGAAAACACCCATTAATAATACTTTATCCTAATTAACACAATCTCACCCTAATTAACCCTAATTAGATTTCCAAGTTGATTTTATCATAATTCGTTCACCCTTCCTAGATGCTCGCCGCCGCCCTTGCATTCTCATCGCACCAACACCATTTACATCTTCCTCGTCGCGGATCCCGCACAACACCACCTCCGTCAACGTCCGCACACACTGAACCACATCGCAACACCCTTCCACCCATCAGATCCGACAAAGTCGCGCCCTGTCTCACACAAACCCGTCACAGATCTACCATCATGTCCGTCAAGCGCCTTCACCAGAATCGCGCTTCTGTTTTGTGCCAAACACACTAGAACCACCGTGAGAACCAAATCTTCCACCACTAGAACCCCACCCCCTCATCCTCGCAAAACCTCGCAACCCCATCTGTCACCACATCATTCACCTCCATCTCCAGTTAGGTCCTTGTCACGTCCAGCCCCAATCATTTTATTGCTTCTACCTTCCTTCTTATGAGGGTTGTTCCTTATTTTCCTTGTTTCGTCAACCTCCACCGATGATTTGCTTGATCAGTTAAATGGAGTTGCAATCTTTTCCAAGATTGATCTTCGTAGCGGATATCATCAAATCAGGATTAGGCCAGTAGATGAATGAAAGATCGCTTGCAAAACTAGAGATGGACTAAACGAGTGGACTGTGATGCCCTTCAGTTATCAAATGCCCCTAGCACATTCATGCACTTGATGAATCAGGTACTTTGACTCTTCATTGGTAATTTGTTTTTGTTTACTTTGACGACATTTTGATCTACAGCAAAGGCAAAGAGGAACACTTAGACCTCCAACAAGTGCTATAGACTCTTCGTGAACAAAAACTCTATGCCAACCTGAAAAAATGCTCTTTCTTTACCAATGAAGTTATTTTTCTTGGGTACATCATTACTGCTGAAGGCATTATTCGATTTAACCCAAGTAAAATCGAAGCCATTAACAATTGGCCCATTCCAAGATCTATCCATGATGTGAGGAGTTTCCATGGATTAGCTTCCTTCTATAGGAGATTCATCAGGAACTTTAGCTCTATTGCTGCCCCACTCACAGATTACATCAAAGGAGACAAGTTCCAATAGACATAGCAAGCTCAGAAAAGTTTAGGAGGTAAAGTAACGTTTGACTAAAGCACCTGTGCTAGCTCTTCCAAACTTTGACTAAGTGTTCGAAGTCAGTTGTGATGCTTCCAACACTGGGATTGGTGTTGTCCGAAGTCAAGAGGGACATCTCAAAGCCTTTTTCAGTGAGAAACTAAACGACGACAAATTCAAGTACTCCACTTATGACAAGGATTTCTACGCATTTTTTTGTGCACTATAACATTAGAGTCATTACTTGTTGAATAAAAAGTTTATTCTCTACTCCGATCATGAAGCCCTCAAACACTTGAACTCTCAACAAAAGATCAACCACAGACATGTTGCTTGGATCGAGTTCCTATAGCCTTATTCATTCCTACTCAAACATAAGGCAATAGTTCAAAATGGAGTAGCTAATGCCTTGAGTAGTCGTCATGCTCTACTTTAATTTTAGCTCTTCAAACCAAAGTTGTTGGCTTTGAAGTTATTAAAGAGTTGTATCAAAATGATCCTGATTTTCATAACATCTAGAGTTCTACAGGTGTTCAACCTTTCCAGTAATACCACAGGCATAAAGGATTCTTATTCAGAGGTAAAGTACTGTGCATTCCTCAGTGTTCATTGAGAGAAGCAATTATTCGGGAAGCTCATGATGAGAGATTAGTAGGTCACTTTGGGCGAGACAAAACCGTGGCTTTAGTCAAAGAATATTTCTATTGACCAAAGCTTGAAAGAGATGTTAATAGGCATATTCAATGATGTAGAATTTGCCACTAGCTTGGCCAAAACCAAAAGCCAGAATACATGTTTATACTTACCTCTGCCTGTTCCAGAAGCACCTTGGGAAGATATTAGCATGGACTTTGTCCTTAGACTACCACGAACACAACGACAAAAATATTTTATAATGGTAGTCGTAGATAGATTCTCGAAGACGGCTCATTTCATTCCCTGCCAGAAGACCAATGATGTTGTTCAAGTTGCAGACTTATACTTTAAGGAGATTGTTCCAAAAACCATTACTTCTGACCGAGATGTCAAGTTTATGAGTCATTTCTTGAGACTCTATGGAAGAAGATGGGAACTAAGCTAAAATTTAGTAGTGCTAGTCATTCCCAAACAAATGGGCAAACCGAGGCAATTAACAGGCTTTTGGGAAATTCACTTCGGAGCTTTGTCGGGAAGAATCTAAAGCAGTGGGATCTTATCCTTCCATAGGTTGAGTTTGCCTATAACAATTGTACCAATCAAGCTACTGGGAAATGCCCATTTGAGGTGGTCTATGGAAACCACCCACTCAGTCCACTAGACTTGACACGTTCATCCGATAGTCGTCAGTACAGTGCATATGCAGAACAAAGAGCGAAGGAAATTAAGAAGCTGCATGAACAGGTTCGTGAAAGGATATTCAGAAGCAAAACTCAAGGAACAAAGCTCAACGTGATAGGCACCGAAGATTCAAACTTTTAAAGTCAGAGATTTGGTATGGATTCACTTGCGAAAGAAATGATTTATGAATCAAGCAAATGCCAAGTTATCTCCCAGAGCTGATGGTCCATTTAAAGTCGTGCAAAATATCAACTATAATGCTTACAAAGTAAAGCTACCAGGTTCCTGTGGAGTTTCTGTCACTTTTAACATTGCAGATTGTCAGCACCCAATTTTATCCGGAAATGTTATTACTATTTTGTGGTAATTAATTCTTTCTTTTATGCCTTTATAAAAATCCAAAAAAAATATAAAAAATAAAAAGATAAAAATGGATTAATTAATTATATAATTGATTAACTATTGGATGGTTAATCGGTTGATTAAATAATTAAAACATTAAAAATTGATTTCATGTTAAGATATGTGTGTTTCAAGAAAATTTTGGTTTTGGCTAATCTGGCCCATTGTTCTTTTTTACTTCATCAACATAAAATAAAAATAAAAATGTGTGTTATTGGGCTAATTTAACCCATTGTAATAGTTGGGCTATTTTTTTAAAAAATAATAAATAAATAAAAATTTATTTTCTTGGGGATCAAGCTGGATTTCACCTATAAAAAGGGGGGAGGTTAGAGGTGAAAGTCATACTTGAAATAGAAATATGAAAAGTGTATTTGATTAATTAAGAATAACAGATACAACACACATATATATACATGCTATGACAGAATCAAATACCTAGAGTTTTGGGATTAGGATCAACCTAAATAAGAAAACTATACAATAAATCAAGGGAGAATAAATTGTTATATCTAACAGAATATACAAAATATCTCTACATATCTCAACACTCCCCCTCAAGCTGGAGCATACATATCATAGGCATCCAGCTTGTCACATATATAGGTTATCCTAGGACCCCGCAAAGATTTAGTAAAGATATCTGCAAGTTGATCCTTGGAGCAAACTGAGGAAGTCTTGATGACACCGGAGAGAATCTTTTCTCTGATAAAATGACAATCAATCTCTATATGCTTTGTCCTCTCATGAAAAACCGGATTAGAGGAGAGGTATAAGGCTGACTGGTTATCACACATTAGTTCCATAGGACCAACCTTGCAAAACTGCAACTCTTGAATTAAAGACTTTAGCCACAAAAGCTCACATGTGGTGTGAGCCATTGCACGATACTCTGCTTCTGTGCTCGATCTGGCAACAACACTTTGCTTTTTACTCTTCCATGAAACAAGATTACCTCCTAAGAAAACACAATAACCTGTTGTTGACCGTCTATCACTTGCATCACCTGCCCAATCTGCATCGGAATACCCAACAATATCTGTATGTCCTCTATCACTGTAAACAATTCCCTTTCCAGGTGATCCTTTGATATATATGAGGATCCGCACAACTGCATGCCAATGGCTCTCACAAGGGGAGTTAAGGAACTGACTTACAACACTGACAGGAAATGATATATCAGGTCTGGTCATGGTGAGATAATTCAACTTGCCCACTAGTCTTCGATACCTCCCCGGGTCAGAATAGGGCTCCCCCTGGTTAGGTAGAAGCTTCACATTGGGATCCATTGGGGTGTCAATTGGCTTACAATCTGTGAGTCCTGTCTCCTCCAGAATGTTAAGAGCATATTTTCTTTGAGAAATAGCAACACCGGACTTTGACTGAGCAACCTCAATCCCAAGGAAATAGTGCAGGGGACCTAAATCCTTAGTTTGAAAGTTCTCAAACAAGTGTTGCTTTAGAGCCTTGATGCCCTCCTGATCATCACCTGTAATTACAATATCATCCACATAAACCACAAGATAAATAAATTTATGTGTCAGTGAGCGTTTAAAGAAAACAGAGTGGTCTGCCTCGCAGCGGATCATTCCAAACTCCTGTATGATTTTGCTAAACCGACCAAACCAAGCTCGAGGTGATTGTTTAAGGCCATACAAGGACTTCCGTAATTTACACACAAGGCCAGACTCCCCCTGAGCAACAAACCCGAGGGGTTGCTCCATATAGATCTCCTCCTCCAAGCCACCATGTAAGAAAGCATTTTTTATATCCAATTGAAATAAGGGCCAATGTCTCACAGTAGCCATGGCCAAAAAGAGGCGAACTGAGGCCATCTTCGCAACTGGAGAGAAAGTGTCATTGTAATCCAAACCATATACTTGTGTATATCCCTTAGCCACAAGACGAGCTTTCAATCGATCCACCTGTCCATCAGGACCCACTTTAACATTAAAGACCCACCGACATCCAACAACGGATTTTCCAGACGGAGGTGGAACAAGTTCCCAAGTATGGTTAAATTCTAAAGCTGTCATCTCATCAATCATAGCTTGTCGCCATCCTGGATGGGTTAAGGCTTCATGTACTGTCTTGGGAATGGTAATAGAGGAAAGAGCAGAGACAAAAGCATAATAGGTAGGAGACAAACGATTATATGAGAGAAAGTTATAAATGGGATGAGGATTAGAAGTAGAACGCTTACCTTTACGAATAGCAATGGGCAAGTCAACTGAGACAGGTGGAGCCGGAGTAGGTGAAGAGACTGGAGCCGAAGCGGAATCACACGGTGCACTGGTAGGAGGAACAAGAGTATGTGACCGACGCTCATAAGTTACCCTAAATCGGTGTGGGGGACAGTTAGACCCTGGGAGAGGTGGAGGACTTTCTGGAGAAGGCAGTGGTGGAGGACTCTCTGGAGAAGGCTCAGGTGCCTCTAAAGTATCATGTGTAGACTTAACAGAATTAAGATGGGGAATAGGCAATACCTGAGAATAGAGGTCTGAGTCAACTGGAGAGACATCTGAGGCAGTGAAATATGGTGTGTCCTCAAAGAAAATGACATCTGCACTGGTGTAGAATCGATGTGTAGTGGGAGAGTAACAATGGTACCCCTTTCGGACACGAGAGTATCCCAAGAACACACATTTGATAGCACGAGCAGACAACTTGTCACGTCCTGGAGAAAGATCATGGACAAAACAAGTACAACCAAAAACACGAGGGGGAACAGAGAAAAGAGGGTCCGACGGGTATAATAGGGAATGAGGAACCTGATCATTCAAAACAGAGGATGGCATCCTATTTATTAAGTATCCTGCAATAAGGACAGCAGGCCCCCACAACTTTGGAGGTGCGTTGGCATTCAATAAAAGAGTGCGAGCAGTGTCCACAATATGTCTATGTTTTCGTTCGGCTACACCATTTTGTTGAGGTGTATGAGGACAACTAGATTGATGTTGAATGCCATGGGAAATCATAAATGAATTGAAGCAATCAGAGAAATATTCTTTAGCATTGTCACTTCGTAGAATACGAATTCCTTTGCCAAACTGAGTTTTTATTTCTGAATAGAAACTTTGAAAAATATTGAATAACTCTGAACGATTTTTCATTAAAAATATCCAAGTGCATCTAGAAAAATCATCAATAAAGGTGACATAATACCTATGCCCTAAAATAGAGGGAACACGACTAGGACCCCAAACATCAGAATGAATGACATCAAAAGGAGAGACAACTCGACTATTAATACTACTAGGAAAAGAAGCTCTAACATGCTTACCTAATTGACACGACTCACACTCGAAGGACTCCAATCTTGAGAGATGAGGTACCATTTTCTTTAATTTATTCAAGCTGGGATGACCAAGACGACGATGGAGTAAACCAGGAGACTCAATGGATGCACATATGGTAGAAGTAGAAGGCTGAAGGTAGTAGAGGCCATGTGATTCAGATCCGGTTCCAATCGTCCGTCCCGTACTTCGGTCCTGTATCATGAATGAATCAGAAGTGAAGGTTATGGAACAGTTTAGTGATCGAGTCAACTTGCTTATAGAAATTAAATTGAAGGGACATCCGGGAACTAGTAAAACTGATTTCAATGATAACGAGGAAAGAGGTGAAACTTGACCAATACCAGTGGCTTGGACTTTTGACCCATCTGCAAGGGTGATATGATGTGGAGTTTCGGGTGATGATAAATTAGAGAAAAAGGAGACATTACCAGTTAAGTGATCAGAAGCACCGGAATCCAAAACCCATGATCCAGTAGGCGTAGAGTGTGAGAGACAGATTGTAGAAT
Organism: Sesbania bispinosa; assembly: GCA_026901365.1. Classification (NCBI taxonomy): domain Eukaryota; kingdom Viridiplantae; phylum Streptophyta; class Magnoliopsida; order Fabales; family Fabaceae; genus Sesbania; species Sesbania bispinosa. The sequence continues at coordinate 108,127 of QLOH01000515.1, read as the reverse complement.
TACTAGTGTGAGCAACAGTGACTGAGGAAGAAGGCTGTTGAGTTGCTTTCAATTGAAGGTACTCTTTATAATCATCGGCAGATATAACAACCTTGGGAACATCCGCCATGAGAACAGCAACTGATCAACCAGAAACACCACAAAAGACCAACAGAAAGTAACAAAAACGTCCAAACAGCCACCAAAAACAATAGGCAGCAACGAGAACAACCAAACAGCCACCGAAAAAACAGTCTGGCAGCAACAAAAAACACAACCAAACAGCAACAAGAACACCAGAAAACTGTCTTGCAGAAACGGAAACACCAAACAGCAACCAAAAGACGATCTTGCAGCGACCGAAACCACCAAACAACAACAAGAATGACCGAACAGCCACCAAACAGTAGCAAGAACGCCAAACAACAGCAGGAACATCAAACAGCCGCCGGAAAACGGTTTGGCAGCAACCAAAAACGACCGAACAGCCACCAAAGAGTGTGACCCACGACCTGAAAGTGGTCAAAACAGATAGAGGAAGAGCCGACGAACTCAACGGAACAAGCGGCGTCGCGAACGGAGGCCGGGAGGGCGGCGCGTGGACCCCACACGCCGGCGAGCAATTTGCAGAAAAACGGCGCGTGGCGGCGCGTGGCGGAGGAGGCGGAGGCGGCACGGGGTGGGGTGGCAGATCGGCGACTTCTGAACACTGTGGCGGCGTCCACACAGGCAGCCGTTGAAAAAAAAAAGATGACCTAGGTGGGTGACCGCAGTATAAACGGTTCCCTGGACCAAAAGAGGTCTGGTACCAACTTGAAATAGAAATATGAAAAGTGTATTTGATTAATTAAGAATAACAGATACAACACACATATATATACATGCTATGACAGAATCAAATCCCTAGAGTTTTGGGATTAGGATCAACCTAAATAAGGAAACTATACAATAAATCATGGGAGAATAAACTGTTATATCTAACAGAATATACAGAATATCTCTACATATTTCAACAGACATCAAGGAAAAAGCCTCAATTCTGGGACATTCCAAATCTTAATTCCTTGAGAAAAAAAAGAGAGGAAAAGAGTCTCAATTCTTAGGAAGAGAAATCTCAGAACAGTGGGAGAAAAATAAAAAGAGTTGAAAAGAGGGGGGGGGCAAAAATTCATTCTCAGCATCTTCATTCTCAATAGGAGTTATTTTTTCTTTTGAGGAAGAAGTTGTAACAGCAGAATTGCAAGAGTAATAGAGAGACTGGAATTGTAATTCAGTATAATTTTCGGTTTGCTTGCTTTTGTTGTTATGATTCCTCTGTGAAATCTGAATTTATTGTATGTGTGTGGGTAGTGATAAAAAGCAACAAACAAATAACGTATACTAAAACAGTGCTAAAGTTCCAATTCAAAATCAAAGTCAGTCCTAGTTAATCAGTACAGAGTCCAATAAAAAGAGTCCCTTATACAGTCCCATTACAGAAATCAAAATTAAAAAAAAAAGAAAAGCAAAAAACACCACTCTTTGTGTGCTCAAGATCGTCCCCTTTCTTCCTCAGCTGCTGCCCCCCACTGTCTTCCACAACCACGACCATCTCCCCAAATCAGCTCCATCACCTGTAATCTGTCCATAACCAGGGAATAAAGGAAAATGAGAAGAAGCAGAACCCAATCAGAGAAACCAAAACAGAGAACCAAAAAAAACAAGATCAAACCAGAGAATCAGAATCAAAGAGTCTGAGAACCAAATTAGAAAAAAACAATGAAAAGAAGGCTCACCTCATCTAACCACCGCCGCAGTCTCCTTAGTCACCAGCTTCGGCCACCGTTCGCGACCCTCTCCCTGTCACGCACTGTGCGCAACAACCCACCGCCGCGGCCATTGTCAAGGTTGTCCCTGTCCGCACCGGCGCCGTTCACGGTCACCCTCAGCTGCAGCCCCCTACACCACCGCGCGGCCACCGCGACGCAGCTCCTCCCCCACAGCGCCTGGACGACGCCTTCCCTCTCCGACCACCGCGTCGTGGCCCTCGCAGCTCCGCTGCTGCGCACAACTGTATGCCCTCGTCGTCCAGTTCCTCGAGTGTCGTTGTGGCCTCACCGAACAAGGCCACCTCCATGGTTGCAGTAGGCAGCAGCCGCCTTGTAACATCCCGAAAATAAAGAACTGGAAAATACAATGGAAGTCTTAGGCTGTGAATCCCTATGCAAGAAGGAAGTTAGAAATAAGATGAGGACTTAGGGATTTGAGGTGAAAAATAAAACAAGAGTTAGGGAATCGATTAAGAGTTGTGAGTTGTAAGAGAATTGAGAGTGGGAAACCAAGTATTGAGCAAAACGTGACCATAGAGTTAACTTAGGAGGAGTCACACCCGATGGGGGAAAGGACGGCATAGTGAAGAAGTGAGTAAGTAAGTGGAGAGAATTGGAACTAGGAAATTAGATTGAGATAGAAAGAACTAAGCTTAAACGAATTGGCGAGAGGGAAGAGGAGAGGGGTGGACTCAAAGAACCGAGGTATACAGGTGATTTTATGGAAAAGAACAAGGGAAAAAAGGAGTATAGTCTCATGGACAATAAGAACACTTGACCTTAGCCTTAATAGGGTGAATTGATGATTTACATCATGGTTCACGAGAAGTGTGTCCCATTGGGCTTCAACCAAGGTTGTTGCTCAATTTTGAGTTTTAAGCCCTATGACCTTTGCTCACTAATTCGAGAATATCTAGAGTTGTAGGTGTCAAATTGAGGTGATTCCACTTAGGTTATAAAGCTAAGATCTGGGGCTTCAGTTTTATATGCTATACAATAGGGTTCCGATCTATTTTGCACCTCCAAACAGGCGTATTCTTGCTCGAGCAAGATGTTGTCGCTTGAGCGAGAATGTGCGACCAAAAAGCATTAAAAAGGCTCGCCCAAGCGAGAAATCCTCGCTTGAGCGAGAGAACATGAACCCAACTTTATAAAAACGCGTTTTTAGGGTTTTTCCTCATTTTCTTTCCATTTCTTCTTCGGTTTAGAGAGAGAAAGAGAGGTTTCTAAAATGTAACGTCCTAATTTCTCTACTAAAAAATAGTGTCCGTTGGAAACACTATTCCCGAATTACTAAAATTATTTGGCTCCATTTTCGATATCATCATACAAATCACATAAATGCTTAAGCAATCCAACGTTTGCTTAGGCTTCCACAACATTCATACATTATGGCTTTCCATACAAATTCCTAATTAAAGGTCTAGGGGACGGACCTACACCTCGGAGGGTTATGGATTATAAAACTCCTACCGGAAATCCGGCAGAGTTTCCCCTAAAAGCTGGACATTTCCCATTTTCTAACTTAACCTGAAATCCAGAAGAATCACCAATACAGTTATATATATATATAGTATAATTACAATATCAACTACAACTAAGCCTCCATGGCCAATCTAATGTGTTTACATTATTACATCAGTAATCCTGAGATTACATCTAATTATCTCCTAAGAATACCTTCAACATTGGGAGTTGATGGATTTACCCCAAGAGCTCCACTTCCATCTGAATATTTAGCTGGGACACCCTGCATAAACTAAAATATATCCCCGCAACGTGGGGTGAGACTATGGTCTCAGCGAGCAAAGCATGCAGCAGACAGTGTGGGGAGACAAGTATATGAAATGCAACATACCATTCAACAAATCATGCATATCATACATAAACTATTCTTGTCACCTTACATCATAAGATCACATCATAACTGGATTGAAATAACATATAATGCAATTCAAAAATGATATGCCATGCATGACCTGCATTGCCCGGCAGAACGGGGTCTTTTCACTGATTCTGGGGTTAGACCTGAGCTCAGACTACAAGGAACGTCTTCCAAGGGGACATATCCCACCCTTATTCTGGATCGAAGTCATTATTCTGGACCGAAGTCAAGTTTTTATGCATGCATTCTAGGCCGAAGCCAAAACTCTTATTCTGGGCCGAAGCCAAACTCTTAATCTGGGCCGAAGCAAAACTCTGGGCCGAAGCCAAATTCATTTTAGTCTTATTCTGGACCGAAGTCAAGCTTGCCTAATTAGTGTTTGGTGGCCATAGGCCAAATTCATTTTCTAGTTGAAAAATACATTTGCATAATCTCAACTGAATTTGGAAATATGCCAGGAACAACCAACAGGAAATATTCTCAATCAACTACACCTCATGTATACTCAATAACTTACAAAATCATCATAGAACTTCAAAAATCAACAGCAAAAACACCCAATAGCAGCTGTTTCCCCAAAATCCCATAATCCTTTAAATCCTCTAACCTAGGGTTTCACATTCAAGCTCATACACAACCCAAATCATGCATATCCTCTAATCCAACAATAAACCAACATCCATGAACTAAAAGGAAGGGGAATAGAATGATAAGGTTCATAATGGAAGCATACACAAGATAAGGTGGAAGTGTGTGAAGCTTTACTCACCTCTAATGGAGCTCAAAGAGAAGGAAACTGAGTTGAGAGAGGTTGGGGTTGAAGATCCTTGACCTTGATCCTCTTCCTCCAAGCTCCCAAGGAGTTCCTCTCTCTAGAAACCTCTCTTTCTCTCTCTAAACCGAAGAAGAAACGGAAAGAAAATGAGGAAAAAAACCCTAAAAACGCGTTTTTATAAAGCTGGGTTCGTGTTCTCTCGCTCAAGCGAGGATTTCTTGCTTGGGCGAGCCTTTTTATTGCTTTCTGGTCGCACATTCTCGCTCAAGCGACAACATCTCGCTCGAGCGAGAATACGCCTTTTTGGAGGTGCAAAATAGATCGGAACTCTATCGTATAGCATATCAAACTGAAGCCCCAGATCTTAGCTTTCTAACCCAAGTGGAATCACCTAAATTGGACACCTAAAACTCTAGATATTCTCGAATTAGTGAGCAAAGGTCATAGGGCTTAAAACTCAAAATTGAGCAATAACCTTGGTTGAAGCCCAATGGGGCACACTTCTCGTGAACCATGATGTAAATCATCAATTCACCCTATTAAGGCTAAGGTTAAGTGTTCTAATTGTCCATGAGACTATACTCCTCTATTCCCTTGTTCTTTTCCATAAAATCACCTTTATACCTCAGTTCTTTGAGTCCACCCCTCTCATCTTCCCTCCCGCCAATTCGTTTAAGCTTAGTTCTTTCTGTCTCAATCTAATTTCCCAGTTCCAATTCTCTCCACTTACTTACTCACCTATTCACCATTCCGTCCTTTCCCCCATCGGGTGTGACTCCTCCTAAGTTAACTCTATGGTCACGTTTGGCTCAATACTTGGTTTCCCACCCTCAATTCCCTTACAACTCACAACTCTTAATCGATTCCCTAACTCTTGTTTTATTTTTCACCTCAAATCCCTAAGTCCTCATCTTGTTTCTAACTTCCTTCTTGCATAGGGATTCACAACCTTAGACTTCCGTTGTATTTTCCAGTTCTTGATTTTCGGGATGTTACAATTTTACCCCCCCTTAAATAAATTTTGTCCCCAAAATTTGCCTCGTTAATTCTAAATTCAACTGCCTTACTATGATGTCACTAAGGATATAGTGAGCTAGTATGGTGTCCCTACTTTCCCTTTTCCTAAGTTTTCCTTCTGGTGCCTAGGTTGTAGGTCCCAAGGTGCAATCCTTACATATTTCCCAGAAACTCGTGGCCTCCATGATTACTAACCACCCAACTTCACATGACACGAATCATATCCCAACTAATGTAACTTGTCTTTTCTATCCCCCACTTCCTAGGTAGGCTCTATGGTGCAAAGTGACAGGTTGCCCCAATTTCACTAACAACTTCCATCTCTAAAGCATTCTATCCCTGTCCCGACGGCTTCCTCTCCGGTTCAACATCCTGACGTGTGGGTATTCATCTACTCATTAGGCTCTTTACATCACTTTCCTCTAATAATTCCGAAATCATCTAGTTCCCCCTAAACCGTCCCTAGTCCTGAACGATTTACATTACTCGTCTGAATGGGCATTATAAGTGGCTATACCTAGAGTACCTAGGAGACTGACGGTAAGGGAGGGTCCTAGCCAAAAGGTAGGTACCTGACCCATCCCTAGTAGGTATCATTGGTTCTAAACTCATGCTCATTAACTTAATCTAAGCCACTAGAGGCCCAACATTTTTGTTCCCTGATAAGAGACGCAGAAGGATTTACAAGCGACTACATAAGCCAACACAGCTAAGAAATTTCCTTGGGTAGTTTAATCTTCGAAGGACTAGGCCTCCCTAGGGGAAGTTCCAAGGGTCTCTAGGGTATTCTAGTTTTGCATGTGGGATATATTAAGATCCAGGAAAGGGTGTTGTTATCCCTAAAAGGAATTTAGTTTGGCTTCCGTTGCGCACTCCGGTTCGACTAACCAAATAAAGGTCCTTGGTGATTCTAGTTAGTTTCCTAGTTTTCTCGTTTACTCTTTTCTCACCGCGTCAATGGTTGGCCATTCTAATTTCGTTGTAACTACCCGTCTCTGCTCGACACTACCCCCCTTAAGGATAAAACCCCAACCGGGAAGGTGTTCATACCCTCTCTAGACTCTAAAATTAGGGTGTGGTTCTTCCGGCTTGGAGCTTCAACGTTGTTCCTTAGGGTGATTTAATTCAAACTCTGCACCTTTAACATATTGATTTCTCACCATCGCTCCCTCTGTCACCTAGGCTTGGTTCCCTCAGCTCCCTCACTTAACTCATGCACTACTTGAGGTCTATAGGTATAGGTTACTTACTACAAGTATTGATAGGCTCCTATTGGGCGCACCTGAGTGGTGCTTCAACTCGGTTCCTCTCTACCTCTCTCTAGAATGAATATAGGGAGTTAAAAGAGTATGGAAAGTGTGCCTCGATTAATGTTTAAAAATTTGACTTGTGCACTCTCGCTTGAGCGAGAGTGCTGAGGGGTTTCTACTTTCGCATTCTCGCTTGAGCGAGAATACTCCAGAGAGTACCCTTTCTCTGAGTTTTCCTCGCTTGGGTGAGACCCTTCTCGCTCAAGAAAAAATTTCCAGAGAGCACTCAATTCTCACCCCTATTCTCGCTTAAGCGAGGGCCTTCTCGCTCAAGCGAGAACATCAGGACCTAAATTTCTAGTTTCTTACTTTAATTGCTTTTAATATAGTTTTTCCTTTCTTTTCCTAATTCCTTTTGTAAAGCACTTTTTCCCTTTTGAATTTAATTTATGAAATTAGCTAAAGGTTGGGTAACCAAATGACATCACTAATTGCTTGTAATTCCCATGACTAGTCCTAGACCGCCTTAGGAAGTTCATTCGTTCTAATCTTGTCCCGATGATGTTCTGACCTTAAGCCATTGTTCGGTGCTACGGGGGTCACCTAGTTTGTTTCTGAATTGCTTGCCACCCTATGTGTGGGTTCCAGGTTACCTAGTTCACATGTTATTTGGGTTTGACCCTGCTAATCAGAGATTAAACTCTCTCTCCAATGAATTCCTTTAATCATAATCTCCCTCTCACATTCCTAACCACATGTGGTATACTCCAACTACAATTTCAAATCCAATCTATGCCATTTGTCATACTCTTACCTCTTCTACGTTCTAAAGGGTGAAATTCAATCAACTACAATTCAAAGAACATAGAGTTCAATCCAAACACAAAACACAAACAAAGTTGTTCAATCATTCAGAGAATTCAAGCATCAAATTGCAAGCCAACCAACTTCCCCGATCCTATCCAATCCTAATAACATCCAAAATCATTTAAACCTTAACCTCGAAGGATCCACAATACTTGACACATTCACCACATATATCAAGTTTTCAATTATCCAAAATCTAAGCATAAACCTCACAATCAAACACACACCCTCACCACCATCAGGTAATTTACCAAAGCTAGTTTCCACTATCTGAGGCTTCTATTCACTTGGTTCAAGCGGTGACATCCTATAAGATACCCTGGATAAAGGTCTTGTCCTAGGGAATAGGCCTATGAACTCCTCTCTCCCTAACGGGTGGGTGGCTCTAACCTTGTTAGGGAAGTGTCCCAACTTCCTAGCCAAGGCATCCTACTCACGTCACTAACTATAATCCCGTGTACAACGCACCCAATAAAGTGGTGATCAGTCCCTATACCAAGTACGGGGTACGGTAGGATCATAGTGAGTCACAGGCAACTAACTTAACCACAATCCAATTGGATTGAACTGCTCTGATACTAAAATGTAACGTCCTAATTTCTCAACTCAAAAATAGTGTCCGTTGGAAACACTATTCCCGAATTACTGAAATTATTTCGCGCCATTTTCGATACCGTCATACAAATCAAATAAATGCTTAAGCAATCCAACGTTTGCTTAGGCTTCCACAACATTCATACATTATGGCTTTCCATACAAATTCCTAATTAAAAGTCTAGGGGACGAACCTACACCTTGGAGGGTTATGGTTCATAAAACTCCTACCGGATTTCCGTAATGAACCATAACTTACATGTTTTAATCCATAAATTCATTTTAAAATCTCTTTCAAAATTAAAATTAAAAATGTTTTCAAACTCTCCCTTTTTTAAAAATTAAAATCAATCATTTTTCCAATCATTTTGATCTTCAGAACTACGTGGCTTTGATTTCCTCATTGCACCTGGGGATACATAGGAGCGGGGTTACCTCGTCAAGTCAAAATAAACAAAAATGTTTTTTTAATCCATAAATTCATTTCCTTTTAATAAGTTTTGTCATTTATTCTAAAAAACCAAAATCATTAAAAATAACCAAAAAAATATTTTAATGTGTTAAACCTTTTAGAATTGGGGTAAAATAAATATTTTTTAAAAGTTAATATATTTTGCACAATTAATTAAAAGGTAACTGTTTTTAACCGATGTTGTAGGGTGCTAACACCTTCCCTACACATAATCGACTCCTGAATTTGGATCTTTTGTTCGCAGACTGGTTTTCAATTTAAAATCATTTTCGGGTTTTCCAATTTTCCCGAACCAAATAAATTGGTGGCGACTCCATTATTTTTATTCTCCCGACTCGTCGTTCCGTCGTGGCCCCGGTTGCGACACAGACCTTTCACCATACTTTGATGATAAAGCAGAGCTTGACTCAAGGGCAAGTCCAATCCAACCCGGGGAGGATGATATGGCCGCATGACAACCAACCTAATAAAACAGAGTTGCACAACCTAATAGAACAGAGACACATGCTAAGTCACCATAATTTGTTAAAAAGCATGGGCTACAAATACAACTACCAGTTTAGCCTTTCGGTGCATTCACACTTGATATACCTCCTATAAATATGTACCAAATTATTGTGTTTTGAATCATCAAATACCATTGAGTGTTTTAATATCAAGTGAGAGTTTTCTCTCTTTTCTTTAGGCTTCTGAGCCAGGCTATGTAGCGTGGACCATGCTTCATGTGGTTCAAAATGTAAAAATATAATAATATAAATTCTTGATCATTATATTTAATGTCCATTTTATTAATGGTTGATATTAAATCTATTTCCAGTTACTTTCATAAAATATTGATTGAAAAGAATAAAAACTAAAATTAATAGTATTGTGTATTGTAGAAGTTTCCTCTTTCAACTAAAATTGAAAGATCATTAACAAAACTAGCATATGTTGTATTGTAAATCCATATTTTCCCTAAAATCAAACTCAAATAACTAATCATATACGAGCCATTTAATAAAAAATAAAATTATTCATTCAATTTTTATTACAAATTAAATGTAGGTTGAATTAGATACATCAAATGTTATTTGGTCCCACCCTAGAATATGTTTTGTTCCTTTTTGGTACACTGAAAAGCAATATTCAGATATTTAGGAAGTTAGATGTTTTATTTACATGAGAATTTTGATTTTATAATTTAAAACATTACAAAACAAAATTTAAAATTTAAAAATTTAAAACAATTGCTCTTGAAAATAGCTAGTGATAACTGACGTTTACAAAAGTACAATAATATGTTGATATATGAGTTTTATCTAATTTAAAATTGCTTTTGCCGATTTTCAATTTTAAAAAATGGAAGCAAACTTTTAAATTTTGTAAAAATACATAACTACAAATATTCGTCATATAGAATACGTCAACAGTTTGTTGGTAAAATAGGCTACAAGTTAGCAAATTTTGTTAATTAATTGTATTAATAGTGGTTGGATACGTACAACATTAAATGAAACTACTTAATCTCTAAAAAAACTTTTAAATCAATAAGAGAATCATAGCGTACGTAAAACAATTTTAATTTTCTCACATTCCTTTCATATTTTGATTTCCACATTTTTATTTTTTCATATATATTTCTGATTTCTCTTTCTTTTCATTATATTATTCATTAGAAAGTATTAAAAAAATGATGAAATGAGAGAAAAATAGGAATAAAAATAGAAAAAAGAATTATGAAATATAACATAACAAAGAAAAATAGAAAAAATGAGAGATTTAATAAGTAGGCCAAGATTACATTGAATCATTTCATGGGTGACTTATGCCATGAATCACCTCTGAACACCATTGGATTTAAACGAACGGGGTAGGATTGTTTATAGGCAACCGGTAGAAACAAAAAAGTAAAATATCCTATAGATGTACACAATTTTGTTCTTCTAATCCTTAAGCCTTGTGAATTTCATGTATGGTTCTCTAGAGACTACTGTTGCGTTTCTCACTCGAATCATATACTCCTCTCGGCAGTGGTTGCCATTTCTAACAGGTAGTCACTCTCACCGCTTCTCTTCTTTCTCACTCCTTCTTTAAGCTCAGTTTTATTCCTGGTGACTCTGCGGAGTTTGATAATGACATCGACCATGGAGTGATACTTTAGTAGCTGGATGGGGAGAGAGTGAAAAGGAAAAAAGATGGAGAGAGAGAAGTCATTGCAATGGAATTGTGTTTTTCCTTTCAATATTAACTCACATGCAGATGAAGGGGAAAGAGAAAATGAGGGGGTGGTTAGGAGGGAGTGTGGTGTGCCAACTCCGTACAGTTTGACACGAAATGGATCATGCTAACTTCTAGTTGTCACCGTAGAGGAGTCGAGACCTTTGCAGTAGTTGTCGCAGCGCCACCATGCATAGCAGCCTCGTCGGGTTGAAGGGGGTGGTGATTTTGTTCAGGAACTGGTAGCACTCGGCAGCTCCATTCTGCTATGAACCGGCTTTGATGGTGTTACCCATTTGTCTTCGATGGTATTAAATTGCGTACGAAGAGAATGGATGATGGAAGTTGCACGTACGTTAGCACATAGTTTGAAGACTGTCTTTTTATTGTTAGATTACATTAACGCGCTATGAATTTTGCTAAGGTTCATTACAATGTTGTCAATACCAATGGGTGGAAGTATGTTGCTTATGTCTTTTTTTGTGTCGATTTAATTTATTTGCCTTTTTAGTTTACCGTGAAAGGATTTTTTGTATTGAATATGATTGTGAGTCTTTGTGACAATAATAGTAGAATTCTAGTTAATGGCATATCGGCCTTTAACAATTCATATAGGTTGTATGCATTGGTTGGAATCTCCTAGTGACATGAATAGTGCATAAAAAGTAAATTTTGGGGACTTCCTTACAATTTATAATATTTAAGGACTTATTATTAAATTTTAGTTTATTTGATTAACTTGTAAAAATGACATGCAATAACAGGTAATTAGGCTGATTCACGCGGTAAACCACCCATTGAAAACAATGTATTCACTGACTTTTATAGAACCACTCCCTGTAATTGACTTTGTTGCTGAAAATATTAGGAATCCCTATGTTGGATGCCCCAAGCACCATGTTTAAGCCAATGGTGTGCGTCCCACCTCGTTGGGAAGAGACAAGACTGGAGAAACCTTCACAGCCACCATATTGCCAAGAGAGAAGACGGTGAGGTCATCGTGTTTGAGTGTGAACCCAACCTTTGAGGACGAGGGTATGGTCCAACATATCGAGCTCATCACGTTTCCAACCTATGGAATTCTTGTTTTGATGGTTGGTTGTGTAGCTGCAGCGAAGAGTTGAAGCGCAAAAGAGGCGGCGACATGAGAAAGGGGAAGATGGATAAAGAGGAAGAGGAGGTTTAGGCGTGGACCACAAACGCAACATGAGAAGACTCAGGGACTAGAAGGATAATATTTTACAATTTTATCTGTACAGTTACCAGTAAACAATCCTATCCATCCATTTAATTAAATCCAACGGTCCTTAGCAGTGATTCACAAGGTGAATCACCTATGAGGTGATTTACCTTAGCCGGGGCCTTTATTTTTTTAGATTAGAAAACTAAAAATTATGTTTAACAAAAAAAAATTAAAATTAATTTTGAAAAATGTTATTTTTTATTTTTAAAAACAAAAATTCTAAAACAACTTTGAAATATTTTGAAAAAATATAAAATTTTTGTTTTTATAGTGACAATTCCGTAAGTAAATAATTTTATTTATAAAAAATAGTTCTTAAAAATTATTTTATAAAACAGTTTAAAAAATAAAAATGGCTTAAATGCATTTTTGGTCCCTATACTTTTGTAAATGAGTGATTTTGGCCCCCTAGTTTTAATTGCTCAATTTTGGTCCCTATACTTTTGTAAAGGGGTGATTTTGGTCCCCCTAGTTTTAATTGCTCAATTTTTGTCCCTCTTCTTTAAAAATTGAAGAAATCTAATCCTATCGTTAGCCTCCCATTAAATATTTAGTAGAGTTTGCTAACTTGAATTTAATTTTATAATGTGTAAACTATCACATGACAAAAATTATTATTTAATTTTATCTCTTAATTTTTTTAAACGAAAAATCAAAAAATAAAACCAGATTCTGCATAATTTAATACAATGAGAAAACAAAATCAAAAAACAAAATCTCACTACTACACTCCAATTTTCTCAAAATCAATAAAGCAAATACAAGTCCTAAAACTAAAACAATTGCAGGTCTGCTTGAAGCCATCAACCAAGCGAACTGAAATCTCATTCGGGCATGAAATGTAATTTAAAATGAAATCGAAAGCGAACTGAAATCTGCAAACTCTGATCTTTCGTTTAAAAAAATTAAGAAATAAAATTAAATAATAATATTTGTCATGTGATAGTTTACATGTCACAAAATTAAATCCATGTCAACAAACTCTGCTAAATATTTAATGGGGGCTGACAGTAGGATTGGATTTGTTCAATTTTTAAAGAAGAAGGATCAAAATTGAGCAATTAAAACTAGGGGGACCAAAATCACCCATTTACAAAAGTATAGGGACCAAAATTGAGCAATTAAAACTAAGGGAACCAAAATCACCCATCTACAAAAGTATAGGGACACAAAATGTATTTAAGCCAAAACAAAATCAAAGTGAACGATTATTGATAGTGAAATATCTAAGTGAAAATTTGTAATAGTTAAAACACAAAAGTGCACCACTTCATTTACATAATTTTTCGGACAAGGTAGATCAACCAGTCAAGTCAAATCTACAAAATTAACTGATAACAATTTCATATACACAAAGGACCATCCGGGACCATCTAATTATAATTTCTCCACAAAGAACCATTTAACCGATAAAAAACAAAGCATGCATGGGATTCTATCCCCAAACATGGACCGATTAAGGTTTTCAGGGGAAGATTTATAGCATATAGGATAATAAGAGTATCTTTTAAAAAATATCCATAAATGAACCTTAATATAATAACTAATAAATTTAATGCTATAATTTTGATAGTATATATATTATAAAATTAAATCAATTATTTATAACAGTAACATATGTGGGATGTATAATAGATGAAAACTCAAGGTATGTTTAGTTTGCATTTTTATTTTTTATTTTTATTTTTAATTTTTTAAAATTTTACAAAGCAAAATTTTTTCTTCGTAACATTTTTTAAAACAGAAAACAAAATAAAAATGCAAAGCCTAAGAGATTCATGTTATAATATACCCAACATTTTCAATGGGTGTTTATATCACAATTAAGAACGAAACTGACATGATAGCGGCCGGCTCAAAAAGACAACAGAGTTTTCCTTCATTTTTCTTACAAGGGAAGAAAAAAAAACGGCGATGCTTGCTCACCAGTCTCCACACTGAAACTGTAATCGGACCGGCCGGTCCGGTCCGACCGGTAAACCGGTGAACCGGTCCTGTGTCCAGTTTAAATAAATTAGTGAACCGTTCTGCAAAAAAATCGGTCAAAAAATCGGTAAACCGGTCAAACACGGGTCGAACCGTTTTATTTTTTTATTTTTTATTTTTTATTTAATTTAAAATATTTTTAAAATAAATAAAAACATATGTTTGAGAATTACACATAGATATTTATTATTTTATCAATTATTTTTATTTTTTTGTTTTATAAACCTTATAATAAGGTTGTTTAAATAAGTTTATAACTTCACATATCTTAATTTCTTATAATTTTGTGTTATTTTATTAATTAAAATATTATATAATATTTAAAATATATATTTAATTAATACCGGTTCGACCACGGTTCAACCATTGAACCGTGAACCAGTGCCTTCACCGGTTCAATTACTGGTTCAGTTTTTAAAACATTGGTATATAGGAAAGGTATATACTTTGGTTTGGTGGTAGTTGTTGTCGCTAGAATGCAATGGGTGGCGAGTTCGAATCTCACCCTTGTTACTTGATAATTATTTTGATTCCAAGATTCTGTCCAAGAATCGTGCTTCTGTTTTAGTCAACATCCCCCCTTTTGATGATGGATCAAGAGAAGACATCTGAGGAAAAAGATCTAATACAGCGTAGCACAAAAAAAGTGAAGATGGGGGCAGATACGGCAGACAACAATACTGGTAATGGTGATGGGTCTTCTTCCCATTCTTCATACAAAGAGTCTCTCCTACATCAGATTGGTTTGCTTACCAAGCCACTATTTGAAGTGGATGCTGATGAGGAAAATAATGAATCTACTGATGAAGAACGATCTGTCCAAGGAAATGAAGTTCCAGATTATCACCAACAATATCCTATCCGACCTGTTGTCCCCTTAGCAGAGGAGGAGTACAATCAATGGTGCTCTCCTTGGAATAGCGCGCTTATTGTGAAGCTAATGGGTAAAAGACTCAACAAACAGGTGCTGGAAAATCGTCTCCGTCGCAATTGGGCGTGCAAGAACCCCCTGAAATTTATAGACATGGATCAAGATTACCATCTAGTGTATTTTACAGAAAAAGAAGACTACATGCATGTCTTGTTTGATGGGCCATGGATGGTGGCTGACCACTACTTAATTGTTCAGAGATGGAGACCATGTTTCTTGGAAGAAGCCAAGAAAATTAAAAGAATTGTTGTATGGGTGAGAATTCCTAATCTGCCCAATGAATTATATAACTCTAACTTCCTCTCAAGAATTGGCAACATCCTAGGATCCATGTTGAAGGTCGATAGACTAACTTCGATTCATTCAAGGGGAAGATTCGCAAGAATATGTGTTGAGATTGACCTATCAAGAAGGCTGATTCCAGAAATTGAAGTTGTTGGTTTAGGAATTGTTTTAAAGGTTGAATACGAGGGGCTACACCAAGTATGTTTCCAATGTGGCAAATATGGTCATAGAAGGGAAAACTGCTTAGAACCGGATCCTATTCAACCTATGGGTCCTGATAATGTTTGTCATAATAAATATGAAACTAAGGTGCAGGAAGACTCTACTGTCAGTGAAAAGGATCCTGTTAGCAATCAGAATTTGGAGGCTAGTTCTAAAGTTTCTGTTGAAACTGCTCAAGATGCAACCAGCCCCTATGGACCATGGATGCTTGTCAAAAGACAACAAAGAAAGAAACCAGTTGTTCAGCCTAAACAAGATTCTGACCAACAAGGGGAGAACCAAAACAATGGATCTAGATTTTCGCTTCTACAGCAGACCACAAAGGCAGAGGATAGTAAAGATATTGCTATTAATTCACAGAACACTCCTCAACAGCAAATAGTCAAGGTCAGGAATCCCACTGCTGGGAAAAATTCTCAGAAATCAAATGCTAAGAAGCCAGCAAGTAAACCACAGCCTCATAAGGCCCCTGTCTCCAAGAATCATAACCAGAATATGGGCAAGAGCACTGAATTAATTTCCAAGAACCAACAGATCAATTTGAAACCAGCCAAAATTCCTAATGAACCTATCCTAACTAATGTTCATATTCAGCAAAGTGGGAAAAATACCACAGATCAACCTAGTTCCTCTTCAATCAAGGCCAACAACATAGATAGAGAAGAACAATTCAGAAGGGAGCAAGATCATCTCCTTACTATGAAGCTAATGCAGAAAAAAATATCTGGTGATCAACTACTTCTTGACTACAACAGAGCTTTCTTAGCTGCAAATGATGGTATGCCAATTGACCCCAAACCCCCATATTTAAACTATTCTAAGATTGAAGGGAGTAGAGGTAATATAAAGGATACTATAATGAGTGATTGCACTGTTATGCAAGAGATTTGTGAGATGGACTCTCAACCTAAGAAAAATAATTCATTATGAATTTTCTTTCATGGAACTGTAGAGGTATCTATGCTAAAGGTTTTTCTAGTCTGATTAAAGACTTAAGATATGAATATGATGTTCACTTGATTATTCTAATGGAGATCCATGCTTCTGGTGATAAAGCTAAAAAGGTTGTTAGCAAGTGGGGCTTTGATTCATTTAATATCTTTGATTCTCATGGTCAACCTGGAGGTTTCATTGTGTTATGGGACAGTAATAATTGGAAAATTGATTTTCTTTCTAGTTCCAACCAATTTATTCACATGCAAGTTCAAACTGGATCATCTTCTCCTTGGTTCCTTTCAATTATGTATTCTAGTCCTCAAAACATTAACAGATCTGTCCTTTGGGATTCTTTGAGAGAGATAGCTAATTCCCAGGTTGGTGACCGGTGCCTAATTGGGGACTTCAACTCTATATGTGACTTATCAGAAAGAAAATGAGGTGCTAAGAATTTTTCCACTCATGGTATGCATCAATTTAATGACATGATACTTGACTGTAATTTGATAGATGCTGGTTTTGTTGGTTCTCCTTTTACTTGGAAAAGAGGTAATCTAGCTGAAAGGTTAGATAGAGGTCTCTGCAATATGGATTGGAGAATTCGATTTCCAAATGCTTCTATTATGCATTTACCATATTTTAAATCTGACCATTGTCCACTTCTGATGAAATTTGAGTCTAATAATCCTAGAAACCAACACAGAAGGCCCTTTAGATTTATTGCAGCCTGGCTATACCATCCGGACTTTTCTGATTTTGTGGTTGCTAACTGGAATGGTAATGAGGATTGGAGTTCTTTGATCACCAATTTTAAAGATCATGTTCAGGATTGGAATAAAAAGGTCTTTGGAAATATTGGAAGGAAAAAGAGGGTTTTGATTCGTATGTTGGAAGGCATTACCAGAAAACTTGCTTCTGGACCTTGTCAAGATCTTGAAAATCTACAACAAAAGCTATGGAAGGAGTATGAGGATGTCTCCTATCAGGAAGAGTTACTATGGTTCCAGAAAGCTAGATGCAAATGGATTACATCTGGGGACAGGAATACTAAATATTTTCATGGCTCTACGGTTGCTCGAAGGAAAAAAAATAAAATTGAGTGCCTAGAGACTGATGGGAATTTAATTACTGACATTCAGGAGATGGAAGCCTTGGCTACTGAGTTTTATAAGGGATTATTTACTGACTCAGGGAATTACACCCCTTTTTGTTTAACTAATTACTTTCCTCTTTTGCAGCCAGAACATTTCGATATGCTTAATAAACAGGTAACAGATGAAGAAATCAAATCTAGTCTTTTTTCTATGGGGGGTTTAAAGGCCCCTGGCCCTGATGGTTTTCATGCTCTCTTTTATCAATCCCAATGGAGTACGGTTTGTAAGGATATTTGTTCTTTAGTTCATTCTGTTTTTGCTAATCCTAGTAAAGTGGATTGTATTAATGATACTCTTATTACCTTAATTCCTAAGATTGAGGGGGCTAATAATCTTAGACAATTTCGTCCTATTAGTCTTTGTAATGTTTCTTATAAAATCATTACTAAGATTATCTCCCACAGGCTTAGACATGTTATGTCTCATCTAGTTGGGCCTAATCAAAGTAGTTTTATCCCGGGGAGGCAAAGTAGGGACAATATTATTATCACTCAGGAATTAATTCATTCTATGACACATAAAAAAGGCAAGAAGGGCTGGATGGCCATTAAAATTGACTTAGAAAAAGCCTATGATATGCTGAATTGGGATTTCATAAATGACACTCTAAAGGAAGTAGGTTTTCCTGAACAAATGAGAGAAGTGATTAAACAATGTATTTCAACTTCTAGAATGAGAATTTTTTTTAATGGGGAAGCCTTGGCACCTTTCTCCCCCTCAAGGGGCATCAGACAAGGAGATCCTATATCCCCTTATATTTTTGTTCTATGTATTGAAAGACTGTTTCACCTGATCAACTTAGCTGTTCAACATAAATTTTGGAAACCTATTAAAGTTGGTAGGAGGGGACCTTTGATTTCTCATTTAGCTTCTGAAGCTAATATGGATCAGGTTGAGATAATCAGTACTACCCTTGATTTATTTTGTACCAGTTCAGGTCAAAAGGTGAGCAATGAGAAAACTAGAATTTTTTTCTCAAATAATGTGTGCTTACAAGTCAGGGAGAATATATCAAATGCTTTAGGATTTCAGAGGACTAATTGTAAGGTTCAAATATCCCCTCAAAGTGGTTTTAATTATGACAACTAAATCAAATGGAACTTAGCACAATTCTGATTTCAAAGGAGACTAATCATTTCATTTGAGTGTGTATTCAGAAGCAACAGGTCTTACTTTGAAGAAGCAGGAACCATCATATAAGGAAAAGGTTGAGAAGCATGATTCATTACTTCTGGACTAATAAGGAGTAATACAATTTAAAGGAATGATGAATCATAAAAATCAGAAGCTGTCAAGCACTTCTCTGAATCTCCAGAAGCATGAAAGAAGCTTCTAAGAAGAACTTCAAATGAAAGCATATTAGAAGGGAGATTCACTTAAAAGAAGAGAAATCATTAGCTGCAAGTACAACTCAAAAAAAGGCTTCAAATATATCACAGAAGCATAGCATTACAGCTGCAGGCCCATCAGAAGCATTCACAGCTCATCAGAAGCAGAATTCTGCAGAAGCAACAGTTGCAGCAGAATTCTGCAGAAGCATAGATCAATGGCAGGATCTGTAATTATTTCATCTGATGAATCAGCCAAGTTAAACAAGTCTATTTACACTTGAATTCATCCAGAGATCCTCCTCAACATTGATCAGAAGCATAGGTGAAGAGAAGAACCAGTATGCTGTCTGCAGAAGCATGGTTCTGCAGAAGCATGAAGCTGGTCAAACAGCCAGCTGCACTTGGCAGCTTTAACAGCTGTACCTGAAAGGGACTTGTCAAAAGGCACAGCTAGACCATTTGGACTGATCCCCAACGGCTACAAGGCTCCTCACCTATAAAAGGAGGTGTTCTCTTCACAATGAGATACACCTCTCTCTCCAGAAGCATAATAGAATTCTGATTCAATACTTCCAGCTTCTGGAACATATTTTCTCTCTCCTCAGTTCTTCTCTAATCAGTTTGAATACTTCATTGAGGGGGAGTTCTGCTCACTAGAAGCTGCTAATACTGTTCTGATTGTAATCTAGTGAGCTTTGTTCATTTTTACACTTTACCTTTGCTGTACTGTGCTTCTGCAAGGTCCAAGTGACTACTGAGTTGTAAAATCACTTGGGACAGGTTCTGTAAAGTGTTTGAGAGGTTGTCAAGGCTCTGTAGTGAGTCTGTGTGAGTTTGTAAAGGCTTGAGTGCAAGCCTTTGTTAGTGTGAAGTCTGCAGAAGCAAGTTCTGCAGATTTCTGATCCTGTGCTTCTGCAGAAGGTTCTGCAGTAAGACAGGAACTGTTATTGCAGTGTGTGTTGTGTTTGCGTGAAGCCTGAAGAGGCTGTGGGAAAAGAATACTAGTGGTAGTGTGTACCCAAGGTTGTAATTGAGATTGTTAGTGAGAAAATCCTACTGGAGGTAGGGACTGGAGGTAGCCTTTGGTTGGAAAAGGTGAACCAGTATAAATCCTTTGTGTCATCTTCTTTCTCTCAACTCTTAATTACTGCATGAGCATACAAAGTTTTTAAAACTACCTAATACCTAAGTAAGTGTTAACTAAATTGATTCCATCAAAGGAATCCTACTTTCTGCATAATAAGCATTATACTAACAAGTATAGTTTTGAAGATACATCTTCTAATAAAGAGCCAAGAACCAATCTTGAGCAGAATTTTATTAGAAGATAAACTTGCAGAATTTTAAAGAGATCACAATTCAACCCCCCTTCTTGTGATCAAACCATTTTACTTCAATTTGGTACCAGAGCTTGCCTCTTGGGTTGAACTCACTTAACAGTGAGAGAGGAAAAAGATCAAGGGATGGCAAACCATGGAGCTGCAATGTTCATTCCAGAAGGATCATCAACAAACAGACCACCAGCCTTCAATGGAAAGGACTACTACTATTGGAAGGATAGAATGAAATTGTTTATGGAATCCCAAGATATTGATCTATGGGATATCATAGAAAATGGCAACTTTATTCCAACTGTGAGAAGAACCAGAGTTCTAGGACCTCTTACAGATGGTGACTTTGATGTTGTAGAAGAAGCACCAAAACCAAAGCCTAGAGAAGAATGGACACAAGATGACAAACAAAGGTATCTTCTAAACTCTAAAGCTAAATTCTTTCTTCTTTGTGCATTAAGCAGGGGTGAATATGATAAGGTTGCTGGCTGTAACACAGCAAAAGAAATATGGGATACTTTGAGAATTGCTCATGAAGGAACAGATCAAGTTAAAGAATCCAAAATAAATATTTTAATTCACCAATATGAAATGTTTAACATGATAGAACATGAATCTATAGATGAAATGTTCAGTAGATTTACTATTATTATAAATGATTTAAAATCTCTTGGAAAAAGCTATTCTAACCAAGAACAGGTGAGAAAGATATTAAGAAGTCTCCCAAGAATATGGAGACCAAAAGTTACAGCTATCCAGGAAGCAAAAGATCTAGCTGTGCTAAAGCTAGATGAGCTTCTTGGATCTTTGAAAGTTCATGAACAGGAACTAATGGATGAGCTACCAAGAAAGGATAAAACAATAGCTCTAAAAGCAAGCACATCCAGAAGGAGTGCTTCTGTAGAAGAAAAACCCTCAGAAGCAGAATCATCATCTTCTGAAAATGATGATGAATTAGCCTTTATATCAAAGAGAATACAAAGGTTAATTAGAAGAAAAGGGAAAGGCAAAAAGTTCTTCAACTTCAAGATAGAAGG
Source organism: Sesbania bispinosa (assembly GCA_026901365.1). Taxonomy (NCBI): domain Eukaryota; kingdom Viridiplantae; phylum Streptophyta; class Magnoliopsida; order Fabales; family Fabaceae; genus Sesbania; species Sesbania bispinosa. Next base: position 86,825 of record QLOH01000515.1, on the reverse strand, counting down.
ACCTAGAGGTGAAAGCAGCAAGAGTCCTATAATTTGCTATGAATGCAACAAACCAGGACATATCAAAGCAGAATGTCCACAGCTGAAGGAGTCAAGGCCATTTCAGAAGAAAAAAGCCATGATGGCTACATGGGATGATTCTGAAAGCTCCACAGAAGAAGATGATGAAGCTGAAACTGCACAACTATGTTTTATGGCTGGAGAAGCAGAAGAAGAAGAGGTAATCACTTATACTCCTTCTGCATATAAAGAACTTGAAGATGCATTTGAAAATTTGCTGTCAGACTCACACACACTTGCACAAAAATGTGCTGTTCTTAAAGAACAATTAGTTAAAACCAAAGAAGAAAATGAAGCTCTCAGAGAAGACAATAATAGGTTAAATAGAACTAATCAGTTTCTGCAACAATCTCATTTTGAATTATCTGAACAAGTAAAGAAAGTAAGAATCAACTCTGCAGAAGCAGAAAAATCTGCAAGTCTGCAGAAAGAAAACATGCTTCTGCAGAAGAAAATTGATGAACTTCAAAATGATTTATGCAAGTTTGTTAATAGCACTCATAACTTGAATCAATTAATAGGAAACAGTAGGGAAACCACTGATAAAAGAGGATTAGGATTCAAGTTTGATAAAAATAAAAACACACATAAAACAGTTTTTGTTCCAGCCAAAAGGAAACCTCCTTATTGCTCTTGGTGTAACAAATTTGGACATTATGACCAAATCTGTTACAAAAGAAAAAGGAGTACCAGAAGAAAGGTATCTAACATCAAAGGACCCAAGAAAATTTGGGTACCTAAATCCTTACTATCTTCTGATGTAGGTACAAGCAAAAGGATCCAAGAAGAAAGAGCTATGGTTCTTGGACAGTGGCTGCTCCAGACACATGACTGGAAACAAAAGCAAATTCACTCAACTCCACATGATGGAAGGAGGAACAGTAACTTTTGGAGACAACAACAAAGCTCAAATCAAAGGTATTGGAAAGATAGGTATGCAAGGTTCTACCCAAATTAATAATGTATATTATGTGAAAGGGTTAAAACATAATCTTCTTAGCATTAGTCAGTTATGTGACAGTGGCTATGAAGTTATGTTTCAACCTACATTCTGTGAAATTAGAGAATCATCTACAAAAAGGGTATTATTCTCAGGCATCAGAAGCAAGAACCTATATAGCATAAGTCTAGAAGAGCTTCCACAGCAAACATGCCTTGCTTCTTTTGAAAATGATAAATGGATTTGGCATAGAAAAGTAGGACATTTAAATATGAAGTCCATCTCTAAGCTATCTAAGCTAGAACTAGTAAGAGGACTACCAAAACTGAAATTTGACAAAGATAAAATGTGTGAAGCATGTGTGAAAGGAAAACATACCAAATCTAGTTTTCACCCTAAAAACATAGTAACTACTCAAAGAACCTTAGAATTGCTGCACATTGATCTTTTTGGTCCTACCAAAACACCTAGCCTGGGGGGAAAGAAATATGGACTTGTAATTGTAGATGATTACTCTAGATTCACATGGGTATTATTTTTAGTAACCAAGGATGAATCTTTTGAATCTTTCAAGATCTTTCTAAAGAAAGTTCAAAATGAAAGAAATCAAAAGGTTGCTTCTGTAAGAAGTGACCATGGAGGGGAATTTGAGAACTATCTTTTCAAAAACTATTTTGATGAAAATGGAATTTCCCATAACTTCTCCTGTCCTAGAACTCCACAACAAAATGGAGTTGTAGAAAGGAAGAATAGAACCCTCCAAGAAATGGCAAGAACCATGTTAAGTGATAGTGGCATTCAAAAATACTTCTGGGGAGAAGCTGTATCTACTGCATGCTATATACTTAACAGGGTCTCTATCAGAAGCATCCTAAATAAAACACCATATGAACTTTGGAAAGGTAGAAAACCTAATATTGCTTATTTTCATATCTTTGGAAGTGAATGTTATATATTAAACATCAAGGATAACCTAGAGAAGTTTGATGCTAAATCTGAAAAGGGAATATTTCTTGGATATTCCACTTCTTCCAAAGCATACAGAATCTACAATATAAAAAATCAAACAATAGAAGAAAGCATGCATATTGTTTTTAATGATGCTAACTCTCCTTCTCAAGCATGTGATAAGCAAGATTCTGATGATGAACATCAACCAAAGAAAATTTCTTCTGAGAATCACAGTTCTACAGAAAAGAATGCAGAATCTGCAGAAGCTGCAGATCCGCAGAAGCAGTTGATGCTTCTGGAAGAGATCCTGATAGTCAGAAACAGAATCTGCCCAGAAGCTGGAGATCTGTGACCTATCATCCTCATGACCAAGTAATTGGAAATGTTGAGGAAGGGGTTAGAACAAGAAGACAACTGTCAGGATCAAATGACACTGCATTTCTTTCTCAAGTTGAACCAAAAAATGTTCAAGAAGCACTTGATGAAGAATCATGGGTTGAAGCCATGAAAGAGGAACTAGACCAGTTTGAGAAAAACAAGGTCTGGACACTGGTACCTATGCCAAAGAATCATACCTTAATTGGCACTAAATGGGTATTCAGAAACAAACTGAATGAAGAAGGTAAAGTAATTAGAAACAAAGCAAGATTAGTAGCTCAAGGCTACAATCAACAAGAAGGTATTGATTTTGATGAAACTTTTGCACCAGTAGCCAGATTAGAAGCTATTAGAATCCTTCTTGCTTTTGCTGCATTCAAAAATTTCAATCTTTACCAAATGGATGTGAAAAGTGCCTTTCTAAATGGTTATATAAATGAGGAGGTATATGTACATCAACCTCCTGGTTTTGAAAGCAAAAAATATCCTAACCATGTTTTCAAACTAACTAAAGCACTATATGGTTTGAAGCAAGCTCCTAGAGCATGGTATGAAAGACTAAGCACTTTTCTATTGCAAAATCAGTTTTCAAGAGGACAAATTGACACCACTCTTTTTAGAAAAACTTTCAAGAAGGACCTTCTAATAGTTCAAATCTATGTAGATGATATTATATTTGGATCTACAAATTTAAAAATGTGTGAAGAATTTTCTGATCTTATGAAAGGTGAATTTGAAATGAGCCTCATGGGTGAATTGAAGTTCTTTCTAGGACTTCAAATCAAACAAGAGAAGCATGGCATTTTCATAAATCAAGAAAAATATACTAGAGATCTCCTTAAGAAATATAAAATGGAAAGTTCAAAATCCATGGGGACACCTATGCATCCCTCTGCTGTCTTAAACCTGGATGAAAATGGTAAACATGTTTCTGAAAAGGAATACAGAGGAATGATAGGATCCTTGCTATACTTAACTGCCAGTAGACCTGACATTCTTTATTCTGTAAGCTTGTGTGCAAGATTTCAAACATGTCCCAAAGAATCACATGTTGCAGCTGTGAAAAGAATTCTGAGATATCTTGCTGGAACTACCAGTCTTGGACTGTGGTACAAGAAAGAGACAGATTTTGAGCTTACAGGTTTCTGTGATGCTGATTATGCTGGTGATAAATTAGACAGAAAGAGCACTAGTGGGAGCTGCCAATTCCTTGGAGAATCATTGATCTCTTGGTCTTGCAAGAAGCAGCCCACAATAGCTTTATCCACTACAGAAGCAGAATACATATCAGCTGCAAGCTGCTGCTCTCAAATGCTGTGGATTAAACACCAGATGGAGGACTACAGTCTAAGGTACTCAAATATCCCCATTTTCTGTGATAATACAAGTGCAATTAACTTGTCTAAAAATCCTATTCAGCATTCTAGATCAAAGCACATTGATATCAAGCATCATTTCATCAGAGATCATGTGCAGAAGCATGATATTGAATTAAAATTCATTAAAACTGAATTCCAAATTGCTGATATATTCACAAAACCTCTTGTGGAAGAGAGATTTGTGTTTCTAAGAAACAAAATTAATATGAAATATCTTGATAATTAAGGTGTATATTAATTCTATGAATGATTGTTTGTATGCCTTAGAAGCACCATCAGATGCAGAAGCATCAATCTGCATAATGGAATAGGGTATTTAGTATGCTTGCTTCTGCAGAAGCTTATCAGAAAATGAAAACATTCATCCTTCTGCAGAAATAAATTAGTTGCAGAAGCATCAAGCAGCTTCTGGAAAGCAACCCTACTGCATAAAACTTAACTAAGTAATGTGCTTCTGCAGAAGACATTAGTCTAGCTTCTGCAAATTTCCTTCTTCAAAGGAAAACGGCAATGATGCTTCTGCGCACTTGCCTGATAGAGAAACACTATAACAGTGACTGTTGACTAGCAAACTTAGCTTAGTCACATCACCAGTACTAGGAAAGGTCACTGTCATTGCTCTCCTAGGGCAAAGTCAAAGGCAAAGCTCATAGCCTTTTTAAGAGCTACAAAAGGAATAAGGAAGAATGACTTTGTCCCTAGCTGAGAGAAAATAGATCATTTAATGATCATTTAGGAAATTTAAAACTAGTAACCGTTGGTCACTAACCAACTCCTAGAAAGCTGCGCATGCTTCCCTCTCTCTTCCTCGTTCTCTCTCTCATAGCAACGGCTAGTTACAAAGCTGTATATGTGAGCAGGTTTCACAATAGAACAAACCATTTCCAGCTTAATCTCTGCCCCTTTACTCTCCATCACTGTCTCTATTCCTTGCCTCATCCTTGTCTCTGTTTTCATCTCAAAACCTGAAAATGAGAATCAAGCACGCTGCTGTAAAGAATCCTGGCTCTCCACTCAATCAAGAAGAAGAAGATTTCATTGTCTTAGGGAATGAGATTGTACTCTATGAAGGACCCCCTTCTTCTGAGCCCCAAAATCCAGAAACAGAGCAACCTCCTGTTTCTGATGATCCCTCAGCTTCAAGCCACCAAAAAGAACATGCTGCTGTTCCCTGTGAATCTCTACCCCAAGTAGAACCCCAAGAAGCTGAACCTCAACCAATGGCTGATGAACCAGTAGCTGCTGAACCTAAGCCTTCATCTTCAAGACCTTCTTCTACTCCAAAATCTAAGCCTACCCCCTCTGTAGTATATGTTCGTAGGTCTGAGAGAAACAAGGCAAACTTCAAAACTATAGGAAATGACCCCAATAAACCCATAGAAATTGACCCTCCTATAGCTGAACCTCCTTCTGAAACACCTGCCCCTCCTTCTCCTACAGCTGCCTCTCCTTCTCAAACAACTGCTTCTTCACAAGATAAAGGGAAGAGAATATTTTCAGAAGAAGAAAATGATCCTTCTGAAACCACTCAAGACTCCAACCATGACCTCTTTGGAGATGAGGAGTTGCTGAAGATCTTTAATGAAAAGTGGGAATGGAAGGCTGTCATTCCTGGAAAGATGTTTCTGCTGAAAGAAATTAAAAAATGTGGATGGGATCTTGGACACTTTGTCCAGAAGCAGGATTGGGGGGATTACTTACTGATGAAGGAACCTGTTTATGACAGGCTTGTAAAGGCCTTTTATGCTTCTGCGAGCAAATACAACAGTGATGGGAACTCACTTGTTGTAGATATGAAAGGATCAACCATGGTGGTCACTGCTGACACCATAGCAGAAGCTTTGGGATGTGAGAATGATCATCCACACCTGTATGATGACTGGTTTGCTGCTGCAAAGATATCCAAGGAAGAAGTGAAGAAGAAGGTGTTTGCAAGTTCCTCCTCTCAGCCTCAATCAAGTAAACTCAATCCCATCTGCAGGCTGTTTCACAAACTTTGCTGCTACTCTATTCTTCCTAGAGCTGGAACCCTAGAAAAGGTCACTGATCTAGATTTGCTGGTCATCTATCACTTGCTCACTGGGAAACTCTTTTCCTTACCTTATCTCATCCTCAGAAGCATGATTGCTTCTGCTAATCCCCAAAGAGCATATGCTAGCCTACCTTATGGCATGCTTCTGACCAGGCTCTTTCAGCAGAACAACATCTCTTTAGAAGATGAAGTTTCCACTGATCACTGCAGCTTCTTTGGCAAGATGAATGTCCAAAGAATGCTCATCAAGCTTCAGCCTTCCGAAGACTATTCTAGCCCCAGTGAGTCAGATGAAGAAGAAGAAAGAAGTTCTGTGCCTAGAACTAAGAAGAAGAAGCTCCTGACTTTCTCCAGAAAGAGAAAAGACATTCCTGTTGATGCTTCTGGAGAACCATCAACTAAATTCTTGAAGGAATCCTCTCTTTCTCCTGAACCAGCACAATCCCCTGAGCCACAATCATATAATAAATCTTCATCCTCAACCTCCCTCTCCTTAGATCCTTTGATGGATGAAGAAGCTGTTTCTCAGTCTAAAACAATTTCTGCAGAAGCTGAGAAGGAAGCAGAATCACAAGGAGTGAGCACTGCTTCTGCAGAAGGCATGGCTATTGATACATTGGCTCAGCTTGCTCAAGGTTCTCCTTACTCTCCTCATTCTCCACAGTGTGCTTCTCCAGAACCAATTCCCTCTCCCATGCAGACATCCCCTCCTGAAGAAGCACCCACAGAAAAGAAGCCAGCATCTGAAGAAGCAAAGCAATCCACTCCTTCAATGGGCACCTTTGGAACTGACATGGTGAATCAGTTCCTTGCTTCTCCAATACTGGATTCTGGAATACCTGCTGCTGCACCAATATTGGAAAGTATTCCTGTTATAACCTCTCGTTTGTCATCCATGGATACTTTCATGCAACAACTAAGCAGTGAGAAGCCCCCAGAAGCACCTGCTAAAGAGTCTGCTATGCCAGATATTGCTGCTGCTTCTACAGAAGCTCCACCTGCTGCTTCTTCTTCAAGATCTGTGGAAAGAAACATTCAAAAAGTCAAGTCTGACATGAAGAAGTTGTTCTCAAATGTCAACACCCTGCAAAATACAGTCAATGAGATGATTGAGAGGTTTACTCAACATCAATTCTGGGTGAACAACTTTCTTCTTCCTGCCATTGCACCACAAGTGCCTCCCATGCCTTTCACTCAATTTCAGCCTCCCCAGAACCTGCTCCAGCCTTCTACCTCATCATCATCAGATCACTCATCCCCTTCTAAGTGATAGATGATGATTCTGTTTCTCTCCTTGCATTTCCATAAGGATTTTTTGATTGATGACAAAGGGGGAGAAAGTAGTTAGGAAGTTAAGGCTTAATCAGTTGTGGCTGAATTATATTTGGGAGTTATTTTCTATTTTGTTTAGACTGACTTCTGTTAATGATCATTATCCTTTTGATGTAATTTTGATGAATGATTAATGACAATGAGATGTCTTTTGCTGCATACTTGTGCCATCTGTTAATTGTATGCTTGCTGAATACTAATTATCTTTGCTTCTGCTGCAAATTATTTCAAACTGCAACTCTGATATGCTATCTGTAATGAAGTGCCAAAATTCAGGGGGAGTTTGGTATAAAAATCAGAATTATCTAAGCAAAATTTGATAAGGTTGTCATCATCAAAAAGGGGGAGATTGTAAGGTTCAAATATCCCCTCAAAGTGGTTTTAATTATGACAACTAAATCAAATGGAACTTAGCACAATTCTGATTTCAAAGGAGACTAATCATTTCATTTGAGTGTGTATTCAGAAGCAACAGGTCTTACTTTGAAGAAGCAGGAACCATCATATAAGGAAAAGGTTGAGAAGCATGATTCATTACTTCTGGACTAATAAGGAGTAATACAATTTAAAGGAATGATGAATCATAAAAATCAGAAGCTGTCAAGCACTTCTCTGAATCTCCAGAAGCATGAAAGAAGCTTCTAAGAAGAACTTCAAATGAAAGCATATTAGAAGGGAGATTCACTTAAAAGAAGAGAAATCATTAGCTGCAAGTACAACTCAAAAAAAGGCTTCAAATATATCACAGAAGCATAGCATTACAGCTGCAGCCCATCAGAAGCATTCACAGCTCATCAGAAGCAGAATTCTGCAGAAGCAACAGTTGCAGCAGAATTCTGCAGAAGCATAGATCAATGGCAGGATCTGTAATTATTTCATCTGATGAATCAGCTAAGTTAAACAAGTCTATTTACACTTGAATTCATCCAGAGATCCTCCTCAACATTGATCAGAAGCATAGGTGAAGAGAAGAACCAGTATGCTGTCTGCAGAAGCATGGTTCTGCAGAAGCATGAAGCTGGTCAAACAGCCAGCTGCACTTGGCAGCTTTAACAGCTGTACCTGAAAGGGACTTGTCAAAAGGCACAGCTGGACCATTTGGACTGATCCCCAACGGCTACAAGGCTCCTCACCTATAAAAGGAGGTGTTCTCTTCACAATGAGACACACCTCTCTCTCCAGAAGCATAATAGAATTCTGATTCAATACTTCCAGCTTCTGGAACATATTTTCTCTCTCCTCAGTTTCTTCTCTAATCAGTTTGAATACTTCATTGAGGGGGAGTTCTGCTCACTAGAAGCTGCTAATACTGTTCTGATTGTAATCTAGTGAGCTTTGTTCATTTTTACACTTTACCTTTGCTGTACTGTGCTTCTGCAAGGTCCAAGTGACTACTGAGTTGTAAAATCACTTGGGACAGGTTCTGTAAAGTGTTTGAGAGGTTGTCAAGGCTCTGTAGTGAGTCTGTGTGAGTTTGTAAAGGCTTGAGTGCAAGCCTTTGTTAGTGTGAAGTCTGCAGAAGCAAGTTCTGCAGATTTCTGATCCTGTGCTTCTGCAGAAGGTTCTGCAGTAAGACAGGAACTGTTATTGCAGTGTGTGTTGTGTTTGCGTGAAGCCTGAAGAGGCTGTGGGAAAAGAATACTAGTGGTAGTGTGTACCCAAGGTTGTAATTGAGATTGTTAGTGAGAAAATCCTACTGGAGGTAGGGACTGGAGGTAGCCTTTGGTTGGAAAAGGTGAACCAGTATAAATCCTTTGTGTCATCTTCTTTCTCTCAACTCTTAATTACTGCATGAGCATACAAAGTTTTTAAAACTACCTAATACCTAAGTAAGTGTTAACTAAATTGATTCCATCAAAGGAATCCTACTTTCTGCATAATAAGCATTATACTAACAAGTATAGTTTTGAAGATACATCTTCTAATAAAGAGCCAAGAACCAATCTTGAGCAGAATTTTATTAGAAGATAAACTTGCAGAATTTTAAAGAGATCACAATTCAACCCCCCTTCTTGTGATCAAACCATTTTACTTCACTAATGATCTTGGTAAATACCTTGGTATTCCTATAATCCATGGTAGAGTAACTAAATCTACTTTTAAATTTGTTTCCTCTAGAGTTAAGAATAGGTTATCTAATTGGAAATCAAAGACTTTATCCTTTGCTGGTAGATTAAATTTATCTCAGTCTGTCTTAAATTCTATCCCTTCCTACTTGATGCAAACTGTTTTTCTTCCTGTATCTACCTGTGAAACTCTGGATAAGCTATGCAGGGATTTTTTGTGGGGTGACACAGAGGATAAACGCAAAGTCCACCTCATTTGTTGGGACAAAATATGTAGCCCCAAACTGGTTGGAGGTCTTGGCTTGAGGAAGAGCAGGGATTTAAATATCTCCTACATGATGAAAATATGTTGGGGGATGATTAATCAGCCTCAAGACCTTTGGGTAAAAGTTATTAAGGCCAAGTATAATTGTGGGAATGATATTATCCCCACTATAAAAAATAAAGCTCAAGCTTCTAACCTTTGGCATGGGGTTTGTCATGTTTGGAAGGAGTTTATAAAGAATTGTACCTGGAGAGTGCAAGATGGCTCTACTATTAAATTCTGGGAGGATGATTGGTTAGATCTTCGAGAACCACTTAAATTGCATTCCTCCATCCAAGTTCCAGAATCTCAAGCTAGTGCTCGGGTCCAAGAATTCATTACCCCTGATGGTGATTGGGACATGATTAGAGTCTCCAGCATGCTTCCTACTCACATTTGCAACAAAATCTCTGCTTTGCCCCCTCCTGTTCAAAATTCAGGCCCAGATAAGTTAGTTTGGAAAAACTCTTCTGATGGGTGGTTTTCAATTTCTACAGCATATGAGAAAATTACCTCAGGAAATCAGCTTAGGCCTAATCATTTGATGAAGCTCATTTGGAGATGGCAAGGCCCTCAAAGAATCAGGGTTCTCTTGTGGAAAATAGTCTCACATGGATTATTAACCAATGTGGAAAGGTTCAAAAGGAAACTTACAAACAATGCTACCTGCCCTATGTGCCTAAATGCTGAGGAATTTGAAATTCATACATTTAGAGACTGTACAACAATTAAGGAGTTATGGTCATCATTTTTTAGAGATGATTAGCTTCAGAAGTTTCTAGCACCTCAATCTCTAAACCCCTGGCTTATGGCTGCTTTAAGCACTACTCCTTCGGATGGTGACCTGCTGAGGAGGGACCTTGTGCTTGGGTACACCATGGAAGAAATCTGGAGATTTCGGAATGATATTGTATTCAATAGCTGTAGACCTTCTATTCAAACCCTAAAACAACGAATTTGTGCTCACCTTCACTCTGCTTTGATGGCTTTTAGAAACCCTAAACAAGGAAGTAATCGGCTTAATTTGGGGTCTCCCTCATCTATTCGCTGGTGCGCTCTTGAAGAGGGGGTCATTAAAATCAACACTGATGAAGCGGCTTCTCCTGCTCGAGCAAGTGCAGCATGCGGCGGAGTTCTTAGAGACCATTGGGAAAGATTTCTGTGTGGTTTTTCAAATAACCTGGGAGATTGCTCAGTTGTTCAATCAGAGCTTTGGGGGATTTTCAGAGGGGTTAAGCTTGCTTTGCAACGGGGTTATAAGAAGATTATTGTTGAATCTGATTCAATCCTAGCTGTTAATCTAATTAGAAATGGGTGTAAGGACACTCACCTGTCATATCCCCTGGTTGAAAGGATTCGAACTCTGAGTCGAAGCTTCGATCATATATCTTGGAAGCATGTTTACAGAGAAGCAAATTCTTTGGCTGATTGTTTTGCGAAAAAAGGCTTGGAGCTTTCTGAGAATTTCAGACTTTTTGAAGAAGTGCCCCATTTTGCTGTAATAGCTTTTATTTTTGATAGTTCTAGATCCTTAATCCAGAGCGGAGTGTAGGCTTTTTGTTTTCTCTCTGTTCCTGGCCTTTTAGGTCCTCTCATTCATCAAAAAAATTTATACAATAAAAAATATAAACAATTCATATAACACAATTTTTTATCACATTATTTATTGTATTTCACATTTTTCTCTTTTTACTCTCTTTTCTTTCTTACTATCTCTATATTGTATAATATACAACAGTTTTTGGTAGATACAACATGTACAACCAACATTAGTTCGTAGAAAAACTTATATTTTGAAAAGTTTTTAGGTGTTCCTGAATTAAAAATAATAACTTATTTCGTATTATTTAATTTTCCATTTTACTTATAACATTAAAAGTGAGAAATGATAATAATCATATAACTGAAAATACACATTTAATTATATATTATAAAAGACGATTTTTTTTTAATATCTGAAACACGAAAACGTTAAATATCCCTTACATGCTAAGTATCTAACTTGCCGGCTTTTCACACAAAAAAGAACCAAAACAGCAGAGACATGAGAAATAGAACAAAAGAAGTCGATGCAACCTTAAAAATAAAAAGAAAGAATTCAATATGTTTTAATTAATTAATATCCACGACTTTAAATCTAATACAAGAACAGGAAGAGAACCAACAAATTAAATTAAACCCTCAATCAAATCCAAATTAATATGTGTATATATTATACACTAAAAATCATAGATGCTATAGAATAGTACATAAATGAGAGCTCATAAGAATGCAGCTATATATATATGGTGCTCATCTGTAATAAGACTTGAGAGTGGCTCCACAAAAAGTGCATATAATAGCTTTCCAAGATTTGGAGTAGAAAGGAACATAGCAAAATCTGGTTTGTGTCATCATGTCAGCCACGCTGGCGCCGCCGCCGCACCGTGAGCAGATCCCCGCCGCCGGCTTGCTCCGCCGCACCTTCCTTTTCTGATCCACCAGAAAACAGAAGCAAACCATGTCTCAGGTTTGTTCCTTTCAATTTCTTTTCTTTTTTCTTTTTTGTTCGCTTGTCTTGTTTTGAATGTTAATGGAGGGATGCTTTTAGCGTGGTTTCTTCTGCTTGCCCGAAGTGCCAAATCGAAGTGTGAATTTATAGAGTGAGGGAAATTGGTTGAACTGATTGGGTTTTGGGTTGGAGGAACAGTGCTATCTTCAATTAGATTAACGACGCGTATGATAGATGCGACGGATGGATGACGCGTGTCCTACTTTTTCAAACTGGGGCAGTGGATCAGAGGCCATTTCGATTTTCGGTTCAATATGGCGAATGTTGATCGTGTGAATGTTTGCCACGTGGAATTACAGTTGGGAGTGTGTAAATGAGAGGGAACTAGTTTGCTTGGGAGGAGTGAATGCAAGTAAATGTATATGCAAGCATAATTACTAAGATACAGAAACAACATTTCAAATGAGATTTTAATATGAAAAGATTATTAAAGGCGTGGCAAAACTACCTTATAAACTAACGGGTAACTAATAAGTTAGTTTCTATTTAATAAGCTAGCTGCAAACCATTAAGCTCCTAGCTTATAAGCTCTGAGCTAATAAGCTAGCTTATTGAATTAGAAGTGTTTAATAGAACTAGCTGATAAGCTAGTTGATAAATGAAAAGTAACATAAAACGGTATAAGTACATAAATTTTATTATATAAATTTTATTTGTATTTTCTAGAAAAAATATATCATTATGTAATTATAATTTTATATTTTTTAAAAATAATTAAATTCTTATTAAATTTTTTAGTGATAAAATATTTGATTATAAATTAAAATAAACAATAAAACTCAAAAAATAAATAGTATAATATAAAAATAATTTCATAAAATGGTGAAAAGAAAATAAAAATTTAATTAATTCATAATTTTTTAAATTATGTATTATATAGGTAATAATAAATAAAAAGAAATTAAAAGTTTTTATCATTAAAATTGAAAATAGATAATAATAATAATAATAATAATAATAATAATAATAGGTTAAAAAATTAAGAATAATAGGGAAATGTATTAAAATATAAGGGATAGTGATGGAAGAAAATTAAATAAGCTACAAGCTATAAGTTAGGTGAAGTAGCTTGTAGTTTATAACTACAAGCTCCTAAAATAAGCTACTTTGAGATACCTTACCGAATACTTTTATATTGGTCAAACTAGCTTATAAATTAGTTAAATAAGTTAGTAGCTAGCTTATTGACCAAACACGCTCTATATGTGTAGAATTTATATTTTTTTTAACCACAAGTATTCTTTACGAAAGGCAATGCTATTCGAGCCGAAACATTTACATTTTGGTGGGGTTAGCTCTCCCAACAGGATTTTTTCCATCCACATAGCTCGAACCTGAGACCTTGTTTAAGGGGTTAATCAAACATGTACCACTTGAACCAATCCTCGTTTGTTATATTTTTTTTTCAAATTCATAATTTTAAGATTCTACTTATTTATTGTTGAAAAAGAGAGAGATAAATTAAAAGTAAACTAACACTTTTGTCCTCAACTTTTACAGCGTCTTGCAGTTTCGCCTCTGACTTTTCTAAAATAGCACTTTAGTCCCTGACTTTATTAAAAACATGCACTTTACTTTATTAAAAACATGCACTTATGCACTTTACTTTATTAAAAACATGCACTTTAAAGTGCATGTTTTTAATACAGTCATGGACTAAAATACATGTTTTTTTAATAAACTTAAGGACTAAATTGCATGGTGCAAGAACTAAAGTACTATTTTAAAAAAGTCAAAAACGAAATTGCAGGACCCCATAAAAGTTAAAGACAAATATACTAGTTTACTCGATAAATTAAAAATTCTCACTTAAAAAGATTATGTCAAATGTTACTGTAAGAAGATGGTGATTCACCCCGTGAATTAACATAATTACTTGTTATTACTGGTCATGTCACCAATTAAATAAATAAACTAAAATTTGATGACAAGTTATTTTTATATTTCAAAATTTACAACTAAGTCCTCAAGGTTTATTTGTTATACATCGGCTTGGTGAAAACATTGTGCTAATAATTGGAAATAAAAAATTATTGTCAAAACCACGTTTTTCACCACAAACTATAAAACCAACTAAATCAAATCTAGACTAACATTATCAATTTAGTATCCAAAATTTTAATTATTAGTAGCATAAGTACACGTACAAACAGTTGCATAAGCGATATACTTTCACCCCATTGGAATCGAAAAAACATTTTAAATTGAAACTTCACCAGTGCAAAAATACCATTTAACGACGCTTAAACGATTACGGTTTAAAAGAAACGGTGGCAAACTTGTAAATAAGAACAACTATACAACGACGGGTGCACTTGGCCCGTCGTAGAATAACTGAAACAACAACGGTTGGTACACACCCGTCGTTAAAAATGGTATGGGGGAACTAAAACGATGACAATTGCAGGCCTGCCCGTCGTTTAAAATGGTATGGGGAACTAAAACAACGATGATTTCACTCAGGCCCGTCGTTAAAAGTGAAAACCCTACCCCCAATTCGCGAAACAGTTTTCTCTCTTACGAAAACCTTCCTCTCTGTCGCGCCGTCTTCCCTCTGCCGAAAACCCTCCTCCTCCCTCGTCTTTTCTCTCCTCCCTCCTCCGTTACCTCTTTCTCTCGCTCTAGGACGTGCACCCAACATTGTCGTGTTCTTCGTGCGCCCACCGCCGCCCGCAGCAACTCACGCCACCCCACCGTTTGCGCTCGTGTCCCGTCCCAGCTCGGCCCCCGCGCGCGAAGGTCTCACCCAAGTGTCTTCTTCCTCCGTTCATCCCAGTTGCTGGACAGAGTTCCCTCTTACGCTGCCGGCTCGCTACTGCAAGTAAGGGTTCTGCCCTTTTTTTTTTTCTTTTAGCAAGTAACTAGATCCCCTCTGTCCCCCTCTCACACGAATTGACACATACTATTTCAGATCTGAAAAAACCTCGACCCAAGGCTTAGGGCATAAAGTGAAATGGGGAAAAAGGGAGCAATTTGAGCAGCTCTTGAGTGACAGCGACAGCGACAACAGTATAGAGTGACATGTTGGCTCGCTCTTCATCATCAGCTTCTGGTTAGATTACTGCATTTTTTGTGAATAAAATTTTTCCCCATTTTGAAATAGCCATTGGTGTAATCTATTCAATTTGTGCCTATTGGGGTATATGTGGATTTAAATGCTCTGATACCCTTAAATCATAGACTATGGACTAATATGCGTAATTCTTCGATGAATATAAGAATGTTTGTGTATGTTTTCACAGGATGAATATAAGAATGGAGAGAAAATTAGAATTCTTCGATGTGGGCACGAATATCATGCAGATTGTTTGGTAAATTGAACAGGGCCTGCATAGACCAGATTCACTTTGTGCATTAAGTGTTTTCCCTTTTCCTTTTTCTTTAGTGTGTGACTGTCATTTTCATAGAGTAAAAGGATCATATATGGTAAGTCCAACAAGACAAAAGAAACACAAGTCATGACATTTTTCAATTTTCATAATGAAGAGTAAAAAGTACATAGGTAATTTCCATGATGTCAAGTTGGCATCCGCAACGAGGTGTGCCGTAAGGCTTCATATCTAGTGAGACTTAGGAATAAAAACAAGGGTAATTTGATCTAAAAAGGAAGCGAATAAAGATCAAAGGTCTGTGGTTGTTATGATCAAAGGATATTTTCCATATTGTATTTAGTCAGAGATTTGGGACATGTAATGCATAATGTTTTTTTGAAGTTTGTATATATGTATGCTTTGGTGGGCATGAAATATTCGTGATTGGTATTTGATTTTTAGTGAGCACACATATATACAACCTTTTGGTGGGCATGCAATGATTGGTATTTGATTTTCAGGACATGTTTTCATATGTTTGATCCAATTGATATTAAGGGGTTTCCAATTTTAGCTTATGTTGTGTGTACTCAAGACTGTTCCTGAAAGCCTATGTTTTTAATTCTTTTCCTGAATTGTGCCTACGTTTTCAATTTTAGAATGTTGGGTTAGGCTTTGATTCAATCTTCTCTTTCAATGTAACTCTGGGTTGTGAGATTGAATTGAACATTTTTTCATGCTTAACTGGCTAATTGCTTGAGAGCATATCAATACCATGCATGCTCTGCAAACTACAAGTTGGTTTTGTAGATCGATTGGCAGTAATCGTTTCAATTAGAAGAGGGAAAATGAGAAAATGAGGTTAATTAGGCCATGCAAGCCATTCTTTTATCATGCAGGGATAATTTAGCAGGGAACTGGTGATGAGAAACTTTTGATTTTAATTCAATGGCGTTGGAATTGTAAGTGTTTCTGAAGGTCCTTGAAGTTGATAAGTCCTTCTGCTATGTGCTTTAACTGATAATGCAATTGCATGATTTTAGCATCTAGTCAAACCACTTGAGTCTTGTTAACTATTGTTTTTCTTTTTCAGGGTGGTTAGAATCGAAGAATGCGTGACAAAAAGTAACTAATAAAAGTTAGGCAAAAACCCTATTTTGGTCCCTCAATAATGTGTTCATTCTCCATTTAGTCCCTCAATCAAAATTAGCCTCAATTAGTCAATTTAATCCATCAGTTAGCTCACTGTTAGTAAAAAGAAAGCTAAAATGCTTGTGTCACTGTTAAGATCTTTTATGGCATCATAGCTTTTTTTAACACATCTATCTCAATCAGCATTTAACTTTTTCATATTTTGGGTTAAAAAATTTTTGTACTTTTTCACACTAAACTTTCAGTTATATTTGCAGCTAAAAGAACTAGGGGCTGTTGTGTGACTTGTAGAATTTATCCAATTTCTGAATAAAAACCAAATTGGAAGTTATTAAATGTGCTACTCTCATTCTTCAATATGTTGTATTTATTTTTCCATATAATTATTTTAGGTGAGTACCTATTCTTTGCTGGTTGAGGATGTATTGGAAGTAGTATATCATGCTTTAGTCAAATAATTGATGCCATCTTTCTAGAACCAATTTTCCTTTTTAATTCTGAAATAATTTGTGATATTTTATTTTTAATAATTTGATCATCTCTTCTTGTCACTATACCTGCAGGATAATAAGCTATCTGGTTCACTGAGTAAAGGAGTTGGTAACCTTTCAATTTTATGTGTGCAACGGTGCTTGTTAATGTGCTTTATCATGATTTTGCTTCCTTTTTTCCATGTGAAATGGAAAAATTTACTTGTATTTGATTTCATACAAGAGGCTTTTCATAATGAGCCAAACAGTATGCAGAAGACTGCTCCTAATATCAGATTTTGATTGCAAGATAAAAGATGTTAATTTCTTCAAGTGGGTATAGAGAAAACAAGAACTGAAAAATGTGGATTGCAAAACCACTTTATTTATTTAAAACAATCTCTTATTGGCTGTTTCCAAACATCAAATTTCATTAGTCTTTGCAGTGATCTAGTTTTTAGGTGATTGAGGCCTGTTGTGGGATCTTGTCTATATTTTCTTTGATGTTTCTAGAGCAGGATTTCATCATTCACATATGTAGGACTATATTAATCTTTGATCACCTAATTGCCTGTGCAGTTTGAATATTTAACCAAGTTATGTTCCTTATATTTGCAGTTTGAATATTTAAAATAA
The DNA here is from genome assembly GCA_026901365.1 of Sesbania bispinosa. Taxonomy (NCBI): domain Eukaryota; kingdom Viridiplantae; phylum Streptophyta; class Magnoliopsida; order Fabales; family Fabaceae; genus Sesbania; species Sesbania bispinosa. The sequence goes on along the minus strand of QLOH01000515.1, from coordinate 69,263 downwards.
AAAATGAAAAGCACAATTAATCCATGGTGAAAGACTGAAAGTTTTGAGTTGTGATAAGAAAGTCTGTAATATCATACCTTTTGTGACTTGTCAGTTTAAACTATATATTGAGGATTAAGAAATGTGTAGCAGACTGCATCTACAAATCTCTTGAATGGTGCTTGTATCTGGCCTTACCTTAGGTGTGAACTTGGTAAACAAAGAAGAAGGGCAGAGTGGCATCTTAGTCTGGTCTGTTGTAATGTAAAATTTTCTAAAATCAAATAAATTATAAAAAAATATGTGGTCATGAATAGCAATTGCTGTGACAGATTTTTTGAAAATAATTAATTATTGTTGCCTCTTCAGTCTTTACCAGTTTTCATCCTGTTGAATTTATTTAAACTTTTAATGAACTGACATAATTGCTACTTACTGAATATCTATTCCTTTTGATAGATCTAATTTGTAGCAAAAAAAGTTTTGAAATAGTTTAAATGTAAAAGCCCTTGCCCCAATTTTTTTAAGAGTATAACATGCATATGTTGTTGATCCATTTTGGTGAACTCAGGTGGAAAGAAGAGAAAGAATACACAAGTTAAGACTAGAGAAGGGAGCAACAAAGGTTGCTGAGGAGCTTGAGAAATGTGATGATGGCTCACTTGTGTTGCTGACTCCTTTAGGCACTTTGCTGCACCTGAAGGTATTGCATGCCATTCTTTGTACCTTAAGGTTACAATTCTACTGGATGTTTGGATATCGTTCTCTACTCAAGATCTTCTCCTTAAGGCTATCCCTCTCTGCTCCAGATCTTCTCCTTTGATCCCAACACCACTTCTTTGTCTACATCCCCTCTGGTATTCCCCTGAATACATATGTATGTATGTATGTGTGTGTATAGAGAGTGACCCATTTGAAACATTAATGAATTTTTTGCACACCTTTTTTATTTCAAGCTTAGAAACTGTTTTCAAATTTTCATTTCAAGGGAATAAAGGGAAATGGAGGAAAATATAATACTGCCTGATTGTCAAATCGGTTTAATTGTTTAATTGTCAAATCGGACTATGGTGACATGCATTCTGATAATGTGGTAAAGGATAAGATGTATTTGAAGCCTTTAGTCATGCTGGTTTATTTTTGAGACACAAATAATTCTTTTGATCCTCTTAATAATTCATTATAACATGATATCCCATTCCGATAGTATGTAACTAAGTGAAATTTGCTAACCTGTGTTGCACGGATACGGGTACGGTACCGGGTACGGATACGGATACGGGTACGAGGTACGGCGGTTTTTAAAAAACTAGGGTACGGGTACGTTAATATATATATATATAATTCTATCATTAATTCTATGAAAATAAAACTAATAAAATTATTTTTAAATAAGATCAAATTCCATAAAACATTAAAAAACACAAATCATAACACAACATTATTAATTTATGAGTAGCATGAGCCCCTATTACAATTCCAAGCTATCTTAAAATCAAAATAAATCAAAGCTAACAAAACAGCCCCATGACAGGGCACTAGAGCAGCAAACAACAGTTTGAAACAGAGAATAAGAGAATAATAACAAACACCAACATGACAGCAAAAACATGGTTTGGAACACAGATTACAGAACAGAAAAAATTGGGAAACTGAGAAGTGAGAACAGGTACAGATTACTCACTAGTGTAGGAGTTGAGAACAGAATATATTACTAAGAAACAAAACAGAGGATGCGCGCACAGTGGTCGGAAGAGGCGGTGGCGGACGCTCGCAGCAGTGGTCGGACGCTCGCGCCAGTCTTACACAGAGGACGCACGCACCAGTCTTGAACAGAGACGCTCTCACAGTGGTCGCATAGTGGTCGCACAGAGAACGTTCGCGCAGTGGTCTGGTCACACAGAGGACGTTCCCGCACAGTGGTCGGACGAGGCGGAGCGGAGCGGTCGAGTGGAGGAGAATTCAGAATAGTGAAGTCGCACGAGAACAGTGAGGTCGCACGAGGTCTTTGGCTCATTAGGGTTCCAAAATTCTGATTTACTAGATCAGAATTAAAAAAACGAAAAAAAAAACTTAATTTTTGGTTCAAAACGACGTAGTTTTGGCACAGGAGTACCCAAAACGTACCCGAGACGTACCCATGAGTACCCAAGCCGTACCCACTCCCGTACCCATTTTTTTTTGTTTGAAATCCCATACCCAGGAGTACCCGGTACGTACCCAGGTGTACCCGAGCCGTACCCGTACCCGGTACGTACCCGGTACGGGTACTCCTCCAATTTTGGAGTACCCATGCTTTAGAGTTGCTAACTCTCAAGCATTAATATTCTGTCATGGGATTGAGCAAGCTTTACATTTTCATTCATACCTTGAGCCAGACATCTTAGATTAGGATGTCGTTTTTTGTGTTAGAAAGCTAAGACATATAGCTTCAACATGATTTAAGTTTTAGATTTATTTTCCTTTCCAATCAGACCCAGTTTCATTTTGAATACAAAACATTTTCTGCATAACTGGCATGCTGTCACAATTTGGGTTGTTTGTACACATCCATTCATAACTTGAGCTAAACATGTCGGATTTGAGTGCCATTTTTTTGTTAGAACCCTAAGAGATGTATCTTTCAGCCCCAAAAAAATCAGATTTTATCTCTTTTTCATCTAGTACCAGTTTTTGTTTAAATTCAGTGTCCATATTCTAACCTTAAAGCACAACCATTTGTGGCACACTGTAATAATACAAGATGTGATCCACAAAGTTCTTGCATTTACTTTTGTGTACAATTTGAAGCCATATCTATGTTCAATAATAAAGAAGTTTAATTGAGGTGGAAATTGACATTAGGCAGTATTTTACTGGGTCTCTTAAATGTCATCCTCAGGAAAACACATGGCATGAGATGCTGAAACTAAAGGGGTTGTTATCTTCCCAAATATTCAAAGAGTAGTTTCCAGCTCATTTTTATACTATAGCTTTGATTGACATTTTTACTTATCAATGTTGCACGTTAATTAGTTTAGAAGCATGCCTGTGAGAAGCTATGGTGTAACTAGCAAGAAAATTGCAAGATGATAGATGCCCTTGTATGCTTTCACAATATGTCTGTCTGCTCAACTATATACATATATATTCCACTTGATTCATAGACAAGCGACTAATATATGTGTGTATATATCTTCAATAGGAAATCAAAAGTGTTATTTGAATATAGAAGCTTCTACTTATAATTTCTTTTTCTTCTTATATATATATATATTCATTCTCCCTTTAAAATTAAAAGACTTAGATGATAAAAATTCATTTTTGGATGTTACTTTTGTTTTGGGTTATTTATTTTAGGCAACTCATATTAAAGACTATGAAGTACCCTAGCTAAGCGCTTTTTAGGGATTTTGAATGAAATAACTAGGCATTAATTATTAGATAGCTAGGATATTCTGCACATACCACATCAGGCAGGATATAACTGTCGTGGTATGTCTTCAATTTCGAGTAGTAAAAGGGACTTTCCATGATGGTTGTAAGTGGAAACGTCCCTTTTACTACTCCAAATTGAAAAAAACAGCGACGGTTACTACATAAACCGTCGTGGTATGTCCAAGATACCACGACGGTTGCGAAAACAACCGTCGTGGTTTCTAACTTATGACGGCGGTTGATAAACGTCGTTGAAAACCCACTTTTTAACGACGCCTGGATCAACGACGAGTCCACAACCGTCGTTAAAAGCCTTTTTTAACCGTCGTTAAAAGCTCATTTTGCAGTAGTGCTTAGCAAAATTCAATCCAACAATTAATATATATAGAGACAATCCAAACTATGTGCAACTTCTTCTTTTCACTTTCACTGCATACAAATATACTACAAAATGACTTATTATCAACCAAAGTTCTACATAAATGACAAAAATTAACCATCTTCAGTCAATGAAATCGTGAATAACACTGGACTACTAAGCATAAATATTAAATAATAGGACCACTTGATTAACTATATTTATTCCCATTTAGATTGATAAATTACCTAAAAACCAGAACTTACCATTAACTACTCAAATCAAGAGGAGTAAGCTTTCTGTTTAAGTATCTGACAAAGAGGGAGAGTTCTTTAAACTTAATTCTATTTAATTTTCCTTCAGATATTTGAGTATAAGCAAATTTGTCATCATTAAAGAGGGGGGAATGTTGAGTATAAAAAATGTTATTAAGAAATTAATAATGTTTTAAGTCTCATAATCCTGAGTTTTAATGTATAACAAATTTGATTAAAGTATTCTGCAAAAATTGTACAAATTCTCTTAAAGGTATTTTATGTGTTTCAGCAACTCTCTGAAAGAGCAACCCTCTGAAGTGGTGCATCCTTTCTGAAGAAGTGGAACCCTTTGAAGAGTCAAGACCTGCTGAAGTAAATTAACCCTATGAAGAGATGTACTATCTAAAACATGAAGACCTGCTGAAGACACTCAACATGGCATTATGTATGAAGTCAGAAGGCTTTCTGCTAAAGACTTAAGAGCACCCTCAACGTCTTCTGCAACATGTCTTTTTAAGGAAAAATTACAGAGTCCTTTCTCATGAATTTGAATAATCTTACCAGAAAGGGAAACCTCTGTATCATTGTACCTGCAGTGTATCAGAACTGAATCATCCCTGCTCACCTGCACTATTCAAAGTCAGAAGCTATCAAAAGATTGTCTCACAATGGTTCCTATAGCATTTAATGCTATCTCTCAACGGTGATTTCAACAATCTTCAGTGGACTTAAATTAATCTTTATATATATAGCTTCGCGAAGGACTTCAAAAATAGAGAAGAAATTGTATCAAGCCAAAACTCTGCAAAAATCTACGTTGCATACTCTTTGATTTATTGTACACAAAATTTCATTTATCCTGAGTTATACTCATTTACCTTGTACAAGTCTGTTCTAGTTTAAGTTAGGAACTTTGTTTAGTTCAGTAACTTAAACCAATTTCTTTGTGAACACTATAAAGTGTTTAAGAGCCTGGAGAGCCTTGGTGGAAGAAACAATGCTCGTTGTTGATCCTGGAGATGCTTGTGGTTAAAAAATACTTGTTGTAGAGCTAGAGAGGCTTGGTAGGAAAGAATACTTGTTGTTGTAGAGCTTGAAGAGGCTTGATAGAAAAGAATACTTGTAATCTCTGAGATGAGTGAAAATCCATAGTTGGTTGGCTTTGGGACTGGACGTAGCTCACAGTGGTAGTGGATGAACCAGTATAAATCTTTGGCTAAGTCTTCTCTTACCCTTAACTCATTTATATTTGATTTATACTAACGTGGAGGGGCTCTGAGTTCATTTTTTTTATAATTTGAAACTGAAAAACAATCAAAACATATTGAAAACAAGTTTCTCAAACTGTTTTATTGAACCTGCTGAAGTTACTTCAGCAAGTACAAAACTTCCAGTTTCAGCAAGTTATAAAAATCTCTTTGTGAAAAGTGCTGCTTGTGAAAGGTTGCCCAAAATCAGTTTGAAATTTATAAAACACTATTCAGCCCCCCTTCTAGCGTTTCCTTTTGTTTCTACAGTTGGTATCATAGCTCAACCTCGGGTTGAGCATCTAACAGTGCTGAGGAAGAAGATCCTAGATGAAAACCTCAACAAGCTATGATCCCTACATTTCAGAAGGAGCATCTGTCACTAGGCCTCCAGTCTTCAACAGAATTGATTATCATTACTGGAGAGAACACATGAAGCTGTTCATTGAAAGCCATAATCTGGATCTCTGGGATATAATTGCTGATGGTGATTATGTTCCTATGAGATATGGAGTACCCATTCCTAAAGCTAATTGGTCCTATGAGCAAAAAGTTAAAGTTAAACTAAATGCTCAAGCCAAACTCTACTTAATCTTTTCTTTGAATAAGGCTGAGTATGAGAAGGTTCAAGGATGCACATCTGCTAAGGAAATATGGGACTTGTTGGCTTCATCAATTCATGAAGATGCTATGGATGTCAAATATGTACAATTAGATCGAGAGGATTCTACCTCAGAAGATGGAGAGGATTCATCTGAAGAGACAAACCTGTGCTTGATGGAAAGACAACTCTCTTCAGAAGGTACAAATTCCAAGGTAATATCTCTAACTCTTCAAGATGAGTATGATGATTTGGTGGACAGATCCAAGGAACTTATCAAAAAGTATAAGAAACTCTCCAATGCATATACTGTTATATGCAATGAAAACAAAAGTCTTGAAAAAGAGAATCTTATACTTAAAGAAAAGCTTCAGGAACATGAAGGTAGTAATTCCAAGAATCTATTTGAAGAAAAATCAAAGTCTTCAAAAACAAATTAAGGAAATTACTAAAGACCTAGAAAACTTTGTAGAAGGGACTAATAATCTCAACAGATTATTGGGAACTCAAAGAAGTTTTAAAAACAAACGTGGATTGGGTTTCTCTGGCAAATCATCATCAAAATCATCAACTTCTGATTTTTCTAAAAAGGCTAAAAAGAAGGTAGATGGGTGCATTTACTGTGATAAACTTGGACAACATGTGTCTAAGTGTAAACGGAAAGAAAAATCCACATCCAAAACTAACCCAAGTGGACCCAAGAATATATGAGTACCAAATATTTAAATTGTTACACTTGTAGATATCTTAGATAAATCAAAGAAGACACCCAGAATTACAACAAAGGAGTGGATGTGTGGAACTCTTGATGGAAGGAAGTTGTATGTGCCAAGACCCAAAAACAAGAGCTGCTGAAATGGTCATCCTCAATATATTTCAGAAAACAATGTTGAGTCTCAGCAAATGCAACTTATTTGATCATTCACTGAGAATCCTTGTTGGTAACACTTTTTATTGTTGCAAATAAATATTTGAGAATATATGCATTATCTGAAAAATTGTGATATTTGATTTGTGTGAACTTTCTGAAATATATGAAACCTTCTTATATATGAACTTGTTGAACACAAATACTCTCTGAAGTGTCACTTGATGACGTGGCTATCTGAGACGGTTGGCTTTTCACATGTCCACTGTCTCTTGCACGACGCACGACTCCCTATGTCTGCGCAGCCTGTAACTACTGTCATCATTAATGCTGAGTGTTGTTCCTATTTAAAGAGCACGTGGGAAGTCTCTCAAATCGTATCTGTTCATTTGTATCCAATGGTCAGAAAGAGTGATTCACCTATTGCATCACCTATGAGGAGATTCACTCTAGTCTTGGCCTAAGAGGAACTATTATTTTTTTATGAAATACTTCTTTTTCTATGTAGTTTGAAAAAAAAAGTTTGAGTATTTATATGTTATTTTGAAAATTCAAAATAACATTAGTTGTTATTTTATCAATTATATTTAATTCAAAAAAATATTGTGGAGAAATAATGTATTAAATAAATAAAAGGCATATATTAGAAAGGTTATTGATTTGAGAAATAAAAAATAAACAACATTTATTGAAAATTATTTTTTAAAAAATTTATTAACGTGTTAAATATTATATTTTCTATTTATTGATTATTTAATCAATATACCAATAAAGTATATATTAATAAGACTCATTAAGAAATTAAATAAAAACTTTAATATTTTGATTTAAACCATAGGTATCCCTCATGGGAGGCAATTTTGTTCGAACCGGGAACATCCACATCATGGTGGGGCTAGCTCTCACAAAGAAGCTTTTTCCATCCACAAGACTCGAACCCGAGACCTTGCTTAAGGGGAATCAAGCATATACCACTTGAACCAACCCTCGTTGGTGAATAAAAACTTTAATATAAATATATATATTAATTATATTTTTTATATTTGTATAGTCATGTTAATGTTATGTTTAGACTTAGTGTAGTGGAATGTAGTGAAATGAAATATTTGAATTGTTTATAATAGAGATGTATTTAATTTAAGAAATTATTTTTATTTTTTTTTAATTACAAAATATCACCTTATTTTTACTTTACTTTTTTATTTTTAATATTTGTATATAAAAACCATATAAAATTGTAATTAAAAGTGAAGAAAGAAAATAAAAGCAAAAAAATCCTCTTAAATTAAAAAAATTGTATTTATTTCAAAGTATGTAAAAATATTTTTGGCAAATAATTAAGTGAAAAACTTATATTCACATAGAACCTTTTGGCCTGTACATTCTCTAGGCCCTACACCACTGTATCCTTGTCATAGAACCTTTGGCCTTTGAGAACTGGCTGAAATGATACCAGCTTTGTTGTGGGCTCTTTGTCTCATTCAAAGAATGAGTGACAACTAACTCCCCTTTGGATGAGCTCGAACCATCCCCCTTTCCATTCACTACTTGCCATGTTTTGTTGAGTCTTTGGCTTTGCTGGGATAGGTCGAACCCACTGGTTAGGGGGAATCCCCGCAGGTGGAACGAAGGTCTTCTCGGGCAAAGGTACTCCTTTTCCTACACCCTTCTGAATCTAAGCCATTTTTTGGCTTTCATTCTGTTCTGTTTATCCAGCATGTACTTGACATAATGTCTTCTCATTTATGATTCTTAGAATGCTTTGCAGAATCAGAATCGAATACTACACTACAGTGTGGGCATAACATCATGCACTTGTTCTCACTCCTCTTCCTCATTAAGAACTCGATGAGAGTCTCTTCAGGAAAAGGATAAATGTCCCTGACATCCTTTTCGAAGCTATCAATGGCCATGTATGTGACCTTTTCTTCTATTGGATGTGCCCCACCATGTTCACCTCATGTGGTTCCACATAGTTTGTACTGGCACCAAATGGGGTCATTTCATCCTTTCTTCGAATTTGATCCTTTCTTCTTGAATTACCCTTTGGATTAAGTCCCTGAAATGAACACAGTGGTTAGTCCAATGACCATATACATAATGATACTTAAAATATTTCCTCCATTTCCTTTGGTCAGGAGTTGGGATTTTGTAATCATCACTCAAAGTTATTTGTTTATCTTTCGCCAAGATATCAAATATCTGGTCAGCTTTGGAAATATCAAAACCATAAGTTGGTTTCTTAATCTTATCTTTGTTTGAAATATTAGCATTTACCTTTGAAGGTTTTAAGAAAGAGCACACATAAGTAATACCTGATTTTAATTCTGCCATGTTAACTTCATTTCCTCCTCATCCATGTCCTTGTCACTCTTCCTCGAACACTTCCACAAAAGCTGCTTTATCTCGTTTCACCACTAGATCAAACTTTTTAAACTTTTCCTTTTCAGCTTTCAGATATTCAATCTGTCTATCCTTATCTACTAATTGGGCCATATCTCGAACCTGCTGATTAACCAGCTTCCTTTATATATAATACTCCAAACCCCCAACAACCATTTGGACTAGTTCATGCTCAGGGACTGGGGGTGAAACACCTAGCTTTGGCTTGCATGAATTTGTTAAGGTAATCATCAATCCTCTCAGCATGCAACCTCTTAATATTTACCAACTCCATTAGGCTAACTTCACTCTCCCCCTAAAAAACTGTTCATGGAAAGATCCCTCAAGTTGGCTCCAGTAATGGATGGAGTTTGGAGGTATGGTGGTAAACCAAGTAAAGGAATTTTTTGTTAAAGAACTTGGGAAATATTTCATTTCTAAAGATTAATTATTAGCTAAGTCCCCACACTCGATTTGATACCTAGCTACTTGCTCGACTATGGACTCTCCAGTGAATTTAATGAACTTTGGGATTTTTAAACCTCGAAGTAATTCAGCCTACAATACTACTTGGGGAAATAAAGATACGGAATAGGGTTGATTTTCATAACCTATGTCGAAACGATGTCAATCCAATACCTGTTCGACCATATTTATTATATTTTATTTCCCCTCAAGGTTAATTTGTCTTACTCTCTCAACCACTTGATCAAGGTCTTGGTTCGAACCATTATTACAGGCCTTTGTTCACCCCCCCATGTTTAGATTATCTCTGGCTTGGATTCCTCCCAGGGGCAGTTTCTGGTTGTACCCCTTGCCCAAGGGCTCCTGGATCTGCCCCAAAGACATCAACAAGTCTACCCATTTGTCTTGTAAACACTTGATAGTTATGATTAGTTTTTTCGACTAATGGTGTTATGACTGTGGCCATTTGGTGAGTCAAAATTCTAACCATATCATGATTATTTTCGTCCATTTGTCGCCTAATTGAATTCAAGGCTACATTGGTAAAGGTATTAGAGTTCATTTCGTTTATCCAGGTATGTGCCATTGGTGAGGAGACTACCATCCTCCTATTAATATTATTTGAGTTTCCTAACAACTCAGAGGCTAAAGCCATGGTTCTAATTTGCATGGAAACTGCTAAAGGGTTTGTATAAACCACTCGAGGCATTTCTAATGTCATAGAGACACTCTAATTCCCAAAACCAGGGGGTGGTGTGTTGAATCTTAGTGAAGGAAAGGTCATTACTTGACTTATTACTGGTTCCTCTAGCTCTGGTAGAGTCCTTACCATCAACATTTCACCCTAACACAGCAGGGGAATTCTTATTCCTAGACTGGCCATCTCGAAGTTGCTCGTTGGTCATGTTGGCTGAAGAATTCTCTGGGGAATTTCCAAAAGAACTTTTTTGTTTACTGTTAGGCATGATTTTTCTACCACTTCTTACATACATACAATAATAAAAGAGTTCTATTGGTCGTGCCAATTTTTTTATCCCTTAATTTGGTCAAACAAATGTATCTCTCGAGCAATCTGGGGACGAGATACTAGTCCTCTTGTTGGTTTATTTTTAGTGTTGTTATTACTAGTTCAAGTGTGTAGAAGAAACTTGCATATTCCAATTTAAAGTAGAACATACAAGAGTGGATGAAAATTGTAAATGCAGAACAAGTAAATTGCAGGAATCATAAAGGTACATGAATTGAAATGGTCATCTGCAGTCCCTACTTGCTCGTTGCAACTGGTCGCCTTAGTCTCAGGATGGACATTGTGGCTTTTGTGTAATTGAGTATTCAATTTGTCGACCTTGTAGCCTTCGTCTTCATCCTATTTATAGGCTTCCTTCTCAATTGCTTTGGGATAACTTCCTCTAACTATTTGTGGGTCCTTCTTTTGTTGAGTCATGTCTACACTCCCACATCTCCACGTCTCTTAAACTGAAAGGCACTACTTGTAACTGATGTCTGACATGGATAAATGAGGCTCTAAAGACCACCGGGGAATAATTGCTTCAAACTAACAATTTGAAGACATGGGACTTCGACCTGTTTTGCCATCCAATGTCCTAAGGTCACTCTTGGTGTTTCGACCCAATAGCTCTCTAAGGCCCAACCTCATACCTGTTGGTCTTGAACCTTGAGACCACACTCCAAATTGACAAAGACCACTTCAAAGCCTTGCTCGATTGAACATGCCTCACTTAAAGACTTAGTAGAATTAACAATTTTATCACAACAAGAGTTTATATTGTTTTGCATGGCCACTTAGCCATTATAACATTATCATATGTTGCACTGAGTGTACTTTCATTGGCTCTTTGTCTCTCGGTCTTATACAACATTATAGGTTTAGTTGTATGGTAAAATTTATTAATTTCTTTTAACTTGAGTGGTGTTTTTTTTAAATCACAAATTACAAACCGATCGAAAGCTTCCTCTCTTTCATTCACATCGCTTGAATTATATGATTGAACTGAATTATCTCAATTTTCATGTCATTTTATATGATCTCAAGTAACTTAAACCATCGGTTTTGTTGTACGACCTGTTTTCCAACATTCTACGATAGAGTTTGTGTTCTCTTACTAAACTTATATATATATTTTATATTCTTTATCTAACTTTTATTTAAGTGAAAGTCATTCAAGCTCTTTATTACTTGAATTATATATATCAACTCATAGTTATTACTTGAATTATGTTAAATTTACAATCAAATCTCAATATTATAATTTTGAGACCCCACCTTAGAAAGTGACGCATTCACTCACTCTACTCTCCCTAACAATAATTTTCAACATTCTCTCTCTTTCTCTCATTGGATTGTGAATCCACTCACTACTTATGAGAATGAGATTATCCCTTTAAATCCTTAATAATAATTTTCTCTCACTTCCTATTTGAGTTTTAAAATACTAATAAATGTTAATCCTAAAATTTAAAATTTATTAATATTCAAAATCGTATCATATATTTTTCACTACAACAATTTCGTCTTTTAACGACCGCCTATCGATGACCACAAGGACATCGTTAAAATGCTCGTCGTTAATACCGTAGTAACGAGCAAAAACAGTTGTCGCTACGTAGCATCTACTTGCTCGTCGCTAAAGTCATTGCTATGTTGAAGGTCGTTGCTAGAAGAAAAGATCAAATGTTGTCGCTAAAACCGTCACATCTTAACATTTATATTTTTTTTTAAAAAAAATTTATAACTAGTGACGATCATGGTCATCGCTAATGATTATATTAATTATTTTTAATTGAATTTAGGAATTTACATTTAAATTTATTTTAATTTACGGATTTATGGTTGAATTATTATAGAAATTCAATTTTTTATTTATTTTATAAATTTATATCATATTTGTTAACGATCTAAAATATAAAGAAAAATAATAAATACTATATAAAAACACTCGTATAGAAATATATATATATATATATATATATATAAAGTATATATACAAAGTGTAGAAAAACATAATACAATAAAAAAAATCATGGCTGATGGCGACAACATTGTTGTGGTCGTTGGCCACGATCCTCATCCTTATCCATGGGCTAGTCATCAAGGTCATCATCATAGTGCGGGTGCGGCTGAGCCTGACTAAAGCTGGTAGAACCACTTGCACTGCGAGCATCCAACACTAACTACAATTGTTATCGGAGTCGTGCGAAGTCCTCCTCCCGTGCGTACTGGGCCTGACAGTAATCAACCCTCTCTTCAGTTCAGCTAGCCTGCAGCTTTTCTTCATTGACTTCCTAATGCAACGCCTCGTCAGATGAATGTCGTGATCCATTGCTCCCGCCGGTATGGGCCCGAGACTCCAGAGTGAGGCTGGTCACACTTGGACGAATGTTGGTTGACAAGTCCCCGGTGTCATAATAGCGGCCTCGAGTCTTCCTACCAGCAACATCCTTCCAGATTTGTAGCTTGGTGGACCCATCATTGATGGAGTTGTCATCCATCTGTGACTCCACCTCCCTCAGACAATCATGGTAATTTGTCTGTTGAGTAGAGATAAAATTTTGACTTACATATGTGGACCGCACTCAATCGTCTACCCAGCCACCACCCTTTTTTGTGTGGGTGGCCACAAAAAACTCATCGGAATCTACATCCCGTCCAAGCTGTCATCGCTACACAGAAAAATTACACTAATTAATTATTTTAATTACAATATACAAAAATAATATAGAAGAGTAGGTTTTTACATACCATATCTAGCGCGACCTCAACGCGCGCCTTACGACCCATGGTGTGGACCGCACTGCCTTGACGAGAAGCCCGATTGCTCTTGTTACGAGCGGACTTCCCCTTGAACTTATTAAAGTCCCAATAGGCCAAAAGACCTCCCAGGCCTCCTCACCACACCAAGTGGGCCTAGTCCCATTCGTCAGGGCCTTATTCAGCATATCCCGAAGGCGTCAAGCAATGTAAAATGAAAAAACTTATAAGGTAAGTCATTTGAAAATGTCAAAACAAGTTAAAAAAATGTAAAATGAACCTTTTACCGTAAATTCCTCCTACCACTTGTCCCTCACATCCTTCGAGGTGACCTCTCACAAATAGTGAGGACCCCAAAATTGTGAGCGGATCGCATGACCAATGGTCGCAATGGGGGGATTGTTAGGCACTTAACTGCAAAATAAATAAATTCAATGTTAACACTGCAACTTATAAAAATTCAAAATATTAAAGAAATAAAAAATTGTAGAAACTCACCATTTACCATCAATAAGGCCAGATAATGACCCTACCGTGAGGGTCCCGCTCATGATCGGCACTGGAGCTGGCTCCCCGCTGCAGAGGCTGGTGTACATCAGGCTCGTCTTCAGCCTCCGCATCAATGTCAGCCTGGGGGTCACCCTCACCCTCCTCATCAGAAATATGTGGCAGGTCATCCTCTGGCAGCTGATGACCTACCTCGGGCGGAATCTCCTGATATCCCGGAGTAGGGATGAACCTCATATGTTCCATGAAGGCTCCAACTGATGCAACGGGTTGGGCAACCTCTGCAAGGGTGGGCACCACGTCCGGTGTAGGGGCGGACGACGAAGGCTGCTTTGGCAGCTGCTTAGGGAGAGAGAGGTTGGTCCTATGATCTCGACGTAAGCGAGCTTCCTGTGCAGCAAGCTCACCCAGAGGGATAGACCTCCCTCTAATAGGTGAGACCTTATGTCCATCTCTACCATGCATACGAGGCATATTTACATAATTTTAAAAAGGTTATATAACTAATTAAATTATATAACTAATTATATAAATTATAAATGATTATTATAAACACCAATAATAATTAAATATTATACAATTCTATATATAACTAATTAACATATATTACACTAATTAAATTATAAAACTAATTATATAAATTAAAAATGATTAATATAAACACCAATAATAATTAAATATTATACAAGTCTATATATAACTATCTAAATTATATAACTAATTAACATATATTACACTAATTTAATGACTAATTAACATATATTACACTAATTAAATTATATAACCATTTATATAAATTATAAATTATTAATATAAACACCAATAATTAAATATTATACAAGTCTATATATAACTAATTAAATTATATAACTAATTAACATATATTACTCTAATTTAATAACTAATTAACATATATTACACTAATTTAATAACTAATTAACAAATATTATAAATGATTAATATAAACACCATTCCCTAAATGATTAATATAAAAAAATTAAAAAATAATAATACAAACTAACCTGGATGGTGCTTGACTGTTGTTGTTGGCGGCGACTAGAGTTGGACAGCGGCGACCGGAGGGAGGAGGCGATTTAGGGGCTGTTTGAAGGTTTCAATAGGTGGAAAGGACAGAAAAGTGAAAAAGAGAGGGATGGGATAGGGAAGGGAATGGGAGAGAGGGAGATGTTGAGTCTCAAAATATTATTAAGTGATTAATAATGTTTTTAGTCTCTTTAACCTGAGTTTTAATGAGCAACAAATTTGCTTCAAATAGAAAAAACTGCTCTTCCGTGTTTAGCATTTCTGTAAAGGAAGCTGAACATGCTGATAAATCTGATCCTACTGAAGCATGTCAACCCTTTGAAGGTCCAACTCTCCGAAATGAAGAAACCTTCTGAAGAAGGAGAACCTGCGGAAGGATCAAGACTTGCTGAAGTTCTTGAACCCTCTGATATCAAGAAACGACGAGTCATATTTCTGCATAAAATCAAGTTTCTTTGATTAGTTCCTTTGAAGACTCAAGTCTCGTACAGCTTCCTGCAATACTATCTGCACAATCCTCCTTCTGGAAAGTCAAGACATAAGCTTTTGTACGTGTTTCAAATCATGTTCACCAAAAAGGAAATTGTCTTTGCAGAAAGTACACTTTATCAGAAAAGTAGAGTCAGCGCTGCTGCTACCTACCTCTGTTGTACCTGTTGCTACAAGCTACCCCTGCTCTGTCTCACAACGGAAATAAAGCTATTAAACAATGAGACTCTAAGGATCTCTAACCGGTCTACAGATCCCTTCTCTCTATATATATGAGATTCATGCAATGAAGAAAAGAGAGAGACTACGTGAAAATACTTGTTGAAGTGCTGTTCAAAGAATTCT
The DNA here is from genome assembly GCA_026901365.1 of Sesbania bispinosa. Lineage (NCBI taxonomy): Eukaryota > Viridiplantae > Streptophyta > Magnoliopsida > Fabales > Fabaceae > Sesbania > Sesbania bispinosa. The sequence goes on along the minus strand of QLOH01000515.1, from coordinate 53,535 downwards.
TTGATATTTATCTTATTTCACTTCATTTGTACTCAAATTTCATACATCCTGAGTCTTACTCAGTTAGTTTGTACAATCTTGTATCTGTTTAAGTCTGGAACTTGTCTAAGTTCACCAACTTAAACAAAATTCATTTGTAAACACTTTCAAGTATCTGAGAGCCTAGAGAGGGTTGGTGGAAGAAAGAATACTTGGTTTTGAGCCTGAAGAGGCTTGTCTGTAAAACAATACTTGGTTTGAGCCTAGAGAGGCTTGTCAGTAAAAGAATACTTGTTGTAAAGGGCCTGAAGAGACTTGGCTGAAAAAGAATACTTGTAACTGATCAGTTAGTGAAAAATCCATTGCTAGTTGGCATTGGGACTGGACGTAGCTCACGGTGGATGTGAGTGAACCAGGATAAATCACTTGGCTAAGTCTTCTCTACCCTTATCTCTCTATATCAGTTATTTAACTAACAAGAAGGGTTCAGAATATAGAGATTTATATTGTTGAAACATTATTCTAACAAAATAAGCTTTTAAGAAATTAACAGTTTAATCAATTTTCTTGAACCTGCTGAAATAATTTCAGCAAGTACCATAGCTCCAGCTTCAGCAAGTTTGCAAAAATTATTGTGAAATACTTTGCTTGTTAAAAGGTTTCTGAAAAATCTGTTTGAACATTTAAAACGCTATTCAACCCCCTTCTAGTGTTTCCTGTGGTTTCTACAGGAGAGGGAGAAGGAGGGAGCAACAAAGGGGGCTGAAGGTAGAGGTAGAGGAGGAGGAAGGAGAAAGGGATTTGTGGCGTGTAAGGTTTAAACGTAGCGACGACCTGGCCATCACTACGTTTTATTTTTTAATTTGCAGAGAAAAGTAATTAGTTTTTTAGCGTAGCGACGACCATGTCGTCATAGGGTATTAATTGCACAGTTACACGTTGAGTTGCGCATTTAATGCTAGCTTTAGTGACGACGTAGCGATGACCTAGTGTCTAATTCAGTGCATTCTTGTAGTGTTTCTATTCCGATCCTTATTTTTAATATAAATCTCTATTCTTATGATTATTATTTTAATTAAATTCATTATATATCAAATAATAATGTAAATTATATTTCAAACTCATTATAAAATATCATTAAATAATAATTACATTTCAAAATTTTTAATCATTTAATTTTAAAGATATTAATTTATTATAAATTTAGTTATATAAAATATATATTTATCCGCATAATACGCGGGTTAATATACTAGTAATTAGTTAATTTTGAGCAAACTCTCTCTATTCAATATATAAAATTAAATGATTTGGATTTTTTTGATACATTTTATATAAACCTACCAAATCTCATTATGGATATAATATGTTAGTATTATTTTCATGTGACTATGCAATCGGATAGGTGCATTATCAAATAAAGTAATTAAATCTAGGGGTGTTCATTGGTTCGGATCGACCCGATGAACCAAACCAAACCATTCTAATTGGTTCGGATTTTTTTACTCATTCGGCTCCGAACCGAACCGAATCAATAAGAACCGAGGTCTATTGGTTCGGGTAACGGGTTGGGAAATTTGAACCTGTTTCCTGAACTGAACCGAACCCCTTGAATATATTAAAAAAACAAATAATTATTTGTTTGTGGTTTATACATGGTATATTATTTGTAAAAATAATTTCCTTAGCAAGCAGAACTAAAAAAATTATTTGTAAATATTTATATATGGTATATTATTTATAAATAATTATTAGTTTCCGATCCGATTGAACCGAACTAACCCGTCTTTTATTGGTTCAGTTTGGTTTGGGTCTTTTAAAAAAAACAATGAAATCCAAACCAAACAAAACCGAACCGAACAATTTTGTTTAATTCGGATTTGTTTTTCCCAAAAAACCGGACCAAACCGACCCATGAACACCCCTGTTTAAATTAGTGGACGAAAAAAGTAACAAGAGGATCACTCATGGGGTAGGGGTAGGAGGTGGGGAAATGAGTTTAAGTTTAGAACCCTTTAGTCCTCAAGTGTATAACGACGCAGCAGTTATGAGTATGTGTTGCTGTCTTCATCCATATTTTTAACGCAATAAATATCCAGGCAGACAGAAATTATCAACATGAAAACCACATGAAGATATGTATATAAAATTAGAAAATACATTCTGAAGCAGATATCAAAGCAAATTGCAAGCGATATGCACATTATACATGTTTTCCAAGATTGAGTTTCGTTAAGGAGAAATGATAGCCATAATTAATTAATCAAAAAGTCTTTAAAAAATTGCTTGCTTGTGCACTAAGTGTGATAAAAGGATTTAAAAAAATAATAGCCATAAGTAAAAATCGATTTGAAAAACGTGGAATGAAATCATTTTCATTAAATATATATCAAAACCTGAGCATAATTCATCTTCACCATTGATTTTGAAATCAATTTTATATGACTATAAGTCAAAACGATAATAAATTAAAGATATAAAAGAAACTTTATAATTAATACAATTCAAAATTATACTATGTTTATGATATAATTAGGAAAAAACATTTTTATTTTTTATAAATATGATAGGAGGTAATAATATAAGTCTCGTCATTTATCAAAATAAATCTTTTCCTATATTAAAATAGGTAATAATCTACCACTTTCTATTAAGTCTTAAATCTGATTAATGGCGTTCTCACATTAATTCACGTGACTATTCTATTTTATTTTAATAATTATAAAAACTAGTATTTCATCTCATACAATTAAAGTATGAAATAATTATTTATTTTTATATAATTAATATAGTAAATAGATATTTAATTTGAATAGTGAATAAATATATATTATATTGTTAACATGTTGTTTTTAAAATGAATTTAAATTTATATGTAGATATTATAATATAACTAGTTTGAATTATGATTTTAATTTAAATATATACTAAATGATATTTACTTTGAATTCGAATTACTAATTCATAACAATAAATTATTCCAATCATATTATTCAATCAGTAATATGTAGCTTTAAATTTATCATATCATTTTACCTATTTTAAATTTTTAGACATTAATCAATTATTGTATTATAGGTTGAAATCTGAACGTTGAATAAAAATAATATGGGAATTTAATAATTTAGATTTTTTGTGTATTTTGGGCAAGTTTGGATAAATTTATGGATTTAATGTGTATATAATGACAATATAAATAAATTTTAATAACAATTGATGTAAATTCAATGATGTATTACCACATCATTTAATGATTTTAATAATACATGGGGTATCATACTCATTTAATGATTTTTACAATGTCAATGCATACTAATTAAACTCTAAATCTAAACTTATCTTAAAGGTCTCATGGAAGAAAAAAAAAATGAACAAAAAAGGAAAAATGAATTTAACTTCTTTCATAAGTTAAAATTAATTGCAACTCAATATTTTTATAAACTCTCTCATTTAACTTCTCCATAAGTAACTAATTTCAACTTCTAGTAGAAATTGAATTCATTTTACCTTCTTCATTAATTTATTATATTTTCGTTCTCCTATAAGTCACTCAAAAAATTTTTTTGATAGGCAAAAGTCAATTAAATTAACGGAGAGTACAATGGGTACTCTAACCCAAATTACAAAGTACAAAACACCAAAAATGTGCTTAGCTAAATGAACCCACATCTACAGCTTACAAACTAAAGAGTCTATACACCTTTACAAAATCACATAATTTAGAATAAAACCAATAAGGCATAAGCCAAGTCTGATCCACCAGGGAAGTAACAGGAAACCCAAATGCCTTCCATTCTACCAAGTAGTTAAAAATAATAAGATAACCCCAATAAGCCACGAAGAAAAATAAACCAACCAAAAAAGTCTACTTGAAGAACCATCCAATTCCACCTCATAAAGAAGGCAATCAACAGAGTTTTATAACCAACAACAACAGAAGCTATTATAACCGAAACCAGTAGCAAAATGCAACCTGAATAGACTGTAGGCACCAACAATAATAGCATTAAAATCATCTACTAATGGAAGACTTTCCGCAAAAAGAACTTGTACTACAAAAAACACCAACACTGCACAGACAACCACAAACACATATTTGACAGCTCCTCATAATGCAGAAAAATGTAATTAGGCAGAAGGATTCACAGACCATAATGAAAATGGAAATATAAAAGAAGAATCCTTTGCCTTAATCCACTTCTAAGACCTTAATTTAATTAACTCCAAAACAACCTCATCATCCATAATTTCATTTGAAAAAACAACATGATTTCGAGCTAGCCACAAAGACTAGAGTGTGACCAGCCAAATTGATGACCATCTCAACTGATTCTTGCTAAAATAAACAGGTAATCCCACAAAACGTTCAAAGTTGGTCAAACAATTGTTATGCTGAACAGAATACAATCCAAACCACTCAAAACACATCATCCAAACTCTATATGGAAAATAACATTCAAAGAGAAGATGTGATGTTGTTTCCAAAGAGTGGCCACACCAAGTACAACCTCCATCAGTAACATGATTCACCCTCCTAGTAGTTAAGTTTTGTTTGGTAGGTATTCTATCAAGAATAGCTTTCCAAGCAAAACCTGAAACCTTAGAAGGAACAAACTTGGACCAAAATAATTTATACATTGGTAATTCAGCAAAAATGGACTCATTCACAATGATCTTGTAGGCTGACTTTACAGAAAATGCCCCTTGAGGATCATCCTTCCAACGCCAACTATCAAGGCGTCCTTCATCAAGACTAATCGGATATAGCTCCTCCATCATTTGTGCTAGTTGATGAAGCTCCAATTGAAAGAACTCTCTACGCCAACACCAATTCCAACTGAAACCCTTTTCATTCCTTAACAACATGTCAACTAACGTCGCTTCTTTATTGCTAGAAATAGAAAAAGGTCTAGCATAGCGAATGCATAGAGCATTGTCACCACACCACAAATCCTTCCAAAAAAGTGGATCTTTCCCATTTCCCACTTCCTTAACACACCCCCGAGAAAACCAGTCATAAAGCAACTACTTTCAATAGACCATACATCAGTCCACCACTTAGACCCCTTAACACTCACCCCTCTAACATCACAAACAACTCTTTCCATAAATTGAGACTAACAATCTATGCCATAACCATCCTTTTTCCACTAAAAATATCCAACGCCACTTCCCTAAAAGAGCAAGATTAAAAGCACCCAAATCTCGAATAACCAAACCCCCAAATTTCTTATCACTACACACATCCTCCCACTTGACCCAAGCTATTTTATCTTGCTCTCCATCCCCCCCCCCCCACAAAAAGCATATAAATAAGGAGTGAAGTTTAGAAATTATACCTTTCGGAGCATTGAAGAAGGAAAGGAAATAAATCGAGATAGAGTGTAGGACAGATTGGAGAAGAACACAACGACCACCAAAAGAAAGCATCTTGGACTTCCACTTAGACAATCTTTTCTGCATCTTGTCTATCACTGGAGTCGAAGTCCTCATTCTTCTAGGATTAGCACCAACAGGGAGACCCAAATAAAAGAATGGAAAAGATCCCACATTACAATTCAAAAACTTTGCAGCCTTGGTCAGCAACTGCTCATCAATAGTAACCCCGATGAGGTTGCTTTTATGAAAATTAACCTTTAACCCTGACACTAGTTCAAAATTTTGCATGATTGCTTTTATAGCCCATACATTTGGGAGAGAAGCATCACCCATAATGATAGTATCATCCTCATATTGGAGGTGAGATACCACCATCTCTTCTGAACCAGCCTTATAACCATTAAAGATTTGAGATTGGACAACTTCACACATCAAAGAGTTGAATCCTTCTGCAACAATCAGAAAAAAAAAGGAGATAAAGGATTGCCTTGTCTTAACCCTCGCTGAATCCCAAACTCACCAGTCGGGCTTCCAAAAACTAAAACTGAAATTTTAAAAGTAGTAAGACATTCAGAAATCCATTTCCCCCACAAAGTTGGAAACCCCATTCTCCTCATCACATAATGCAAAAAATCCCAATTAACAAAGTCGTTTGCCTTCCCAAAATCAACCTTTAAAAATAGGCAGCTCCTACCTTTTCTCCTTACTTCCTTAAAAATTTCATTTGTAATAAGAATGCTATCCAGAATAAATCTTCCTTTTAAAAAAGCTAATTGTGAGTTTGATATCACACTACCAATGACCTTTCTCAACCTGTTAGCCAGTACTTTAGACAGAACTTTGTACATAACCCCAATGGGAGAAATGGGGCGAAATTCCTCCACCATTATTTGAGGACTTTCTGTCTTTGGTACCAAGACAATGAAGAAGTTATTTGACCCTTTAACGAGTTTATCATTAGCATGGAAGTCATCCATAAAACCCAAAAAATTGGATTTTAAAACCTCCCAAAAATCCTTGATGAAGTTAAAATTAAATCCATCAAGACCTAGACTTTTTGAACCACCACATTCCCACAGCCTCCCTCACCTCATCTTCGGAGAATGGCACAATCAACTCAGTAGCATCCCCTTCAGACAACATTTTAAAATCAACTCCATCAAGATTAGGTCTTTTCCATGGCCTCTCACTAAAATGATTCTAAAAAAAGCCTTTTACTGCATCCTTAATAACAGAAGGTTCATACAATCTCTCATTTCCAACCTTCAAACTCCTAATTTCATTTCTCAATCTTCTTTTTATTAATGGAAGCATAAAAGTAACTTGTGTTATTCTAGCCATTTCTGACAAGATTTTTGAAATAACATACTCTCTTTTAAAGAGAGTAAGTGGTACAACTCAGTTGTCCATTCCTTTCTGCACTGCACATCTTGTAAATTCAGAGATGAATCCTCGCCTTTGACATCCAACAAATGTAATTCCTCTTTTACATCAATAATTTTCCTTTCTAAATCCCCAAAAGACTCCTTATTCCACCTCTTCAAACTAATTTTAAGAACCTTGAGTTTCTCCTTCAACACAAAAGCAGCATGACCTTCCACCAAGATTTCCTCCCATTTTTGTTTAATAAAATCTTCATAACCATGAACTGACCGCCAACAATCAAGCACTCTAGCTAAAAGGCTTAGGACCCCAATTGGTATTTGTTTGCTTCAACAATACATCACAATTATCAGACACTCATCTTTTTAAACCCCACAAAGATGTATTCCTCCATTGCTCCAACCAATCAATAGATACTAAGAATCTGTCAAGTCTACTCATGCAAGTTCCATCTACTTTATACCATGTAAATTTCTTACCAATCATTGGAAAATCTAATAATCCAGCCTTCTCAATAAATTGTACAAAAGAGCCCATGTCATCTCTCCTCCATAAGGTAGATACTTCCTTTCCAACTCAGATTTGACTGCATTAAAATCACCTCCGAAGAACCACAAATTACCACATTTTTGCACTTTAACATTGATTAAATTCAACCATAACTCTTGCTTAGCCCTTAAATCACAAGGGGCATAAACATTAACAACATTGAAAAAGATCTTATCCACCCCCACCCAACCACTAACACCAATGAAATTTGTATCATAAAATATTTCATGTGCAGTAAATACAAATTTCTTCGACATAGATAAAAGACCCCCTAACAAACCCACTGAAGGTACAAAAGCCAAACCAAAATCATCCCCTCCGCCCAGAACTTCACAAAGTCTATTATCAATATCTTGTTTCTTAGTTTCTTGAATGCAAATAAAATCCACACTTTCAGAAGTTAACAGGTTCCTTATCTCCATCCTCTTGAATTTACCCCCTAAGCCTCTTATATTTAGGGACGCTATATTCATTAAACAAATAGAAGCCACACCCAGCTACTGTCCTGACAGATCAATCCTATTAAGCCACCGATCTTCCAATAGCAATCCTATCCCTTTGTTCCATCTCAGCAAGTCTGTTAACCACATCAACCTCACAACTAGAGCAAGATACACCAAGAGAACACCCAATCTCCCACACCTTATCCACTACAAATTTTGGACTCTGATCTAAGGACAAGTATTCAGAAAACATAGGCAAGTCAGAGTGACTAACCTGATTCTTCTTGGTTGTCACCTTCCTAGGACGTCCCCTTCTCCTTTTAGCTTTACCATCTTTTTGTAAATGTACTCCAGCAATATTAAAATTCGAAACCTCCATGATTGGCACATCACAAAGATGAGATGAAGCTAGATCTAATTTTGAGTCCACACAACCAGTAAGGCGTACATCATCACAACAAAACGCTAATTCTAGAACCACCACAGATTCTTTCTTCATAGTAGAGCTTTTAAAAAATTCCTGCTCTGACTTCTGACCCCCCTAAACCATCACGTGACGCTGCTAGCTCAATTGGAATTCACGAAGGGGACTCAATAGTAGGCTCAGTCGCAACTAAACTTGGTATTCCTTTGGTCCGCTTCAGCGACTTATTTGAAAGCAGCCCAAAATGAAGTGGGCCTGCATATAGATCACGCCCCTCTTCCGTATTAATTGGCGCACAACATGTGGCCACACCAACTACTAATCCTTCACGCGGTTGGGCTAATCTTTCACTCATCTCTTCATTATCATCCGGCCTCAATCCATCAAGATGGCTTGGATCCTCCAAATCAACTAGCTTACACAATGGCCCAGTATGATGACTAGACCCCTCCGTATCAATTAGCTTACCCAATTGTCCTCCACCTACTTTATTTGGGCTTTTTCTAACCTCGTTCAGCCCAGCTTGAATGAACAATGGCCCTCCATCTTTCACACCACGAATATCCGACAATCCTTCACAACTTTTGACCGGACCATTTAACACATCCTTTCCTTCAATAACAACAAACCCTATTCCATCCTTGCGCCCCAATTCACCTCTGCCGCCATCTAGAACTTTTTGGCAAGTAGAATCTTGAGATAATAACTCTCCATCAACAGATTGCAACGGGCATGCCAATAAATCCGCACCAACAAATTGTAAGCAATTAATATTAGAATGATTGGTCCTCTTATTGGGAATTGATGGCAATATCTCCTCTACCTGAGCTACATCCAGATAATTACTCAAATCATTTCCAATTTCAAATTCAAATCCTCTGAAGCCATCCTTATCTAAAGAATTCTCATATGAAGAACATTGACTGGTTGACTCAGTATTAGCTACATTATGATGGCTTATAGGTAAGGTCTTCCATGGATCAATAAAAGGATCTTCACTAATACTAATGGAAAACAATAAATTATTAATCTTCACCTTAAGCCCTCTTTTCATTGTTTCCATTGAAGAAGTCTGGACTAACATATGTGCCACATCCACTCGATCTTTGTTTTTTGTACTAGTTGTAATACAAACATACCTCCCGAAATGAACAGCTAGTAACTTAAAGAATTCTTCTGATCACGCATGAACCGGAATACCTTGAAAACGTAGCCATACAAATCTATCCCTCACCACATTCTCCTGACTCCAAGGTTGAATTGAAACAAACCAAGTAACGAACATATCATCCAAATCTTTCAATAACTCACAAAGATCTTCACCTTCCTGAGGAATAATCAAAACCATATCTCCACCCATTGGTGATACTTTAACTAAACGAATACCTTCCTCCAACAATTTGTCTTGTAGCAAAAAAACGTAACCCATCTGATGTACTTTTCCAACAAAACATTTAGATAGCCACTCTACTTCTTTCCCAACCACAAACTCCAAACCGTTCCACTTCATATCATCATCATTTCTCTGACTCTTTTTTGGGATCCACAAATTTTTATTCTTTCCCCTAACAGCATCCATTTAACTTCTCCCGTCCACTTCCTTACTGATATACTCCTTTGCCAGTTTCCTCTTCATACTTGCCTCCCTTATATTTGTACCGACTCATTTCAAATAAATTTTGAGAGATTCACACGACGCTTATACGAACCAATCCAAATTTGATTCAGTTTACTCTCCAACCCACCAACATTATCACTCCACATGAAACGAACAAATTCAAACATTCTTCCCCACTTATCCCGCTTTTTTGGAATGAACAAATCTGTAACCTTTCCACCCCACAGTGAGAAAACTTTCCATAGATCACCAACACCAAACTATTCAGGGAAATTCGTAAAAAAAAATATGTTGCATATTTATCAGACCCCTTTTTCTATCGCATCCCATGTAAGGTCCATGGTCGTTCTTTGTGTGACACCCTTCTACCCCAAACTCTTATACGTTTAATAAATCGAAGTGTAGAAAAGGTAACGTCCCACAACGGGTAAAAGGTTCACATGACTCCTTTATTAAAAACCTCATTATTTCAAAAACAACTTAATTAAAATAAAATATCACTCAAATGTATTCAAATACTCAAGCAGCGGAATCTCCAAAAATAAAAATAACTAGACATCCTACTTGCCGTGCAAGGCATCCAAAACAGTTTACAAAAACCTTCCTAACTAGAAACATAAAGAAAAGAACCCCAATAATATGCCCTGATGTCACATGTACCAGAACAACACTCCCTTTAATAAAAACTCGACACCGGTCGTGTCATCATCATCACCTTTAAAATATCCACAGTGTAACGGTGAGAAAAAGAATACTACTCATACATACACATAAGAGGCTACCCTATCCTCACCCACATATAAACAACCTCATCATTCATCACACCACATACCCAAACATCAATAATTCATCAGATAATAATCATCTATAAATCAGCATATAACTATTCATCTATATCATCATATAAATCTCATACCATCATTCACCAAAGGAATCACATACTCTATTCTCACACATAATACTCATTCATCAATAATATTCATAACATCATTATTTAACTCAGTTTCATCATCAAGTATAACACATATATATCCATCATCATATGCACTGAAACTCATCAACATCGTATATAACTCAACTTCATCATCAAGTATAACATATCTATATCCATCATCATATGCACCAAAACTCATCAACATCATCTCCCAAAGATCATGACTTGGAACTCCGCACAATGGGTGCACCTCGTCAATCACTCTAGTTAGTACCAAGATAGTCTACCGGTGTCACCACACACAATCCGATAGGTTGTACCCCCTCTATGGGCCCGCACAACGATATTCGACCCTAGGTTGCACCCCCTCTATGGGCCAGTACAAATCATCCCTAGGTTACACCCTCCTATGGGCCCGTGCATCGAACGCCCCATCATGGTCCCCCGAGTTGTACCCCCTCTATGGACCCGCACAACTCAGTTCACCTCCTGAATTGTACCCCCTCTATGGGCCCGCACAATTCAGGTCTCATCACATATGCTCAAGGCATCACTCCTAAGTTGTACCCCCTCTATAGGCCCACATAACTTAGGTAACATCATCATCATTAGGTGATATACACCATCATCATTATCATCATCATCATGCTCATCATTAAACATCATCATCATAAAGTGATATACACTATCATCATTAACATTATAATCATAAAGTGATATACACTATCATCATTAACATCATCATCATAAAGTGATATACACTATCATCATTAACATCATCATCATACATCATCGTAAACATCATCAATCATTAGCACCACAATCATTATAAAGCATCATCACACAACATCAATCATCATTAAGCACTCGAGATCTCACAATCCACACTGGTAATCAATTACCAACCTCTAGTAATCGATTACCTGCAAACAAGGTCTCTGGTAATCAATTACAACCCCCTTGTAATCGATTACCTACAAGCAAACACACTGGTAATCGATTACAGCATCCCTGTAATCGATTACCGGCAAGCAATCTCTCTGGTAATCGATTACCACAATCCTGTAATCGATTACCAGCGAACAAATAGCACTTCTGGGTTGCCCAGAACACACTGGTAATCGATTACCACCCCTGGTAGTCGATTACCCGCGACACAGATCGCAGTTCGCACGATTTCTAACACTTCTAAATCACTCTAATCAGTCTCTAATCACTCCTCTTTGCTAAACATCAATCATAGTCGATTATATTCATCAAACTCAATCAAAAGCATAAATCTTTAACAGTTTTACACAGTTTCCCATTTAAACCCCAAATCATCAAACCCTTTATTAACCCCTTTTTACTATTCTCATTATTCCCATTCAATCCACTCAATACTCATCAAGAATCATAAAAATACTCATTAATTATAGGTTTTCATCATCTATATTCAATACATCATTTATCAATACGAATTTAGAGTCTTAAATTACTACCCAAGCACCCCTACATGCATATACAAGCAGGACCCTCTCCCCCACTGTACCTTAAGCGAAGATCGATCAACAGCAAGGAAGTCTCTTTCTTGGTTCTTGATGCTCACTCTGCAGCAATCTCCTCTTGAGACGTGATTTCTCCCCTCCTTAGCGTTTCGCTCTCTGATGATTATACGAATAAGGATTAGGGTGAACTGATAACCCCTCCTTACTAGAATGCCTAATTGGGCTTGGGCCCACTCTCAACCCCCTAATCCTCTTTTAAATTTGAAGTAGCTTTATGGATAAAACTACTAATAATATTAATCCTATTATTTATTTATTTAATTATTTATTCCTCTACTCTAATTAATTTTAATTTAATTAAATTTTACTTACTAAAATTCAGGATGTTACAACTCTCCCCTCCTAAAAAGAAAATTCGTCCTCGAATTTTACCTGAAGCGAATAACTCTGGATAGGACTCCTTCATCTTCTCTTCAAGTTCCCAAGTAGCACTCTCGGGTGTAGGTCCTCCCCAGATTACCTTAACTAAAGGAATTTCTTTACCTCGAAGTTGTTTCACCCTCCGATCCTCAACTCTCACCGGCATGGTTTCCACCGTCAGGTTTTCCTTAATCTCAAGATGATCCGACTTGATCACATGCGAAGGATCATGAATGTATTTCCGGAGTTGAGAAACATGGAAAACATTATGAAGATTTGACAAGTGTAGAGGTAAAGCAATCTGATAGGCAACATTGCCGACTCTTTTAAGAATTTGGTAAGGACCAATGAATCGAGGTGTAAGCTTTCTAGACTTTAATGCCCTACCAACCCCAGTCCATGGAGTGACTTTCAGGAATACATGGTCTCCTTCTTTGAATTCTAATTCCTTCCTTCTCTTATCAGCATAGCTCTTCTACCTACTCTAGGTTGTCCTCATCCTCTCCTGGATTATCCTAACCTTATCAGTGGGCTGCTGCATTATCTCAGGTCCTAACGCAAGGCTCTCTCCCGGATCACACCAACACAAAGGTGTTCTACATCTCCTACCATATAAGGCCTCATAAGGCGCCATACCTATGCTAGAGTGAAAACTATTGTTATAGGTAAACTCTATCAAAGGTAGGAAGCTATCCCAACTACCCCCCTTGGTCTAACACGCAAGCCCGAAGCAAATCTTCTAAAGATTGAATGGTTCTCTTGGTCTGACCATCAGTTTGAGGGTGATAAGCTGAACTAAACCTAAGCTGGGTCCCCAAAGCCTGCTGCAAACTCTCCCAAAACTTAGAGGTAAACCTGGGATCTCTATTTGACACTATACTAGATGGTATGCCATGCAACCTCACAATCTCAATGATATACATCTGAGCTAGTTTCTCTAAGGAGTACTTAATGTTAATGGGAAGAAAATGTGCACTCTTAGTTAACCTATCCACAATAACCCAAATGGAGTTGTGCCCCCTTATAGTCCTAGGCAAAGCAACTACAAAGTCCATAGAGATGATATCTTACTTCCACTCAGGTGTACTTAAGGGTTGAAGCAATCCTGAAGGTTTTGGATGTTCTACCTTAGACTTTTGACACACTAAACAAGCACTCACAAACTCCTCTATGTCCCTCTTCATTCTAGGCCACCAAAACACTTTCTTCAAATCTTGATACATCTTATTCGATCCTGGGTGGAAACTAAGCTTACTTTTATGACCCTCTTCAAGCACTAAACGCTTAATGGTAGGTTCACTAGGCACACACACCCGACTTCCAAATCTCACTACCCCCATTGGTACCTATCACGAACTCTCCACCATTACCTCCTTCTATAGCCTCTCGTCTACTTACCAAAAATGGATCCTCTAATTGGGCCTTACTAATATCCTTCAACAGATCATTACTTACTCTGGTCATTCCTAACCTCACACTAACAGAAGTCACTTCACAAGCTAAACTCAAATCCCTAAATTGGGTTAAAAGATCCATCTCCTTAATCATCAGGGAACTAACATGGATAGATTTCCTACTTAAAGCATCAGCCACTACATTAGCCTTACCGGGATGGTAACTCAACTCAAAATCATAATCCTTAAGAAACTCTAACCACCTCATCTGCCTCATGTTCAGCTCTTTCTGGTCAAACAAGTGTCTAAGGCTCTTATGGTCACTAAAAACCTCAAACCTGGAACCATACAAATAATGCCTCCATATCTTCAACACAAACACTACGACCGCTAGCTCAAGGTCATGGGTAGGGTAGTTTCTCTCATAGATTTTCAATTTCCTAGAAGCATAGGCTACTACTTTACCCTCTTGCATCAACACCCCACCTAAACCCAGCTTAGAGGCATCACAGTATACTACAAAGGGTTTGCTAAGGTCAGGTAACACTAACACTGGTGCACTAGTCAACTTCTCCTTAAGGGTTTAGAAACTAGTCTCGCACTTACTATTCCACACAAAGGCAACTCCTTTCCTAGTCAACTCTGTCAAAGGCAAGGCTAACTTAGAAAACCCTTCTATGAATCTTCTATAGTACCCAGCCAACCCAAGGAAACTTCTAATCTCACTCACTAACTTAGGAGCCTCCCACCTAAGCACGACCTCTACCTTAGAAGGATCTACGCCTATACCTCCCTTAGAAATCACATGTCCTAAGAAACTTACCTCTTCTAACCAGAACTCGCACTTGGACATCTTAGCATATAGCTGTTTATCCTTAAGAATCCGAAGTACTACCTTTAAATGTTCCCCATGCTCCTCCTTAGTCTTGGAATAAATTAGTATATCGCCTATGAAGACAACTACGAATTTATCCAAATAAGGGTGAAAAATCCTATTCATGTAATCCATAAAATTGCAATAGCATTCGTCACACCGAAAGGCATTACCAGATACTCATAGTGCCCATACCTAGTTCTAAAAGCAGTCTTAGGTATATCCTTTTCCTTAACTCTAATCTGATGATAGCCTGATCTAAGATCTATCTTGCTAAGCACATATGCCCCCACTAATTGATCCATCAAGTCATCTATCCTAGGCAAAGGATATCTATTCTTAATGATTACCTTATTCAGCTGGCGGTAATCTGTACATATCCTCATGCTACCATCTTTCTTCTTAACAAACAAAACAAGCGCTCCCCAGGGTAACACACTCAGCCTCACAAACTTCTTCTCTAACAAGTCATCTAGTTGTTTCTTAAGCTCCGCTAACTCTAAGGGTGACATCCTATAGGGTGTAGCTGAAATCGGTCATGTTCCCGGTACTAAGTCTATAGAAAACTCTATCTCTCTCTCAGGTGGTAGACTAGACACATTATCTGCAAACACTTCAGGGTACTCACACACTACAGGTATCTCATTCACAACAGTACTACTCTCAGATTTCAAAGAAGCTAAAAGCATGTAAACCTGGGCATCTTCCCTTAGAGACGCCTTTACCTGATTGGCAGTCATAAAGTCCTTATTCTCACTCTCAACGGGGTGACCAAACATGATAGTTTTATCAGCACAGTTTAATAGGACATGATTGGAAGATAACCAGTCCATTCCCAGAATAATGTCTAGTTGACTTAGAGGTAAACAAATCAAATCAACTAGGAATTTTCTATCATTAACATAAACAGATCAGTTTAAGCACACATCGGAAGTAGAAACTGACCCACTAGCTGGAGTTTCCACACTCAATACAAAAGGCAAGGAAGAAACAGGCAATTTTAACTTAGACACACAAGCATGTGATATGAAAGAGTGAGTCGCACTAGAATCAACTAAAATGACTAAAGGATTACCCGCAATGAAACCAGTACCTTGGATCAAGTCCTCGGATTGAGCAGCTTCAGTACCACTCAAGGCAAAGACTCTCCCAGTAGCCTTAGGTTTACTGGCGCTTCCATTGGCATCTCCAATTGCTGCTACTGTTCCTTGTGTCTTTTGAGGACAATCACGGGAAATATGTCCTTTCTCCTGACAAATGTAACAGGTGACCTCTCTATCTACACATCGGTTTGCTCGATGACCCTCTTTTCCGCATTTGAAGCAAGTAATAGGAGTGGTAGAACCAACACTTCCACCCTTTGACGCTTGACCAGCAGCTGGAGCATAACTCTTCCTTTGCATCATACCTTTACTTCCACCTCCAATCTTGGGATTTCCCGTTGCACGAGAATACGGCTTGCCCTTGTTAGTCGCTTGGAACTTGTTCTGATTCCTTAAAGGCCCTCCACTCTTGTAATGTGTCGCCTTTGCCCGGTTGTCTTCATCATAAATTCTGCATTTGTTCACCAGCTCGTGAAAACGCGTTATCTCTTGGTAGTTGAACACTTGTTTAATCTCAGGACGAAGACCGCTGAGAAACTTGACACGCTTTGATTCTTCATTAGCAGTTCCCTCATAGGTCGGGCAGAATCGTACTAGTGCTTCAAACTTTGATGCGTAGTCTGCCACGGTGCCATCCCCTTGCTTTAAGTCGAGGAACTCTATTTGCTTCTTATTGCGCACATCATGTGGGAAGTACTTCTCCAGGAATAACCTCTTGAAGTTATCCCAGCTCAACATTGTGCCCTCATCGATCATCCTCTGACAGGTGCTCTGCCACCAGAAGCCGGCATCCCCTGATAACATGAATGCTGCTAACGTCACCTTTTGTAGCATAGGACAGTCCATCGCTCTAAAGATCTTCTCGATTTCGTATACCCAATACGCAACTCCATCGGGGTCATAACCCCCACGAAAAGTAGGTGGATGGTTCCTCTGGAACCGCGCAAGCCAATCCACCTCGTGATGTTGGTTTAGGTTGCCAACGGCCTGTGCCATCGCCATTAAGGCATCGACCATCGCTCGATCGTTCCTACCCCCAGCCATTACTCTTTCTTTATCAAAGAAAGGGTAAGCAAACATACCAGGTAAATCAGAAGAGTAAGGAAATAAAACAAATAATCAAAATCAAAGCAACACAATTCACTCAATCAATCAATCAGGTTAACACCACAGAAGCATAGTAAACTCATAACTCAAGGTCAGAGAACCGACCTGCTCTGATACCAACTAATGTGACACTGATAAGTGAAAATTAGTTGATAAATTAGAGCACTTTTTAGTTCACTTATCAAGGATAAAATGATAATTTTGCCCTAATTTAATCCCTTTTTATTAAATATTAGATAAATTGTATTTATTAATCTGAGATTTGAATTTGATGCTATTTTGATAGAAATATTGCTGATTTTTGCAGGATATTGCAAAGATTTAATTTGAAGGATAGATAGCATCAAATGAGGAAGATATCTGCAAGATTTGAGATTGATTAAAGATATTTAATGAAGATTTAAAGAAGATTTGAGATTATTAATGAGGAGATCATTGCCAATCAATCAAGGATTTTGCAGACAAGCTTCCCAAATAAATTAAGGATTGCTCAATAAATGCAAGGATATCATCAAATAAAGGGAAACAAGGAAAGACAAATATGCCAAAACCAGTCTCGGGGAGAGATCAAGATTAAAAAGAGAAAGTTGTAGCTGCAGGACGCTACCTACGCTACAGCGCATGGTGAAGCCCAGACTCTCTGGAAGTTGCGCTCAATTCTGCGCTATAGCGCATCCTGGAGCGCAGCTCACGCTGATTTGTCCCATGTTGCCGTTTTTAGATAGATTTCTCCCCAATTTGCGTTGTCTTTCCTTAGTCTATAAATAGGAACCTCTTGCACCAATTCAGGGAGAACGATCATTGTAATCCAGTCTATATTTCAGTGATAATGTACCAAAGCTAAGTTTAGAGTAGGAGAGGGGGAGCGCTTCACAAGGATTGAAGATGGTGACAACATCTTCAGTGGTTTGTATGGCTACCTCGTGTAGTTAACTCTCCATTAGGATTGAATGTAATCGATTCCATTCCCAAGTGTATGTTGAACTCTATCTATTTTATTTATGCAGTTCCCTAATTATAGTGCTGGTAATCTCATTCTGTGCTTATTCCTAACTTCCGCGCTTGCGCCGAAGTTATAGGCTAGTTTGTAATTTACGTTACGACTAGGATTGAGTTTGGGGGAGCCTAGACATAGGAAACTCAACCTCTGGGTGAATGAGAATACTCGGTTAACCATTGACTGAAACATGGATGTTTACTGATGATTGATGGGTAGTGTGAGTACCATAATGAAGGGCATCCGACCATTAAGCTTGGTATTGATAAACTGATAGCAAAGAGTTAGTTGATTGTGAATCCAGGATCCGAACATAGATGTATCCTGATGAGTGAAGGTAGTGACAGTACTTGAGCGAAGGTGCGTCTACAGCATTAGGCCTCGTTTATCAATTAGTTCTTTAACAAACGGTATAAAAGAAAGAAAAATAAGCCGAGGGTAAGTCTGTTGCTTGGGAGAGCCCGCATGGATTACCTTTGAGTGTGAGAGGCGACTGGTAACTCGAGGTCATTAGCAATATAGTTTGTCTATAGCGTTATAATTCAAAGCCTATAAGTAGTAGGTAGTCTCGACATACATGAGGGGTGCGATGAGATGAAGTTCAATCCTAATACAAGTAAAGTGTCTCTAACTCTTCCTTTCTAATTCCAATTGATATTTACTTCCTATTTATAATTCCGCAACTATACTCTCTAAACCGTGTTTTCTCTTGATAAATAGATCACAATCTACATAGATTAATCGTTCCCTGTGGATACGATAATCTTCTTACTATTATACTGCTGGATTTGTGGTTCGCTTGCCAGAAACCCATCAGACACCCTTCTACCCCAAACTCTTATACGTTTAATAAATCGAAGTGTAGAAAAGGTAACGTCCCACAACGGGTAAAAGGTTCACATAACTCCTTTATTAAAAACCTCATTATTTCAAAAATAACTTAATTAAAATAAAATATCACTCAAATGTATTCAAATACTCAAGCAGCAGAATCTCCAAAAATAAAAATAACTAGACATCCTACTTGTCGTGCAAGGCATCCAAAACAGTTTACAAAAACCTTCCTAACTAGAAACATAAAGAAAAGAACCCCAATAATATGCCTTGATGTCACATGTACCAGAACAACACTCCCTTTAATAAAAACTCGACACCGGTCGTGTCATCATCATCACCTTTAAAATATCCACAGTGTAACGGTGAGAAAAAGAATACTACTCATACATACACATAAGAGGCTACCCTATCCTCATCCACATATAAACAACCTCATCATTCATCACACCACATACCCAAACATCAATAATTCATCAGATAATAATCATCTATAAATCAGCATATAACTATTCATCTATATCATCATATAAATCTCATACCATCATTCACCAAAGGAATCACATACTCTATTCTCACACATAATACTCATTCATCAATAATATTCATAACATCATTATTTAACTCAGTTTCATCATCAAGTATAACACATATATATCCATCATCATATGCACTGAAACTCATCAACATTGTATATAACTCAATTTCATCATCAAGTATAACATATATATATCCATCATCACATGCACTAAAACTCATCAACATCGTCTCCCAAAGATCATGACTTGGAACTCCGCACAATGGGTGCACCTCGTCAATCACTCTAGTTAGTACCAAGATAGTCTACCGGTGTCACCACACACAATCCGATAGGTTGTACCCCCTCTATGGGCCCGCACAACGACATTCGACCCTAGGCTGCACCCCCTCTATGGGCCAGTACAAATCATCACACAACATCAATCATCATTAAGCACTCGGGATCTCACAATCCACACTGGTAATCGATTACCAACCTCTAGTAATCGATTACCTGCAAAAAAGGTCTCTGGTAATCGATTACAACCCCCTTGTAATCGATTACCTGCAAGCAAACACACTGGTAATCGATTACAGCATCCCTGTAATCGATTACCGACAAGCAATCTCTCTGGTAATCGATTACCACAATCCTGTAATTGATTACCAGTGAACAAGCAACACTTCTGGGTTTCCCAGAACACATTGGTAATCGATTACCACCCTTGGTAATCGATTACCCCCGACGCAGATCACAGTTCGCACGATTTCTAACACTTCTAAATCACTCTAATCAGTCTCTAATCACTCCTCTTTGCTAAACATCAATCATAGTCGATTATATTCATCAAACTCAATCCAAAGCATCAATCTTTAACAGTTTTACACAGTTTCCCATCAAAACCCCAAATCATCAAACCCTTTATTAACCCCTTTTTACTATTCTCATTATTCTCATTCAATCCACTCAATACTTATCAAGAATCATAAAAATACTCATCAATCATAGGTTTTCATCATCTATATTCAATACATCATTTATCAATACAAATTTAGAGTCTTAAATTACTACCCAAGCACCTCTACATGCATATACAAGCAGCACCCTCTCCCCCACCGTACCTTAAGCGAAGATCGATCAACAGCAAGGAAGTCCCTTTCTTGGTTCTTGATGCTCACTCTGCAGTAATCTCCTCTTGAGACGTGATTTCTCCCCTCCTTAGCGTTTCGCTCTATGATGATTATACGAATAAGGATTAGGATGAACTGATAACCCCTCCTTACTAGAATGCCTAATTGTGCTTGGGCTCACTCTCAACCCCCTTATCCTCTTTTAAATTTGAAGTAGCTTTATGGATAAAACTACTAATAATATTAATCCTATTATTTATTTATTTAATTATTTATTCCTCTACTCTAATTAATTTTAATTTAATTAAATTTTACTTACTAAAATTCAGGATGTTACACGTTGTCCTCTGATGATCGTATATCTTGTCACGTCCTCTCCAATCCTGATTGCAAGCCTTTCCGTCTTCTTAGTCTCACCAAGGTCCACTCATCCTCTCGTGTCTCCACTCTCTCCCTCCTCTCTCTTTCTCTCTCACTCATCCTCTCTCTCTCAAAAAGTGTATTCCATTCTATGGTCATGTCACTCTAAAAAAAATTATAACCAACCCTTTATATAAACCTACTAAATCATATTAGGATATTTAATATATATATATAGTACTGTCAGACGTCGGTGTATAAATGTTTTACACAATTGCATTTAATTATGTGCTGCCACATATAGTTTAATGAATATAAAACCTCAAGCGTTGTTAAATTCAATAAACCATGTGACCAGTGGCGGAGCATATAAGTAGAGGGGGGAGCCATGCCCCCCAAGGAAAAAAATTTAATTACTATATATATAAAATTTATTTTTGCCCCCCCCCCCCAAAAAAAAATTATATCACAATATATTGTGTATAATAATAATAAAACTAATTTTAAAATTAAACTCATTATACATTGTATCTTTCATAATCTATAATTCTAATCCTAAGCCCAATTATCAATTAAAAAGTAAATTATTGACCTTAAAACCTAAAAAAGGTGTTCAATTATCACTTAAAAATTAAATTACCTATTGTAAAATTGAAATTTGAATAGCCGCCTCTTTACTTTTGCTCTTTCGTACTGAGAAAGAAAGCTCTCAATTCTAAGAGACGTGGATTTTGCTTTTATTTTCATCATTTACAAGATTATTTCGGTATGTATTTTCATAAATTTTTCTTTTTTCCCCACTTTTTATCTTGCTCTTGAATCCTTGATACTAGTATTGTTATCACTTTTTTATTTTGATATGGAAATTGTGTGTTAATTTGTATGTTTGATTGGCGATTGAAACATTTGCGAGATTGTATATATAATATATTATCGATTTAATACTCAAATTGTTTCCAAAAGGCAACGGTAGTGTAGGTACTAGATAGAGATATTAGTTTTTGTTTTATGTGAATCAAGTAAATCGATTACAAAACCAACGGTAGGTAGAGTTGTAGTTGTAGGAGAAGATTGTAGTAAGTAGTAAATAATAAATCTTTAATTTCTAAAATTTTAATAATTAGTAAGTAGTAAATCATTTAACTTTTAGGAGAAGATTAAAGTTTCTTATTTATTAAAATTAATCTCATGGAAACTTGAAATTGTTAATATTAAATTTCTTGTTGGATCAAATACATTTTAAAATTTTTTGGCGAAGATTGTAGTTTCTTATTTATCAAATACTTTTTTAGTCATATTTTTTTCAAAGATTCTGGTTAATATAATTAAAAAAGTGTGTTTAATTTTATTTTAAAATAAATATTTGGATTATTGTAGTAAGTAGTAAATAATAATTTACACTTGCTTTTAAAATAAATATTTGAATAAAGTTCAATTTTATATTTTAATTTGCATTTGCTTCAATATCAATGACAACAACTTTAAGTTTTTTATATTCTATTTTAGTATTTTACACTTGCTTTTATGTAAATGATTTTAATTATTTGAATTTAAATTTTGAGTGTATCACATTAATATCTTGCCCCCCTAAAAAAATTTAGTCAAGCTCCGCCACTGCATGTGATAGCTCATTATCAGATGTTTATGTAAAATTTTTATACATTTTTTAATAGGCAAAAGTGAAATTTTTATACATTCATAGTGCATGTATATCAATTAAACTCATCTTATTATATAGATTTTGACAGGTTATATTGTGAATGTGAGATAATAATTTTGGTACTATATAATACAATTATTTTGTTAGTGAATTTATTTACATCTTGTTACTTATCAAATTAAATCAGTGGGTAGAAAAAGTGACAAGAGGACCACTCGTGTGGGGGAATAAGCTTCAATTTTATTAAGTGTTAACCATACATATCAACTAGAAGTGGGGACTCTTTGAAGGGTCGTTACAAGGAGGACTTTTCAAAGAATTGTCACCCTTGCATTGAGTTGATTGTTAAAAGATAATATATTAATTTTTTTAAAAAAAAAAACTAAGAATGCTAATTTTAAAACAGATTAAAAATGTGAAAGTGTTTATATTTTATTGAGAAGTGTCTTTTAAATTTTAAAATTAATATTTTTTATAAGCAAAGTTATATATTAAATATTTTAATTTTTAATAAATATTTTTTATTTTTTATTTTTTTGGTTAGAGTACACTTATTAGAAAGATCTATTAAAAAATTGAATCATATAATTTTAATATAAATATATAGTGACATTAAATTACCATAAACAACCTTTATGATTTGTTTAAATGTTGAGGAAAATGAGATGGTAAAATATTTGGTAGAAAGAAAATGAAGAAGAGAGAATATAAAGAAAAAAAACTAAGATGACATCATATGAATTGTTTAGATGGAGGGAAAAAGAAAGGAAAAATGTTCAAGTGATAAGAAAAATCATGTACTTATGTTAAATAATTTTATATTTACTTGTACTATTGATCCCTTTAATTAGTTTGGATAATGTGAAATTTTTTCCAACAAATTAAGTCTCTTTACATTCGAAATTAAGAGAATTTAGTCCACCGTCAAATATTTTTTACCTAAAACTCTCAAATTCTTTATTTTTAATTCAAATATTTGGGGGTTTATGATAGATTTGAGATGTGAATTAATTTTGAAGGTTCAAAAGTAAAAAAAAAATTAATTAAAATTTGATAAAATTTGAAGGATTTTGTAGATTGTGGAATTAGGGTTGCAAGAGAGCAAAATTTATGATTTTGTAATTTTAAGTGAATTTTTATATATTGATTGTTGAGATTCAATTTTAAAAAGATTTAAAATGATTTAATCAACTCAATTTGTGAATATGTTAAGCATAAAGTGAGAAATTGAAGGTTTTAGGTAGAAGAAATTGATATAGAGAATAAATTTTATTAATTTTAAAAATAGATAAATGCAATTTACTCAAAAAGATAAACTTAAAGATCAAAATTGCACATGATTTAAATTAATTAGAGGGAGTAAAACTGTAATTAAGCCTAACTTTTACATCCTTTAAAAGTAATGTTATATATAGATGAGTAGATAAATAAATTTGTACTTTCATTCCAACTTTTTTTCTTTTTTTATTGATAAGGGGGCCAAAGGCCCAGGAGAACAAACTAATCAACATTAGTCATCCGGGGAAAAGACACCTTCTAACATCCTCCATCAAAAGAGGGAAAAGAGATGAGGGACAAGAATTATAACAAGTAACTCATAGGGGTACATTATGACCCAACCTATCCATGTGATCAGTACATCTATTTGATTCTCTATAAGCATGAGTAAGCAGAAAGGAAGGATTCTAGCCAAGGGAGGATCAGATTTCACAAACCATATCACAGCAATGATGGGATGAAGGACAATTTCCATGAACAAGCTGAACAACAAGCTTCAAATCAGAATGGATAATCAAATTAGCAATACCTTGTCTAACAGCCATACGAATGCCCTCTAGTAAAGCCCATAATTCAGCTTTTAAAGAAGAACAAGTACCCAAATTGGCATAAAAACCACTAGTAAATTGACCAGGGCTATCTCTAATAGGGCCCCATAAGCAGCATTGTACATAGACCCATAAACCGAACCATCAACATTAAGCTTTGCAAAACCATGAGGAGGGGGAACCCATTTAATAAGATGTTCAGCTTTGAACAGGTGGTGAGCTAAATGAGGGGAAGCCGCAACATTAATAAGGACACGAGGAGCAAAACTAGTGGTGTGGAAGAAAAGATTTCCAGGGAGATTAGAGACTCTCTTGAAGATCAAAGAGTTCCTATCCTTCCAAATTAACCAGATAGCAACAGGGAAAATAATAGACCAAGGGATACACGCAAATTTATACTTATGAGCTGCCATATTTTTCCTAAGCCACTGGTCTAATCCCAGGCTGAAAAAAAAAGCCGAATCATCAGAAGAAATAAGGAACTCCCAAAGCTCTGCAACTAGAAGGCAATCACGAAGGATGTGCATAATGGATTCTAGAGCTTGTAAGCATCTAGAGCAGGTGTTATCTGTTGACATACCTCTACGGACACGCTCACAATTTGTCAAGATGTGACCATGGATTAATTTCCAAGTAAAGGTGGTAACTCTGGGAGGCCCCTGCCACTTCCAAATATTCACAAAGTCCATGTCCACACAATGTTGATTCAAGTTATCATTAATAAGCAATTCATATGTTGACTTGATGGAGAATTCCCCATTGGGACAATACTTCCAAGCTGGGAAATCAGATCCCCCGGACGAAGAAGGAGGATTTATACTAGAAATTCGACTGAGAATAGATTGGGGAATAAATTCAGAGAACATTGGCCAATTCCAATTCCCTTCAAGAACAAAGAACACAGAAGGAAGATGAAGTTGCCAAGATGGAACATTACCAGTCACAATAGAAATTAAAGGACCAACAACAGGAATGAAGGAATCCTGCCAAAACTTAGTATGGTGGACATCACCCATAATCCAGCAAATGCTCAAACTCACAGATTCCCAAGTTTTAGCAATATCTTTCCATAGCATAGAATCAGATTGCATGACACGGATAGAGGGCATGGAACCAGTGCCAATTCGGTATTTGGCTTTTAAAACTTGAACGCACAGAGCCTCAAGCCGAGAGAGGAGAGATCGGGCAAGCTTCATCATGTAAGCCTTATTTAGAACATGGAAAGGACGAAATCCCAAGCCCCCAAATATTTTGGGACGACAATTTTTTTCCCACGAAACAAGATGACACTTGTGGTGAGTGGGACTAGATCCCCAAATGAAGTCTCTGCAGATTTTCTCAATTTCGTTACCAACTGAACTAAGGAGCACAACAGCCTGCATAATATACACTGAGATGCTCATAATTGAGGATTGAGCTAAGGTAATCCTTCCCGCAAATGAGAGACTATTAACCTTCCAACTAGAGAGTTTTTTTTTCAAACTTTAGCAATTAAGGAGCTACATGTTGATCTAGTCGGTCTAGCATGGAGAGTAGGGAATCCAAGGTATATGCCCAGATCATCAGTTTGTTGAACCTGGAGAGCATTTGAAATTTCCAAAGCCTGAGAAAGATGAACATTTGAGGAGAAAAAGACACTAGATTTGTCAAAACTGATTTCTTGCCCAGATGCTTGGTAGAAGGAATGTAAGATATCTCTGATGGTTCTTGCTTGACTAACTGAGGCTTCCCCAAATAACACGATGTCATCAGCAAAAAGGAGGTGGGAATTAACAATACCACCTCTTCCGAAGATCAAAGGCTTCCACAATGAATGGCGAACAACATGGGATATAAGGTGACTAAGCCTCTCAATGCACAACACAAAAAGATATGGGGAAAGGGAGGTCCCCTTGTCGGATGCCACAAGAGGGGAGAAAAGAATTTAATGGTTTCCCATTACAATTAATACTCATTGAAGGGGTAGAAATGCAATGTAAAATCAAATCAATTAGACGAGGGTCGAAGCCAGCTTGAGGAAGAGAGTCTTCGACAAAGGACTTGTGAAGTTTATCGTAAGCTTTAAGAAGATCAAGCTTAATAGCCATAAATCCACATTTACCTTTCATCGCACGCATGGAGTGAATGACTTCTTGGAAAACAATTACATTATCCACAGTGTTGCGCCCCGGAACAAAGCTACTCTGATAATTGGAGATCAGAGTATTCATGACAGGTCTTATGCAGTTAGAGATAATTTTTGTGATGACTTTAAAAATGACATTGCACAAAGAAATTGGCCGAAGATGGTTAGGGGAATCAGGAGGCACACGCTTGGGAATTAATGTAATAAGGGTCTAGTTGACAGACTTGATGAGCATGGGATTATGGAATACACCTTGAACGAAGGCAGTGATGTGGGGTTAAAGCGTGTTCTATTGGATTTTAAAAAATACAACATGTAATCCATCCGACCCAGAGGCCTTAAGATTGCCCATAAAAAATAATGCATCCTTTAAGAACATCTGGCAATTTAGCTGAGGGGCGATAGGCTTCTTCTAGCCTGGGGAAGGATTCCACAACAGGAAGAAGCACGCGCAGCCTAGGAGAAGATGAGTAAAGGTTTGTAAAGTAATTTATTACCAGAGATTGGAGAGCATCTTCATCATAAATCCATTGACAATTATCAGATTTCAGAGCATCAATCTGATTCTTATTTTTATGGACTGTAGCTGATTGATGGAAAAAATGGGTATTTCTATCACCAAGAGCTAGCCATTTGCTACGAGACATATAGAACCAATAAGTTTCTTCATGGTCAAGAATTTGAACATATTCATCCCAAAGGCTCGCTCTAAGGTTAGTAAGGAAAGGGTTCGAATCCTCTAACAGCTTGGATTGAATTCCTTGGAGTCTATTGAGAAGTCTCTTTTTCTTCAGGAAAATGTTGCCAAACACATTCCTATTCCATGAAGTGATGTGAGTGGAGAACCTCACAACATTTGAAACCCATTCATCCCGAAGGACCCATGTATTAGTAGATGAAGGTAAGGGGAGGTTGATCAGACTAGCAAATTTGAAAATAAGTTTCCAGTGATCATTAGCCACCATTTTATGAATCATTTGAGAAAGGTTGTCATTACTCCAAGTGAACCGAGGCCTTTTGAAACCAATATCAGAGAGGCGAAAAGACGTTAAGATATCCTCAAAGCTGGCCATGGAAGACCTACGAGCAGGAGCACCACCAATTTTTTTTTGAAGTCATAGAGAGTTGTGTTGAAATCACCTACTACACACCTTGGGGAATCACTATGCAGAGCCCCAAAGCTGCATAGCTCATACCATAATTCAACTCTTGTGCTTTCCAGAGGACTAGCATAAACAACAGTAAACAACCAGGGAGGGTGGAGACCATCGCGAATCTGAAGATGAACACAGAATTGTGAAGTTGAGATGACATCAACAAAGATGATAGAAGGCTTCCAAAGACATCACATGCCCCCGGAAAATCTCTGGGCTTCCACACAGGCACTTCCTTGAAGACCAATACGCTGAATGACTTTATCAGCACAAACACAACTGATCATGGGCTCCAAAATCCCTACAAAGGCCAAGGAATGCATATTAATACAATCTTTAACTAATCCAAGAAAAGATCGAGCTCTAGCACCCATGCAATTCCAAACTAATAAATTAGTCAAAATGAAAAAAAAAAGATAAAGTAAACTAACAGATAACAATAACAAAGAGCTAAGGTTGAGGAGAATCTTCCTCCGTGCTACAAGGGTGATCTGTAGCTTTTACATCCATAGAAGTAGGATCTTCAGGTTCAATTCTAATAGAAGGGGTCTCATTATGATTTTTAGAAGGTTCAACATTTGAATGAAAATCTAGGGAACCCTGTCCCCAAAAATCATTTTTAGTTGGACCTTGAAAAAATCAACAATAGAGCCTCCTTCTTGGATACGGGAGATTAAATTTTTCTGGGCAATGCGCATAAGCTCAAGAATCTCTAGTTCCTTTTGACGTTTGCCTTCATTGTTGACCATGACAAGATCATAAGAAGGGGATGCAACAAGTTAGAGGGGGTGGGTTAACTTTAGTCTTAGCCTTTACTTTAGATTTCTTCAAATTTTACTCGACTAAATGGGATTTGGATTTTGAGGGAGGGCTAGAGGAAGGAGATTTCTTCGGTCGAACTTTTTTGGAAGGAGTGGGACGAGGTAAACTGACAACCTGATTAGGAGGTTCCTGATTTTCGGACTGAAGTTGGGGGGAAGCTTTGAATCTGGAGCAGGGTCAGGTTGGGCATCCTTTTCTAGAATTACAAATCTGGAGCCTTCAGGGAGAATAGGGGAACCGATATTAGAAAGATCTTTGGGAATGGGATGAAACGGTTTACGTCGAGGCGGGC
Organism: Sesbania bispinosa; assembly: GCA_026901365.1. Lineage (NCBI taxonomy): Eukaryota > Viridiplantae > Streptophyta > Magnoliopsida > Fabales > Fabaceae > Sesbania > Sesbania bispinosa. The sequence continues at coordinate 24,721 of QLOH01000515.1, read as the reverse complement.
GTTTGACCAACATCCAAGGCCCGAAAGTAGGGGAGCTACATCCTGAGACTCAACATCCTTGCTTTCACAATTCTTCGAAGTGATTTCCATTTCAAAGGGGCCAGGGGGGAGGGCTGCTGGTTGGAAGGAGTGGGGAACAAGCCATCATTGGAGGTGGCACCTTGAACTAACATAGGAGAGTTGTGGCTTTGATCAGCAGGGACGAGAACTGGGTCGAAAGGGGAACTCTCAGCAGAGGCCTTGTGATCGGGAGAAGATGATTCACTACAAAGATCCATATGGTGACCATATTTTCCACAATTGAAACAAATTAGGTGGAGGCCCTCGTATTTAATTTTATAGCATTGGCCCAATGCAATAAACGATGGAAGTAGAGGCCTCCATAAGTCGATTTCCACACAAAATTTAGCGAATTTACCCATGGAATGGATTGAGGTGTGCTCGTCAATACGAAGCATTGTTCCCATCAATTTTCCAACACGCCACAGGAAATGATTATTGTACAACTCCATAGGTAAGTTACGAATTCAGCACAATCTTTTTAAAGGATTTCAGAGAAGGTTTGAATTGAGGCCTACATCGTTGAACCAAAAGATAATGGTCTGTTATGAGCCAGGGGTCGTCATAAAGGGCATGCTTGTGGTCCCCTTGATTTGAGAAACGAACAAGGAAGAAATCTTCCTCTAGATCAATAATCCGCACCGTGCCTGTCTTGGCCCATAAAGATTGAATCTTGTTGGCCATAAATCAAAATCCAATATTTTTTCCAACAATTTGACTATTAGAGAATTTGTCCACGACTTGCACCGGTTCTCGTATCCTTATAGGAGAGTTGTGGAGTAGGTTTAGAGACCTGGCCAACCGTCTCCAATTTAGTATCCGGGATGGAAGAAATCCCTTCTTTAGGGTCAACTAGACTCAATCTAACGGAAACATCTGAAGAAGCGTTAACAACTGATGAATTTGGACCAGACTCGAAAGTCTTTACTTTTTTGGTGTTGCTCTCTTTCAAGTCATCTTCCTCACGGGATGAGAGAAGTTGGTTCATTAGGGAAATCTTGGAGAAATCTTGGAGTTTATCCGGAAAATTTTATTTAGATCTTGTTTTTTACATTTCTCATTTCAACTTTTTTCTTTTCCCCTTTGTTTCAAGTACATTTGAATTTGGTAGGGTAAAGAAGCACCTAAAACTTTAGCAATTAAGAGTATAGAGATATTAGGTGATGGAGTATTCCATTCCATCCAGTAACAACAATTTCCTTCCCTAACACTTCGATTTATAGAGGTGATTTAGCTTATAAATAAAAGAAAGGGAGAGAAATAAGAGAGAAAATTACCTCGTTTGGCATACCAAAGAAATAGGGGAGAGAGAACAAAATGCTGGTAAGGCCATGACTTTACATTTTTTCACAAATATGAAAGTAGTGATTTCCACCCTTTATTAAGCTAACAACAAGTAGAGAAGTGGTGATTTAATTCAAATCAATCCCTAACTTTCATAAAAGTAATGCACTTTAGGGATTAATGGAGGATAACCTCAAGGACCGAGAATAATCTCAGGGACTAATGGAGGATTTTCTTAAAGTTAAAAACTAAAATACACGACGTTATAAAAGTCAAGGACTAAAGTATCAGTTTACTCCAAAAATAAATAAGAAGTTAAATAAAATGTGATTTCCCAGGAATCGAAGAAAAACAAATTAAAAATGAGCTCCGTGTTTTTTTATGCTTAAGATAACTTTTTTTAAGAGCTTATTCTCTTCACAAAAATTAAATTGCTTATTTTTTTTATAAAAACTTTAGAAAAATATTATTTTGCCCAGTTTCTCCCTAAAAGGTGAAGAAAAGCCAAACATACACTATCCTCTCAACCTTTTCTCATTGGCTTAATCATGTCATGCAGATAGACTCGATTGAGTTTTGATAATGGGTAAAAAAATTGATGAAGTGTCTTTTCTCAAAATTAATCTCCTACTTTTTTTTTAAAATGAAAACGTACTATTTTGTAAAATGTTATAAGGAAACTAAACAATTTTATTCAATGAAAATGTTTAAAAAATTTAACTTCTCCCAAATTAATTTTATTCATTGCTGAATATATTGATTTTGTGAAAACAAAAAATCAATCAAATTATTTTCAATCCTTTCACCTACTTTTTGTCAAATTCTGAAGAAAGGTGATAGTTTTTTCCCCTTGTCCATAAGAAAAGTGATAGTTGAAAGCTACACATATCCGATGAAATTATTATGTATATTAAACTTAAGTATACTAGCACAGCTAGGCCGTGGTCCACAATGCAAAGGAACGTTATCTTCCCCCCCCCCCCCCCCCCCCCCCCCCCCCCTTTACACGTGGTGCGGAGCAAAAAAACTCCTTTGTTTGTATTTATTTTTAGTTTTAAATTTTAATTGATATATTTTATTTATAATTATAAAAATATATATCACCTATTGCTTTTAACATATCAACTTCTATATGTTAAATTGAAATTTTTACTTTTAAATATGAGAATTTCTCCTAATATATATCCTCATTATTAATGTTTCACATAACTTTTTTTACATAAAAATATCGTTTCTTTTATTATCTTTTATACTTTTTATTTATCTTAAATGTTATTACATAAATATAGTTAATCGCATAAATCTTTTATTTATTTCGCAAAAAAAATCATAAATATAAATTTTGATACACCATAATAAATTAATAAAAATAAATAATAATGTGTCTTAATATATGTAATTTATTTTCATAATTTTATTATAGTTTATAAAACTTTATATGTGTTTAAATATTTTAATTTGAATGTTATTTTTATAATTGAAAATTACCATATAATGCATGTAATACTTACAAGTTGTAAAGGGAATGTAAAAACAATATTTAATATTATAGAAATGAAAAAATTATATTTTTTATATAAAATCATAGAAATAAGGTTGGAAAATATGATTCCATGTAAACTATATGTTAAATATTTATAATTATGTATAGTTTAACTTTTATGGCATATCCGTCAAAAAAATGGAATAGGTAGTTTGAGGCTATACTTTCGAGCTGAAAATAAGTGAATGTGGGAAGTGAGATTTAAATCTTGGGACATTACTCGGATCACCCATTTTGTACAGTTTACAGTTATTTTTTATTGATATAATTCTTCAAAATTATATATTATAATCTATTATTTTAATTTCAAATTTTTAAAAATTTATGACTAAGCTAAATCATAAAAAGTTGAACAATAATTAGGCTGCTGGGGAACAAAAATTTTGCTGAATCAAAATATCAAGATCAGATGGATGTATTATCTTAATTAGGGGTGTTAACGGGTCGGTTTGTTCGGTTCTGTAGGCAAAATAAATCTGAACCAAATAAAATTGTTCGGTTAGTTTAGATTTTTCAATTTTTCTGTAAGAGACCTGAACTAAACCAAACCGACCAAGAATGGGTTGGTTCGGTTCAGTTCAATCGGATCATAAATTTTAGCATGTCAATGCAGTCAATTTTTTTGTTCCAAAAATTTTGTTTAGCAAATAATAGAAAATTTCATATAAGTAAAATATAATCTATGATAAAATCTCATGTTAATATTTAATCTCTCCTCCATAATAAAAATTCACGTTGATGTTTATTTTCTTCTCTTTTCCAAATTTTTAGTATAATTTTTTTTATTTTGGAGTGGTTCAGTTCGAATAACGAATTTAATGTCTCTAATCCGTTACCTGAACAAATCATTGACGGATTTGATTGGTTCGGTTTGGTCCAATCCGATTAAGCTAAAAATATAAGCAAATCATATTGGTTCGGTTCGATTCATCGGATTGAACCAAACCAATGAACATTGTACCCCTATATTACCAATAAAATAACTTAAGAAACATAATAAGAGTAATAAAAGAAAAAAGAAAATAGTCATCCTGTAAAATAGGGATGTTTATGGATTAATTTAGTTCGGATTTAGGGTAAAATAAAATTTAGACTAATAATATTCGATTGATTTGATTTAGTTCACTATTTAAAAAAAAATCTTCAAATTAGAACCAAAACAATTTAATTAAAGATGAGATTGATATATGTCATGAGATGAAGAGGTAAAAAAATAAATTATTATACCTTTTTAAGTTTTTATTCTCACATATTATCTTTCTTATATAAAATTTTGAATTTTATATTATTGTAATGTAAAAAAAAATATTTATTCTTTAATTATTTTAAACAATAGTAAATCAACTCTAAATGCTATTATTACTTTTAATTAATATTTAGTTGTTTTTCAATTATAGTTTTACGTAATACCTCATTAATCATTTTATTTATATATTAATTATATATGATCAAAGCCACTTAGTAAATGGATGAGATCATGAGAGGCAGGGACGGATTGAGGGCAGGCATGCGACTTAGCCCCCCTCCCTCACTATATACATTATATACATATTATATAAAAAATAAAATATTAACCATATATATATATATATGTAATAATTGAAAAAAATAAATAAAATGAGTCTAATATATTTAATTTTATAATATAAATTTTATTTAATATTCATTATTGAAATTTATTCTCTTTAAGTGATTTCTATAAAAAAAATATTTGATACATATATTATTATTCATAAATTTTATAACATGAATGTACTATATGTATAACTTAAATAAAAGATATGCCGAATTTAATTACTATTTAATATTTATTACTACCTTCGTTCCTATTTAATTGTCCACTTTGACTAAAAACACACATATTAAGGAATGTAATTATTACTCTTGTTTTCCTGGAAATAAATTTTAAACTTTCTATTTTACTCTTTTATCTCTCTTAGTACTATTGGCTCTCATTAATTTTCAATAATGGGTCATTTATTAACATAAGGGCAAAATAGAGAAAAGTGTAATTATTAGTGCATTGGGTTTGTAAGTGGACAGTTAAATAGGAACAAATTTTTTCTTTGAAAGTGGACAGTTAAATAGGAACGGAGGTAGTATTAAAAAAAATTTCGGCCCCCCTTCATGTGATTCTGGATCCGTCCCTGATGAAAGGATCATAATGAACATGAAATGAAAAAATGAAAATAAAGAGAGTTGTATATATATTAAAATTTTAAATGTGTAAATTTAAAAATAAAAAATAATTGATGAAGAGATTGATTATAATTAATTTAATTTAAATTTAAATTTAAGTTAAAATATATAAATTAATTAACCTAACTAATTAAAATCAATTTAATTGACTTCATTTCAATCATCTTCGATAATTAAACACCTCTACGTAAAAATACACAAAGTCATGTAAAGTAAAACATATAGATATTTTGGGCCTTGTCCCCTTCAAACCTTCAACTCAACCCAAAAATGGCTAAAAAGAAATGTACATATCTTCTAATGCTGGACCATGTTAATTTAAATGATGAAAGTGGCAGAATCAATGCGGCATTGTAGGTGCTCTACAAAGAATGGGAAAAGTGTACCACTTATAGGAGTGAGACATTGCCCTGTTGTACCAAAACAGGGGACACTCATAAAATTTTTCCTATAACAAGCACAAACAATGAAAAGTCACTTCTTCCACACCCACCCATTTGTTTTGCATTTTTTACACGTACGTCTCAAGCGATAAGGGAAGATGGAATATCTCAATCAATGGACTTAAATCATAAATCATAAATTATAATAATGAACATCACATCATTTTTTTTTGTCCAAATTAAAACTTTGAACATTGATTATATGAGTTCATTTTTGCTCTACCTAAATTGGATATTGCTAGCTTGTAATAAGATGCAATTTTTACGAGATATATTAGATTTTTCCTTGACCTAGATTCAATTAATTAATATATAGAAAGCATCACTCATGCATATGTGTTGTTCATATACTGACATAGGCATCTACTATATACATACTTGAACATTAATTTTGTTGTTATTATACATGTTAAGTATTAAGCTACAAGAATGAAATAGAATCAGCCAAGTCCAAGCCCAAGTCAAAGTTCAAGCCCAAGTCACACATTGGAGGATCACCAAATAGCAATCAGAATGAAGAAGCCAGGTCCAAGTCCCACATCGGAGAGCTATTGAGCACACAAGCTAAGTCCCACATTGCTGAGTTGTAAATGGTTCTGTTAGCCGAATCTTTCTGTTATGCTCCTCTCCTTCTCTCAATATTCCTCCCCTTCTCTCAATCCGTTTTTCACCTTTCTGTTTTGATTTTTCCCTTTTGTGTAATTGTTTTTACTCCTTCCGTTCACTCCTTCTTGGTGTGTATATAAGTGGAGGATTGTAAGCTTCATTTGTCAATTCAGAAATATAATGTCCAGTTAAATGCAAACACTCTAAATTTCTTATTCTCTTTGGTCCGAAACTTTTATGGTATCAGAGCTCTTGATCTTAAGAATAAAGAGCTCTGGTTTTCTGCATCCATGGCAAGGGGTAATTCAAACAATGGAGGTAGTAACCCTCCTCATCCTCTAGTGCAGAATCCAGCTTTGAATCCCCTAAGTGAATACTACATTCATCCTGGAGAGAATCCCTCATTGGTGCTAGTAACTCCATTACTTTCAGAGAGAAACTATCACAGCTGGGCAAGGGCCATGAAAAGGTCCCTTATATCTAAGAATAAGTACAAGTTCGTCAACGGCATGTTGCCAATGCCTCATTCCTTCGATCCAAGCTTTGAAGCATGGGAGAGATGTAATAATCTAGTTTTGTCCTGGATGTTCAACTCAGTGTAGCCAACTATTGCACAGAGCATTGTCTATTTAGAGGTAGATGTAGTAGCCTAGAAGCTGTTAAAGGATAGGTTTGCTCAAGGTAACAGAATCTGTGTGTTTAAGTTGCAACAAGATTTGAATTCTCTAAGACAAGGTACAGACTCTGTCACTTATTATTTCACTGAAATGACTACTATATGGGATGAGATTGAGAATGTTAGACCCCTTCCTAGTTGTTCTTGTGCTGTTAAGTGTGAATGTGATGCTAGTAAGAATGGAAAAATATATAGAAATAAGGATTGTATAATGGAGTCTTTAAGTGGTTTAAATGATGAATTTGATGTGGTGAGATCACAGATTCTTATGATGGAACCATTTACAGATCTGAGTAAGGTATTTTCTTTGGTTGTTCAACAAGAAAGAAAACTAGGAAATAATAATAATGGAGATGTGCAGGCTTTTTGTCAATGCAGCTGAATGGAAGAAACCATATGGCAGAGGAAGAGGTGGAGGAAGCACCTATAATGGCAAAGGAAATCTTAAGGTGTGTAGTTTCTGTGGCAAAACTGGACATACAATTGAAGTGTGTTACAAGAAGCATGGCTATCCAACCAGCTTCAAGAATAGAGCTCCTGGCAGTGTTAATAGCATAACAGGAGATTCTTCCAACTCTGTTGTGAATGCTAAAGCGGATTCCAAATCTGGCATTGATACTATTTCACAAGCCTCTTCACAAGTTTCATTGAGTGATGAGCAGTTTAAAGCCATTATGTCTCTTCTTCAACCTTCAAATGCAGCTAGTACTTCAAAGAACAATCAGGTAGCAACTGTTACTACAAAACAGCAAAATCAATCAGGTACTCCCATAGTTTGCAGCATTCACACCATTATGACTAACACTTGGATCATGGATTCAGGAGCCACAAACCACATCTGTTCCAACGGAAAAAAATTTAGTTGCTTAAAACCAATAAACACAAGCCCTATCTCAGTTAGCCTTCCAAATGGAAAAATATCCATAGCCACACATAATGGACCATCCACATTGCTGAGAATATCATTTTACCAGATGTCTTATATTTACCTGGCTTTACTTTAAATCTAATCTCTCTTTCAAAAATGAGCTCTCAACTTAATTATGGTTTTATTGTCCTTCCTGACATGTGCCTTATACAGGACTTGACCAATTTGAAGATGATTGGTTTAGCTAGGATGAAGAATGGATTGTACTACCTTCCACATCAACATTTTCCCTTTCCACACAAGTCAGATTCTACTATAATCAATGCTACCTTAACCAAGCCATACTCTTTTCCTGAGACAGCTTTGTGGCATTTTAGGTTGGGACATGTTTCCAATTCAAGAATGAGCATGTTATGTGTTTTGTACCCTTTCTTAAATACCTATAATAAAGATCTCATTTGTGATACTTGTCATTTTGCAAAACAAAAAAGGCTGCCTTTTAATGATAGCACAAGCAAAGCTGCTCAACCCTTTGATTTAATTCATTTGGATGTATGGGGACCCTATAGTGTTCATACTATCCAAAAACACAGATATTTTCTCACAATTGTTGATGATCACAGTAGATATACTTGGATCATTTTCATGCAACAAAAATCAGAAATAGAAAAACATGTAAGGAATTTTTTCAAGCTAATTGAAACTCAATTTTCCAAGAAAATAAAGGTAATAAGGTCAGATAATGGAACTGAGTTCTTTATGAATTCCTTTTATCAAGAATTTGGAATAATTCATCAAACAAGTTGTGTTGAGACATCTCAACAGAATGGAAGTGTAGAAAGGAGACACTAAATTATTCTCAATATTGCTAGAGCCCTTCTATTTCAAGGTAATTTACCAAAAGGTTTTTGGGGCCTGGCTGCTGCACATGCGGTACATTTGTTGAATAGAATTCCCTCACCAATCCTTGATTCTAAATCGCCACATGAGATTCTTTTTGGACAAAAAACCTTACCTTAATCATTTAAAAGTTTTTTGGTGTCTCTGCTACTCTTCAACAATTACTTCTCATAGAAGCAAATTTGATCCAAGAGCAAAGAAATGCATCTTTGTAGGGTACAAACCTAGAACTAAAGGTTTTTTGGTATATGAATTGTGTACAAAACAACTACATGTTTCTAGACATGTTATTTTTGAAGAGTTTACATTTCCTTACCAAAATGTCACACAAAGCATTCCCTCTGATCCCCTTCCTCATACCTCTATAGATACTGCACCCTTGCCTACTATTATTCCATCAAAACCTTCACCAGAATTATCCACACCATCACATCACATCCACTCAGACTCAACACCAGAATTGAGAAAATCTAGCAGTGTCAAGCAGCCACCAGCATACCTCAAGGACTTCCAGTGCAACTCCATTCTCTCATCTCAGCTGAACAATCAAGGTACACCTTACCCTCTCTCATCTTACTCTTCCCTATCTAATTTATCTCCAAATCATGCTGCATACTGTGTGAGTCTCACAGAAATCACAGAACCTAGTTCATTCTCTGAAGCTAGCAAGCAAGAATGTTGGAGAAAAGCCATGGAGGCTGAAATCCAAGCTCTTGAGCTCAATGATACTTGGACAATTATGGACCCTCCTCCTGGCATCATTCCCATTAGGAACAAATGGGTCTACAAAATAAAAAGAAAGTCGTATGGGACCATTGAGAGATTCAAGGCAAGACTAGTTGCCAAGGGATACAATCAAGTTGAGGGACTTGATTATTTAGACACCTTCTCACCAGTGGAAAAGCTCACTACAATCAGAATTATCTTGGCACTTGCCTCAATACACAAATGGCATTTGCATCAACTAGATGTGAACAATGCCTTTCTACATGGTGACTTAAATGAAGATGTTATATGACTTTCCTCAGGTTATGCCAACTTCTCAACCTAATAAAGTTTGTAAACTGACCAAGTCTCTTTATGGCTTAAAACAGGCCAGCACATATTGGTTTGAGAAGTTGTCCTCGTTTCTCTTGGAACTAGGATTCCACCAAGCTTCTGCTAATCACACTCTTTTCTTGAAATTCTCTGGGATTGACTTCACTGGATTACCGGTCTATGTTGATGACGTCCTTCTTTTTGGGACTTCTCTGGCTGAGTTCAATATTGTTAAACAGCAATTGCATGCTTCCTTTGGAATTAAAGATCTTGGGGTTCTAAAATATTTATTGGGCCTTGAAGTTGCTCATTCTTTCCAGGGAATTTCCCTTTCACAAAGGAAATAGTACTGTCTTGATCTACTCAAGGATGCTTCTCTGCTGAATTGCAAACCAGCATCTACCCCACTGAATCCAGCCACACGCTTACAACATGACAAGGGAGTGTTGCTTTTAGATGCCATTACATATAGAAGGATGGTTGGAAAATTACTTTATCTCACCACTACAAGACCTAACATCACCTATGCTACACAACAGATTAGTCAGTACCTCAATTCACCAACTAAAGTTCATCATCAAGCCGCAATCAAAATCCTCAGGTATCTCAAGAATGCACCTGGACTTGGTCTCTTTTTCCCTCGAAATAATGTCATTCAACTCCAAGGATTCACAGATGCAGACTGGGGGGCTGCTTGGACACCCACAGGTCTATCTCTGGTTATTTTTTTATTGGAGCTTCTCTTGTGAGCTGGAAATCCAAGAAGCAACCTACTATAGCTTGATCTTCTACTGAAGCAGAATATAGATAGAGCTCTTGCCACAGCAACATGTGAATTACAATTAATGGATCCATTATTTGCTTCAAGATCTGCATATTAGTCACAAGTTCCATGTGTTATTTTGTCACAACTAGAGTTCTATTCACATTGCGTAGAACCCTGTGTTCCACGAAAGAACCAAACACTTGGAGATTGATTGTCACTTAGTCGGGGAGAAGTTGAACTCTGGTTTGATGCACTTACTGCCTCTGTCTTCTGCTGACCAAATAGCAGATTTTTTTACTAAAGCATTGCTTTCTAAATATTTCCATTCTTTCCTTTCCAAGCTTGGAGTGCACAACATTTATTGCCCTCCAACTTGCAAGGGGGGTATTAAGCTACAAGAATGAAATAGAATCAGCCAAGTGCAAGCCCAAGTCAAAGTTCAAGCCCAAGTCACACATTGGAGGATCACCAAATAGCAATCAGAATGAAGAAGCCAGGTCCAAGTCCCACATCGGAGAGCTATTGAGCACACAAGCTAAGTCCCACATTGCTGAGCTGTAAATAGTTCTGTTAGCCGAATCTTTCCGTTATGCTCCTGTCCTTCTCTCGATCTGTTTTTCACCTTTCTGTTTTGATTTTTCTCTTTTGTGTAATTGTTTTTACTCCTTCGGTTTACTCCTTCTTGGTGTGTATATAAGTGGAGGATTGTAAGCTTCATTTGTCAATTCAGAAATATAGTGTTCAGTTAAATTCAAACACTCTAAATTTCTTATTCTCTCTGGTCCGAAACTTTTAAAGTTTATGATGCAATTGTTACACAGCCAGTGGTTGGAAGTTTCTATACTCTTGGATGAAACAAGAATTAATCAACTCTTTTTTTTTCTGCTGGATTCAAATTTAATCCACTTGTCAAGAAACAGCCTCACAGATAGTATCAAATGTACTGATTGCACAATATAGACTTGACCAATTATAAAATGTCGGTGGATTAATTGCGCTCTTAATTAAAATAAAGTCATATGAAATCTTTTTGCAAAATTTACTCTATAGACATGGTGCACACTTGTAGCATCTTTCTTTCCCCAACTTAATACTGTCATGTCCTTTTACTGGAAGAGTATATATGTTTCCCCAACTTGATCCATATCTAGAGTATTTTACTTTGAATATATGTGTTATATATGAGTGTCAAGTGATCTATTCATTTGCAAGTCGTGAACTACCAATTAATATGTTCTTGATACATCAATGAAATTCAGAGGAACAGAATTCGTGGACAAGTGGATATATATGAGTGATGGTCAGAATCAATTAATGAATTAATTAACATATATTTGGGATCAATTTTGAAATGCATGTCTGAAAGGAGGATACGAAAGGAAGCATATTGACCAGCTATATATTGGTGATGAAAATTCAAATTTAATTGGTTAAGTGTTGAATTGAGGTAGCTCTTTCAATTTCTCAGAAATTCAAAAGAAGAAGTGCATTAATTTTTTTTTTTTGAAGGAAAGAAGTGAATTAATTAATACGATGAACCTTTGAGAACCCAGATTCTAAAGTGAAGTTTTTGTGTTGTTTTATTAAAGAATTTTCAGCATAAACGTACACCAACCCAGCCTATGTTGCCCGGAAAGTATACCTTTTTTAGTCATTTAATTGATTCTTTGTTAGTGATTATTAGACTCAGTTTTATTACAAAAGGCTTTTTAATTTATTCCTCTCTACTTTCAAACTTCTTTTTTACATTTCTTTCAAAATTCGATACAAAGGTAATCTCGGCTTATATATATACATTTGAACTATTCTTTAATTTTCCATCCAATTGATAAGGATATGGTTAGTGTGTGTTTAAACCGACTTATTTTGGACTTTTTTTTTTCTTTTAAGAAGATTCAGAAGCTGAGCTAAACAGAACAATATTTTAAATAAGGAAAAAATATGTTTTCCGTCCCTATAGTTTTGATCAACTTTGGCTATTGTGCCTGTACTTTAAATCATTTATTTTTGTTGTCCATGGACTTTCTAAACCCCTAAACTATGGTCCCTGACCGTTAATGAGATTTGTTAACCTGATGAACTGGGTAACAAAAGTTACATGTTACCCTCAATAGTGGCTCATAAATAGCTGACTCATCTAATTAATATTTTTTATTAATTTTTTAATTATTAAAATAACCATAATTATGAAATTAAGTTTTTTATCGGGTAAAATTGCTTAGGTGAAAACCCTAATTTAGCAATTAAGATTATTTTAATAATTAAAAATTAATACAAAAGTTAATTAGATTATCATTAAGTTATTTGGGACTATTGAGGCTGACATGTAACTTTTGTTAGCCAGTTCATCAGGATAACAGATCTCACGGACGGACAGGGACCACGGTTTGGGTGTTTAGAAAGTTTAGGGACAAAAAACAGAAGATTTGAAGTACAAGGACGAACACTAAAATTGACCAAAACTATAAGGACGAAAACATATTTTTCCCTTTGAATAAACTCTTGCAAATAACAAGCAATTTATTTTTATCAAGTAAAAACAATTTTGTAAAAGTAACCGAACTAACCCTAAAAATCACGCGGAGAGAGGAATTCCTCTTCAAACCATTTGAATACTGTCTCAGCTATTAGTTATAATTAACTTAGGGTATGTACATTTCGGTATGTCCGTGCATATTAATATCTACACATCAATTCTCTTGCTTTACATTTACTGCACAGAGGGATCTTTGGTGTGGGAGTGATCCTCTTTGTTTTCGTTACAGTAGACTTTTTTCAATTGTCATTGATAAAAATGTAACTATCAAAGATTTGGTGTTTAGGGGGGAAAAGGGATTTGAATGGAGGTTTAGTTGGCGGAGAAATCTATTCCAGTGGGAGATTGACCAACTAACTCTTTTACAAGGAGAATTGCAATCAGTTTTTTTACAGGTGAATTCCAAAGACAGTTGGCGATGAAAAGCTACTAAAGATGGAGTCTATTCAGTAAAGTCAGCTTATTCAATCATTACAAATGAACACTTATTTGCTGATTTTCCGCTACATATACTTATGGAGCAATCCTGTGCCCACAAAGGTGTCCTCTTTTACCTGGACAACCATACTAGATAGAATTCCAAGTAAACAGAATCTTATTCGAAGGAATGTCTTACCTAGTAATGTTGGTTTCTGTGTTTGGTGTGGTTCTTGTGAAGAAACTACCTGCCATATTCTGTTTGATTGTTTCTTTTCTCACAAAATTTGACACTTTGTTTGGATTGGTGTGGTTTTATGTCTGCTCTCCATGTTTCTTGTCATGATAATTTTGACCAGTTTGTTGGGCTACCAAATTGTAGTAGTCCAAATCGTCTTAAGTGGTCAGTGATATGGATGGCAACCGTTTGGTCACTATGGTTAGCTAGGAACCTTGCTATTTTCCAAAATAAAATTTTGGACACTGCTGAACTTTTGGACTTAATTAAAGTGCGGTCCTGGAAGTGGATATCAGCTAAGGATCACTCATTTTCTTACTCTTTTTCTGCCCGGTCTGATTATCCTTCAGCTTGCCTTAATTGTGTATGATTGGTCTTGGTCTTTCTCAATATATGGTTTTCTTGTGGATCTGCTGGAATATTGCGAGATGCATGTTGGTGGTGTGGAGGTGTAACTGGGTTTCTTTGTAATCTGTTTGCTGCTCACAGCTAGTTCTTTTTTCTTTGTAATTTGATAGACTGACTTTGTATGGGTTGAAGTACCCCTTGTACTCCCTTTTAATTTTATTTCATTTGCTTATAAAAAAAAAACAAAAGTTGATGACCTAAATCATTAACCAAATAATACACGTTAAATGGGCGAGCATCATTTTCATAATTATATATTACATACTCCTTTAGCCTTATTTATAATGCTTTGTATTATTTAGTGCTAAATTTTGCTTTTTGCTGTTTTTTTTTTGTCCAAAACTTATAATATCCCTTAAAGCCAAATACACAGTTTAGCGTCAGGATTTTTTTTGGGGTCAGAGATCCATCAAACAAGAACAAAAAATTTGGGTGAGGGGATTGAATTTTGGTTTCTTTTGAACAGAACTTGTATCCAATACTGTTCCATGTTGTTGGATAACCCACATGGAAGGTGGCCCTTGCTTTTCACACCCTCATTTTGCTTTTTAGACCACCTTACTTTTTGTGAAAAAATTCAAAGATTTCCTCCAACCATTTATGGAAATTAACTTTCTGAAACTAATTTGCAAAAGCTAAATAATAAAAAAGGTTAAATATGTTTTTATCCCGTGAAAATATGGTGAAATTTAATTTTGATCCTTCATTTATTTTTTCATTGGTTTTCATCCTCTATTTTTTAAAAGCACATGATTTTAGTCATCGTCGATAGTTATATTCCGCTAAGTGATGACGTAACAATATTTATTGTAGATTTTACTATAGATTTTCCTGTAGATCTCAAAATTTAAAGAAAAGTTTGTTTAGATTCTAAAATTTGCAGGAAATTTACTATAGATTTTTTTATAACAAAGTAAAAAAAATGATAGCAGCATTTTTATGTAAATAATTTGTAGTTTTTTCAAAATTTACTACACATGAAATTTCTAGAGAAAAAATCGCAAGAAATTTTCTATGAATTTTTACAAGAAAAAAGTCGTAATGGAGTTGTGAAAGTCACTTAACAAAGTACATGTAATAAGGAGGACTAAAAGCATGTCATTTTAAAAAAGGGAGGATCAAAACCAATGAAAAAATAAATGAGAGACCAAAACCAAATTTCACCATATTTTCAGGGACCAAAAACATTTTTAACCCTAATAAAAATACACTTCTAGAAATTCATTTTCCAAAGTAAACTTTTTTATAAAGTTTTAGATTTTAAAGATGGAAAATATCTAAAAAATTGAAATTTTATAATTATTTGCAGAAATTACTAGAGATCCATCTTTGAAAATTAAAACTTCATAAAAAAATTTAAATGAAAGTGACAGATTTTAAAGACTAAAATTCTTCCATCTCTTTTTCATGCCTAATAAACTTAAAGATGGAAGGTGGAAGTGGAGATGGTGGGGAGATGAAAGAGGGGTGATGGGCAGGGATAATTTGGAAAATATATTTTCAAAAAGGGTTGAAGGATGTAATGTAAATAACAAAATGGTACTAAGAGCAATTCCCATGCAAGGTTCAGGTATTGAACTATCCATAAGGCGTAGCACTTTTTTTTTGGTCTAATAAGGCCTAGCCCTTACATTATAGGAACAACAGCCTGATTATTATGGTGATGCTCAACGATGTTGTTAATAGCCCACTGAGAAGGACATTCCGTTATGGCCCCCAAAAGCTGGATAAACCCAATCTCGCTTTCATGAGTTCTTTCACCTCATGTCATTGCAGTCAACAATTTTTTCTTGAAAAAAAAAACAATTTTTTGGGCCTTTGAGCAACTATTTATGCAAATAATGAAGGGGTGATAGTTTCCAACAAAAAATAAAATGAAGGGGTGATAGATGTGTGTTGCTGTAAATGAGCCAAGCCGAACATTTGAATGTGAAGTTTTTCATTTGTGAAAAAACTGGGTGGCTCAAATATGACTTATTTATTTAAACGAGTCAAACTTAAAGTTAGGACTTGTTTGTTAAAGAAAAAATAAAGCTTGAACTTGACTTTTTCAGTTCATTTATAATTTAATTATTTTTACCTTTATGAAAATTTTCTTTAAATCATTATTAAAGTTTATGAATTTAGTATTTAATAAATATTTTAATATTAAATGATAATATAAAAATCAAAATATATACTTAATATATGGTATATGTAATTAAAAAATTCTAAAATATTATATTTTTTGAAATTTAATACATAATTTCTTGACTAATATATATAAGAAATATTTTAATACTTATTTTTATATATAGTGAGAGTAATTCTTTTACTTTATTATTTTATTGTTTATTTTAAAAATAAACTTATAATTTTACTTATCTTATTTTATTTTAATTGTTTATATTAATTAATTAATTATATATATAATAAGCCAGCTATTCACAAACCCTTAATGTCAATCTTATAAAATTTGGGCTAGCTAGCTTGGCTCATTTAAATAATCGATGTCAACTTTAAGTTTGAGTTTATTTGTTTAATTAAACAAATAAGTTTGATCGAGCATTTAACGAGCTGAACACAAATAATTCACAAATAAATCACATCATTTACATACTTTCGTTGCGTATAGTCTATATAGTGCTGTCATTGTTAATATTATCCAAGTATCCGAGGGGAAAATGCTTGTTTTATTTCCTTCATAATATAGGTTCAAGTCTGGACCAATATACATATTTCAAGGCATATGATTTGAATTTATTTATTAGTTGAATAGATATATACAAACAAAATAAAAAAATAAGTTTTATACATATGTCCATTAATATACTATATATTTACATCGTTTAGAGGGTTTACTAACAGATAAGATGTTATATTTATTAAATGATGTGACAACATGTACATCACTAGATGTTTTTGTAAATGTTTTTTTACATGGAGTATATCCATTAAATCTTTTATTTACTTGTGGTCCTGCTCCAAGTTATCCTTGATAAATATTAATTGGATGAAGAACATTTAAAGTATATGGTGAAATTTAGTGATTAAATATGACATAATTGCACTTTTGGTCCCCCATACTATCATCAATCCGCGTTTTGGTCCCCTTACTTTTTTTCGCGATTTTGATCACCTATTATTCCAAATTCGCGATTTTGGTCACTCTAACACATACTTGGGAGGTATAGAGGGACCAAAATTTGAACTAAATCGCGAATTTGGAATAATAAGAAGACCAAAATCGCGAAAAAAAGAGTAGGGAACCAAAGTCACGGATTGATGATAGTAGGGGGACCAAAAGTGCAATTAAGCCAAATAAAAAACTATTAATAGTTGATGAAAGTTAAACGAGATAGATTTAATTTGATAATATATATCCGACCTATTTTATTGATTTTCTCATCAGTATTTACACGTACAACTGATACTTTATTATTCACTGAAGAGCAACATCAAGTATATATTTTTGTACTCTCTTTTAATATAAAAAAATTGAAATGTTCCTTAAAATTTTTAAATTAATTTACCGAGGTTATTAATTATGATCGTTTTCAATGTAAACGGCAAAATTTACACTTTTTTATATTCTTTTTTTTCAAAACAAATAAAACTTGTTTTGGCCAAATGGTTTTTTTACCAACATTATAAATCATTAAGCCTTCTACAACCGCAAATGAACAGAGCGATATTACAATGTTAAACATAGAGGGGTGGAAGATGGGGAGGCGTAATTGAAGGAGAGAGAGGAAGAGATGAGAAATGGTGAGATTTGAAGGTGGAAGAAGGCAGAGGGGAGGGGAGGAGTTGGTAGAGATATAGAAGGAGGAGGGGAAAAACTTTTATCATAGAAGAGAGAAAACACATATAAAATAGAAGGCAATATCCATCCAAGATGAGAGAGAAAGTCCCATATAATGGGGGAGAAAACCCCCTCTCTCCTAGGGGAGAGGCTTGCTAGTCGGTGTTGCGTCATGAGGGTTTCTTACTGACCAAATGGTTGTTTGATGTGGATTGTTCAACACCAAAACAAACAAGTCATCCAAGTGATAGAGATTTCAATTTCTCTTAAATAAAAAGTCTAAAATTCAATATATTAATTGTGATTATAAGCATAAAAATTAACCTTGTATTTAATTTGAATAGAGTAATTTAAAATTTTACTAAATTTCATGTATTAGAATAATAAAGGAGAGAATTTCAAATGACACATATTAAGAGAAAATTTCAACATTTATCTCTTATGTTTAATCTTTTATATTATCATTTATAATTCATTTCTTATTTATAATTCACTCAGCATTACCTATATCATAATTTTGTTGATTATAAAATTTTTCATCCAATCCTACACTAATTCTTCCCTTCTAATTAATGAGTTGTTCACTAGCTCGGTTAGACCAAAATTAGTCGAAGTTAAAATAATTTAATTTCATATAAAAGAGTCTTAGATAAAAATTAAATAAAATATCAACCATGATTCAGTGTAAGTAACACATTCAGTATGCGTAATAATCATAGTTATAAAAATCGGACCGGACCGGCCGGTCCGACCGAAAATCGGTCCGATGATCGGTCCATATCATGCAAAAATTAAAACGGCTGGTTCCAGAACTGGTGGGAACCGGTCAAGAACCGGTCGAACCGGCCAAGAACCGGAGAAAACCGGTAAAAAACCGGTGTCATCAAACCGGTTGAACCAGTCATTTTTTAAATTTTCAAAATTTTTAGTTTTTTTATTTTATTTTTTATTTTTTATTTAATCTAAAATATTTTTGTGATAAATAAGAATAAATTTTTAAGTATTGCACATAAATATTTATTCTTTAGTCAATTATTATTATTTGTTTATCTTATAATATATATAATAAGGTCCTTCATATTTATTTATAATCTTATATATCTTGATTTCTTTATAATTTTATGTTATTTTATTACTTAAAATATTATATAATATTAAAAAAATTTATTTATTTATTACCGGTTCGATCACGGTTTGACTACGGTTGAACCATTGAACCGTGAACCAGTGCCTTCACCGGTTTAATCACCGGTCCGGTTTTAAAAACATTGGTAATAATGCCTCCACGCAATGTGCCTGTAAAGGATTTTTTTTTTTGTTATTAATATTAATTAATAGTTAATATAACTATAAACTACATAGGAGATGCAATCTCTGTTTGCCACTTGTCCCCAAAATTAGGCCGACAAGCTTAATCAAGTGATTTTATATCCAGCCTAAACCAAATGTAGCTGACCATTCAAGTCCTAATAATCCATTAAATTGCTACTAATTTGCGCTATATAAGATGAGTCGATGGTATTGATTTAATCTTATTGGTGAGCAAAAGTCAAAGTCTTAGTGTGGATTATGGATTATAAATGGAGAAATTTTACATGTGACCTGGAAATTTCAACACCTTACAATTAATGTGCCATGAACACAAGTCAATATGTTTGGTCCGATTGTCATTCTATCAATATTGTCTCCATTTAGGCAAGGTTGCTTTCAAAAGAACAATGGGTATACTACCATGCATGCACGTATTCTCCCCTTGTTTTTGACAAATAGTTTGCTTTCACATATAATGATTCCAGATTCTACACACTTGGATCCTTGTCATTTGCATGATAATCGTGTCTTGTAGTCAAAACTCAACCTTATTTATTTATTTGCCATACTTGTATTTTTGCCAAACAACAAAGTGGATGACTTATATTTTAATTTGTTTTCATTCTTTAAAGTTAAAACTCTGATCTGGTATCAACTATGTACTTGTATAGCTAGCAAACGTCAATATAGGATAGATGGATAAGGATTTTCTGATATATATATATATATATATAGTAAACATATATTTAAAGGCAACAAGTAATAATTTATTTTATTTAATATTAATTTAGTATTTAAAAATGTATTGTGAAGTTAATCCATTAAAACGTACATAAGAATAATAATTTTACTTTAAATTATATTTTGAAAAATGTGAACGAGACTTTTATAACACTGGTTAAAATGATAGAAAGTACTTATTATTTTAAAAACACAAAAATCATTTAATATTTTTTTAAGTAGTTAGAATTAGTTAATAAAATATATTATATAATCTTAATTTAACATGTGAGTTTAAAATTCTTGTTAGTATAACATCCTCAATTTTTCACTACATGGATTACCTTAATTGATATCCAGTGTGTCAAGATTTTGATTACTGCAACATTTGATAAGCAATAGGGATGATAATTAACCTCAAATCTGATGGATATCCGTAAAAATTACTCGTAATGAGAAATATAAAAACATGCTAAGTGGGCATGGATGCAAGTGTAACATCGATCCCAAATTTCATAAATCATTTTTATAAGCTAAATAGAATTAGGATTTAAGGTAATTTCATAAAAAAAAGAACTAGATAGGAAAAGAGGGTAAAAAGTATTGGAGAAGGTTTGGGATAGAAATTCAGAATTTCCATTCTAGAGCATTCTCGCTGGAGCGAGAATAGTCTCGCTCAACCAAGAAGGTTGTCGCTCAAGCGAGAATGATCTCGCTTGGGCGCATCTATCAGTAAAAAGTCGGGGAATGTTTCTAGTTTTTTTCGCTCAAGCGAGGAGCATCTCGCTTGAGCGCAATTAGGGGTAATTTCATAGTTGCTCTATGGAATTGTCTCGCTCAAACGAGCATGTCCTCGCTTGAGCGAGAACGCGTATTCTGCAAGGTTTAGTTTTCCTCGCTCGCGAGAATGCACGAATTTGTTTTTAATGCTGAATTCATTAAGGCAAGACTCATTTATGTTTTCTCATTCACCCTTAGAGAGAGAGTTCTAGAGAGAGAAAGAGCACTCTTGGGATAAGGAGAAGAAGAAGATCAAGGCTTCCTCATCCACACACTCCTTCAATCTTTTCCCCCTCCTGGATTCCTGGCCCTTTAGATGAGTATAGCTCACATACTCCACTCCATTTTGTATGAAAACTCTCCCATGAACCCTAATTGTCCTATGAACCATGCTATATTCATGACATTCTTGCTTATTGCACCTTGGCCTTTGGCCCTAGATAACAAGAAAATGTATTTTGAGCTTCGGCTCCCAGTCAAAATGTTTTGGCTTCGGATCTAGTTAACACCTTAAGCAAGATTGGACTTCGATCCCCAGTATTAGTTGACTTTGGTCCCCAGTTAAAACGTGGGTTTCAACCCCGAGTTAACGGCGGAATTAGTCCCCAAGGGAGATGTTCCTTGTAGTTCGAGCAAGAGATAAGACCACGTCTGTTGGGTATAGGGATGTCAACAGGCAGGGCGGGGGCGGGTAGTGCCAACCCGTATACATACCCACTAAAATTAACATGTACCCATGCGGTTAACAGGTATTCACGGGTATCCATTAATGTTTAAGATTTTAGATTTTATAAAAAAAAGAGAGGAAATGTTATATAATATATTTTAATATCATACTATATATAAATAATCATTATATAATGTCATTACGTGTTAATATATTAAAAATATCATCATTAAATAATACAAAATAAATTATATCTCATCATAAAATAATAAAAAAATACTAATATTCAAATATATTTAATAAAAAATATATTTTAATGAGTATGCGGGTACCCGCAGAGCGGGTGGTATAATATTCGTCCCTACCCATTATATAAATATGCGGGTACCCATTGCGGGCATATCCACGGATATCCACAGGTACGAGTTTTTTTGACATCCCTAGTCGGGTAATGTAGGACATGCATTTTATATGTTGTCATTGATTGAGATTTAGTGTGTTATGTGCATGATATATTCTTCCTGTTGCATAGCATCTGCATGTACCTCCCACACTACTTGACGCATAGTTATATTCACTGAGACATTAGTCTCACCACATGTTTTGTGGCTATTATTTAGATGAACAAGGTCCTGTTGGTGTATGCACTAGAGACTTATATGTTTTGAACATCCATCACTTGTATCATGTTATTTTAGGCAATTCATTCTTTTAGAATATAATTAATGTCCTTAGAATAGTAATCTTAAAACTTCATAAGATATCAAGTAGATGACTTGATCGTGAGATCTTATGAAGAACTATTCTTAAAATAGTCCCTGGTCAAGCATCTTCTTAGGACAAAAGATGCATTTAGACTAGTATGTGAGTTCGTTGATGATCACATCTCACGGATCATGGATATGAGATATCATGTGCTCATATAAGTACATATTAAGAGTAATGGTGTACTGGATCAACCCACCTTAAGAACGTTGCATGGATTGTTACATAAGTGTCATGAACGTTTCTTATATTGATAATTGTTATATGAAGTCCTTTGACCTGAAATCACTACGATTCCTACATAAGGAGTTATGTGTTTTAAATATCATCAAACGTTGCCTGTAACAAGGTGATCATAAAGTTTCCATTTGGACATATAATAAATTATGTGGTGGAATGTGAGTGACCTAGATGGGATTTGTCCCTCCTATGTAACAGGAGTTATATTTGTAGGCCTCTTGATAAAGTTAGCCTATAAAATGCGTGACCATGCTCAGGAAGATAAACATGAGATGTTTATTTTCTGTATAGTCTACTTAGGCATCAAGAAAAACGTAAATTGAACTATACAAGGTTGTCACATTCCATGCCCTTGTGTTCAATTTGATATTTGGACAAAGGGACAGATCATATAAATTATTATCATAAAATAGGATTCGTCAAAGTTGTTGATAATCTCAATATTTGGGTAGTAGTGATGTATTGCTAGATACCGCTCACTATTTATGATATTAAATATAAAAGGGTTTATTTTAAATATCATAACAAGATATTAAAAGCCTATTGGGTCACACGCATACGACAAGCCGCTAGGAAAAGATAATAATAATTTGATTAGAATTATAACATAGTGGGCCAGGCCCATATATGTTAGCTTTAATAGATTGAGGGGTAAAACCCTAGCCACCACTCTTTAAATATAGCATGATATGCATTACCCTACACACACGAAAACTCGCTCTTACTCTCTAAACACTACTAGCAGAGTTGAGGAAGGTTTCCTAGTTCGGATGTTGGCGTGGACACCTCTAGAGACGTGGTTGCTATTGCCTCGTTTACAATCCTAAAAAAGGTATGTCATTATGTTTCATGACTTTTATGCCTTAATTCGTGTTTTCGCATTAACGATCATAACAAGGGAGGGAATCCATTTATTTCGCTGCACCCTGACCACATGCTTGATTCCCTTCAGGTCCTCCCCGATTCGGACAGTGAGAGCTTTGGAGCTTAGGAGCTTGTATTTACATTTTTTATGTATTTAGTACCTTATGTAGAGATTTACCTTACAATAACATGTATTGTTTTATGAGATATGATGGTACATGTGTAGCCTCCGGGCCCTTTCTATTTTGTTGAGAGCACATGTATGGTGGTATCCCAGCTTGATGTAAACATTATATTTCTATTGAACCTTCACTACAAGAAATTCAATTTTTAGCGACGACTTCTCTACGACGGCCCTGTGGCGTCACTACTAGCGACGGTCTGGCCATCGCTATACCGTTGCTACAACATTAAATGCACTGTTCAGTGCAATTAATTCTTAAAGAGGGCCTAGTCGTCGCTAGGAATTGACAGTAGCGTCGGCCGGGTCGTCGCTATAATTATGATTTATTTTTTTTCTGAAAAGAAATAAAAATGAAATGTAACGACGACTTTAGAGACAGCAGGCCGTTGCTACATTAAAAATGAATTTTTAATTTGCGCGCTCATTTCTTTTAAAAACATAGCGACGGCCGTAGGCCATCGCTACATTAAAAACCTGCACGCGTATAAACCCCTCCCCCTCCATTCTTCCTCCATTTCCAAATTTCTTTTCCACCAAACTCCCTTTTCCTCTCATATAGCCACCCTCTATTTCTGTCCCCTTACCCCGTTTATTTTGAAAAATTGACCAATTAAAACGTTCCTCTCCTACATGGGATTGTTTTGAATCGATCAGTTTTCAAAATAGTTGCATGTAGGTGACCTTAGAGCTCATTCCAGAGTTATTCCCCCTTTCGGAGTCGCAACAAGTAAGTTTTTTTAAAGCTTTAATCAATTTTTTGTAATAGTTTATTTGTTTTATTAATTTATTAATGTGATATAGGAATTAGGTTTATTTGTAATTAATAGTTTATGTGTAGTTAGTTTTTTTATTAATTTATTTTTTTGTAATTAGGTTTATTTGTAATTAATAGGTTATTTGTAAATAGTTTATTTGTAATTAATAGTTTTAATTAATTTATTTGTATTTAGGTTATTTGTTTTATTAATTTATAATGTGATATAGGAATTAGGTTTATTTGTAATTAATAGTTTATTTAATTTAGTTTATTATTATTGTTTTTTGTTGTTTATAATATCTATAGTAATTATAATTAGTTTTATTAATTTTATTAATTATAATTAGTATATTAGTAATTATTTTAATATTAATCAGTATATTATAATAAGTAATAGTTTTTTTTAATTTATATAATTATTTATTGTATATAATGTATGTAGTCATGAATTAGTGCCTAGGATGTGTGTTAGAGGTGGAGAGAAGATCCCACCTAGTAAACGGAGGTCTATCCCTATGGGCGAGCTACAGGAACAGGTAGCTCGCGCGATGTGGGAGAGGGCCAACCTCTTTCACTCACGCGCTAATTAGATGCCGGAGCATCCATCTACTTCAGCGTCGGCGGGCCGCCGCCGCCGCTGATTTCTTTATTTTTATGTTTATTGTAT